>OX463844.1:27493575-28201075 GCA_949825065.1 Odontocerum albicorne | reverse complement strand
TTTTAAAATAACGTCTTACATTGAAGGTACATGTCACACTTTCATTACAAATAAGACAAAATGCACCATTACTTTTTTCTGATACAATCATCTACTTCCTCTTGGTTCAATACTCAATTTTTGTTTATTATTCACAGATATTTCGATAAGAGTATATCGAAAAATATTTACATATTTCAAGTCCATCGTTCAGGGACACAACTGTTCAGGGGCACCGATAATCTGTTCAGGGACACCGAAAATGCAAGACACTGGGACACAAGACACCCCCTCTACCTTACGTTTGGCCAAAATCTTTCTGTTTCTCGCACGCTCACATATAATGTGATGGGCGTGCGCGAGATATGTGACCCGGACCGTATATTGTACTAGAGATGGGAAAGAGTAGTTCACTAAGATTAACTAATCTTTTTTCGGTCGTTCAGTAGAATGAACTAGTTCATTGAAGTAGTTCACTAGTTAATTTAGTTGAATAACTTATATTAACGTATGCTCAATGAATGGAGAAAAAAAATTGATTTAAATGCATTTTACAAACAAAATTCGAACTTTGCCCGCGTATCACTAAAAATTGCCCACATGTCAATTCGTGACACATGTGTCATAGATTCACCATCCCTGTCCTAAACTTTCAATCTTTGATCACCCATTATCATGTTTCATATTTTATCAATAATTTCCAAAGTGGATGTGTCATAGGTTCACCATCCCTGTCCTAAACTTTCAATCTTTGATCACCCATTATCATGTTTCATATTTTATCAATAATTTCCAAAGTGGATGTGTCATAGGTTCACCATCCCTGTCCTAAACTTTCAATCTTTGATCACCCATTATCATGTTTCATATTTTATCAATAATTTCCTCAGTGGTGCAAGTCGAAGGCCTTCCACTACAATGGTATTCTTCAATCATCTCTCGATGTCTGAATTCAGCTGTCCACTTTTAACAGTAATGTAAATAAATGATAATGATTTTGTTGAATTTAGTCCATTTTGCAAAATTATACCGACATGCACAACGAAGAGTCCAGCCAAATTCAAACAAATGACAGTAAATGATTGACACTTGACACGCTGACAGATAAATGTTATCACTACAAGATGCTAATGTTACCTGTAAGCAAAAATGCAAACTTCTGTTTAAGGTCGTGATCTTTTCAATACACCCTCCTAACATTCTGTGCAATCTAAAAAAAACAAAAGAGGAATGGTATAATCACCCTTGCGTATTGGTGATTCAATCTCATCTTCACTGCTTGAATCTTGAGCCTGTTTCTTTTCTTCAACCTTTTTTCTGAAAAAAAAAAAAAAAAAGGAATGTTAATGACTGTTGAGAAATAATTAAAATGAATGCAAGATTTTTTCTTAATAAAGAACTATAATATGTTATATTGTCATTTCATAAATAAATGCATCCTATCCTCAAGTATAGGCATCCTAGCCTATAATAACTGAAATTTCTGGTTTGATAGTGGTAAAATAATTAAGAACAGAAAACCTCCATATTTAAATTATTGACGTATGTTGCTTTAGGAATTGTTTATGAGTGATTCTACATTGTTTCATGTATATACAAAGGTTGTACCATATGTTCTGGTTTCGAAACTCATCTAGATTTCGAGCTAAATATATGAATTTAAAGGCTAGATTTAGACAAAAGGATAGATTTTTCATTGCAATATTAACCGTTTTACTGCTGGCCATTTTTTTCAATACTATAAAATGTCTATATATAGACTCTCAGCACTATAACGGTTAAAATCAACTTATTGGCCTTTGCACATCGTTGTCAAAGTTTTCAAAATAATATTATATCAAAACCTCCTAGTGAAGAGCTACATGCGACTTAAGATTTGTTCAAATCACATTCAAGTTTTGCTGTGTTGGCTATACTTTTTTGGGCATTGGATATTTCTTCTTGCAAAAATTGTGAACAAGTTGTCAATTTGAGTTTTCTAATTTAATCCGGAGCATACCTACCAATCCACCAGACAACCATAATATTAGTTTCTAAGTTAAAACCTTATTTTGAATTCATAAAAGAAAATTTAATAAAATTAAACAAAATTTTATAAAGGTGTCACTAAAAAAGCAAATCAGCCTTCATCACATTACTGAGTCAGGAATTTGAAAGCAATAGTGGTCATAAAAATACCCCACTCATATTTGGTCCACCACAGGTACAAACAACTTTCAAGATCTACTTATAATCAATTCAAACCTAGACTGCATAGCATTTGTGTCTCGACAAGTTTTTTCCTGCATTTTTACATATTTTTATTTCGCTAACTATTTGCCATATTTCTAATAAAATCGTCTAAATTATTTTGTTATAATTATATAAATATTAATTTATTTAGCGTTTGTAACACATATTTTATTTTTCTTTAGTATTATTATGTATCATTAGATTTGTTTTTATTAGATATTGTTTGGTTAAAGGTATTTTATCGAGTGTTTACATCGTACATTTGTGGAGAAAAATCTTTCATATGGACATGTTTGACAATTATTTATAACTGCGTTTATTTTTTATGTGTTGTAGATAAGTTTCGAGATTGTAACTGGTTCATTGTTTGCCATGCTTTAAAATTTATCATGCCAAAAGTGTTTTGATAAAGTGATAATTTTTTTTTTGCAAAACCTATGTGTTGACAGCCCCTGACGAGTATGATGCAAATAATTACATAAAAATAACTGAAAACATTTTATTTTGATATGTTTTTGTGAAATCTACTTCTACTAAAAATGTAATAAAAAGAAACCTGCATATTTTAAGTAAACACGTAGAAAAAAAACTTAAAGGTAAGAGGATTAACTCAGTTTAATATATCAAAAAATAATAGCCTCAACAAGAAGTTTGAAAAAATACATGCATCTTAAAACAGTCAATATGAAAATAATATGTGATATAAAGATATGACATACCTTAATTTAGAATTAGCTTTCTTCGGTTTCATTTTTAAACGTTTACTTTTTTGCGCTTCTAAATAGTCTTCTTCAGAAGGAGATTCAGTCTCTTCATGACCTCTTTTGCGACCCGCTTTTCCTTTCTTTGTTTCCTTGGTGTCGCTTTCAACACTTGTATTTTTAGGAGTCGTAGCAGTTCTCTTCCTCGATGTAGCTGGTAATGGTGACACTTTTGGCTTTTTTGTATTAATAGCTAGAGGGTCTTGTAGCTGTTTGCCTTTCGGTGATTCCGTTCGCTTATTTCGTTTTATTTTTAGTGGTACATGTTCATCTGAATCATATTCAGATTCACTTTTATGATTCAATGGAATAGATTTTTTAGGTGGTACAATTTTCGCAGTAACTACACTTTTCTTATTTGTATCCTTGGATTTCATATTTACTTTCTTTGTTTTGATTACATTAGTTTCCTTGATAGATTCTGATTTTGATTCTTTGACAGTTTCTGATTTAATATCTTTGGTGGATTCTGATTTCACATCATTAACAGTCTCTTGTTTTGCATGTTTAATGCTTTCTGATTTTGTATCTTGAACAATTTCTGATTTCATTTCAACATCCTGTGACTTTATCTCTTTGCCTGTACCTTTTTTATTTGTTTTTAAATTCAACTTCACAGCTTCTACTTTCAGTTTCTTTGATTGAATACCCGAGTCATCTAAAGTAGAATCATTTTTTATGGGAGTTTTCTCTTTGAGCTTTTTGTCATTACTTAATCTGCTTGATATGGCATCAATAGCTTTAGCCAGATCTTTTATAGATGATTTTTTATGAGTTAAGATTGGTTTCTTGTTTGGTTCATTTTGTTGAGGTGTTTCATATTTTGAACTATTTTTGTCATCAGAAATAACAATCTTAGAACTCACAGTTTCTTTTGATTGGATATGTTCATCATCTATTGAATTTTCTGTACTTAATTTTGGTTTTTTAACAAGAATTTCAGTCGAACCTAAATTTTCAGTCTCTTTTGATGAAGTCACATCAGTATTCTCATCCTCAATTGCTTTATGTTTACCAGGTTTAGTGTCTTGTGATATAGACACATTATCGCTATCACTTTTGGAACCAATATCGATCTTTGATTTCTTGGAAGCAACTTCCTCATCAATACATTTTTTCTTCGATGCAGACAGATTTTGAGAGGATAGTTTTTTATTGGTGGAACCATCATCTTGGCATGAAACATCTTTTTCTTTGAATGAATCACATTTTTCAACTGCCTCTTTTTCAGGTAGAGACGATATAGGTGATTCCTCTATAGGATTAGATGAATTGACTGCTATTGATTCTGCTGAATTAGAGTTTTTAGGTTCTATTTCATCTTTTTCTTTAGAACCCAACTCCTCATTATTTTCAGCTTCTGAAGGATTTTTTTCAATAATCCCTTTACTTTTCTGTGAAGAGACTGTCGTTTCACTTTTACTTGATTTTAAACTGATTTTATTTACAGTTTCATCAATATCATTTTCTTTTTTAATATTTTCAACATTGTGATTTGTTTCAACATCCAAATCTTTAATTTCAGATTTGTTTTCGACACTTTTTTTCACATTTACTGACAAATCCTCCGGAATATCTTTATCTGGTTTTCGTGAACAATTCGAAGCAGTTTCGATATCACGTGAAGGATTTGGGGACAATTTTAAACAACCAGGACGCCCAAAAAAGAAATTTTTTGAAGTTTGCTCTTCATGTTGATTATCAGAGTATTGCTGTTTATCAAGGCTACTTTTCACTTCTGCACCTTCTTTGATTTCTTGACAATTTCTATCACTATTCAATTTACTATTATTTAATAAGTTATCACTTTCTTCGGATGAATTATTTTTTTCTTCAGAAATTTTATTTTCATCTAATAAATTATTTACACTAAGAATTTGATTATTTTTACTAATTATACTATCATTATCAATTAATACTGCATTAGCTGTGATGTGTACATTATTTTTATCAGTCGCAGCAGAGTCTAGAGATTCAGATGTTGACGGCTTATTACAAAGAGAATCTACACTCCATAATTTGACCTTACTTACAGAACTATCACTATCCGAATTTGTGCACGAGCTCGATTTAGGAATATTTTGAAGAAATCGCTTAGTAACAGGGAGAGGTGCTGAAGATGTACTTTTTGTCTCAGAGTCTTGATCTGAGTGTAAGCTCGATTCTTTTGATGTCTCTTCAGATCTTTCTTCTAATGAAGCCACACCTTCGCACTGTTTTCTTAGATCTAATGTTTTACAACTATCAGCACCATTAATCGATTTAGATGAATCAGAAATGATTGTGTCACTATTTGCGTTTGATTTATTAGCTACTAGGTTCTCTCCTCCTTGGTGTGAGAGCGAGGTGTTCTCTAAACTGCTGTTTCCGGTTTCCTCCTTTTCCTGTTCTGCAGGAGACACTGTAGATCCTATGGCAGGGTTTCCTGTGCAACACTCTTCCCCAGAGCCCTCTCCGTATACATACATCACTTCTTCACATATCTCTTCACTAAAAAATGGTTCAGGCATAGATTCACATTCTGCTCCCTCACCTTCTCCAGTGAAAATCATGACTTTCTCTTCAATCTCCTTGGTGTCATCATCACTTAAATCAGCATTTTCACTAGCTTTACTTTTAGATTGTTCATCAATTGGTAGGTTCAGTTCTTTATCCTCTTTGAATCGTTTAGCAGGTGGTGAGGTAGGACTGTCTTCAATCTCAGCGTCAGGTGGATTATCACTTTTGTTGGGCAGTTTTTCACATTTCTTATTATCAGCATCATTCTCAAGAGCATCTTTAACTTCTGAATCAGTATTGCTAGTTTCTTTAGATTCAGTTTGCTGTACATTTCCCTCCTCCCTCGTCACACCTTCATTTTTATCTTCATTTAAATTCTCTTGACTATTAGAATTAGTTAAATTTGATTCACTCAGTTCTGATTTTGGAGGTTCTGTCAAAGAATTTTCTTCTGCCACTGGGGATTTAGGAGTGTTTTGAGGCTTTTCTAACTTCGTGTCTGCATCAGTCTCAGATTGAATCCCATCTTTTGGCTGTTTAGGGGTTTCTTTTTCAATCTAAAATAAAATTTGTCAATTCAATTAAAAAAATTTGTGATACAAAAGATTGCATAAAATAAATACAAATTTAAAATCAATTTCATTAATTTGATATCTAAATTAATGCAATCGCTATGGAACTAATAAATTTTTTAATTTGTGTATATTTGATAATGTATTATATAATTTAAATATGGACAAACCTTGACACATTCAATGTCTTTGTTTTCGGTCTGGGCAAGATTTGATGGATCCTCAACACTGTTAGAGTCTTCATTCAAGATAGGCTCTGCTACCGAATCAACAGGACTTTCACCTGATTTGAGCTTAGCAATTACATCAGCTAGACCTTGTCTATCGCTAAAACAAAAATAATTTTAACTCCCTAAATAAACAAATAATAAATAAATGAACCTTGAAAATTGTATCTATGAATAACTTGTGATTCACTTTAATTTTATAACAAAGCTGGCAGATATTTTTTCCCAACAATCATAACTTAAGTCTAAACTAAATATGTTAGTTATTAATTTGTAATACAGTTATCCCTCGATTTGTGCGGAGGGTATGATCCAGCAAAAAGTGCAAATTTAACTTTACATGGAAAAAAATTAACATAAAAGTCCTTAATTTATGACAAAGAACAAGTGTTTTTTTTAATCTAATGTTATCTAATTAAAAAATATGATGTATTTATTCAAGTGAGTCAATAGCTTCTTCGTTGCTCTTATTCTCTGCCCGATTTTCCCCAATAAGTGTTTATTCATAATGTACTATATAAAAATGCAGAATAATACAATAAATAATAAAATCTTTCACCAGTGCTTTTTCATAGGTACTATCGAAATTTTTTTTTTTTTATTTGGCTGCCGCATTCTATTACATAAACTGGGTGTGAGTTTTATTTTAAACAATGGCACCTGAAAACCTGTATAATGCGAATCTTCCATTGTGCACTCAAAAATTTAGGTAGTAAACATTAAACTGCACTTCAAGGGATACTGTACTTTTAAACAAATAAAATGCACATACTATTGGGAGTACAAATTAGTTCGGTCCGTTTCCAAAAGATGGCTCTGGCTGTTATGAATGGTTCATAGTGACAGCCGATTTTGGCGGTTTCAGAGAGGTTAGACATCTGCCAATAATATTCAGTTTATATCGCTTTGAGTTTCATGTAAAAACCTTGTTTTGTACAGTGTTGAAAATGTCGAATTTTGTGTTAACCAAGCAGCATTTGCGGGAGGTTTTAATTTTCTAATTTAATTGGAAGAAAAGTGCAGCTGAAGCCCATCGAATGCTTGTCGAAGTTTATGGTGACGCTGCTCCAACTGATAAATCATGTAGGGAATGGTTTCGACATTTCAAGGATGGAGATTTCAGCGTCGAAGACAAGCCTCGCCCTGGACAGCCAAAAAAATTCGAGGACAAAGAATTAGAGGCATTACTCGAAGAAGATCAGAGTCAAACGCAAGAGGAGCTTGCAGAATCATTGGGAGTGACTCAACAAGCCGTTTCCGTACGATTGAGAGCCATGGGAATGATTCAAAAACAAGGAAATTGGGTGCCTTATGAACTGAAACCGAGAGATGTTGAAAGGCGATTTTTCACTTGCGAGCAGCTGATTCAAAGGCAACAAAGAAAAGATTTTTTGCATCGGATTGTAACTGGAGATGAGAAGTGGATATTCTACGACAACCCCAAGAAGAAAAAATACTACGCTAAGCCCGGTCAATCGTTGCCATCGACCTCAACATCAACACCAAAACCGAACATACATGGTTCGAAGATCATGCTCTGTATCTGGTGGGACCAAAGGGGTGTTGTTTACTATTGCGAGAAAAACGGCCGGAGTACGAGCAAAGACATGATAAAGTTATTCTTCTTCATGACAACGCTCGGCCTCATGTCGCAAAAATCGTAAATAATATTTGGAAACGCTCAAATGGGATGTTTTACCGCACCCGCCGTATTCACCAGACATTGCTCCTTCTGATTACTGGTTGTTCCGAAGGATGCAGCACGATTTGGCAGGTCACCGGTTCACTTCTTTCGTAGAAACGGAAAATTGGCTCCAAACTTGGATCGCCTCAAAAGACAAGTCATTTTTTCGAGAGATGGGATAAAGTAGTAGCCAGCGATGGACAATACTTAAATTGATCTGTTCATTCATTTTGTTTAGAAATAAATACATTTTTGAACACAAAAAAGGACCGAACTAATTTGTACACCCAATAAAACAAAACTTCCTCAAACAATTCTCATCAAAAATGTTTCCTTTTGCTTAGTCATTTTATTTTTCACTTGTCAGCTTTGAGTAGGATTTTCTAAAATTGATAATAAATTGATGCAGAAAAATAACCATCAAACATACTTCTCTTGAATATCATAATATTTTTTAATCATTTAAACTTCATCCTGGCTGTTTTCCCTGGATAATTTCATGCTAATTACTAGATAATTTAAGTATGTCTATCCAACAAAACGCCGAGTAATCAGAAACACTAAAAAAATTACTTTTGCATATTGATTTTTTTTTTTTTTTTTTTTTTTTTATCCACTTTGCACGGATTTCTCCTGTTACACAAAGAGGGTTTGCTTCTAGCGTTAGCTTATTCGTTAGGAATAATATCAGCCAGGATTCTTCTCATACTGCTAGACGGTACCGAGAATATATCAACCGTGTCATTCAGTTGGTTCAATATCTCTATACCACGGGTGACTGAGTGTTTAGCCATGATATTCGTCCTGTAAGTTGGTATGTAGAACAGAGGGTGATTCCTTGCACGGATATATTTATTGGGTACATATAAACTTAGTGCTTCTAGAATCGCGGGACAGTTAAAGGAACCTTGGAAAACCTTTATTAGGAATATCGCAATGGATTCTTGCCTTCTTGTTTCAAGGCTTCTATAGTTACACACCGTGAGAAGTTCGGCATGGTGAGCATATTTTGGGTAATCGCCCTTTGTTCTGTACCATAGATATCTGAGGATTTTTTTTTGTATTTGTTCTATATTGTTTTTGTATTTGAGCTGGTGAGGAGCCCAAACCGTAGATGCATATTCTAATTTGGTTCTAATTAGATAATTATATAAGTTTCGGAGGATATCGGTGCTGTTAAATTCTCTTGATATTCTCATTAAAAAACCGAGTAGTTTGTAACAGTCCGATATCAAACGTGAGACATGGTTAACGAATGTGAGTCCGACATCGAAGGTTACGCCCAAATCCTTGAATTCAGAAACTCTGTTTAGTGCCACTCCCTGTATAGTATACTGATGGTGGATTGGTGAAAACGATCGACTATAAGATACACAGACACATTTATTAATGTTGAACAGAAGATGATTTTGCTCACTCCAGGAGACTAGGGAGTCTAGGTCCTGTTGTAACTGTGCACAGTCCTGAGGTGAATTGATCTAATCTAGGTGAATTGATATAATCACTCTTCTGTAGTAATTTAAGGTAGGGGTAGGCAACCTACGACCCACGGGCTAGACCCGGCTCGCTGACCAATATTATTCAGTCCATGGCCTGCAGTGTTAAAAAAAAGAATGGCATATGTATCCAAGTTTCTAATTAGTATATAGTTACAACAATGAAAGTATAAATATCATCCTTAAGAGTACATACCATTCCAGAATTCTCACTTTTAATGTTTTTCAGTATACTCTTTTATACTTAAATTTAAAACATATATTAACAATGTTCAGTACTGTACGAGATCAATTCAAAACATTCTAATATAATTATACATGAAAATTACCGATGGTTATTTAGAAAATGTTTTGCTTCTGGGCTCATCCAGCTTTTAACCTAATGTTGAAAAACTTTCAAGCACCAAACAGTATCAAATGTTGCATTAACTGTTGTGTTGGTTAATCAATATAAATGTTACTTCAATAAAATAAACATTATTCATAGTATATTTTAATCATTACCTTTATTAGTAATCAAATAGTTCGATAGATGAACGTGGCCGACTATCGGCTTACAGATATTGCTGCTGGCCCGTGAGAGGAAAAAAATACTGGCACACACGGCAGTGTTTTTATTCTAGTGTACTTGAATAGCATTAGAAGAAAAAAAAAAAAATATTGATTGGAATATATAAAGTATATTTAAATTTTCAGTACACTTGGTAATTATTTGAATTCAAGAGATAATATTATAGTTATACAAACATTGTAGAAATTCAGAATGGGTATGAAGCAGAGGAAGGTACTGTCGAGGCAGAGCATTCCCGAGATGAAACATATTGTCACTATATGGTGTCTAAATGATATATACTGAATTTATGCAATTCCACTTTTCATTTATTTATTATTCTCTCTCTTACATAAGATTACAGTATTCCAAAATCGTGTATGTACATAATTGATATTCTCGTTATTTTATTAATAAAAATAAGTAGGTTAATATACCTAGCAATAAGTTTCCACGTCTCCTCGTCCTGATCCTCTCTGTAGAGCCTGACATTGGCCCTATGGTCTGTGTGCATCCAGTAGCAGCGACCCTGTTTATCACGCCCTACAGGATTTAGACGGAGTTCTGCACTCTCTAACTGGTTTACAATTGTCTTGAATTTGTTATTACAGGTGAATTGGTACTCCAAAAGGTTCTGAATAAGAGAAAACATTTCCAAGTAAATGATGATGAAATACATTTTAAAAGTGTTTTTCTCTTACAATACCCTTTTAATATAAATTATAATGTAATTTCACATATGACAAAAATAAAATTATGAAAATGAATTATGCCTGTTTTATATGCCCATTTTAAATAAGTAGTTTGTCCAGAAGCTCTAAATTAAAGTTGATGTTCGTGGTTTAAGGACATACAGAGGTTCAATTTCCAGCGGATCCTGGCCTGTTTGTTTAAGACCCCTTTTCATCTGAATTTATTGTTATAATACGGTTATATTAGCACCATCGACTAAAAGCATTCATGTTTGAGCTGGTACTCCAGATTCCAATCCCAGCGGATTAGTTTCTGGATTGGTTTAACTCTAAGACATTATTTTATCTGAATATACGTTTCTTTTAGTTTATAAGTTACATAACACAAATTCTAAAATTACTGTTTTCCAACAAAAAATTACACTATTTAAATCCTGCCAAAAGAAAAACTACAGTAGATTGAACCTGTTGATAGTCTTGGATCTTGAAAACCTTGTCATCAGAATTACAGGTTTGATTTATTAAGTTTTATTTGACTGTGTAAATTGCTTAAGTGCAAAAGCTTGCACACAATAAACCAATACATGCAAAGGGATCGCCTTTCATTGTCACTGGCACCTAGTGGTAACAGGATTTTCAGAGTGAAAAATCAGAGGTAAATAAGTTATCATATTTTTTTAAAGTTATATTTAATTTCATTTCACAATTGCAAAACCATGAACATCCCGTTTAAGAATAAGATTGCAGAAAAATTAAGTATGCCGCAATAATTATCGCGACAACTGAAAACTTAAAAAGCTTTTACAACAATCATAATAATTAACACAGTATACTCTCAAGACTAACAAAACAAATATATAGTGCAAATGTGTGTGGAAGACACGGTAGAGGAAGACCAAGGAAAGCACGGTTGGATTAAGTGAATGATATTTTGAAAGGAAAAGTAAGAAGAGAAATCATAAGAGATTTATAAAAAAGTGTATGGATGTGGAAGAGATGAAATGAGTTTCAAAATAGGAAAGCTCAGTCTCTTTGCCTACCCTCAGCAAGGAGACAGCATGACGGTACGAAAGATCTATAAGAAGTCTAAGTTAAATATATTTTGTCAATACGTGACCTAATTAAGAGAATTAGAAATTTCAAAATAATAACTGTAATAACAACCTTAAGAACTCGTAGTTTGACTGGACAGCTCGCTTTCTTATAACCAAATCTTTCAAGTTCCCATGCATCCTGAAGATGACCACATTGATGGCAAAATTTTATTAAGCATTTTTCCCATCTATCAGCATTGAAACTCTTGACAGCTCTTCGTAATAGTTTCACATGAAGATCTTTCAGAGGTCCGAGGACTGAAATACCAAAATGTATTAAAAAAAATAATAATTTACAACTTATTTCTAACATTCTATTTGAAACAAAATAAATAAAAACTTGTAACTTGAAACCTTAGTAAAAGTTTTGAAATTTTAAAAACAATATTCTGACAGATTTAGAAAATATATTTTTCATGTAGGATACTCTTTGTGGAATGACAAATTTGACTATATTTATTTATGTAAAACGGATTCAATAATAAAATAGGACACAAATTATTTTCTTGCTTTTTTAAATTTGTTCCTTTTATTTTCAAATGAGTTTTTCTGTTTAGTTACAGAAATACACATATTAAATACTCCAAATGCAAGTCAAAATAAATGATTCGAGCAATAGATCGCAGGCCACGTACGAGATATAATAAGTACCTTCTTGAGTGTTTTCTAGCATCTCCACGAGCTGAGAAATGCTGGGTGATTCCAAAACACATTTTTCGCCGAAAACTTGAAGAAATGAACATATAACAGCAAAATTAGGGTCAGAGCAAGTGGAAACTTCGCAGTCCGACGCCATATTCAGGAGTTCAAATCAACATCGGCCGGGCCTATTTGTAAAAACATGTTAAACTGAATATTGTGTAGATTATTTAATTTAACCGCTTGCCCACATGACTGCATTCAACATTTAAATCTACCACTATAAAAACGTATAAAATATTTGTTAAGATCGCCTACAACACAAAATGACAACCAAACAAGAAGCCATCACCAATCATTTCGGCTTGAAAAATTGCCATTAATAATTATTTCTGAAATTGGGGTACGCAGGTACTGATGAAGAACTCAAATGAAATGCTCATTTTTAACCTTCATTATGATAATTATTGACATGAGCCAGATTATTTTTATATAATTGAGATATTTTATAATGAATGAAGTGTTTTCTTTCAATGCTGTCTTTCTTCCTTAATTAAAGAACTTAAAAAAACATGCAGTTATACAATATATATCATTACAAAATATTATTAATTAATCAATATTAAATATTTAGCAAAATCATAAGTTAATCAATAATAAATAATTATGCTTGTCTTTTGAAACTTGGCTTATTGATTATAACAACATTGCACTCAGTGTATTTTATTTTTTTATAGTGTATTCACAATTACTTGCGTTATTGTGGATAGGAACCTTCAAAATTAATTAAAAAATGATGCTTTCTTCGCTATTATATACTTTATAAAATTCGAACGGCTTGACAGAATTCGTAATTTATAACATTTTACATAACTGAGATTTTTTAATCGACGTGTGTTGCTAATCTTAGCATATTTACGGTGAAGCAATTATTTTTTTCATGTCTAGTCGAAAATATATGTAAGTGGAGAAATTTGATATGTTAAAGGTGGCGTTTTCACTTTTATTTTAGCAAATTTTTAATTAGTTATTGTTTTCGAGAAAAATGAAGAAATGCGTTTTTTTCAAGTAAATCACATATGAAGATGAACACTTAACACGTTCACTGCGTCGAATACGGCTCCCGTGTCCATATAAAATAGCCTTGAATGTTGAGTGCACTCATAAACGTCTTCCGATAAGGATTTGTCGCCGGTTTCATGTGTTTTGAAGACACGAAGGAATACACTTGTATATGATGTTTCAATAGAAAGTAGAATTTGACTTTTAACAAAGTTATGGGTTTTTAAAAATTCGCGATTTTTCAGCATCTCTGTATGACATTTTATACGCAGTGAATGTGTTAATACATTTTAACTTTAAAAGTATTATAATTTGATTGGCCTAATATGCATTGTAGGATTTACATAACTATTATACATTCGTCTGAACTCGCACTAGAATTATATTTTAAGTTATGGTAACCATGATATTAGCATAGACAATATGTTTAGGAAAGATGTCAAAATCAGGGAACGAGTACAGATTGCGATTCGGCGTTAATTTATTTTATGTGTACTTCGTTTTTGTAGACTGTGTCTTGTGGTTATGGTTATAGCCGTGAATGATAAAAGTATTCAAAATGGAAAATCTTACTCACGAACCGACAACTTTGCACAGCGTTCCTCCCAAATATGGGTTAAAGTTGAAGTTAGACCATGTGTATCCTGAGAAGAAACATCCCAATACTCGACACAAGTGGGGACAAGTAGTTTCCTTAATCCCTTTAAGTTTAAGGTTTGATATAAAATATATTCTGACTTTCATGATTATACTTTAATTTATATTTTCAATTTGATTCATTGGACGTAGAATAAACATTATTTGCTGGGAATGGAGGGTGTTAATTTAATTTAGTTGGTGGAATGGAATAATACATATTACTTTTTTCCACTAAAAAATGTTACTTTAGTTATATCGGGTTTCATTCCAAAATCGATATTAATACCTAAATAACGTTTGAAATATATTTATTTCACCAGAAAAAGATACTATAAATAATTAATATTGATAATATAATTAAATAATTTTGAGTAATGCAATGTTTACATTAATAATAATATGAAATCAATTAAATTGGTTTCGGTAATGTAAGTGAGGTTTGAATTACCTTAAATTAAGTGTTAAATTTCATCTGTTTTATGACGCACAACTCGTGAAAGTGTAAAAAACATAGTCTTTATAATCAATAACATTTGATAAATAGTTTTTTATTACTAAAAATGGAAGCATGCCCAACTTAAACATAAATAAAAATTTAAAATACACCATGTTATTTAACAAAAAGTTTCTATTTTTTTCATTATTGGAAAAACCAATAAGATTTTATAAGTAGTTTTTGTGGATGTACAATTCCAATTAATTTATTTATCTAATTGGAGAATTAGAAAAATAAATGAAGTAGCCACGAAATGTCCAGAGTTTTTTTGTGGCCATCCGTGAAATTATTTTTGTAAAAATGTGTTCATTTCAGCCCGAGTGTTATAAACTAAAATATCAGTAAAGCAACCTACACTTTCATGTTCTACTAGTGTTCTGAGATAACATACTGTCTTAGCTTCCTCTATATTGATGTTTATGGTTTTTTTTCCATTGTCCACTTTCAGTCAAACCAAGTTTTTCCAGTATTTATCTCTCGATGCACTTGGATTTCTATAATTGTTTAGTCATTATTTTACATTGCTTATCCAATCTCTTAATTTTATTGATAATAAACTGTTTACTATCCATTTATTTCCGATATTTTCTGTTTAACTTTGCTGCATTGAAACATCAAAAATGATTCTCTATTGTATCTTTCACACCAGTGGTGTGTGTCCACAATATTTTACTTCTGAAAAGCGACTACATTGAGATCACTCTCATATTCATTCATTAAATGGACCATTCCCAACCGGTTAAATAGGGTGGACTATCATGGTAGACCTTTAACTATGGTTATTCCCTTGGCATGAAATAGTCTATCTAAATAAATGGAAAGTGTGTAGTTTCAGGAAACACTTGAAGAGCACTATTTTTCAGAAGTCATTTCATAATTAATGAATATTACACTTGACGAAAATCTGTGGTTTTCATACCAATTATGTTTCTTCACATATTTAGATGTGAGGAAGTACTTCTAATGACTGCAGACGTATCCTTCTCTACAAATGAAATCTTTGAATGTACTCGTATGTTTGATTCCCGATGCAAGTCGAGTTCTGTTTTACACATTAAAGCATCCTTAAAAGTATATTATTATTATTATGGGAGTTTTGGTCTAACCTTCATTTTCTAATAAAAAAATATGACTTCATCCCCCTGTTTTTTGATGACTTACTACCCTGTTTGACCTACACTGTAACTAAGGTCTTTTATGTTTATTATAAAATATATTTCAAATACTAGATTTATGTAAAAATATGCCTTTAATTTAGAATAATTTCTTGATTGGTAACATCTTTGAATAATTATTAGATGACAGATCTTAAAATATTTGGGATACTTTCAGAGTTGAGCAATTTTTTTTATAAATAGGTTCTTAAATTTTGACGTATTTAACGAAAGTTTTGTTGCATTTTAGATACTTAGGCTATTATTGGAAATGCAAGATTCGAGGGAAAAAACCTGTCATGGATTTTATAAATTTACAGAAAGCCCAAAATATATATGGTATGTTAGTATTATGATATTTTAATTTTTGTATTTTTTTTCTAATGTGCACTATCTTAATTGCATTTTTATTTGAGAATTTCTTGTCTTGTTTTTATTTGTTTATTTTGTAAAGCTTCACTTTTATCATTTGCTAGATTTGATTACATGTCTTTGGATACTAAAGTTACACGTTGATTCTAATAGAAGATTGATATTGAAATGTGCCTAAAATATTTAAATGGGAATACGTTATCTCTTGAAAACACAAACATCTCTATCCAGAGCTACACAACCTTAGAATAGTTAGAAAAAAAAAAACGCTTAAATTTAACATTGACAGTTTTATTTTATTTTTAATGAGTTTTTGATAGTTGATTTCGGGATGGGATTAATAAAGTGTTTCAGGATGTTTAGCTCAGAGTGTTTTAGTATTTAGGAAAAATATATGAATTTTAGTGATTAAGAAATGAAACCATTTCAGTTTTTGGAAATATCTAGAAATCGCAGAGAGCCATGTAATGGCTGTACGGTGGCTAATGAACTTGTATATTGCTATGTTTATGATCCCAAAGATGTTGTCTTTTTCTCACTACTTTTATCAATATTCTCACAGCTCCTAGTTGTACTCCTTGTTTGTCGTCTGACCTTGATGAGCATATTCGTGGTAAAACACCTTCATAGTCAAAGAAAATAATGAGAATTGTCTTGACATTTTTCCGAACTTGTTCGCTGAGAAGACTGGGATTTTGTCTCATAGCTGTAGATAAACAATTCATCGCCAATAATGACGTTTTTGAAGAAATCCGAGTCATGGCCATTTCCAACATGCCCTATGCAATTTTCTCTGATTTTTACACTGTTGTGTCAGAAGACATGGAACGAATTTTGCAGTCATGCAACTCATCCCCAGATCTTGAGTCAAACAATGGTTTTTGGTATGACAAGGTCTTCTTCCAACTATTGCTCAGTCAAATGACTATTTTCATTAATTACAGCGTGACACATTCCACATTTTCAAGGGTTCTGGTTGATGCAGGCCTATTAGGATGATGAGCACTTTCCAAAGAATCATGACCAATTTCGAATAATTTAAACTATTATTAGATTTAAGTTTCACCTACAGATTCATCTTCTAAAGCCACCCTTAATTAGTTGTTTCTCCACATGATTGTCCAAGTTTTTGGATAAATTTGATGTAAATTAGTTGCTCAACACATTTAGTCATGAAAAAAACAGAAATGCTAGAGACACTGGTTCAGTACAGAATAGCTTCAGGGTGATACAGCATGGCAACAATATGCACTGAAATCCCATCTGATAAGTCCCCAAATTTCATTGCAATGACAACCGATTTGGGAGATATTGTCATCGGTCATTTAAATACCAGATAAACTTGTATATTCGCCTGACTCACATGACATTACATTACAAAAAAACAATATCGTCTGTACTGTATAATTTGTGGAGTTTAGTAAAAAAAGTGTTATATATTAAGGTAAAACATTTTAATCACTGAGTAGATCGACTAGAGTTATGAGTTTTACAATCAATGAATCAAAAACAAAATATATGTCAATACTTCTATGAGAAACGCTGTAGATCTACAAACTAGAAAATATGCCTTCCAAAGAGTAAAATACTTTGTTTACCTAGGATACCTAGGAAGTGACACAAACGACATCAGAAAGGAAATTAAGTGAAGAATAATAGCAGCTGATAAATGCTGTTTTGGCTTATAATTTCAGCTAAAGTTACGACTGTTCTCGCCTTACACCAAGATTCTGACGTATGAGTAATTGATTAAACCCGTTCTCACATATGGATTACGTTGTTGGACACTTACAAAGGTCCACGAGAGATCCTTGAACATCTTTGAAAAAAGGATTCTGATTTAAAGACCTATGGAAAAAAATACTATTTGAGTAGTAAAGTAAGTACGGGAACTCTTGGAAAACCTAGAAAATTGTGACACAAACAAATTAATCCAATTCTAACACATCGATCAAAAAGTCCCGGGACTAACTACTAAAACAACATTTGTTTGCCAAAATTCTTCTTTATTCATCAACATAGTCTCCTTCAAGAGTGATACATTCATTCCAACGCTTTCCTAACTGTTCTATGCCAGCCGTGTAGAACGATTTATCTTTGGTTTCAAAATAGGCGTTAGTTTCGGCAATCACTTCTTCATTGGAGCGAAATCTCTTTCCCTGGAGCATCTTTTTGAGATCTGCGAACAGCCAATAGTCGCTGGGGGCCAAATCTGGAGAATAAGGTGGGTGCGGAAGCAATTCGAAGTTCAACTCATGCAATTTGGGCATCGTTACCATCAACTTGTGACATGGTGCATTGTCCTGATGAAAGAGAACTTTTTCTTCTTCATATGGGGCCGTATTTTTGCAATTTCTGCCTTCAAGCGCTCCAATAACGTTATGTAATATTCGCTATTGATGGTTTTTCGCTTTTCAAGGTGATCGATGAATATTATACCATGTGTATCCCAAAATACGGAGGCCATAAACTTCCCTGCCGACTGTTGAGTTTTTGGTCGCTTTGGACGACTTTCACCGGCTGCTCTCCACTCAGCTGACTGCTGATTTGATTCCAGAGTATAGTGGTGGATCCAAGTTTCATTCACTGTCACATACCGATGCAAAAACTCCTGTTTATTTCCCGTAAACAGTGCCAAACAGCGCTCTGAATCATCGATGCATTGTTTCTGTTCCATTGTGAGCAAACGCGGCACTCGTTTCGAAAAAAGCTTTTTCATGACCAAATGTTCATGCAAAATAATGTAAACTCTACCAAATGATATCTTCAGGATGTCAGCTATCTCACACAACTTTACTTTGCGATTTTTCATCACGATTTTGAGGTTTTTATAATGTTTTCTGGTGTAACAGCCTCATTTGGTTGACCAGAGCATTCAGCATCATTTGTGTCTACGACCACGTTTGAAATCAGCATACCACCGACAAATTGTTGTTTCGACGAAGCAGAGCCCGGATAACACTTCAAGCCATCACTGAGTTTGAACGGTATTTTTTCCCATTAAAAAGCAATGTTTTATCAACACACGAAATTCGTTTTTTTCCATTGTTTTGAAAATAGCAAAAGTAGCGTCACTAAAACCACTGTAACTCAATGACACAATGTCGGAATGTCATGAAAGTTTGACACGTAACTTCTAAAGGTTTGTACTAACTGAGGATGGTATGGATTTGTTATTACAGGCGCCATCTGTTGGTTAGTCCTGGGACTTATTGATCGATGTTTTTAAAGAGATTTTTTAAAATTAGATTATGCATGACAAGATCACTTAGTCAGTGGAATTGATAATTGTAAATGTTTGATTGGCACGGTGGCTGGGAATGGAATTTCAAAAATGATCTGCCCATTAGGATGGGTGCCTTAAACAATATGAAGGTCATATGGGATTCCTTAGAGTTTAGTCAAGATGAAAGTTATTTGGCTCCTGCATGTGGCCTATTTTGCTATAAGGCTTTGAATCTTGGCATGTTACTAAGGCCCAAGAGAAAAGACTTCTCAGTTGTGAAAACTGATGACTTAGAAGAATGGTGAGTGTCAGGTGGTACGACTACATGATGAATGAAACAATTCATCTTTGGACGCAGCAGCAACCTATAATGTTATAACATTCTCTATATGTGACCCAACTACCACCACAAGGTGGTGGTTGGATCACATATTGAGAATGCTGCCTGGTAGCTGTTCATGATCTGTGCTGTTTTATTGGCCAACAGAAACTTGATGAATTGGATGCTCATCCCACATCATACATCAGTGTTATGATAGGGAGATTTGTATTCTCGATCTAACGTGGGAGGACCTAGAGTACCAGACTATGAATCGAGCTAAATGGAGGTTTTTTATGGCATACCTGTTGTTTTTTATGAAACCTATGGAGTCTGATGCATGCCAAGATGTCAGAACGTAGCAGAAGTATGCTAGGATAGAAAGAAATGGAGATCTATTCTTTCTGCCTGCTTCAATAGACATATCATTTGTTGATGATTATGTAATTGGATAATTTGATAGAAAAAAACATTGCTGCTCGGTGTAAGCAAACGTTATTTGAATGAACTGCTTGTATAATCCCATATCATAAAGATAAGTTTTACGTAAAATTTTACATAATTTGTACGACGGCTGTGTTTAAACTTTTTGAGGTGATATTTAATACGGTTTTTTATTCTAGTAATTTTAATGTAAATGTTACAAATTATAAAGAAATATGATGCGATTTTAATAATTCTAAATAGATGGTGGAATATAATTATATCTCAACATTTGTTAATTCTTATTTTCGTAAAATGTTGTATTTACAAAGTGATTTTATTATCTCATTGTATTATATATACTCGTATACAGATGAAGTTTCCTAGTTTATATAATTATTTGAATTATGAAAACAATTTATAAGTTTTCTTTTATGAAAACATGTTTATATTATTTTATAAAGCATAATACTTTGTAAAAGGCATGTGCTATTAAAAAGCGATTTTTTTTATATAAATAAAACATTCACATGAAAATGTACGCATATGTCAATGAATACTTAAATTTGATTTTTGTTAGCATTTGTAATTAAAATATTTGAAAGAACATTTTTTTAAGCAATCAGCAAACCCTTTAGTTATCTGAAGCATTCAAACGGACAACTAGTTGTTTTTACACAGTATTCAGTCAGAACAGGACTGAGGGTCACCTGAGAAAAAACCTTTCCATACATAATCAGAAATGTGATTCCGTGGTAGGTTCCACATTCAAGAAGGTCATCTATTTATGGAGAATAATAATGGTTCCATTTCACCAATCTCTTGGACAGCACTCCTCATTCCATAACTTTTGATAGAGGTGGTCAAGAGGATGTATGTATCATCTCCAAGAGATTTGTTATTTTTGAGCTTTTCACAGCCCCCTGTCTTGTCATGAAGAAATGTATCGAAAAGTATTAAATAAATGAGAAAAATATTCAATTTTCAATATATCTTATTCACTGATAGTATTCTGAAGTCTGTAAAGCTAAAAATGAGGAGGTTTTTGTGCTTTGGGGCCTTTAGTGGCAGTTTGATGGCTCTATTTATAGAGAACTTCTCAGTACATACTCGTAGCTCTACATGCAGACTAATACCACACTGTTAACATGTGCAACTATATTGTGCTTTGAGTCCTTTAGTGGCAGTTTGATGGCTCTATTTATAGTGAACTTCTCAGTACATACTCGTAGCTCTACATGCAGACTAATACCACACTGTTAACATGTGCAACTATATTGTGCTTTGGGTACTTTAGTGGCAGTTTGATGGCTCTATTTATAGTGAACTTCTCAGTACATACTCGTAGCTCTACATGCAGACTAATACCACACTGTTAACAGGTGCAACTATATTGTGCTTTGGGGCCTATAGTAGCAGTTTGATGGCTCTATTTATAGTGAACTTCTCAGTACATACTCGTAGCTCTACATGCAGACTAATACCACACTGTTAACATGTGCAACTATATTGTGCTTTGGGTCCTTTAGTGGCAGTTTGATGGCTCTATTTATAGTGAACTTCTCAGTACATACTCGTAGCTCTACATGCAGACTAATACCACACGTTAACATGTGCAACTATATTGTGCTTTGGGTCCTTTAGTGGCAGTTTGATGGCTCTATTTATAGTGAACTTCTCAGTACATACTCGTAGCTCTACATGCAGACTAATACCACACTGTTAACATGTGCAACTATATTGTGCTTTGGGTCCTTTAGTGGCAGTTTGATGGCTCTATTTATAGTGAACTTCTCAGTACATACTCGTAGCTCTACATGCAGACTAATACCACACGTTAACATGTGCAACTATATTGTGCTTTGGGTCCTTTAGTGGCAGTTTGATGGCTCTATTTATAGTGAACTTCTCAGTACATACTCGTAGCTCTACATGCAGACTAATACCACACTGTTAACATGTGCAACTATATTGTGCTTTGGGTCCTTTAGTGGCAGTTTGATGGCTCTATTTATAGAGAAGTTCTCAGTACATACTCGTAGCTCTACATGCAGACTAATACCAAACTGTTAACATGTGCAACTATATTGTGCTTTGGGTCCTTTAGTGGCAGTTTGATGGCTCTATTTATAGTGAACTTCTCAGTACATACTCGTAGCTCTACATGCAGACTAATACCACACTGTTAACAGGTGCAACTATATTGTGCTTTGGGGCCTTTAGTAGCAGTTTGATGGCTCTATTTATAGTGAACTTCTCAGTACATACTTGTAGCTCTAGATGCAGACTAATACCACACTGTTAACATGTGCAACTATATTGTGCTTTGGGTCCTTTAGTGGCAGTTTGATGGCTCTATTTATAGTGAACTTCTCAGTACATACTCGTAGCTCTACATGCAGACTAATACCACACGTTAACATGTGCAACTTTATTGTGCTTTGGGTCCTTTAGTGGCAGTTTGATGGCTCTATTTATAGTGAACTTCTCAGTACATACTCGTAGCTCTACATGCAGACTAATACCACACTGTTAACATGTGCAACTATATTGTGCTTTGGGTCCTTTAGTGGCAGTTTGATGGCTCTATTTATAGAGAAGTTCTCAGTTCATACTCGTAGCTCTACATGCAGACTAATACCACACTTTTAACATGTGCAACTATATTGTGCTTTGGGGGCTTTAGTGACAGTTCGATGGCTATATTTATAGTGAACTTCTCAGTACATACTCGTAGCTCTACATGCAGACTAATACCACACTGTTAACATGTGCAACTATATTGTGATTTGGGGCCTTTAGTGGCAGTTTGATGGCTCTATTTATAGTGAACTTCTCAGTACATACTCGTAGCTCTACATGCAGACTAATACCACACTGTTAACAGGTGCAACTATATTGTGCTTTGGGGCCTTTAGTGGCAGTTTGAGGGCTCTATTTATAGAGAAGTTCTCAGTACATACTCGTAGCTCTACATGCAGACTAATACCACACTGTTAACATGTGCAACTATATTGTGCTTTGGGGCCTTTAGTGGCAGTTTGATGGCTCTATTTATAGAGAACTTCTCAGTACATACTCGTAGCTCCTACATGCAGACTAATACCACACTGTTAACAGGTGCAACTATTTTGAAGACCCTGTCGAAATCTTACTTATTAGCCTTGTTTGACTTATAGGGTTTAATTGATAAACAATTCTCTCCTTGCACATTGATTAGTGAAGTGATGACTGCGTTTATAAGCTCCAATTTAAAGAAGTTGAATATTCCCTTAAGCCTGCTCAACTGAAAACATCTGTGATACTATATTATTTTTTAAATAAATCCATTTTCCAAATCATGTATATATTTTTTGCATCTTTTATAATTTATTTTTTGATTATTCTTATTATTAGGGCTTTGATTATTTTTCCTTATCTGTGTATTTAGTCAAGTTTACTTTTTAATCTAAAGTAACATTCTACTTCAGCAGCTAAGTAAAAAGTATTGGGTGTACAATTTAGTTCGGTCCGTTTTTTTGTGTTCAAAAATGCATTTATTTCTAAACAAACTGAATGAACAGATCAATTAAAGTATTGTCCATCGCTGGCTACTACTTTTTCCCATCTCTCAGGCAATTTTCGAATTCCATCTCGTAAAAATGACTCGTCTTTTGAAGAGATCCAAGTTTGGAGCCAATTTTCGGTTTCTACGAAAGAAGTGAACCGGTGACCTGCCAAATCGTGCTGCATCCTTCGGAACAACCAGTAATCAGAAGGAGCAATGTCCGGGGAATACGGCGGGTGCGGTAAAACATCCCATTTGAGCGTTTCCAAATATTTTTTTACGACTTTTGCGACATGAGGCCGAGCGTTGTCATGAAGAATAACTTTATCATGTCTTTGCTCGTATTCCGGCCGTTTTTCTCGCAATACACGGCTCAAACGAATTAATTGTAGCCAATACCGATTGCCCGTAATGGAATCGCCAGGTTTCAGCACCTCATAGTAAACAACACCCCTTTGGTCCCACCAGATACAGAGCATGATCTTCGAATCATGTATGTTTGGTTTTGGTGTTGATGTTGAGGTCAATGGCAACGATTGACCGGGCTTAGCGTAGTATTTTTTCTTCTTGGGGTTGTCGTAGAATATCCACTTCTCATCTCCAGTTACAATCCGATGCAAAAAACCTTTTCTTTGTTGCCTTTGAATCGGCTGCTCGCAAGTGAAAAATCGCCTTTCAACGTCTCTCGATTTCAGTTCATAAGGCACCCAATTTCCTTGTTTTTGAATCATTCCCATGGCTCTCAATCGTACGGAAACGGCTTGATGAGTCACTCCCAATGATTCTGCAAGCTTCTCTTGCGTTTGACTCTGATCTTCTTCGAGTAATGCCTCTAATTCTTTGTCCTCGAATTTTTTTGGCTGTCCAGAGTGAGGCTTGTCTTCGACGCTGAAATCTCTATCCTTGAAACGTCGAAACCATTTCCTACATGATTTATCAGTTGGAGTAGCGTCACCATAAACTTCGACAAGCATTCGATGGGCTTCAGCTGCACTTTTCTTCCAATTAAAGCAGAAAATTAAAACCTCCCGCAAATGCTGCTTGGTTAACACAAAATTCGACATTTTCACCACTGTACAAAACAAGGTTTTTGCATGAAATTCAAAGCGATATAAACTGAATATTATTGGCAGATGTCTAACCTCTCTGAAACCGCCAAAATCAGCTGTCACTATGAACCATTCATGACAGCCAGAGCCATCTTTTGGAAACGGACCGAACTAATTTGTACTCCCAATATATAATTAATATAAATGTATAATAAAAAATCTATCCTCTTTTTAGTTGAAATCAAAATTCATGGTGTTTTCTTCTATATTCTTTGTTCATTATTCCTTTTAAAAACACAATAACACTTGTATTCAACAAATTGAGTATTGAAATAGTAAAATGATGTATTGAAAGACAACAGCTGTTTTGAATACACTTGAATGAATTAGAATGAATTTCCTTCAAGGAGTTCAATAACTTTGCAACGATGCTTATTCATTCATTCAGAATTTAACAGAGGGATTGTTTCTCAAATTATAATAAACAAAGGAAATCAACTGAAACACTTCAGAATTTTCAATTAGAGATTAAAATTATTCTATTGAAAAGATAAATCCAACTTCATTTTTACACAATTTTATGCTGTACATTTTTTTTTAATTTTCACATTGTAGAGAAACTTGTTAAGAAATTTTTCTGCCTATAGTTCGGAAATTCTAGGATGAGTCCTGTGACAGCTCACAAATTTGCCCTAATACAACCTTATGTATTGGGGCAAATTTGTGAGCTGTCACAATAACTTGCTGCTGTGAGCTGTCACAATAATTTACCTAAATAATTTGCTATTTATTAGAATTGAGGCTTATATTAAAGTTGATAAAATAATTAAAATTACTGAACATCGTTACAAGGTTGTATTGGGGCAAATTTGTGAGCTGTCACAGGACTCATCCTAGAATTTCCGAACTTTAATAAGGCAAATTTTACTTTGAAAAATATTTATATCGGAACACACATCTCAAATACGAACAGTGCTATTATAATGTTTTGCCTAAAAGAATTGATATGTCTGTCTTTAGAATATTTCTTGTTAGATCAATATTGCACTTAAAATAAAGTCTAAATACATTGTCTTGATAAAATAACGGTGTATCTCAATGAGGAAGAAATTTTGTGATGTAAAGCCATAAAATTGTTTGAGACTTTTGGGAAAAAACCAGGGTTGTGGAGTCTACAAAATTATATAACTTCAGAAATTTGAAATGATTGACTTGACTTTCTCTGATTCCGACTCCAATTATTATACATATATTGATAACCATATGTTATACTCAATTATGTGGCGTAACTACTTAACTATAGATATTTTAGACTTAGTCATTTATTTTATCAAACACTTTATTCCACTTTATGTAACGGTATAACCCTACCAGTTTCAAGGTTTTCACCTCATCATCAGTTTGTGCTCCCCTGATGATGAGGTGAAAATCTTGAAACTGGTTGGGTTATACCGTTACATAAAGTGGAATAAATAGTGTTTGATAAAATAAATTACAATGTCTTTAAACCTCCACAATCTTAATGGCTTAACTATAAATAAATTATATTTTAGAAATAATGTCTAGGGAGACAGGCGTCTTACCAACTAGGCCACAGAGGTCGTATATATCTATGAGTATTAAAAATATAGCATCACCATGTGAACCAACTTCTATGTATTCTATTTTATCTTTAAGGCTTGAAAGTGAAAATTAATGTGGTAAAAACCAATAGTTGTATTAATAACGATAATAATTAGAGTACAATTTATATAGCGCTGTTTAGATAACAAACTCTCCTCTAGGGGGCCCCAACTCGGGATTCAAACCCACTATTATTGTATCATTTACATTAAAAACATTACAAAATAAGTTTAAGTTGAGTGTAAGGATAGGAAGAAGCTGTTAACTTGGTCAGTGCTTGTTGCAAGGGAGTACTTAGTGCAGCCACCCACCTTCTCCTTACACTCAACATATTTGTTTTTGTTTTATTTTTAATGTCAATAATACTGGGTTCAAATCTGAAGTTAGAGTGCCCTTGAGGAAAGTCTGCTCTCTAAATGAAGTATTATAACTTTTAGAAATTCAGATTTTTAAATCTAAATAAGCTCCACCTGCTATTGTTGTTTATTTACAATGTCCAATCAATGCATATATCCCACTTTTATAAAAAAAAACTTCATTTTTAGAGGCAATTAACACTTTAAAGTCTTTTTAGACCTCTCTTTGATTGTCATGCACTTTGGTGTGCAGAAATAGTTTTAGATTGTAAAAAAGGTGATAATCGGTTGGTGATAAGTCCGGACTATATGGTGGGCGAGGCATGACTTCATATCCCAACTGTGTTTATTTATTGAAGGTTAATTGTGAGGTATGCGGCCTGGCATTATCATGAAGCAGGATGGGTCCATGTCTCTTTATTAATGATGATGATGTTTTTCTTTAGTTTTTTATGCATTTCATCAATTTCATGACAATATGTATTGTAGTTATTGATTCCCGTAGTTTTAAAAATGAATAATAAATAACTCATATAGCAGTCCACTTAACCGACACTTATTTGGGATAATTTTTGGCGTCGAGAGTGTTTTGGAGATTCAGTAGCATCCTACCATTGACCAGATCTTTTTCAGTTATCGTCAATAATCCATTTTTCGTCACAAGCAACAATATGGTCTAAAAAATAGGTTTTTTCATTTTTCTTTAAGAGAATAGACAAATCTCCAAACACCTTAGTTTTTGCTCTTCTGTCAATTCGTGAGGTACTCATGTTTTTAATTTTTAACTATACTGCCATAGCTGATACGCCAACGTGTGCTTCTAAACTTTAAATAGTAGATCTCGGATTCGCTTTTACCATTATCCTCAATTCTTTTTCATTTAGCTTATTATCGTGTCTTCCTCGGGTCTCTTTATTCAGATCGAAATTTCCTGAATGGAATTTTTGAGACCAACACTGCACTATTGTAGTGTAAGTAACACCTTCCCCGGACGCTTTGTTAATATTTTTACCTGCAAGGGTTGCAGTGTGTCCCAACTTGAATTCATACAAATAAATAATCCGCACTTCCTTTGATGATACCTGATGGATGATATACCTGATTTTACAATGATTTTTATTCTCATGTTAACATTATTTGATATTTGTTGACTATATGTAAAACCAAAATTGTTTTGGTTAAAGTTAGTTTTTTTTTATTTAACGCTTGTATTGATAATATTCGTTTTCAATATAGAAATCATGTAACAGGAAAATTTATAGTTGAAGAGGGAAGCTTTAGTATCATTTAGAGTTGTCTTAAGCAGTATTCTAGGTTTGATTGTAATATGTAGTTGCATGTTAGTCTATTTGGATATTTTGTTATTTTAAATACTCTTTTTCCTAAAAATATTACATCATCCCAAAAAACTGATTGATTTTTCACTTATGGTATAAAGTAATTTAATGAAGCACACAGGAAATGAATTTCTGAAGTTTCCCACCATTTTCAAAATGTTTTTAGAAATCCGACTATGTTGTAATAATTTTTTCTATGATTGTTGTACTAATCACATAACAAAAACAAAGAGTTGCGATTGAATTCCTTCAAGATGTAAGTGATTCACTATCGATAACCTGAAGAATATGTTTGGAGAGGATGTTGGTAGTGTCGAACTTATTAAAACTGTACTTATTATAAAACATTTAGATATAAGTATATTATAAAACATTTAGATTGGCCCTAGTAATTTAAGTAGAAATACTCGTAAATATGTCATCAAATGGAGTACGAGTAGAGTAGTCCTAAATAGAAGTCATTGCTCCCATTTAATACATTCTGGAAGATTGTCGAAGAGGTTTGAGGGTTGCTGGTTATTCCTTAACATATTCAAATTCCATGCCAAACTACTTCCACTTAAATTGTCTTTTATTGCTTTTGAATATTAGTAAATAATTAAAAATAATGTTTTGAATAGATGTGTTCCAAAGCTCACAAAAGTATTGGAACCTCAGGTTGTAAGCTCTCATAATCCTGTAAATACCAAGAGCATATATCTGAATGGACTGATCTCGCTGCAGGCGTCCCCCAAGGTGGAATTCTCTCCACTCCTTTTTTCTATATTCATCAACCCAATAATATCGTCACTTAAATGTTCTTATCATCTGTATGCGGATGACCTACAGATATATATTAATTTTGATCCAAATTTCTTTCACGCGGCTTTGAACGATCTAAATGCGGACCTTCAATCGATCTCTGAGTGGACTGGGGAGCATGGCTTACTCATAAATCCAAAGAAGTCTCAAGCGATCCTCATTGGCAGCCCTCAGCTTCTCTCTAAATTCAACACTGACTTACTTCCTCCAATATTACTTGATAGCTCTATCATACCATTACATAAAACTGTTAAAAAACTAGGAGTGCTAATAGATAACACTCTCTCATGGCGAGATCAAATAAATGAGGTAAGCCGAAGGATCTTCAGCCTTCATTCCCTTAAAGTGTTGCAAAGATTCCTACCAACTTAAATCAAAATTTTGCTCATACAATCTGCTCTTTCCAATTCTAGACTATGCGGACGTATGTTACTTGGATGTTACAGAGGAACAGCTGGACAAATTACAGCGTCTTCAAAATGTGTGTCTAAGATTCATTTTCAACCTATGAAAGTACGACCATATAACATCATACCAGAAGGCATTGAACTGGTTGAATGTTAGAAATAGACGCCAAATTCACATACTGTCTATTGTATAACATCCTTAACTGTCCCGCCGCATCCTCTAATCTCGCCGAAAATTTTCAGCCTCTTTCCAATCATGGATTAGCGCTACGCTCAAACAGAGATTGTTTATTGGCCTTTCCAGTTCACCGCTCCTCTTTCTTTACGTCGTCCTTTACTGTCCATGCAGTGAGACTCTGGAATCAGTTACAAACCAATAAAGGACTCGCTCCGTCCTTGGCATGCTTTAAGAAGTGACAAAAAACTCTTAATTTATAGTCAGTAAAATAACGTGTTTCATTCCTGATTTTTCTTTTCCTTTGCTCTCCACCATCCTTTCCTTTCCTTTTGATTGATGATATCTCACTTTATATGAAAAAGAATGTTCGGGTGATTGTCCGTCTTTGTGGGGTTCATGGGCATGGGCATGCTCACGTATGTGTTTATGGATTTCGTAGGGATGGATAGTCATGTGAATGATTTATGCGACCATGTAACTTGCTTCATTTACTTTTGTCTGGTTGGTTGGAAGAGATTGCCGCCTGGCAAAAAGCCTGCCAGATTGTATTGCAATAAAAGTGTTAAATAAATAAAAAATAAATGTTCTAATAATCAATAATAATTCTCAATAATCTCAAGCCAACATAATGTTCTCATTGAAATCTTCACCTACAAAATATTGGGTAAATCAAGTATTCTTTGACAGTGGACTCCGCTGCATCAGATGACAAAGAGGTTTATTTTATTTTCTTTCGGGAAAGTATTACATTAAAAACTAACTAAAGCTATAAGTGTAAACTTTAAGAGCCACCTGTCACTTTATTGGAACAATACTCGTATTATTAGGCAGATAGGTTTTTACTGCTTTTTGCCAAAAATGGCCTTGGAGTTTTCCATATACTCGTAACTAACCTGTTTAATTACTTGAGTAAATAAATAATCTGAATATCTGCCTAAATATTGCATGCAACATTATTAACATCAATGGTCTGGTCTGTTGAATAATAGACTTTATCCATTATAGACATCCCAGTTATAATCTAACCTTCAGACTTTAGTCTTAGATTTTATACTTCTACCGCTTCCGCTCACCAACAGATCAGCCACTTGTGCTCAAAGCTTTTTTGTGGCCTTTGGTAATTGAGGTACAAATTTTAAAGAAGGCAATTAGTTTTACACCCCTGGCATGTTCATTCATCATTAATTTCTTGCAATTTAACATAGTACATGTTGGCAATAATACCGAAAGGATACATCACTTGCATTCCAGTGATAACCTCTTAAACAGATTTTGGATTTCATTATGAATTTCACTCGAAACCCGGGTCCATGACAAGCACCTTACCAATTATATATTAAAATATTTAATTAAGGTACCAGTAATATTATGGAAAACTAATTTTTATAATAATTTTAACAAAAAAAGTTCAATACAAAAGTGCTAAATTGAGATTTTAAAAGTAAATTTTATTTTAAATTATTTTTGTTTACTGTCATTTAGGTTTCTCATAAATATGTAATAAATTAGGTATTTTTGATAAAGTTAAATGACAATATTTATTGTAAAAGTTACTAAAAAAATTTTTTTTAATACTTTTTTAACAATTTTTACTTTAAAATGTTTTCAATAATATCACTGGTATCTTTATGGTTTGGTTATATGGGACTTTTTCTATAAACAATGCAATTAAAAATCATTTTTATCTGGTGTTGCTTGTGCTTGTGTTCAGTTACAACAGATTGACTATTTTTATCTGTTGTTGCTTGTGCTTGTGTTCAGTTACAACAGATTGACTATTTTTATCTGTTGTTGCTTGTGCTTGAGTTCAGTTACAACAGATTGACTATTTTTATCTGTTGTTGCTTGTGCTTGTGTTCAGTTACAACAGATTGACGATTTTTATCTGTTGTTGCTTGTGCTTGTGTTCAGTTACAACAGATTGACTATTTTTATCTGAATCCACTGAAAAATAGACTTGTAGATTGATGTTGAAAAATCATTCGTTTTCAAATACATACATACCATCATGCCATATCCCTGTAAGGATGGTTAGACAGGATACAGCGTCAAACTTTCCTATCACAAAAAAACTTCCTTCACCTCCTCTCCATCCATACATCTTATCATATAGAGTTCCTTTTTTTTTGTTGCTCCTTACTTTTTCTTTCAAAAATGTATCAACTTGTTCCAACCATACTTTTCTTGGTTGCCCTCTACCACAACTCCCACTCATTATTTATTTGTACAATGTACGAGGGGATGTCAATAAATTCGCGGAGTGAAGAGGTTAAGGGGGGGGGGGTAGTGTGCATATGCATGTTCCGATAATATAACTCATTATTAGTATATTCACCAAGTTTTAGTCAAATTTTGACAGTATTGTTTAAGATATCGTCCAGAGAGTATTTCAAACTTTAATAACATACCAAGTATGAAAAAAAATTTAAATCATGGTGTTATTAAGTTTCTCACAAAACAAGGGAAAACACCTCCAATCATTTTGGAAGAGAGGTTTGGGGTTTACGGGATCTGTTGCCCTGGAAAAACAATGGTTTACAAGTGGCATTGTGTTTTTAAGCAAGAGTGAAAATCGATTGAAGACGCCCTCCGACCAGGACAGCCTGTTGAGGTCACTTCTTCAAACATCGTCAAAAAAGTAGAAAAGGTTGTGCTGGAAGATGCCTGCCTAAAAAAACAACAGCTTGCATAGATGATTGGAGTATCACTTACAACCATTTTGAATATCCTCCATCAGCATCTAGGGATGTCAAAAGTCAGTGCAACCCAGAATGCTCACGCCACTTCAAAAACAACAACACGTCGAATGTTCACGACAGTTTTTGGACCTCTGCAGAAATAACAAAGATGAGATTTTGAGCTGGATTGTTGAATTGTTAGTGGAGATGAAACTTGGATTCATCATTATGTGCCTGAGTCGAAGCAGGAGTCTGTGCAGTGGCATAAAAAAGGCACACAGCTCCCCCTAAGAAGTTCAATTTTTTTTTGTGGGTTTATAAGCTTATTGGAAGATCTGAAAAATGTATTAGAATTAATGGTGAATATATTGAAAAGGAAAAATATAAATTGGTATTATTCCCATTTATTCCGAGAACGTATTGATACCTCCCCTCGTATGGTCGAATTATGCCTATTAAAATTCAGAGCGCGGGTCTACATATTGTATTGTAAATTTGTTAAGTCAATCTTTTGTTACCTATCCGTTCAACATGTCCAAAACAACCCAATGTGCTCTTAACACATCAGTTTTTAGCTCACATTCAACCTCAATAACTACATTTCTTATTTACTTTTTTCATTTCCCACTATTAATTTGGTTCCTTTTATTAATTTTCCACATTAAAATGCTTATCCCGTATTCCGCCAAAACCTCACATGTACCTCTTTGTCACTAAAGATCGTTTTTTTCTGCGTATGCTTATTTTTTGTGCCTACCTATTTACATTACACCGGTCATGTAGCACTTAAATAAATGCATGAAATGAAACGAATGATCCATTTTAGGTTATAAAGAGATGAATACCTATTTACACTGGTTTTTATCTTTGTAATATATCATGAATTCATTTTGAATTTTTTTCCAGGTTGTCCATTGGGTGGAATAGGCACAGGAACTATTGGGCGGGGGTTTAAGGGAGAATTTTGTAGATATCAATTACGTCCAGGAATTTACGACTATATTTCTTTTCCTGAAAACCAGTTTATTGTTAATGTGAGAGATGAAAGTGATAAAACAATTTTTCAAAGTGTTATGTCTACATACAGGTTAGTTGTTCTTTCCATAATCTTAAGAATTTTACTTACTGTACTCTAATCCATGAATAGTTTTCTCAAATTCACAACAGATTGACACACTTCTATAAAGCACTGTCAATTGGAGAGGTGGAGTACTCAAGTTGGCAGTGAGTTGTGGACGAAGCTATCAGAGGATGCCAGTCTTGTATTGTATTACACTTTCGTTGTATACAGTATAACCTGGCAGTCTTATTGCCATGTAGCAATCTATTCCAACCAATCAGAAAAATGTTAAAGAGGTCTTAAGTGACAACCAGACTAGAATATTTGTTTAAAGTTTGGGTTCCAATGGACATAAAACCTGCAACCCTTAAGTTGGAAGACAAGCGTCTAACTAATATACATTGGTCTTCAGCCTTGCACTGATCCTGCGTTTCTCCATACGAACAAATTTTGAACTAAACCCCAAAAACGAATGGTTGGTTTCACCAGGGCATGATAAATCTATAGAGATGGGGATTCTATGCTGCACACATTTTTGGCATAATTTAAACACCACAAAGTCACTAAACACTGAAAACTTTTGTCACGTAAATTCATTACAAAATAAGGTAATGATAATTACAAAATAGTATTGCAATTACAAAAAAATAACACTTAACACATTGTTGTCGGGCGGTTTTTTCATCAATCTATGCCATTAAGTAGGCAATTAATGAAGATTCGCGCGCAAAATTACGTTTCACGTAAAATTACTATAACTTGAAAACTATTGATCATATTTAAATAAAATTTTCAGCATTTTGTCATTAATGAAATCGTTTTAAATGATCTATTTATAAACTTATATATATATTTGGGTAAACAATTATGATATTAAAGGTTAAATTTTTACCTTACAGTCCATTTAGTCCTTCTGTACACGTTCAACATAATATATATATTTTGTAAAATTCGAAAAAATAAACACCAATATTGTTTTAAAGTATGATATCGTTGAAAACTGTTCCTTTTATGTAATGGCACATCACAGAATTTACACATATATCGGGTTTCGCTACGCGCTTTGCGGACCGCGCACACGACATCTCCTTCGTAGATTCTGGTTTTTACCAGTGCTTTCAATCTTTTCCAATGTGTGTTTTCTCATATCCATTGAAAGTCTTCCCGGAGAATCTGATTTTGAAGATTTTTTTCGGACACCAGATGTCGATGGTGTCGGTTTCGAGTCTTGAATATTATCCGACGAAATCTGATCAGCCACCCAGTATTCTGCAATGTCCTTTAAAAATTGTTTATATTTTATTTTATTTTCTCTTGTAACAGAGTTATACACAACAAAGGAGTTGAACAATGGACAATTTATTAAATACATCGCCAGTCTTTTTGTCCATTTAGTAGTTTTTCGTAAGATAGAATAATAAGAAATATATTGGTCTGCTTGCAAAAAATGGTGTTTCCGTGGATGCATCTGAACTCCAGTATTCATATCTTCTTTCCTTACGGACTTGTCCCATAAGAAAGATAAGTCCCAAAAAGTTCTTCATTTCTTGTATTGTAATGTCTTTCCGTTTGAGAGTTTTCTTATATATTTAAAATTTGTGCTTATTTTGATAATAATATCTGTTAGATTCTTGTACAAGGAATGTAAAAAAATCATCTCCTATGAATAAATTTGCCGCTTCCGTTATACTATTCAAAACACTACCGGTAGTTAAACCTGTCCGACCTAAAAACTCTTCCAGGACTGGTGGATTGTCTGCTGATGACCATTCTTCTTCACCTTCGTCCGAGTCTGAATCCGAATCGCTTGAAATTGTTCGTTGGAAAAATCTCCGAGGACATGCGGTAACTTCATTATTACTATACTTCGGAAAGTCTAGGATGAACCGTGCGACGTTTGTCACAAAGGGATGGGGTAAAATCGTTTTTTTTTTTACAAATTGAATAGTTTTTTTACAAATCGAACAATTGTTTTTCTCTAAACTGACGTTTTAATTCCTAATTTTCAGTATACTGACTTTCTAATGTATTGTATGATTTGTATCTATCTTTAAATAGGCCAAGATCCACTATGAATGAATACTAATTACGAATATTTAATTAAAATCGATTTACGAAATCGATTTTTGAAAATCCAATTATCGAATACCCGATCCCTAGCTAATGCAGACTAACGTAGTGACTTTTGACAAACGTCACCAAATATTATTTGATTTTAACAAACTGCCACATTTTTGCTAATTTGTGATAAGATGTATTAATTTGTCATTATTGTTAGTTTTATGTAATGTATTTACCTAAATAACTTGCTATTTATTAGAATCGAGGCTTATATTAAAGTTGATAAAATAATTAAAATTACTGAACATCGTTACAAGATTGTATCGGGGCAAATTTGTGAGCTGTCATACGGTTCATCCTAGATTTTCTGAACTATAGTTTCAAATTCGCCATCTGTATTTTTCTCAACACAAGAATAATCTGACAAATTATCAGCACACAATTCCCCATCGCTCTCATTACTATCGTAATCCATTTTTATTGGGTATTTTTTATGAAAAAAATATTCATTTATTATAAAAATACGGAACAAATAACTTTTCAAACACAGCAGCGATCGATATCCACTATACTATATCATACAATGATAGGTATTTTGTAATATTTTTTTAATAATAATTTGCAATAGCGGAATGTAGGCAGAAGATAAAAAGGAAATGTTTATCTTACAACTATTGTAATTGGAGTGCATGTTATATGACGACAGTCTGCCACCCGACCCTAATTATACTAAGACACTCTGCCACCCGACCCTCATTATACTAATCGCTTCACTTCACAAGTAACCGCAAACCCAATTCCGATCTGTACAACGTTTTTTGGCGTCTCCCGTGCTCTACCAACAGTAAGCAAATACAACGCTTTTAAGCGTCTCCTGCTCTCTAACAACAGTATGTAAAAGACGCTTTTAAGCGTTTCCCGCAAACAATGTGTTAATAAGGTAATTTATTTAGACCCTAATAGTGAGTGTATGATACTTCCTTATGATAAATAGTTATTGATTGTGATGTGATTTTTAGTAAGCCTAAAAATGCTCCTGCCTCATGGGAATGGAACTTGAAGGGTGCTGACTGTGAATACACAGGACTATATCCTCGAGCTTGGACCACTTATGACCTCAGTCAATATGGCGTAAAACTTGTGTGTAGGCAAATATCTCCAGTTATACCACATAATTATAAGGTATAAATTTGTTTATATTGTCTGTCTAACTTGAAATGTAGGGATATTCTGATTCTATAAACAATATTTAGTAGATCCATCCATTCATAAAAGCGGAGTATTGTAATAAATTTTGTTTATTTTATTGCAAACTATATTTGTTTGTTAATTTTATTGCAAACGATAAAGAGTTATCAACTGTTCAAAATAGTCAGCATGTCTTACGATGTTAAAACATTTGGTTTCTTTGATAGATGGGATTATGCAAAATAGTCAGCATATCTTACGATGTTAAAACATTTGGTTCCTTTGATAGATGGGATTATGCAAAATAGTCAGCATATCTTACGATGTTAAAACATTTGGTTCCTTTGATAGATGGGATTATGCAAAATAGTCAGCATATCTTACAATGTCAAAACATTTGGTTCCTTTGATAGATGGGATTATGCAAATCAGCAATATCACTTATTATCATGTATTACTTTTTGAATGCATAAAATATCTTTGTACTCTTTAGGGGACGGTCATTGTTGACACTCAAAAAGACAAATGTTTTGGTGATCAATCATATTTAATATGTTCCCTTCAACATATCCGAATTGGGGATTCGGACATATTGAAGAGAGTGACTAGTAGACAATTTTGTCTTCGACCACTCTCTTCAATAGAGTGATTCTCTTTGGCTCCAATAATCAAACCTTCGGGCTTAGAACCACTGGAGTAGGCACAGAACTCGCGGTATACTACTTGGTGCTTGCGAGTTTTGCTATCTGATGAACTCTTTTACTTGGCTGTGACATTATTAAATTTTTTTTATACTATTAGAAATCAAACTTGAGTGAAAGACAAGCATCTTACCAACTAGGCTATGGAGATGATTAATAAAAAAGTTGAATAGAATAGTTGTGTGCAAGATGGGTGCCCAGAATGCTCACACCGGAGCACCGTCAAAATCGCGTGACCGCTGCGCGTGAATTTTTGGATTGTTTTGCACAGAGGGAGAAGCTTTTCTGGACTCTATCGTGACGGGGGATGAGATGTGGGGGTATCACTACACCCCAACAATTTTCCAACGATCAGGAGGTCGAGGAAGCTGTGAGGAAGTGGCTGAAAGAGCTGGCGGCGGAGGTCTATGACACTGGCATACAAAAGCTGGTGCCCCGACTGCAGAAATGTCTCGATCTCGACGGCGATTACGTTAAAAAATAGTTCAATATATTTGTGAAGTATCCTGTGAATTTCAATTAAATATAAGTATTTTTTGATCCTACATAAATGTTGTAACCTTACTTTCTGGGTGGCCCTTGTACATTGTAAAATACATATAAACTAGGTATTAAAGAGTTTCAGTTGATTAAATAATATTATAGCAATCTGGTCAAATTAAGTTTAATTAAATATTTATTCAATTTATATCAAGGAATGCCACTATTCATTACTAGATGCCATATACTATACTGACAGCCAGTCAATTATCTTTGGGCAAGGCTTGTATGGCAAATTGTGAGCAATTGGATATCCAACAGAGGTAATTATAATAAAATTACCCAGATATATCCCATATGCTCTGAAATTCATCTCAAGTGAAAAAACATTATAAAATCTAAAAACAGATGTTGCCCATACAGCACATTATTGTTGATAATAATTTAGCTAGTACTGATTTGTAATAACACATTTCACACAATTTTTTTCATTTTTGTAAATAAAATGAGGTGTGCACTGTAATAATATTCAAATAATTTCTTTTTATCCACGTTCTGATGTAGCGTTGAATAAATAATCTTCTTCCCGAATAATAGTAATAAACAGAGTTTTGTTTGCACTCCCCTGAAGATGAGGTGAAAGCCTTGAAACCGGTAGGGTTATACCGTCACAAAAAAGTGGAATAAACAGTGTTTGATAAAAATAAATTACAATGTCTTTAAACCTCCACAACGTTAATGCCTTAACTATAAACAACATAATAGTCTTTAGCTTCTATATATGAAGGAATATACTCCAGTGATAAGCGATGATTGAATAAATAATAATTGCGAGATAGTTTTGACATTCAGCTGTAAGGTGATATGTTGGGGCAGTATTGTGTTTAATGCGATCTTTTATTTGGGAAATTGAAATAAAATGTGTCGACAGAAGTAGTAAGTAGTTAACCCTGTGAATATTTTATATACAAGCATAACCGTTCAGAAATGTAAATAAAAACACTGAAACTGCATAGCACGGATTTATTGTCTATTAATTATCTTCTTCTTTTCCTTCACCTTATTCCATCCATTTGAGATTGGCTGCTTGGACCTTCTTCCTCCATCTTTCTCGATCTCGATAATCACTTCAAGATAGTCCAAGTCTCATGTCCTCCTTTTGTCTATTTGGGAGTTCCCAATTCTTGGTTGTCTTTAGTATAGACCCTTCAACTTGCCATTACACATGCCCATACCAGCGTAGTTGTGCTTCCCAGAGTTTACTACTGGCGCTTCTTTTATTTTTCCGCAAATTGGTTCATTTAGAATATTGTCTAATTTTATGACACCTAATGACCACCGTAGAGTGCGCATCTCCATGACATGAAGCAGTTGTTCCTCTTTTTTCTTTAGAGATCAGCAGTTGGCTCCATGTAATGTAGAGGGGCTGATCACTGTTTTATAGATATTGCTCTTAAGTTTTATTGGTACTCCTTATGTTAACCCCCTTTATTTCTCTCCAATTGTTCCAGCCAATTTTTATTCTATTTTTAGGTCCTGAAGCACCTCTACATTTGTTGTAATGATTGAGCCAAGATATTTGAATGAATTTTTCCATAGTTGATTTTTGGAGGTTCTTCCAATGTCCGTATCTGGTGTACCTTGCATGCATTCAGTATTAACTCTACTTATTTTTAAACCATTTTCCTCTGACATTTGTCTTAATTTTTCCCGTTCTTGGTTTATACCAATATTCTCATCACATTATCGTCCGCAAACAACATCTTGTGGGTTTCTCTCAGGAGTTTGCTAGTGAGGTATTCCATGACAATATTAAACAGAAGGGGGTTCAGACCTGATCCTTAGTGGAGTCCGACTATAATCATAATCTGGTTACTGTTTCCATATGTTCTAATGATTGTTCTGCTATCATTTTACATTTCTTTGATAATGCAGAAGTATGTCTCTGGGGTATTTGAATTGCATAGTGACCACAATATTAGGGTTAATCATCTAGTATGTATAATAATTATTTTCCTTAACCCACAAAAAACTTGACACAAATTGCCAATTAACAGGCCATGTCCAGAGATAATTTTTGTAATTGCTGGATTTTCAGTGGGTCCTTTTAGCCTAAGTTAGTATGTGCCACGGCCAGAGGTGGCCACTTGACCGACATTATATTCCATACATAATGGTGAAAACCAAATAATCAATCAATCAAATATAAATTATAAAATTAATTATAATCAATGAATTAAATATAAATTATAAAATTGTGATTAATTTTAAAATTATTCAACAAAAACATTGGCCTGGAACATAAAACGCACCCTGTATATGTCATCATTCCATTTCCTTGTCGGAGTAGGCAGAAGGGACAGTGCCAAACTTTCCTTTCATAACATACTTCCTTTGCCACCTTTAAATCCTAATATCTTCTCCTACAGTTACAACGGATTCTCCTACTCGTTACCTTTCCTTTCAAAATTGTATTTACTTGATCCAACCTTACTTTTCTTGGTCTTCTTTTACCACAACTCCCACATACGAGGGCGGTCCGATAAGTACTTAGCCTCACCGCCCGATGGCACCACTATCGCAAGAGCAATTTTTTATCGCGTAGTACATTCTCGTTGATAGCTACTGTCAAAATTTCAGCCGAATCGGACGCGTAGTTTTGTTTTGACCGCGTGTGGAAGCAAGCGTGTCCGCAGATTTGAGAAAAATGGAAAAAGAGCAATATCGGTCGGTGATTCGATTCTTGTTTTTGAAAGGGAAATCGCGCAGCGAAATCAAAGAGCGCTTGGATGCTGTGTACGGTGACTCTTCTCCTTCGATGGCGACCGTCAAAAATTGGTTTAACGAGTTTCAACGTGGTCGCACGTTGGTTTTTGATGAGCCACGCCCAGGTGCCCCGAAAACGACTACCACGGAGGATAACGTGACAAAAATCAACGATCTCGTATTGACAGACCGCCGATTGAAGGTGCGCGAGATAGCTGAGACAGTAGGCATCTCAAAAGACCGCGTGGGTCATATCCTTCATGAAGTATTGGGCATGAGAAAGCTGTCGGCGCGATGGGTGCCGCGTTTGCTCACTCCGGACAACAAGCGCAACCGTGAGACCACTTCAGAGCAGTGTTTGACGATGTTTAAGCGCAATCCGAAGGAGTTTCTGCGTCGTTTCGTGACCGTCGACGAAACATGGATACACTGGTACACACCCGAGACCAAGGAACAATCGAAACAGTGGACTTTACCCGGCGAACGTGCTTCGAAGAAGGCGAAGACTGTCCTATCGGCCGGAAAGGTGATGGCCACCGTTTTCTGGGATTCAAAAGGTGTGATCTACATCGACTTCCTGGAGAAGGGCAAAACGGTCACAGGGCTCTACTATGCTGAATTATTGGGCCGATTCGACGCCGAATTGCAGAAAAAACGGCCCCATTTGGCGAAGAAAAAAGTGCTCTTCCACCATGACAACGCACCGGCTCACACCTCCGCCGTCGCCATGGCCAAATTGGTAGAATTAGGCTATGAACTGATGCCCCATCCACCGTATTCTCCGGATTTGGCCCCGTGCGACTTCTTTTTGTTTCCAAATTTGAAAAAGTCACTCGCCGGGCAGAAATTTGAGTCGAATGAGGAGGTTATCGCCGCCACGGAGGCCTACTTTGCATGCCTCCAGAAAACGTATTTTTCAGACGGGTTAAAGAAGTTGGAGCATCGCTGGGTCAAGTGTATCGAACTCAAAGGAGATTATGTTGAGAAATAAATTGCCACTTTTCCAAACTTTTTGTTATTCTTTTGTAGGCTAAGTAAGTACTTATCGGACCACCCTAGTATTTCTCTGGTAGATTTATTTAGTCAGTTTTTAATCACACGTTTCTTCAACGTGTTCAAACCACCTTACATAGATATTTTCCAGCCTACTTAATATGTTTGTTTTTAATTCACATTTTTTATTCTTTCATACATTTATTTACACATATATTCTCCACTGGATTTATTTGGCTTCTTACATGCATTTTCCACATCTAGATTTCATTCCCTTACATCAATGTTTTCACTAATATACTATTATATACTGTTTCTTTCTTAGAGTTCATGTCATGTCTTTTAATGCCCCATTGACTGTGTGTTCTATTGCAATGCACCATTTATATTATTATTAAGAATAAATATTTATATTATTATCCTTTCAATTCTTTATTCAATAATTTTTTCTGTAAGTTTCATTTACTTGTTTTATATAAAAAGTAGAAATATATGTTGAATAAAATTCACACATTGTTTAACTTAAATTAAAAACAGCAAAGTAAATAAGCATATTTTCTATTTTATCCGGAGTGCACAAATTATTTGCAGATCTGTCTTTTCTTTATTTATTCAGCGGTTCACTCAGTGATTTATGGTATATTTATCTGAGGTACACATTTTATTTTATGGTATGGTATCATAATATCCCATAAAATAAGATGTGTAGGTATACATTACTCGTATAAATTCTTAAAATATTAGTTCTTTGTTTTACACTCAAAATTAATTTTAAAAAATCACCAAAAATATTGGAAAAGAAGCTCGAGTCAATGAATGCTTTATTATAATTGAAAACTGCTAACTTGTTATCAGTAATAAACATGTACTTCACAAATTGTTTATACAGTTTCTTAAATGAACTTGATAAAAAAACTTATCATGTATGAAGATAGATAAACAATTAAGTCATGAAAATAATTTTAAATATCGGAAATTTAAAAAATACTCCATATAGCCATATATGGGGGACTTCACGCAATAAAAGGTTAATAGATTTTACACTATAGACAGGCAGCATGAATGCTGTTAATTTTTTATATCAAGTTTAACTATCATATGTTCGTAAATAAATATGTAAATAAAAAAATATTAAACGAATAAGAAAAAGGAAAAAAAAACACTATCAAAACAGCACTGGTTTGTGTGTAGGAACTTGTCCGGATGGTTTTTAAACTGGTTCAATGTCACAGCACTCACTATACTAAAGGACAGTTTATTCCAAGAACTCGGTTACCAAGACAATGTTTCCTTAGGTTATTGTGGAATTAAGTTTTTGAAAGTTTTCATTGATGTCTTCAAATGTGTGTTTTGGTTCAAAGAAAATTATTGGCAGAGCTCTGGTCAATCATATTTATTTATTTATTTAACACTTTTATTGTAATACAATCTGGCGTGCTTATTGCCAGGCGGCAATCTCTTCCAATCATAGTGACTGCTCAAGATCTTATAAAACTTATTCAAGTCTCCACGATTTCACATTTGTAGCAGAGTTGGCTATTTCAATAAACACAGTCTATCTTCATAATTTAGATTAGTCAGACATCTTGGAATTTTAGTTGCTCGTTCAATGTCCTTTATAAAATAAAGGTTGCACATTTGGTAACCAAATTTTAGCAAAGATCTTATATGGACTAACACTTCTTATAGGATCTAATATAAACTAACAAAGACATTTGTAGTCTTATCCGACTGAAAGCTTTCTTTTGAATGTAGAGAAGTGTATTGGCCCCTTTTTACAATATCAGTGATTATTAATATATTCTTTTTGTAGATGATCTTTGAGCATTATTAATAATTAACACTTTATTTTCTGATAGACAACTACAATTATTATTTTTTTACATGAATTATTAGATGAGTTTAAAGGTTTTGTTAGGTAAGAAAGGTTTTAATGCAAATAATTTATTTTTACAGGATAGTAGTCTCCCTTGTGCAGTTTTTATTTGGGATATAATTAATGTGTGTAGCAAACGTAGATCAGTTAGTATCACATTTACATTCAGAGATGCGTGCCTGACAAAAAATAAAAAAAATGATAAAGGTAATATATTTTCAATTTTTCATGAATGAATGCTGTGGAATTGATATTTTTTACTTATTGCAATATAATAAACTTGCTCTGATGTTTTCCAACAAACCCAATCAATGGAAGATGAGTTCAAAATTGAAAGGCAAATTTTATTATAATATTTAGTCACCTATTAAAATCCTAGGTATTATAATTTTACTCTAGATTTATTTTCAATATTTTCTTTGTATGCTTTATTGTTGTATTAAATCTCACTTATCCAAAATTTTATTTTGAATTTTTGTTAATGTGATGTTCTGGAGTGGAGGACATGAATCAATTATTGTCAACTGCATTTCTTGTAACTCTTTTAAGCTGTTTAAATATTCCAATCTGTAAAATAATATAATTTTGTTAAAATTACACTATCTAAATCCATAATAATATTTTACTAGTTGCAACCCGTGAAATATTCACGGAAGTAAAACAAATTCTACATTTATGAAAATATATATTCATAAATATAGAATTTGTTTATATATATCATTTATACATCGTCCCCTTTTACACCGGTTCAAAAATTGTTAGCTAGGTATTAAAAATTCGTTCAGTATAGTTTCCATCTTTTCATTTATCACGCACCTACCGATATTCAAATTTTGAATTACTTTCGGAGAGAATCCAAGTATTCCTCTCTCACTCTCTTTTATTCAAAATTCTATTCTCGTATTCTTTATTTGGCGACAGCCGTCATACGGGCTTTGGCCTATTTATATTATGATATGACAAAATATACTTCAATGTAACATTTTTCTTAAATTTGTTTTTACATTAATTTTTATCTCTTAATGTATGTATGTATTTATTTTTAATTTCATCAAAATTAATTGATGATTATCAAAATTTATTTATTATTATTAGAAGTGTTAAAATTAATTTTTTTTTTCTTATATTTATTTATGGCTGTATAATTACGAAAGAATGATTAAGCAAGTTTATAAGTTAAGTGCAAGGTGTTGCATGAAAGAGGTAGACCAAAGAAGCATGGCTGGATCAAGTGGACCAGATTTGGAAATAAGATACAGTGAGAAATATGAATAATAGAAAATTATACAAGATAGGATGCATAAAATGAAGGAGGTGAAGTTATGTGATTTAATTAAAAGTTTGAAGATCTGTTCTCTCTGCCTACCCCGCAAGGGATACAGCATGATAATATGTATGTATGTATAATGCAAAAGAATATTCTTGATGGGTGGACTGCAAAAATATGAAAGAAAAGTTAATACAATTCAACTTTTCTGCGTTGTTACTAAGACACATTTCAGAGTAGTTTTTAAATCAAGACAAGAAAGAGAAGTATTCTAAAAAATATAAATGATAAAAACTGTTATTTTCCAGAACCTATGGATTTTGAAAGATACAGTGATAATCATACGTGTGGGGTGTCCCTAGAAACAAATATTTCTGACATGCCGTGCATATTCACAATTGCCAAAAGAACCCAACAACAGGATTCAACGACTGACGGGTTTTGCAAGTTTAACACAAAAAAGACTACTAGTCATGTTTGGAGCTGCTTAAATTTGAAAGGGAGATTGATACCAAATGAAATACCAACAATACCAAATAATACAGGTGAATTGAGTAGCTCTTAGTTTGTAATACGAGTATGTGTAATAAATGTTGTTCTGTTTCATTTTGTGTTCAAGTTTTGGTGTATTTTTAAATTTTGTTACGAATCACATTCTCATTTTTGTGTATAGCTATTTCAATGTGACTTTTGTTTCATTTTTTGTGTAATAATATTATATTTCAATTTTCTATAAGGGCTGTAGCCATTAATAATTAATAAAGAAATAAATAATAAAAAGTATCACCTCAAAAGCTCTGTTTTTGAATTAATGAAAAGCAGATTATAAACGTCACTAAAAAATCTTGTAGAATAAGATCTGAAAGTAAGATATAAAAATCAAAATATTGTTGATGAATAACAAGTCTACAATCTGTCAAACATAGATGACTAATAATGCAGTGATGAATTTTGTGAATCATCATTGCATTTTATGGTAAGACACCTGTTTTTCAATCTATGGGTTATGGGTTCGATTTCTATTATATTATTGTAATACACTTTAATTTTATACAGTACAACCTGGTGGGATTATTGCTATGTTCCAATCTCTTCCAACCAACAAGAAAAATGTCTTCGAGGCCTGAAGGGAAAACCACCTGGATTTTTTTTAAAATCTTGGTTCCAATGGGAATTGATCCCGCAACCTCCGGGTCGCAAAACATGTGTCTTCAACTTATTTATACAACTTTCAAAACTCAATCTTACCTTTAAATGAAAAAGAAACTTTTCTTAAAAAGAATCATTTAACTTTTATGTGGCAAATCACTTTGATTTATATGGTATATGTAACCATTTTATATCTTGATACATGTGTTTTTTGTGTTTCTTAAATGTTATGGTAGCTGCTTACAATCTAAGTTAATGACCATGGCCTATCTGAAAGATTGTTCTCTATTTGCTTAAATATTTGCATGAAAGATTGTGATTTTCAAAGTTTTAACTGAATTTGTTAACAAAAAATCTTTCTTGTATTTTATACTGTTTCAAGGGCATCAAAAGCCTTAATGGGTGCACTGAGTAGTTATATAATTGTTTCTAATTTATTAATTATTAATAACTATGAAGTTCTATAGTCTAAATGCTTTCACATAAAATAAAATTTAAAAATCAGACTTTAGCCTACTTGGTAGAAATTATTGACTGGGGAGTTTCACATTCGATTCCTGATGGAACCCAAATAAAAGGGATCTAGCCTAGTTTCACAAGACCGCAAGGTTGTACTATTTATAACAGAAGTAATTTGTTTTATCAACCACTGTTTATTCCACTTTATGTAATGGTACAATCCTACCGGTTTTAAGGTTTTCACCTCATCATCAGGGAGCACAAACAAGACAGTCTTGTTTGTGCTCCCTGATGATGAGGTGAAAACCTTGAAACCGGTAGGGTTTTACCGTTACATAAAGTGGAATAAACAGTGCTTGATAAAACAAATTACAATCTCTTTAAACCTCCACAATGGTAATGCCTTAACTATAAATAATATATGGCAGAAGTGTTATACAGTACAATGTTTAAATATTGTGTTAATACTATTTGGGATTCCTCAGCATTAAATCTGAAAAAGAAGTGTTAACTGTTTTGCCCCTGCATTATTCTTATTAACTATATGTTTCTGGATCTTAGCATGTTACTAAGATCCAGGAGAAAAGACTTCTCAGTTTTGAGAAAAGACGCTTTGAGAACATGATGAGTGTCAGTTGGTACGACCATATGACGAATGAGACTTTTGTTTTTCGGATACAGTGACAGCCTATAACCACCACAATTAAGCTAAAGGGGAAGTACTGGAGGTGATCAAGAGCTACACTGTTTTATCGCTTACAAGGGACTTGACAAATTGGACACCCATCCTACACTACATACTGGTGTCAGGATAGGAAGATTCGCAGTCTCGGTCTGACATGGTAGAACATGGCGTGCCAGGCTGTGAATCAATCTGAATGGAGGTGTTTAGTGGCTTCCCTGTGATCCTGTTGGAACATATAGGAAATAATATACTTCTTAAAAAGTCTGCAACTGTGCAATAACATTATTACAGTGAAACACCTTAGAAGCAAAAAAAGATTCTCAAAGACTATTATAAAGTTATAAAAAAAACACATTTAGAATATTTTTAATTATGAAATTAAACCCAAAATCTTATAGCAGATAAGCATTTTATTATAATATTTAGTTTTATCAAACACTGGAAAAAGTGGAATAAACAGTGTTTGATAAAACAAATTACAATGTCTTGAAACCTCCACAATGTTAAATGCCTTAACTATAAATAATATCATAATACTTACTTGTCTAGGAAATTTGAAAGTAAACTTGTTCATAGCAACTCTTTTATCTTAAATAAATGTTTCATTTTTTCATTGTAAAGTGATAAGACCTTATCCTAGCAGATGTAGATCACATAATATTTACAAGTCATTAATGTTTAGAATACAATGCAACATATATAATATACTTTCATATGGAAATGGAAAATATCATACATATATACCATCGCGCTGTCTCCCTGTTGGGATATGCAGAGAAGAGAGAGCGCCAAACTTTCCTATCGCGATACACATATTTCGCCTCTTCAACATCCATATATCTTCTCATACAGCTCTTACATTTGCTCTGACTTTTTAGATTATTTTCCTTTTAAAATATTATAAACTTGATCCAACCATACTTTCCTTGGTCTTGCTCTACAATGCCTTCCACTCACATTTGCACCATATATTTTTTCATTCATTCATTCCACATTCTCAAACTATCTCAGTATGATCTTCTTCATCTTACTCAACACAAAAGCTTTATGTTCACATTCATCTCTAATCACTTCACTCATCATATATTGTCACCTCTTGCATTCATTTAAGTGGACGCATTTCTATAGCATTTATTTGGCTTTTTTTCAGTCTTATCGACATCCACATTTCACTTGTATACATCAAAAAAGTTTCTAAAATACTGTTGTGGATGGCAAATTTTGGCACTGTCCAGTTTTTTTTTTTTTTTTTTTTTATCCACTTTGCACGGATTTCTCCTGTTGTCAGTTTTTATTCGTTCATTATTCTTTATACGTGTATACCAATCATCTTTTTCATACTACTTAATACATAAGTATTAAGTTCACACTTTTTTTATCCATTTTGCACGGATTTCTCCTGTTACACAAAAAAGATGCTTCTAGCGTTAGCTTATTCGTTCGGAAGAATATCAGCCAGTATTCTTCTCATACTGCTAGGCGGTATCGAGAATATATCAACAGTGTCATTCAGTTGGTTCAATATCTCTATACCACGCGTGACTGAGTGTTTAGCCACGATATTCATCCTGTAAGTTGGTATGTAGAACAGAGGGTGATTCCTTGCATGGCTATATTTATTAGGTACATATAAACTTAGTGCTTCTAGAATCGCGGGACAGTTAAAGCAACCTTGACAAACCTTAAGTAGAAATATCGCAATGGATTCTTGCCTTCTTGTTTCGAGGCTTTTATAGTTACACATCGTGAGAAGTTCGACATGGTGAGCATATTTTGGATAATCACCCTTTGTTCTGTACCATAGATATCTAAGGATTTTTTTTTGTATTTGTTTTATATTGTTTTTATATTTGAGCTGATGAGGAGCCCAAACCGTAGATGCATATTCTAATTTGGTTCTAATTCGATAATTATATAAGTTTCGGAGGATATCGGTGCTGTTAAATTCTCTTGATATTCTCATTATAAAACCGAGTAGTTTGTAACAGTTCGATATCAAACGCGAGACATGGTTAACGAACGTGAGTCCGACATGAAAGGTTACGCCCAAACCTTTGAATTCAGAAACTCTGTTTAATGCCACTCCCTGTATAGTATACTGATGATGGATTGGTGAAAACGATCGACTATAAGATACACAGACACCTTTATTTATGTTGAACAGAAGATGATTTTGCTCACTCCAGGAGACTAGGGAGTCTAGGTCCTGTTGTAACTGTGCACAGTCGGGAGGTGAATTGATCTTTTTGAAAATTTTCAAGTCGTCAGCGAACAATAAACATGTCGAGTGATTTATGTAATTTTGAATATCGTCTATTAATATGAGGAATAGCAGGGTACCTAAATTAGATCCTTGTTGTATACCAGATCTTGCGATGAATTCCACAGAAGACTTGTTCCGGATTGTTACGTATCTTTCTTTTAGGTATGATGCAAATAATCCAATTAGATTATCGCAGTTCGAGTATATATGTTTAAGTGCCCCATTGACTTTGTTTCCTATCACTACGTGCCGTTCGATATTCCTCGTAACTCTTCCATCATCTGAGAAAATACTACCTAAGTAGCAGAATTCTTAGATTCGCTAAATTCTTTATTCACACTTTTCTATCGCTATGACTTGGGATTTTGTAGCATTTATTCTCAGATCTTATAATTTATATATCAGACTCTGTAATTCATCTCCAATCTCCGTTAAAACTACCGTGTCATCAGCATACAGCAATCCGCATATATTCATTCCCATTCCACATTTTTATGTCACTCATTGACCTCTGTAATTCCTTCACACGTGAACCTATGTAAATATTAAACGACTTAGGTGACAATGCATCCCTGTTTTACCCTTCTTGAAATATTAAACCACTCAGTCAAGGCACCGTTCACTCCAACATATACTCTACCTTTAGCATATAATGACGCAATACAATATATTAATTTGTATTCAACTCAATATTCATTCAATATTTTCCATTGCTTGCCTCTTATCTCTCGGTAACATGCTTTTTCCAAGTCCATAAAAGCGCAATACAGTTTCTTATTTTTTTCCATACATTTTTCTACAACTAAAATATCTTATAGAAAGTATAATTCAAACAGGTACTAACAACTTTCATATTTTACTTACTAATAAAGAAACATATTTTTGGAAATTTTAAAGTCATCATCATGTAAAGAAAATCAAAGATTTTTATGAACAATTGATAATGCATATCGTCGCTTAGCTAACAACACCGCGCAAGTCGAAAATTAACGGTTTTCACATTTGAATGTCATTGGATAGATCTTTTAAGCGCGCGTCGAACCATCAACGAGATTCTAGAAATTTTAGCTATTAAAAGGCCGTAATTTAAAAAAATGTATCACCGCGCAAGTCCGTTTCCTCGACAACACCGCTCAAGTCTTCATTCCGTCATAATATTGTATTCGATTTGCAACTTTTTGCTCCATAAAAAGTCGTGTTCTCAGTGATGTTCCATATTACGGGGATGTGGTGGAAAATAAACAAAGCCAAAATAAGGCTACAAGGAATCCAAATAAATGGCAACGAAAACTAAGTAAAGAGCTAAGGATGAAAGGTGAGAGTTATTTAGGATACAGATGAGACAGAAAGGCAAGTCAAGTTGACAAATTTAAAGTGATACAAGACGTGTTCAAGCCTGCTCGGTCTATGGAACCACCATGCAATTATTCATTTTGCAATAAACCGAAACTTACAACACATGGAATAATAAGTGATAAGTCACGAAAACAGTTATTTACATTCTGGAATAATATGAATAGAGACCAACGGAGAGCATTTGTATGCTCAACGTTACCAAGTACGTAAACAATGTTCTTGGCTACATTTGGCTACAAGGAGTGGTTCATTAGATACTGGTAGGAAAAAACTAATTGTGCCATGCCTCCAGACTCTACAACTTCTCAGAAAGGAAGAAGAGCACCGAAGTAAAGTGTTGCTCAAGAATATTTAGAGAACTTCTTTGCAGGTCTTCCAAAGATCCCGTTCTATTACTGCCGCACAAGTACGTCGAGGGAATATTTGGATCCAATTTTCCAAAACATGACTGTCTTGTATAATAAATACAAAGAGACGTGTGAGTTCGAGACCAAAGAGTGTGGTGTAGCCATAAAATTTGAAACATTACTGACGAAGAGTACGTGCAACACATAACAAAAAAAGATCAAGCCAGGAAAAAAAAATACACTGATAAATCATATGCACAAGCAAAAATATGTCATGTATTCACACAGTCGATCTTCAAGCTAGTGCTATTTATTATAAAACTAAACTATGTGTCCACAATTTCACATTGTACAACTTGGCAAACAATGAAGTGATGTGCTATTGGTTTGATGAATCGAACAGCACGCTTGAAGCCTCAGTATTTGCATCTTGCTTACTTGATCATTTAGATAAGCTTTTAGGTAAAAAAAATTGCCTGTCATATTATTTTCTGATGGATGCTGTGCTCAGAATCGTAATTCCACTTTGAGCAATGCCCTTTTGCGCTTCTCAATAGAAAAAAAGATGTTATTACTCAAAAGTACCTAGAGAAAGGTCACACCTATGTGGAATGCGATTTTGTGCACAGCGCTATTGAATGTAAACTGAAAGGTAAAGAAATTTATTTATCGGACCAACATATGTGTCTATAACCAAGATGGCCAGGAAAGGTCCTATGCCTTACGAATCTCAAATTTTGGAATACTCTTTCTTCACCGCTTTAACGAAAGATTTGGTTTATAAATCTATTCGTCCCGGTAAGAAGACAGGTGACCCTGTGGTTATAGATTTATGCATGTTGGAGTACAGACCTAATGGCACAATATGGTATAAACTTAATTTCGATGCCTTTACCGCAACGTCCCAAACCAATTTAGAATATCAAGTCAATAAATCAACTTCCGAAATCGTACACATCTCGATTACCCATTTCAGACCGAAAATACCGAGACTTGCAAGATTTAAAAAGCGTATTGCCATCTAGATGTCATTCTTTCTAAGATGAATTACCACATACTAAATAAATATTACACCATATGCGAAAACTGTTAAATGGTGTTTCGAAACCCATAGATATCAGTAATAATACCGACATAAATACTGTATGTTTTCCTAATAAAATAAAATAAAATAAATAAATTATGTAATGATATTTTTTTTAATTAAACTATTCCTTCGAGTTTTTCATTTGTTTAACTTAAAGACAAGATATAATTTTACTAAGTCATTTAAATAATAATTTTAATAGATTTTTCTGTTTTTAAAATTACGTTACCTCCTCTCGATAATGTTATTTAGTGAAAAAGTTCTTTATCTACTTTAACATTATATAAAATTACTAAACAATTGATCTCAATGTGATTGTACACGTCGTTCCTAAACCTAGTTTTTAAGACAGTGTAAGAGTTATGTTACAATATTATTTTCCTAATGTGTGTAAGCAGATAGAATACTCGTACCTGCTGTTGGAAACAAAATACTGGATAGAAAATAAAAGTAATGTTTGAATTTTATACATTTTTGGTTGCATCACCCTTTAGTGTCATCTTACAGGTAACACAGCTTAAGTCTATTTTATTTTTAGTAAACACAGCTCAAGTCGAAATTAAGCATGAAGCTCAACTAAAGTACACCTTTAAATGTATTGAAATGAAATGTTTATCCATAAATGTCGCACCTATTAAAACTGCAGTCCAATTCCTCTTGAATTCTACAAAATAAGCAGTTTTTTCGTCGTCCTGTAAAATCAACAAAAATGACTTACGCGGTGTTGTTAGCTAAACGACGATATATTGTTTATTTTTTTTATTTATATAAATTGTTAAATGTTAAATGACATTTGCTTTATCTCAAATTATTTGCTATTGGTTGCATATATAGACATTGTAACAACAGATTAACAACATTATTATTGTTATGTTATGTTAGTGACTATAATTTAGGATGAAACACTGCTGAAAATTTTCAAGGAAATTTTTTCATGTTTAAAAAAACAGTCTTCTATTATTCGTGCTTCTCATTCTTTCAATGTTTGATCCAGCCACACTTTCGTTGGTCTCTTCCTCACAAACCATGCACATTTGTTTAGTCATTTATTCTCTCCACATGTCTTAATCATTTTAACGTTCCTTTCTTCATTTTACTTACAACATCCACTTTAGTCATGTATCCATCTGATACCTTTATTTCTCATTCTAGTGTATGGTAATGTAATGCTAGAACTAGAGGAAGGTTTCTTTGTGCCCTGCTCTCTTCCTTGTCAGCCTTTCCAGCTCTAAGCATCCAGCAGTCCTCCTCAACTCTATTTTTTCTTCATTCTACCTCTTGGCCTTTTATGCCACGGTGTCCATTAAATTATCGATTTAGGTTCTCTTGAGCCCTCCATTCTTTCCAAGTGTCCAGTTCCACATACCCTCTGTAACTTGTAGTAGACAATTATGGTTTCATACTCCACAAGGGTTTCTAATTCATTTTATATACATACATATTAATTGCAACTTGATGTTGAAATTCAGTGGTGATTAATCACAGTGTTTTTTTCACTTTTCCAGCTAATGCCATGGGTCTTTCAAGTCAAGTTACATTGGAAGCAGGCGCAGTATCGACATTTGAGTTTTGTTTGGTGTGGGATATGCCTATTATTCATTTTGGAAATAAAAAACATAAATTCATGAGGTGTGATGTGATATCTCTTGTTTATTTAAATTTAAATTAAATCCATTTGAGTAATATGTTTTTTTTTTAAATATAACTTTATCAATCTAATAGGCTGTTCAGAAAGAAATTTAGTATTTTTAGATCAAATCCAAATGCAAAAATTTTATTTTCAAATTCAACTATATTCTGTAAATCTGTGTTCGATATTTTCAATATCTCAGTAATGTCTCGTGTCAGTGGCAAGTGGTCTCACAAAATGGACATTATCTTCGAGTGTCATATCACGATTATGAAATTTACTAAACCACATTTGATACACATAATTGATGGATAGCTTGCTGCATCCTTACCATATACTGTATTTTTTTTTTATTTGTGTCGCATTTTTCCCTTTGCAGTAGTAAAAAATCATCAAGCACCGAAAAACAGCCTATTTTGTTCCATCCATGCCAAAAAACTGTTTAATTTGAGTAAACAATAACTGAAAGAATCTGCTAAACTATTAACTTTCATATTTATGTACATTCAACATGTTTGGAATGAAGTTAGCAAAGAAAATTTTGTCCTTGTGACATCTACCCGAAAAATACAAAATTACTTTCCGGATGACCCATTAAATTAGTACTGAAAAAATTTCATTTTTTGTTCCTTGTTAAAGAGTATTAGAAATAATATATTAATGCTAACATGCTAAAATTGATTTGATCTAATCGCACTTTTGTTTCTAGGTACTACACACGCTTTTTTGGAAGTGAAGGCATAGCGGGTCCGTCAATAGCTACTTATGCTCTTTTGACATATAAAAAGTGGGAAGAAGACATCAATGAATGGCAAAACCCTATTTTAGAAGATGAGTATGTATCAATTGTTTTTTTTTAATTCTTCAATGTTAAATCTGAGGAGGTTGACTATGCGGTTAACACTTGAGAAAGCTTAAGCATTTTCTCTGGATTTTAATAGTCAATCGTTTAAATTTATTTTTTATTCAGTTCAAAAATGTTGTTTATTCATATTCCCATTTCAATTATCATGGGTGTTAAATTTATAGACTATTCAAAATATTTTAACTAGGAATATTTGACAGATGATATTGTTTCAAATCTCAAATTTCTGGAACTCTTAACTCTTCTTTCATAATGATATTTGTCTTTGTTATTGCACTTATTATGAAATAATAAAGTATTATTTACCTTAGTATTATGTATTTATTGGGTATTGGGTATTCCTGAATTAATATATGAATAGGAATAGAAATTAATCTGTTAATATTTATTCCCTTAATAATAAATACATTCAATTATTTATCTTCTCAATCTATAACTTCTTATTTTCTAATCCAAGCTTTCGCCTCAATTAACTTTATTTTATACATTCATCCTGTTTTGTTTACTTGGTATCTGGTGGAACTTGAAGGGTATTGTGTACTATGTATGAATGAGCTGTTGCCACCAAAGCAAAGTATTGATTCCAATAAGTACTACCCACAATTGGCCAAATTGAAGCAAGCAATCAACAAGAAGAGGCCAGGGGTTTCCAATAGAAAAGACATTATGTTTTAGCATGACAATTATTAATAGGAAAATATGTTTAGTTATATATAAATGCTGTACCAAAAAAAATCTTACCTGGAGTGATGTGACTTCGTTAGCACGGGTTTTTAACACACTTTTTTTGTTTCTAATTCACTCTTATTGATTTGAAAGTGCTGTTGTAATTCCTTGATCTCCGCTGCCTTTTGCTCTTTCAACTCTTGCAGACTCTTCTCCATACTTGAAGTGAAATCTTTAAACTGTTGACACTTACTTTCAAACTCATCCCTTGTTTGTTGCAGCTGATTCTGGCAGTCCACCAATTCCTTCTCCATGGAAGCGCTCTTATTGCTAGTATCAACTAATTTTGCTAATAAAAGCTCATTTTCTTTAACCTTTAAGGTCAATTGAGCTTTTGTTAAATTCATTGTAGCTAAAATTACAAAGTAAAATTTTATAACAATATAAATAAAAAAAATAACCAAACTGTCTTTTTCTAACTAATCAGTTTTCAATAAATATAGATTATTGAAAAAATATATTATTGTATTGTAGTATTATACTTTTGTTGTATCCGGTACAACCTGGCAGCTTTATAGCCATGTGGCAATAACTCACAACTAACCAGACCAGATGTTAAAGAGGCACCATGTGTTTCTATGGTCACTGGTCAGATATTGTTGACTGGGATGTTTTATCATCATCTACCACATAGTCCGGACCTTTTACCTTCTGACTATTGTTTGTTTGGATATTTGCAGAACTCTTTATAGTGTAAATTTACCAAATTTGAACTCCTACCAAAAGCACTCAGATCAGTTTTTTTGTTAACAATTCCCTGGAATTAGATCAGTTTTTTTGTTAACAATTCCCTGGAATTCTACGAGAGAAATCTTTTAGCTGCCAGAAAGATGGAAAAAGGTCATTGATCAAAATGACACATACATAATTGATTAAACTTATTTCTGAATTTACATGTTGATGATTTAAAAAATGCTAAAAAACTGGAACAGCCTATATTTACTGACAAAATAAACGACACGTGTTCTTTATATATTACAGTAATAATTGTGAAACAAAAGATAACATATTAATATCTTCCATTCTATTGGACACATCTGTATTTCAAAATATGTTACATGAAAACACCAATGTATAGTGCAACACAGAAAGTTAAAATATAATCAAATACTCGTAAAATTAATTAACTTCAATCAATGACACAAGGCTTGAATAGAGAAAAATAAAATTTCTATCAAGGACAATGAGAATACACTAAATTATAGAGCAAATTATGAAAAAATACTTGAGATGAAATGGAATAACCTAAGATTGAGGGAATGCTAGATATTATAAATATTTTATTATTATTTGTGGTGAAATGTTTATTTTCGAAATATGGTTTATGCTGTCTGCTGTGAAGTGTTTATTTTAATTTCAGATCTTTGCCCAGCTGGTACAAAGGAGCCCTGATGAATGAGCTTTATTATATAGCAGATGGTGGCTCTGTATGGTTTGATGTATCCAACACATATCCTAGAGATGATCCAAGGTATAGTCCTCTTTGCATAAAAATAGTTTAACAAACCTGATGGATAAAAAATTAACATCTCACTAAGAGGATTGACAATTTACTAACAGTTTACTAAAATTCCCACAAAAAACGGGAACTCAAAGGTGGAAAAATCCACATGAATTACATTATAAATTGAATTTACAACCCCAATAATTAGATTTGAGATAAGACATTACAAAAAAAAATGTATTATATCTTTATGATTTTGTAATAAATATTGATACCATCCCTAGTAATAAATGTCTATAGTCTACTATATTGTGTGTGGAGAAGTGTATTTAAGTGGCTTAGGATGACAATGACAACTCTAAAAAATTATCAAACAATTTATTTACATTAACACAAAATTATTATTATTCAAGTTTTAGCATCTGCGCAAATCTTTTCTCACTAAATTCCACTTATCACTGAAGTTATGACAGAAAGTAGATCCAGTAAGCTGGTATCGGTCCAAGCAGGTCAGCAGCGGTGGCCCGAACCTGGCCTCCTACTTGGACTAGCATTGCCTCTAGAAAGGTGGTAATGCTAATCCAAGTAGGAGGCCAGGACAGCTCAAGCAAAGCGACAGGGCGGCTCTAGCTGGGCGGCATGTTTATCCAAGCAAGACGGCAGGGCTGCTGGCTAGTCCAGCAGGACGCTGTAGTGGAGACGTCTTGACGGGTTGGCTACTGACTGGTAACTGGTCTTTGGCTGGAGCTGGTTATTTGTATACTATACTTCAGAAAGTCTAGGATGAACCGTGCGACGTTTAAAACGTCATGTCACAAAGGGATGGGGTAAAATAGTTTTTTATACAAATCGAATAGTTTTTTTATAAATCGAACAATTGTTTTTCCCTAAACTGACATTTTAATTCCTAATTTTCATTATACTGACTTTCTAATGTATTGTATGATTTGTATGTATCTTTAAATAGGCCAAATATCTTTAAATAGTATTAATCCATAGTGGATTAATACTAATTACGATTTATGTACAAAAAAAAATCGAAAATCCAATTATCGAATACCCCATCCCTAGCCAATGCAGATTAACGTAGTGACTTTTGACAAACGTCACCAAATATAATTTGATTTCAACAAACTGCCACATTTTTGCTAATTTGTGACAAGATGTATTAATTTGTCATTATTGTTAGTTTTATGTAATGTATTTACCTAAATAACTTGCTATTTATTAGAATCGAGGCTTATATTAAAGTCGATAAAATTATTCAAATTACTGAACATCGTTACAAGGTTGTATTGGGGCAAATTTGTGAGCTGTCATACGATTCATCCTAGATTTTCCGAACTATAGCTGGACAGCTCACCACGGGAAGACCCTCGAGGGTGAAGTGGTTAGAGCAGTCAGGGGTGGGTCCCCAGCAAAATGAAGATCAGTCTTGTAGGTAGTCAATCGGGCGGAGAGTCCTCCCTACAAGAAAGCCAGGTGAAAAGTTTCTCCCGGTAAGGCAGCCAGGTGGAGAATCCTATCCTGCTGATCCGGGTTCACCCTTTTTATAGCGACTATGATATATAATATTTTTCGACACCATGAGCGGTCGGCTTAGCATATCCTGCATCTGCACAATATCAATAAATCACCCCTGTTTCCATTGCGGTCATGACTGGAATCGGTATTAGAATGAGTGTGGTTAGGGTGTGGCCAGTTTTCCATAGGCGCACCACACCGAATTAATTAATTTAATTTATTTGTTTTATGTTATTCATCTTCATAATTTTGATATTTTAGGTGGATGTATGGTGTATTTGGTTATCTAGAAGGACACGAATACAGGATGTACAATACATACGATGTTCACTTTTATGCCTCTTTTGCACTTGCTCAGCTATGGCCAAGACTCCAGGTATATTATCATTTCATATATTTTATGTTCTCACAATAGTAATTAAATATATATTCATACAAATATATTATGGAATAACTGCTAAATATTTACTATTACCAAGATTATTAAAAAAATTATGTGTATATTTCTTAGCCTTATATTATGTTTTGATAATCTACTACCATGTGTTTGAATGTTATTCCTCATAAGTAAGATTTATGATTTTTTTACTTTTATGAATATTTTAAAAAATGACTTATGAGATTTCACCAAGTCTCTAAAAAAAACACCGTTTTATTTCAATTTGAGTTAATTTCAAAATTTACGAGTCAAAGATAATTGAAAAAAATTACATATAATGTAACTAACTTCAAAAACCTTAAATGTGGATCTTCAAATATTTGGCAAAAAACTGACAATGTATTTTAGTATGTTACTTCTTCTGTTTTAGATTTCACTTCAATATTATTTTAAAGAAACCATTACCAAAGAGTTGAATGATAGTCAAAGACTTTTGTATAGTGGAACAACATCCAAAAGGAAACATGGCAATAGTGTACCTCACGATTTAGGCGATCCAGGTCAGTTAGTACAGTTGCAAGCTATTGCATAATCATAATCAAATAATATTTTGAATAAATCATGAAGCAAGATTTTTTTTTGTTTCAGAGGAAGATCCTTTTGTTTTAATTAATGCTTACAACATACACAATGTAAGCGAATGGAGAGATTTAAATCTCAAATTTATTCTTCAAGTTTTTAGAGATCTTGCGTTATTACGTTCAGAGAAAATGCACCAGAGTTTGGTAGATAAATATCAATCCTTAGAGTATATAGATGATATATCAGATTCTGAAGAAGATTTGTATTTTCGTTCTACAAATCAAAAATCAGAAGCTCTCCTGAATTCCGATGAAATAATGTTAAACCATATCTTGAGTCACAAATCTAAAATGAGACAAATGAATGGCTACTGTAAGCCTGAGGGGGATTTCAAATTGAATACATTTGTTCCCAGAGAAAAGCATGTCAGTATTTGTAGTACTGAGCATGCAGATGACGATTCAGACCATATAAAACATCCTCATTTGATACGTCAGAATTCTGGAGGGAAGCCATTCTTATTCCACACCCAGGTATCCCAATGCAGTGAGTCTATGGTGGAGGCAGCTTTGGTTGAAGATGTTGTAGATGCAGAAAGATATTTGAGTGACATGTATCCTATCTGCCGCACCCTCATTGACAAAATTCTCACTTGGGATGCTGATGGGGATGGTCTGATTGAAAATACTGGAAGCCCCGATCAGACTTTTGATGCTTGGGTCATGTCTGGTCCCAGGTTAGTTACATGGATCCTTTTTTGTTTTCTAATTTTAGCTAAGTTTTATATACTGGATTATTGAAACCAAATATCCCGTATAAAATTACCAAATTTTTTAATAGTCCGGTTCTCACTGGGAATCAAACTCAGGGGATCTGAGACTGAAGCAAATATGCTAATCACTATTTATTTATTTCACACTTCTTGTATAAAAACCTGGTGGACTTATTGCCAGATGGTAATTTTTTCCAATCAACTCGAACTATGCTATGATGCCGATGCAATGTTGACGAAAATGCAACTATTTTATTTTATTTCATATTAACTTTTTTACAACCTTCATTTATATTGTCTTTATTAGTATTTTTGTTTCTTGTTGCAGTGCTTATTGTGGAGGGCTTTGGTTAGCTGCTCTACATTGCATGTATACTATGGCTTGCTTCCAAGGTATTCAGGAAGATATAAACTTCTTCACAAAAATACTGAAAAAGGCCACTTCTTCATTCGACTCCACCTTGTGGAATGGTAATTATTATGATTTTGACAAACATAGTAAAGTTATCATGGCTGATCAACTTTGTGGCCATTGGTATTTGAGAGCGTGTGGTTTTCAATATCCTATATTTTCCAAGAACAAAGTTCTATCTACTTTAAGAAATATCTATGAGAATAATGTTTTGAAATTTGGTAATGGTTTACTTGGAGCAGTTAATGGTTTTATCCCAAGTACTGGAGACAAGGCTGGTCACGTAGACTACTCTTCTGTTCAAAGTGAGGAATCTTGGACGGGCGTCACTTATGGGCTATCTGCACTAATGCTGCATGAAGGTATGACAGAAGAAGCATTTAAAACAGCAGGTGGAATGTATAACACTTTGTGTCATAGTTTCGGCATGAGTTTCGAAACGCCAGAAGCTTTATATGAAAATGGGAACTACCGATCTATCGGCTATATGCGTCCTCTTGCTATATGGGCAATGCAACATGCATTGAAAATAAAACCTTTGAAGCATTGATATTTGTACAATATTTTATTAGTAGTGTCAAAATTTAAAATGTAAAATATTCACTTAGTTTTGTTTAATTAATTTCATTCTGTATGAGGTCACAAATCTACGATTGATGTTTTAAATTTATATAAAATCTAATTTTTCTAATAAATTATAAGAAATCTCCAAGTGTTGGAAAATAGAAATTATAGTTCAATTGAATGTTGTGAAACAATTGGTGCCTTAATGAATGTGAATGTGTAGGATGTACAATAATGTATTTTATTCACTAGTCCACTATTTAGTATGTGTTTACTTAACCAAAGAGTGTCATTGTGATATTTTTGATTGTTGGAAACATTAGTAATCAAATTAATTTACATCTGTATTTTTTAATAAATTAAAGGATCAAGATATAAAAGTGTTAGTATGTAATTTAAATTAAAGATTACTTAAATGTTTTTCTTTTTTTCTTGACTAGAATTTAACAGTATAATATGATATATATTTATATATCTGAGGATTTGAACAAAAAGTCTTCAACTATATACAGTATAGATCATAAATAAATTAGAAACTTAATTTGAAGTGAACATGATTGGATTATTTATTTTGTAAGATAAATAAAAATGGCGACATAATCATAAAATGATTCTCATTAATTTTTGCTATTTGAAATTAACTATGAATTATTTTTTTTGGAATTTCCAGTTAATTAATTCAACACTAGTTTTCTACTATGATTTCTGCTGATAGATAAAAAATATGTTTTCAAAGGCTGTTGACTTTGATATATATAACATTCTTGTTTTATATTTATTATTTTATATAACATCATTAGATGATGTCTGTTTTTATCCTCCACTAGAAGTTTGTGTTCTATATTAAATAAAAAAATAAAATAACCCATGTATTTCCACACTTCAATATTATACTTTTTATCTAGTTAGATTATATTTATATATAATCTCATCTAATGGAGATTTCGTTTATTGTAGCTATAGAGCTAGATAATTTAAAATTTATTTGGTATTCTTTTTCAACCATAATTTGATTTTCAGTCCAAAATAGATCTGAACCTTATAGAATACAACTACGAAAGAGTCGCTGGGACAAATTATTACTTTTTAGTCTAAACAATTCTTAATCGCTTAATCAAAATAGGCTAGAAGTAAGGCCTCATTTATTCTAGGTGATTGAAGTATGGAAGCATGTGAGAGATTTTGGGTGGCAATAAGTTGCATAGGAATTTATAGACTTTTGTCTTGCAGTGGACTGATGTATCCTGATGATGTGAAATTCTCAACTGAAGTGTATTTATAATTGAATTGTAGATAGAATTGTTTTGAAAATTAACAAGGGAGGGTCTAAACAAATAATAAATTTTTGTTAAAGAATTAATCTGTTTGCATTATTTTAACATAAAAATATTGCAAATGGTTTTTTGATGTTTAATAAACATAAAACTCTCAAATATTTCAAAATAGCTGGATATATAACTGAGCTGCAAGTTATATACAAGTGTTTGTATCAAATAAAGAGGTCAATAGTTTTAAATATAAATAAAATAATATCTTGTATCAAAACATTTCATTAAAAAAGCTATTCTAAGAACAATATATCAGTTACCTTTTTGATATGTTCGTAAATTGGAAGAAAACTTAATCTCAATTGTGATACAGCTACTAAGTAGTCCAATATATTTTTTCTTATATTTTAGCAAATAGAATAGAAACAAACGGAATGTGTTTTAAATAAACAAAAAGTCGTTCATTAATTAATCTGTGGTGCCAAATTGACTATTATAAGGTTACAATAATAAAGAAAGAAAATAAATAGCATAAAGTGGCTATTTTTTAATGTTGTGTTTTTCATGTTTTGATTTCTATTTATTTTGCTTTAAATAAATTCTTTATTATTTTTATGGTGTTATACATTTTTTAATCAACTATTCTAAATACTAGGTTAGTCAAAAAGTTTTGAAAGCGACATCTATGGAGCAGTAGAAAAACCAAAATTTCTACGTCATTTTAATATTTCATCTTTCATAAGAACGTACTCAAAATTTCATTTCGATCTATTAATTCATTCTTTGTTTACAAGCCATTTGAAGTTGACGTGTCAGTGTATTTTTTAACAATGGAAAAATCCGAATATCGTGCAGTGATTAAATTCTTTGTTTTGGAAGGTTTATCGGCTACTGAGATCCATGCAAAGATGGTGAAAGTATTAAAGGAGTCTTCTCCTTCATTTCCAACCGTTCACCGATGGGTTTTGGAGTTTAAGCGTGGCCGTACAAGCGTTGAAGACGATCCACGCTCAGGACGTCCAAAAAGTGCATCAACACCAGAAATCATAGCGAAAATACAGGATATGGTTTTGGAAGATCATCGATCGACTGTGGATGTGATAGCAGACACCATAGGCATCTCACATGGAACAACATGGCATATTTTGGCTGAAGTTTTGGGTTTCAAAAAACTGTGTGCACAATGGGTGCCGCATTTGCTAACAATGCAACAAAAACACGTTCGAATGCGACTTTCCGAGCAACATTTGGAGCAATTTCGAAAGGATAAAAAGGATTTTCTGCGTCGATTCATCACTATGGATGAGACTTGGGTCTACCACAATGATCCTGAATCAAAACAAGAGGCTAAGGAGTGGTGTGAACCAGGCACTTTGGCTCCGAAGCGAGTTCGTGTCCAGAAATCGGCCAAGAAGGTGTTACCGTCAGTATTTTGGGATGCAAAAGGAATTTTATTGATAGATTATCTCCAAACTGGTAAGACAATCAACTCTGATTATTATTGTGACTTTTTGGACCAGTTGGATGAAAAAATTTGTGAAAAAAGACCCGGTTTGCAGAAGAAAAAAATCATTTTTCATCAAGACAATGCACCTGCTCACACAGCTCAAAAAACCATCGCGAAAATCAGTGAATTGGGGTACGAATTGTTGCAGCATCCACCCTATTCGCCAGATTTAGCTCCCTCTGACTTCTGGCTGTTCTCACACCTCAAAAAATTCCTTCGTGGAAAGCATTTTTCATCAAACGAAGAGGTTATAGCCGTTGTAGAGGAGTATTTTGCAGACCTTCCAGAAAGTCACTTCCGTGATGGGACAACAAAGTTGGAAGATCGTTGGACCAAGTGTATTGATCTTATGGGAGACTATACTGAGCAATAAAAGTGATTTCCCCCCAAAAAAAATGTATTTTCATTTCCGCTTTCAAAACTTTTTGACTAACCTAGTAGTTCCTTTTATTATAATAATACTATTTTAATAAGTTTGAATGCAATATTACCTTTAATATATCTTGAGAAAAAACTCTATAAACGCTAGTTTTATAATAAATATAAGAAAAACCAAATGTAAAAAAAATTTAAGAAAGAATACATTATTAATTCATAAAATTGGTCAAAGTTTTCATATTCGTAATAAATTATTGAGTGTAAATATTGTTTATTTTTATTTCTCGGCAATAATTTCCAGTGTTTAGTAGTTCGGAATACAGCAAAAAAATTAATATAATAAATACAATTGAAAAAAATAAAAACTGTTTTTAGACAATTTTAATATTTTTACAATCGATCTATAAATCGAGAAGTTCTTCAAAGAAAAAGAAACACAACATTCATTGGACAAAGCAAATTTATGGCATTTAGTAAATGAAATGTCATTTAAAAGCCAACCGAAAATACATGATCTTATAGTCTCATCATCCAAACTACACTCGCAGTTGGAATCCTTCACAATGCCGTGGAGGTTTATGATGCCTTTAAATTTGGCAAAAATTTAACTTTGTAATTTGTTTTATCAAACACTATTCATTCCACTTTTTGTAATGGTATAACCCTACCGGTTTCAAGGCTTTCACCTCATCATTCAGTCTTGTTTGTGCTCCCCTGATGATGAGTTGAAAGCGTTGAAACCGGTAAGGTTATACCGTTACAAAAAGTGGAATAAACAGTGTTTGATAAAACAAATTACAATGTCTTCAAACCTCCACAATGTTAATGCCTTAACTATGAACAATGTATAAAATATAAACAAAAATTTTACTTAGTAGCAGGATTCCCCCCCCCCCCCCCCCCCAGATGATGCTGAACAACTCAACTTGTGAGATAGGCAGTGGATCTTAAGCAGAAAAGTGCAGTCCATCAAAGAATAAATTAGATTGCGTGGATAAGTTAGCAATGTCGATGACCAATAATCTAGTGTGCATAATTAGGAAGGACTTAATTTATTGTGCATAAATATAGATTCTAGAATATAAGATAAGTAGTATTTAAGGTAATGTAAGTTACTTGAATGAAAAATGCTTATGTGTAGTTACTATTGGGAGTACAAATTAGTTCGGTCCGTTTCCAAAAGATGGCTCTGGCTGTTATGAATGGTTCATAGTGACAGCCGATTTTGGCGGTTTCAGAGAGGTTAGACATCTGCCAATAATATTCACTTTATATCGCTATGAGTTTCATGCAAAAATCTTGTTTTGTACAGTGTTGAAAATGTCGAATTTTGTGTTAACCGAGCAGCATTTGCGGGAGGTTTTAATTTTTTGCTTTAATTGGAAGAAAAGTGCAGCTGAAGCCCATCGAATGCTTGTCGAAGTTTATGGTGACGCTGCTCCAACTGATAAATCACGTAGGGAATGGTTTCGACGTTTCAAGGATGGAGATTTCAGCGTCGAAGACAAGCCTCGCTCTGGACAGCCAAAAAAATTCGAGGACAAAGAATTAGAGGCATTACTCAAAGAAGATCAGAGTCAAACGCAAGAGGAGCTTGCAGAATCATTGGAGTGACTCATCAAGCCGTTTCCGTACGATTGAGTGCCATGGGAATGATTCAAAAACAAGGAAATTGGGTGCCTTATGAACTGAAACCGAGAGACGTTGAAAGGCGATTTTTCACTTGCGAGCAGCTGATTCAAAGGCAACAAAGAAAAGATTTTTTGCATCGGATTGTAACTGGAGATGAGAAGTGGATATTCTACGACAACCCCAAGAAGAAAAAATACTACGCTAAGCCCAGTCAATCGTTGCCATCGACCTCAACATCAACACCAAAACCGAACATACATGGTTCGAAGATCATGCTCTGTATCTGGTGGGACCAAAGGGGTGATGTTTACTGTGAGGTGCTGAAACCTGGCGATTCCATTACGGGCGATCGGTATCGGCTACAATTAATTCGTTTGAGCCGTGCATTGCGAGAAAAACGGCCGGAATACGAGCAAAGACATGATAAAGTTATTCTTCTTCGTGACAACGCTCGGCCTCATGTCGCAAAAGTCGTAAAAAAATATTTGGAAACGCTCAAATGGGATGTTTTACGACACCCGCCGTATTCCCCGGACATTGCTCTTTCTGATTACTGGTTGTTCCGAAGGATGCAGCACGATTCGGCAGGTCACCGGTTTACTTCTTTCGTAGAAACAGAAAATTGGCTCCAAACTTGGATTGCCTCAAAAGACGAGTCATTTTTTCGAGATGGAATTCGAAAATTGCCTGAGAGATGGGAAAAAGTAGTAGCCAGCGATGGACAATACTTTAATTGATCTGTTCATTCATTTTGTTTAGAAATAAATGCATTTTTGAACACAAAAAAACGGACCGAACTAATTTGTACGGCCAATAATTTTAAATCAGGAATTGCATACATGGAAAGTTGAGCATCGCCACCCATCCATCTCGCTGTGACTCTTGTGATGGCGATAAGAAGAGAGAAGGTTAGAGTGTGGAATATTTATGGAAGAATGGAAAGAAAGACGAATAATCTGTGGGATATTTTTTAAAGGAAATTTCTGAACATACATCGATCAATAATTCCCTGGACTAACTACTAAAACAACATTTGTTTGACAAAATTCTCCTTTATTCATCAACATAGTCCCCTTCAAGAGCGATACATTCATTCCAACGCTTTCCTAACTTTTCTATGCCAGCCGTGTAGAACGATTTATCTTTGGTTTCAAAATAGGCGTTAGTTTCGGCAATCACTTCTACATTGGAGCCAAATCTCTTTCCCTGGAGCATCTTTTTGAGGTCTGCGAATAGCCAATAGTCACTGGGGGCCAAATCTGGAGAATACGGTGGGTGCGGAAGCAATTCGAAGTTCAACTCATGCAATTTGGCCATTGTTACCATCGACTTGTGACACGGTGCATTGTCCTGATGAGAGAACTTTTTTCTTCTTCACATGGGGCCGTTTTTTTGCAATTTCTGCCTTCAAACGCTCCAATAACTATGTAATATTCGCTATTGATGGTTTTTCCCTTTTTAAGATGATCGATGAATATTATACCATGCGCATCCCAAAATACGGAGGCCATAACTTTCCCGGCCGAGTGTTGACTTTTTGGTCGCGGACGACTTTCACCGGCTGCAAAAACTCCTGTTTATTTCGCTTAAACAGTGCCAAACAGCGCTCTGAATCATCGATGCGTTGTTGTTTCTGTTCCATTGTGACCAAACTCGGCACCCATTTCGAAATAGGCTTTTTCATGACCAAATGTTCATGCAAAATAGTGTAAACACTACCAAATGATATCTTCAGGATGTCAGCTATCACACAACTTTACTTTGTGATTTTCCATCACGGTTTTGAGGGTTTTTTTTATGTTTTCTCATGTAACAGCCTCATTTGGACGACCAGAGCGTTCAGCATCATTTGTGTCTAGGACTGCGTTTGAAATCAGCATACCACCGACAAATGGTTGTTTTCGACGAAGCAGAGCCCGGATAACACTTTTTAAGCCATCGCTGAGTTTGAACGGTATTTTTTCGCATTAAAAAGCAATGTTTTATCAACACACGAAATTTGGTTTTTTCCATTGTTTTGAAAATGGCAAAAGTAGCATCACTAAAACCACTAACTCAATGACACAATGTCGGGATGTCATGAAAGTTTGACACGTAACTTCTAAAGGTTGGTACTAACTGAGAATGGTATGGGTATGTTATTAGAGGCGCCATCTGTTGGTTAGTCCCGGGACTTATTGATCGATGTGTTATGTTTTAGCAAAATCAAACAAAATGGATATGAAACAAATTATCTGCGGGAAATGTGATTTGTGGTCTGGTGTGATGAAAGTGAAAAAGCATATCATGGTGTTGGTGTGATTATATCAATGTGTGCTAGATAGTATGAATGAGTATAAATTTTTCAGGTCTAGACTCAAGTGGTTGAGGGTATAGGTTGAGCCGACATGTTTATTTATGGTTATAGGATATGCAATAGTTAACTATGAAGATAATCAAACAGAATCACAACTTGAGTTGATGCCATTGCGTTTAGCACTTGGCTGAAGATGTGAGATGCAGCATTGATTTTTTGGCACCCGAATTGGCTCAATAGGTTTTGGTAGTCACATGGCAGTTTCAGCTGGATGGTACATCATATCCAGCCAGAGAAAAAAATTAACACTTTGAAGACAATGTTTATAGATCAAACAACATTCGCCGTTGCAATATCAACTAGCTTTTTATTGCTATGAGGCTATTCGAAGAGAGAATCTACATGAATAAACTATAAATATTTGAGAATGTAAATTTCATCTAATCATAGCCAACGCCTAAGTGTTGTATGTTATGCCATGCCTAACTATTGAAAAAAAATCATGTTGATAACAAGTATTGACATTTATTGTAACAATGCCTCCAATTTGACATATATTCAAATAATCTAAAATCCTCTATAAAAAGTTAATAATAAGCATTTGCAATGATTTCAAGTTATTAAGAAATCGACTCATTTTTATTTGAAATATTATTATTATGTATGAATTGTCAAATATTAATTTTATGATATATTTATTTATAGCTGTTTAGTAACAGAACACTTAATGGGGGAATGGCAAAACATAAGAAAGAAAGAAGAACTAAAATTTGAATTATTTTTGCTGCACCCTTTACATGAGCAAGAATGCATTTTGGGACTTAAGAAATAAAACAAGTTTCGTACAAAGAAATAGAAAAATATATTTCAAAGTGTTTTCCTTTAATTGCAATGGTAATGTTCATTCAATACATTGTTTTTGCAAAAATAAATTAATATAATACATTTGAATAGATGATACTCACCCATATCGATCAATATTTACATAGAAACCTTACATTTAAAATAATCATGAATAACTAAACTTATGACTGCTAAACATGATACAAAAATTGGATGTATGTATGTAAATTTTTTTAATGCATTATCTAATATTTATTTATTTCATCCTTAGTCAAAACTGACCTCGAAATAATGTCTCATTTGTGCCTATGTTATCAAGCCATAAACTTGAAGCTATCAAAAATATAAATTGTACAGAATAGAGTATAATGTCTAGTGGGCATAAGTTTCTGAACATAAGCTATATATGCTTGAATCGGAAAGAATGAAATATTAGAATGTATTGTATACTATTATACTTCCGTTGCATACAGTTCAACTTGATTATTGCCACATGGCAATTTGTCCAACCAACCTATATGTAAAAAGGTTGATTTCATGGGTTCCATCAAAATTAAACCTAAAGCCCTAGGCTGAGTCAAGCATTCTAACAATAAGGCTACTGAGGTTGTCTTAGCTAGCTTATAGAGCATTTGTTTTACTTTTATTTTCTGACAATGTTAGTATGGAATAGAATTGAAAAATGTTGGTAATATCTCTATTTATGAATTATCTACATTAATTAAATAAGTTCATGCAAATTTATAAACACCACTAATTTGAATATTATCAATACGTGTAAAATAAATTCATAGCGCAATTTAGAAATATAGTTAAATCTTCATTGATAAAGGCAATTTTATGTTTTTGATTTGTGTACTTGTGAATTCATTTTTAAACATGTTCAAATTGGTGCGAAATATTTTTTTATATTCATATATACACATTTTCTATATGGCACATTTTCACATTGATATCTTTTTTTTACAATACATTTTTACAAATAATTCAATTTATTTTACGGAAAATATGAAATCAATTAAAATATAGATAAGTCTTACACATTTAATAATTTTACCAACAAATAATAAAATTATTACATGCCTTATGAATAATTTCAAATTGACTTGGAAAAGAATTTAGAATTCTCAAGAGTCGAGGAGTTTTTGTAACACATCTGACATTTCTAGTAAGAAGTCAAAATATTTCTAGTAAGAAATCAGACATCTGACATTTCTGATAAGAAGGCAGATATTTAACATTGTAAGAAGGCGGACACCTGACATTTCTAGTAAGAAGGCAAACATTTAACATTTCTAGTAAGAAGTCAGACATCTGACATTTCTGATAAGAAAGTAGACATTTAATGTTTTTAATAAGAAGGCAGAGATCTGACGAGTCATATTGTTTTTAAGAAAATTGGCCCCTGAAAATCGAATTCATATATTGGAATTATTTTAGAATTGAAGATGAAAATATTTTTTTATTATAAATATATACTTACATATTAAAAATAATACCATTTGTTCGGTGCTGTATTTATTTCTTTACATTATTGATATACATTTATTGAGAAAAATTATTTTTGAATTGACTAAATGAATTTTTTACTATAAGTTATTTTTGACACTAAATTTATTTATTTAATTCAACATCATTAATAAATATCTATAATTTTCTGATTATATTTATCAAAAAGATATGAAATTTAAAATGATCTAAATAATAAAAAAAAATAGTAAACTAGAACTTCAATTTCGTAAATTAGAATATTAATTTGTTCCTTCTAATACGAGTAGAAAATTTAATTTAAAAAATATATAGTTTTTGTATATTTTCTAAATATCTATGAAGATATATATTTTTTAATTATCAGAGAGAAAAAGATTCAATTGATGAAATAAAAAATCAGTCAAGTGATGTACTTGATATTCATAGTTTAAAAGGATTTTAATTTTATTTTTTACAGAGTATTAAGAAGTTATACGTAGAGAAAAGGTGCATTTATTTTTCACTGTGCTTTTTTCTATTCGCCAATTTCATAAACACTATTCTAATATACAATGCGTACATCGATTTAAAAAAATTAAGTATGAGAAATAATTGATCAAAGATTTTACTTGGTTTACAAAATAATATTGGTAAATTGAAGAAACATTTGAACTTAAAATACACACAAAACTCAGTCTCTTTTATTTGATTTGGAATTGTGCTAATACGAGTAATTCTTAAAAGAAAAAGTATTATGAGGTAATATGTTATGAAAATAATGTTACAAGGAGGATCATTACTTTTTAAAAAAATATTATGCTACAAACTTATACAGTAAATCAGTAAAAATGTATGTTTTCAGAGAATTATTTATTTGGTTTTTATGTTTTCAGACTTATTCAGTATGACACAATATTATTTGTACTTTATACATATTGTTATTTTATGCTTTTCTGTGCTTGAAGATCTTTTTTCAAATATTAAATGTTTGCTCATTTATGAAAGCTAATAACAATTCAATACACATTCAATGAGGATAAAATAGTATATTGTTTTATCACTTGAAAATATAATGAATACAACATTACATATAACCAAATTATAAACATCGCTATAAAGGTACTTGAAAACTAAAACAAACTTCAAAATATAATGAATACAAAATTACATAGAACCAAATTATAAACATCGCTATAAAGGTACTTGAAAACTAAAACAAATGTACAAAATTTAGATAAATACAGCCGTAAAATTAAACAAACCAGGAATAAAAACTCTTGAGTAGCATACAACTAATGCCAACAGAGGTTCAAAAGGTGTGTGTGTATTATGAATTTTTAAAACTAACGTTAGAATAGAAATTTAAGGGTCTTCAAGCACTGATTATACTAAGATATAAAATAAAAATATTACTAAATATATAACATAGAGATCACAATAATATATATAAAATATTTACATTACATCTACAAGTAAAATGAATATCATTTAATTAATAATATGTATACTGTCGATGCCTTAGGAGAATGATGGGTGTGAGGTGGTACAACCATGTGACAATTGAGACAGTTTGTCTTTAACCGCAGCAGCAGCCTACAACCACCAAAATAAAGGTGAGCTGCTGTAAATATTTATCACATATCAATAATGCCACCTAGTTAGTAGGTGGTCATGAGCCGTGCTGATTTATCATCCATAATCGACTCAACAAATTGGACACCCATACGAGTATACCAGTGTTACAATAGGGAGATTCGCAGTCTTAGTTTAACATGGTGGAACTTGGAGTGACAGGCTGTGTATCAACCTGGATGGAAGAGTTTTGTGGCATCCCTGTGTTTTTGATGGAAAGTATAGTGTGATGATGATGATAATAGTTTTAATCTCAGTCAAATAAATTTGATCATAAGAAGAAAATGTTTATTGGTTTTCTAAATAATGTACATACAAGTATATTAAATGAGCCTCAAGACTCATTATTTTTAATTGACTTGAATCAACATTTTTCAAGTTTAAAAAAAATTATAAAAATTAAATTATGCTACACTAAAAAATATTTTAAGTTTTAAAAATAAATATATTGATATGAAATATGTGAAAGGGTATACAGTTATTATAAACGTTACGTTTAAGTTATAAACATATATTGAGAATCACACATGTGCATGTGATTCTAAAATATATAAACTGTGGTTAATTTTATGCAGTATATATACATAATATCTTGAAAACGGAATATATAATTTTAACATAATATACAGATATGTAATATACATGAACAACAAATTTAAAGTCTACATTTAGAAAATATTTTATGAATATTCACATAAAAAATATTTTTTCTAGTTAATCATTGAGTTAAATAATTGATGAATATCTTTGATTCAGAGCTCTATAAAGTGCAGCATTCAAAATAGTAGACACATACAATTATTTTGTACATTTTGGGACATTAATTACTCTATATTACAAATAGAGAAAATGGTTTCATAAATAAAATAATTTCCTGAAATGTTACTTAATTTTTAGAAAAAGAATATTGGAAATTATTTAAGTCCTGCTTCTGGTTTAATTTTATTTAGCAATCTCTCATTGAAATTATCATGTCACATAAATCATTTTAGGAAAAGAAACACAATTTTTTTCATTCTAAAAGCTTCCTACAAAAATCCCTGATATCTGGTGCAAACCCCAGTGTAACGGACCCTTAAATCTAAACAAATTAAGCACTTTAATATACCAAGTGCTCATAAGATTACTGTCATTATCTTTCTAGTCCTAAGCGGGTGACATGTTCATATAATGGTGTTCGGCGACATCATTAGTCATATATCTGTTGACGGGTGCAGTAACAGGTTGTACACACTGCAAGCTATCCAAGCTGGTTTCTGGATGCAATGAGCCCTCCTTCTCACTGATGGTGTCCATGGGAAGAGGGGACTTGAGAAGGTACTCCTGTTTGGAGTGGCACATAGGAATGCTGGGTAGGGGTTGATTCTTCCCCTGAAAATGGTGAGTTGTTTGTGTCTGGTTTCCGTTTGAATTTAATGGTCGGGGCGGTGGAGGAATAAGGTAGTCTTCCAAAATGAACCTTTCTGTTTTTGTTGGTGATTTCGGCAAAGCATTCATTTCCATAAATATCTGAAACAAGCGTATTTTCATATACAAGTTTATTCAAATATGTGATGAACATTTTCTTCTATGGTTCATTCAAAATTAATTCTCATGGAATCCTCTTCAACATGTCCGAATTAAAAGTTTAAACATACCGAAGAGCGTAGTCGGGAAACAACAATCGGTCTCATTAATCGAGCCTTTGGGTTTTAGAACCACTGGAGTAGGCAAGAAACGTGCTGTCCATCATCACTTGCACACGAGCAGTACTTTTTTTGGGTATCATGAGAAATCAAACTCAAAACCCCCGAGTTGAAGTCGAGCGTTTTACCAACTAGACCATAGAGGCTGTCTAGTTGAAGCATTTATTTAAAATTCTTAACTAAGATACTGAGATTTCAATCTAATTCTTCTGGTGATAAAATAATAAAAGTACAATAATGTTGTGCATTTTTTTTACAAATATATATATTTGTACATCGCTGTTTTGAAATTAATAAATATGTTTTATTCATTTTTTCAAGAAATATGCCACAAGTCCTAGATATTCCTGCTATCTCAGGGCAAGTAGACCATCATATGATTCCAACTTGTGATCTTTTGATCAGAAAAGCTCACTTACAAAGCATTATATAGTTTTAATATACTCGTATATTGAGTTGCCCAGAAAGTAGTTTCGTATTTCTCGGATCTGTCGTTAGGACAAAATTTTCATTGCTAACTTTATTCCATATGTGCTGAATGTATATTATTATGAAATGTAATAGTTAAGCACATTTTTTCAGCCATTATTTACCTAATTGTTTGAGTGGTTTTTTGGTGATGTGGGAACAAAATAAAATAGTTTTTTGGTGCTTGATGGTTTTACTACTGCAGAGGAAAAAATGCAATACGAACTAAAAAAATATATGTATGATGGCAATGATACAGTAAGCAATCGTGTGATCTATATTGGTGATATGACACTCAAGACTTTCATTGAGAATAACTAGCATTCTACGATATGGGAGATTCCTGAAATATCGAAAACCAACATCCATGAGTGTTTGGTGTGATTTTGCATATGAATTTGACCTAAAAATACAAAATTACTTTCCGGACAACCTATCAGGAATAAATAAATATATTTTCCTCACTTTAGCATCTTCATTATCAGACTGGGTACCACTGTCTCCCAAGCTGCCACCACTGGCTGTGCTCAATCTTCCTGATGAAGAGCCTGCAAATATTTAATATGTTAAACACAGAATTTATTATAGATAAAGTGAGAAGTTAATGTGACAAAACCTTAGAATATAATTTGCATAATGTTTTATAACAAAATTAAATTATTTTAAGCTTATATTATACTTCCATACACCTATTTGTATCCTCCTTTTTTAAACCTTCTGTGCATCCTTTCAGAATTCAGCTAACAGATAAATGTGAAAAAATATTTTTAATCTGTTTCATACTTACTAGAGACACTGTGAATACTCAGTCCACTATTGGGTCTTTGCCCATTAAGTTTGACATCAGTTACACCATGTTTGCCATCTGTAATAATATTCAGATTTTGAGCACAAAGATTATTTAACAATTTCAAATATACCTATATTCGTTTTCTTTAAGCAGAGTTGGTTTCTTATTTGGCATTATTAATTTAATTTTTATCAAGGAGACTCAAACCCAAAAGGGCTAATATTAGCGTTGGTTTATTTTTATGTAGGGGAGAAGCCATTCAAGTTTGAAAGTAAATATGGATTCACTATTGTTCATAGTCTATGTGAATAAAACAAGGAGGAGAGAAACGTTTCACATAAATAAACTTAAATTTGTTTTCGCAAGTAAATTATAAACAAGTAATTCTGATTGGAAGAGTTATTAATGTTTACTCACTTTTTGGTTTTCCTTTTGAAAATATTTTTCTAACTCTCTCGAACGGTGTCGGTCGTTTTAAATCTTCTTTAATACGACGTTGAAGCTTATCATATTCCTCTCTCATTTTGTTAAGCTGTTCTTGTTTTTCTTTTAGAGACTGTTGAGTTTCATTTCGATTACGCCAATCCATGACTAGTTTCTCAACCTCAGATATAGTAAACACATTGTTTTTAAAGTCATTTATTATCTCCGCCAGTTCATCTTGACCAGTGGGCGTAGTGATATGATCATGTGAGGATCTGGATGAAATAGATGCTGAACCACTGTATTTATTTTTTGATAATGATATATGATTAAAATTATTTTTGGTTTCAAAAAATTCCGGCGGTAATTTGAAGGAAGCCAGTTTTTCTGTTACTGGAGAATTCAAATTAGAATTGTTTTGTTTTTTATTTGAATTGATATCTATAACACTCGGCCTTACTATTTGTGGAGTGTTAACAATTTCCACTTTTCTATTTGAGGGTTGTATTAAATAATCATGTTCGATAGCTCTCTGGACACTACTGTTTGATGTAATTGATGTATTCATTTGACACATATCATTTTCATAGAGCCATTCTCCATTTGGAAGTTTAGGAGAAATTGGAACTTTGGGACTCTCTGGAGGTTTGACAAATTTGTGATGAGAATGCTTATTTTCCAAATTATGCAGGCATTCATCACTGAATGGGTCTGAACGGTTGCTGTCAGGAGTATTGATAGGAGTGATGTTTGCTTTGGAACTATTGAATTTGCTCCAGGACTCAGCAGTGTGTTCTGTATTGAGTATCTTAATATTGTTTTCTTGGAGATTGTTGGATGCTTCGGGGGATTCTTCACTCATATTTTTCAAATAGTAATACATATTTGAAAACTCGTTCATTTGCTGCAAATGGTAAAGGAAAAATATTAAACTTAATAACATTAATAATAAATGTATAAATTAAGTACTGACAAATTTCATTGATGTATATTCATAATCATGAGTTGAATTATCGAATGACTCGATTTTTATAAAATTCTTAGATAATTTTTAAATTTATTTTACATTTATTATATAATATAATACATGATTAATTAACTTTATTCACCCCTGAAATACAACACAAACTAGCTATAGCTAATTCAAAATGAGTTATTTTCAGGCGAAACCTTATAAGCAGTATTTGAACAATTTTACATATGGACAAAATGATTGCATAAAATAAGCTGTAAAAATAAAAAATAAATCAGAACTGTAGATAAAAGCAGTTTCTTGTAAGATAATCCCAATGCTAGGATTAGTTCCTTATAACCTAGATAAGGATATAATTACCATGTAACCCCTGAGCACAGTGGCCAGGTGCGGGAAGCCATGGTGCTGTGCCAGGTCAGCAGGGGTGAGGTGGAGCAGATTGCGTGTGGCACAGGCTGCCTCACCACCCGGACACTCCAACAGCTGCCAGCACAGCTTCTCCAAACCAAATCTCGCCGCAAAGTGCAACAGTGTGGGGTATTCTTCCACACCCACTGCCACTGGAAAAACATCATATATTTTAAAAACTGCGTGAATATTGATTGTATTGTAAAATAGGGCACAGTGTCCAAATTAGTACTGGACAGAGTCAAGTGATGGAGTCTTGTTTTTCAATTTCTTTGTGATCAGACCTGGTAACACATACAGTCGTATGAGCTAAGTCATGTTCTCTGATTTAAGCTGTTCAATATGTAAACTTTCAAATGAAATAAAAATAATCATAGGCATAATGTTTATTTCATATAGGTAAAAAAAGTACAAGTTTCTAAGTCATAAGGATATAACATATCCTTATATAAAGATGTACTTTAAAAAAATATTCAAGTTATTATTGTATGATTTTCCATTACATTTGAGTATAATATAAGCTCAAATGTGAGATAGCAATGGTATTACATGAGGTGTGTTTAAGATTGAGTGTGTATCATAAATAGTAACGATTTGATCTATATCATACATTTGGACCAAAATGATAATGAACCAAAGAAAAATGTGACTGAGTTCAAGACAGTCTGTGCAATAACTTGACATGTAAAACTGGTGTAAGTGAGTGAAACATTCAAGAGTGGGCCAGAATAAAAGGAGTTTATAAGATGTTGCATAAGTGATAGCTGATGTCGGAGGACCTGATATGGCACAAGAAGTTAATAGCTAATATCCTCTTCACTCGGTCAGGTTATATAATTCTTAAAAAAATATCCCTGGTAATAGAGAATTTTAATATTGATCCTACCCTTATCAGTGGAAAAGGAAAGATCATTTATTTAGCAGTAGATACACAATAAAAAATACTCATGCTTATAATGTGAGGTAAAGCAAATATTACACTTACCTGGGGAGTTGATCTTCATATTGCCAAGCATGGGGCTGGCCAACAAATTAAAGTGTGGAGGAATGTTTTTCTGGAAGGCAGTCAACATCCAGCTGTCTAGTTGTTCTCTGTCAGTGGTTTTGAAACCTAGAGTCTGGAAATATAGATATGAAATAATAGTATTGAGTTTAGTCAAAAACTTACATAGAAAATATGTATGAATCTTTTTCTATTATAATGATCACAATTTTTTTATACAATTATTTTAAAAAGATGATTAAAAAAAATAACTCACCATTTATTGACTACCGAATAAATCATTTTTATGAATAAGACATTACTATGAAAACAAAATTGTTGATTTTATTTGTATTTTCAGTATTGTCGATGGCATTAAATATAGCCACAGTATTTTTTAAATGGATATGAAATAATAAGATAATGGTCTAATGATTAGCTAAACAGGTAAGCATATCAGGTTCCATTTCCAGTTGATTCACATCCAAACTAGTTTTATTTTCAGTACTTATGTTTTATTTTGCAGGAATGTTAATTAATTAATTTTTATTTTTTCACAGTTGATTGAACCAACTGATTGTCTTGGAACTAATTTCTTCTTGCCAGTCAGAACTTTGGGTTAGGAAATAGCTTTCATGCAGCCATCATCCATCCGTAGGATAGACAGATAATCTTTAACTATATTGAAGGATTACCTACAAAAGATTAAAGAGATTTACCTGACACATAAATTGCAGAGGATTGTCGCTTGCTCTCAATATCTGATCTAGTTCTCTGAGGCGACATTCACATTTGATTTGCCTGCTCCCACATGAAACTCCATTTTTTTCAATCCTTATCCAAACCAGCATAGAAACTTCCAAGCAGCAATCTACATAAGAAAATTGATTCATCGATATGTTGGCTTTGGAAAAATGTTAGACTCAAATCAAGTATATAACCGTCTTGTACAAATCTTTTTAAGAGTTTCAAGAGACCAACTAATAACTTCTTAAGTGGGAAACTTTTTAAGAGGGCAGTACTTGAGATATACACGTATGTCATAATTAAGGGCAAAAACGAAACTTCTTTAGTGGGACAACATCTTAAGCGAATTTCTTTAAGCAACTTTTATTAGAAAATGCTAGAAAAAAAAACAAATGTAGTTTATTTAAGAAATGAAATCGATTATTGTTATGGTCCGGTGTAACAGTGCAAAATCAGGAAATTTATAATAAGTCTCCAAAAATCCTTAAATTAGGTATAAATTATTTTATTTTTATACATATTGAAAAATATTAGGGATCAATCAATTCATGGTCAATATACACACTATATTGTACGGTAATACCTTGACTTATGTTCATTTGCTCTTGTCTGATTTTAATTGCCACCCCTTCTTGATTTCCACCTATGCGGTTTTTACTTACGCCTAATAATGTACAAATCTGATTTCAACAGCCGAAATAAATTCCAAGTGTTCTGGGCACTTGCTTTAATTCATATTATGCATCATCTTTTTCATTCAGTTCTTCAATAGAAGTTGTTTAGTTTGAAATTGTCTATTGTGGCATAAATGAAAATCACAAGTTTACCAGAGGTAGCAGATAGATGTGACTTTCTGTAATGTGGTTAAACTACCACTTTATTCACGATTTTTGACTATCGGTAATTTCTTAAGTAATGTTTTGTTTATTTAGCTTTCACACACATTGGAAATTGTTATATGTATTGTGCATTATTTGAGTTTTTCAATGTCCTGAATGCATTTGCAAGCTAAATAATTGCTATGCGTTGATTTCTGCTCATTTTTGTCTTACATCCGAGTTCTCGTCCCTAATGTTGCTGAATATTTAAATTTATCTTTTATATACCATATATAAAGCGAGTTTCTGTTATTTCTTATTCTTGACAATGTCAAAGTTCCTTGGATGCCAAGGAACAACAACTGTTCAAGTAACTTTATTTTTAAATCGAAAAAGTATGGTCATATATCAGAACATCACATCACCTGCAGTTGTGACAAATACACAAATTATCATTCTTGAATTATGTAATATTCTAAACTATCTCATTGCTCCCTATGATTCATATTACAGGTAAGTTAATGGACAGCAAATCCCACTGAATGCAAATCACAAACAATTCCGATGGATCTAAGTCATACATTTATGTTCAACTGGTAACATACTGATATGATAACATGTACAGCGATCCTCATTTTGGATATTAGTGTAATTGCATGGTATATTTTAATTAAAATTACTAGAAATACTAAAAATCAGCCAGAATATATAGAGCAATTTAATATCACACAATATTTCTTGAATTAAAAACTTTCAAGAAAATATGGAGAAATGTTATGTTTAAATATATTTTTGTGTTTATATATTAGAATTATTCTACGGCACATACCTGGCACATCGAACTGAAGGGTGTAAGGGTTTCTCTTCTTAAAGGAATGTATTTGGAGGATTTCCCCCTTCTTGTCCACCTGTACTGTGATGACATCATCATTTGTTATGGGCTCATTCAGTAGAGCGATCACCCTATTCTGCCCCTGTGTATAGCCAAAAGGAAATATTATTCCAATATTCTAACAGTGAGGTAAATGACTAGACATTAGTGTGTAGTGCAAAAGCCAATTATAGAAAAATTATGATTATTTTTATTAAAATCTTACATATAGCTAATTGTAGCACAAAATTGAGAAGTTAATAGCACAGTATAACTTGAAGTTCACAATTAAACAAAAAGTGAAAAAAAATATCACTTCTAAAGATTGATATTTAAATGTCAACATATTTGTAAATATGCAAATAGGAATGAAAATATATTATTTTTAAGAATAAAAAATGTATGTTTGTTGTGTTACTTACCAGCTTAATTTTTTTTGGTATAATAGAGAAAGACGCCTTGTCTGTGGGAGCCTTGAGGAACTTATTGCTCATGATGTCGACAGCCTTTCCTAAGAAGTTATCCACAAAAGTATTGTCCTGCTCTATTACAATCATTCTTTGCCACTGTTCGTATGCAGGGAATGCTGAAAAAGAATTAATATTTCAACCATATGAAATCATATCATAGTGAAGAGTATATAATTATTTTTTTTGCTACAAAGAAAATTTTTATATTGTAAAATATGTTTTTGTATTGGCAAATTTTCCTTTTCACATTATTTTCCAAAATGTATCAACATCTTTTTGAGACCTTTCATATTTTTTATCAAAATAATTTTCAGTCATATTTGTCATTGTTTGAAATTTTTTAAGAATACCTGGGTTACATAATTATATTGTGTAAGGAGTAATTTCACTTCAATTTCAATTAACGTATAAAAATATTATCATATAAAGATAATTTTTTTTGAGGTTAAAAAATTTTATATGTACTTTAGTTACATTAACTGTAAACATATAGATTTAATTATTTTTTTTTTGAGATTATAGGAATCAAGAGATAAATATTTTATATATACCTACCATACAAAAAAAGTTGGAAAATATTCCATTTATAAAAAGACCAAAAACCTACTTATCTGCAGTCATACCATGAGCTTGCTTGCATGAACTTCACAATGATTACTAACCGATATTTCAAAAAGTTGCAAGCAGGACACCTAAGAATGACTTGCAGGCTGACACACTATAAGCAAGCCCTGTCCTAAAGCCAGCACACCAGCATCCAGCCTAACAGTAAATAATCACATATAGTTTGTGATTAACAGTGTGTGGGGATCACTTCAAATATTGATGTGAAGTAATGTGTAGGACGTGAAAATATCACATAGAAACACTTTTATTTAGTCACCATCAGAAACCAAGTTTGTAACCTCGGGGTGAAAGTCAAGCATTCTACCTAGGCCACTGAAGTCCTACTATTGTGTGAATTATTGTTACCTTTTCTATGGACTTCAGAAATTGAGTCATCAGTGACACCGAGCAACATGGTGAGCACTTTGTCTGAATTGAAGATGTGCAGTTTGCGCTGCCCTTTCTCAGAGAGTTTCTCTACATGCGCCAGCATGAGTGGGCAGAGTATAATCAGCTGCAACTTCCCATTGGACACTTGCTTCAGCTTGGGATTGTCATCTAAATCTGCAGTTAGATCTTCTATGCTCATTGCGAAAGTCCTAAAAAACGTAATCTTATTAAGTTTGTTTGAAGGTTTTCATGGCTATATTGTCTATTACTTCAGAATAATTTTCTAAGTTAATGCTGGGCTTATGTGACTTTAAAATTGCATCCTTCATCTTCAATGAATAATAAACAATATAGAGATTTCCGGTTTTGAAGTGTACAAAAGATGGACAAGAAAGAAAATTTAAATGCACGTGAACATGTTTACTTTATGGTCACGAGTGCTGAGGTATATGTGCACAATGTGTACTAACTATATATCTTGAAAATGAAGGCTGTAACACCTGGTAATGCCTTCGAAATGTTGGTAACGAAAATTGGTAACGCCTTCGAAACACTAACCATTTTTCAAACCGTATAAATATGGCAGTTATTCTATAAACTCTTCTTATTTCAATTCTGATATTATTTATATAAATCAATCATATTTGATTATTAAAAACTTAATTCAAATTAGAACAGCTTCAAAAGAAAGTTGTGGATTCAGATTCCACTTGCAGAAAAAATTATTTACTTTACTGTATTTTCAAAGAGAGACAAGCCTTACATGTTTTCCGTTATTAAAATCTCAAAATAATTTACTTAAGTGTTTGTCCTATAAATCAAAAGTTGAATATTACCATAAACCAAATAAATGTCTTCGAAGATATACTATATGGATTGAAATTAGTTGAATAAGGTAAAAAAAAAGACATAGACTTACTTGTAATGGTGTCGAGCCCGCTGTGCCGTAATCTTGGTAAAGCAGGACAACAGGTAGTCGGACCAGAGTTCAGCATCTGGAGACTCCCTGCAGGACACTACGATGATGCTCTCCATCTCTAGAATAACCAATGATTATTTTTGGTTAAACTTTATACATTTTATAAACACTGAATGTGAAGAACCATGGGTAAGATCAATAACCTGATCCTCACAATAAAGTTAGATCCATATTTTCAAAACCACAATGTCTACATTTGCATAACCCATTGCGTTCAAGAAAACACTACCTTTTCAGATCATTCGAGCAATAATTCCAGTATTGTTAAAGCTATTGTGAGATCTACAGTGGCATGCTATTCAATGAAATAAAACGTAGGAAAGGCGCTACTTTACAACTACTCTTTGACGAAGAGCACTACTTTTACCATTTTATTTAATAACTTTGTCGATATAATCTTAGAAGTCACTGATGACGAGTCTTTAAATAATATGTACATGCTCACCAGGGAATGGATATGGTTTGGAGGCTGAAGAGCTAGAGTGGTGTTTCCCAACGTGGGGCCCACACCCCACAGGGGGGCAATTTGATTTTTAAGGGGGGCAATTCGAAAATTGACTCCTTCAGAGTTTAGTCGTATTTTGATCGCTTTGTCGCGTCACCGTTACGTGGGGGGGGGGGGGGGGGGGCATAAGAATTTTAGAAAGGCTTAGGTGGGGCATAGCACAAAAAACGTTGGGAAACACTGAGCTAGAGTGTGACTGCTGAGCAGTGCCAGTAAGTGTTTCTGAAAGGATTAAAAACCTCGGTAATTGCGACATTTGTAAATAATTTCTTTATTAGCTGCCTTCTTATGTCTATACAGAACTAGTACAAATACTGTAGAATAGGTGGATGGTTGCCGCTCAATCCTCGGAGATTCAGGAATTTGCTCCGAATAGCTCAATGCTTGCCACGCGTTTATCGGACATAGTGTAGTGTATTGCGAAGACCACACAAAGGGGCGTTTTATTACAATCCACAATATTTAAGCAATGATTTTAAAACACTGTTATATGTAATACTATATAGAAAATCCCTAATCTACGTGGTTTTTTTATCTTTCTATAATTTCGATAACCTGCTGAAAATAATTAGAATTAGAGCAATCACAAAACATTGTGATGAAATAAAAAACCGCCTCCGTATCGGATTTATGGATCATTTGTTTTACGCCAATTTTCAAAACAACATTTTAAAATAATTCTTCAAAACACAAAGGATCTTTAATGTTTACGAAATAATCGTTAAAATTAACGTTGTTCAATAAAAAAATCCTATTTCAGGAAATTATAAACAGATTTTAGTTTACTTTAATCTTATGTAAATACCATACATATGTACATATCATCTCGGCATTTCCCGACTTCATTATGAAGTAGGCAGAGAAGACAAAGCGCCGATATATCTTATCACGGCATACTTCCGTCGCTTCCTCTATATATCTTCTCACACAGCTCATTCTATTTCTCTTACTGTTGCTTTCATACATTATCCTTCATTCTTTCAAAACTTCATTCAAAAGGTTCGACCATATTTTGTCAGTCGTCCTCTACTATGACTCCAACTTATATTTACATTATAAATTTGTTCAGCCAGTCTTTCTTCACGCATCCATTCAACATGTCCAAACCACCTCAAAGTACTCTTTTTCACCCAACTTAACACGTCAGTTTACAGCTCACATTTTTTTTCTATCATGTAATTTAGATTAAAAGGAATCTATTTAATGAAACTTGAAATTAAATTAGGAAACTAAATGACGGATTTAGAAGTAGGTCTGATCATCTATCTCGTTTATTTTTATGTTCATCAAAGTTTTTATACACCGTGTACAACGAGCAAGACTATACTTTTTAACAATTCTTCTCAACACTGTATCCGCAAGAAGCTCGAAATTGATGAAATAATTAAGAGATTCGTATCTTTACTAACAAAAGCATCGGCCATCGCTAAAAGCTGTGACGTGCTTTGAATATCCAATAATCTATAATTTGTATTTACTCGTTTATCTTTATTACGAGTACTCGCCGCCGCGCTTCCCTGGTGTGCTATGTGACGGGACTTCGGCCGATAGTCGCCCAATCACTGGGCAGAAGTTCAACCACTTTTTATTTCATCTATTACGCAATAATACTTTTATTTATGTCTCCTAGCGCCATGCTTCTTATCTGCTGGAAGTTAAATGAACCCTCGTCACGCAGTGGCGTATTCCGGAATCAACATTCGAGGACGTTCTGTTTAATGAATCGCAGTATTACTATGGCCATGTTGAACAGACCGATAAACTGTGGCACAGTTCGGCAAATTATTAGTTATAAAACCCGAATAAAATTTGTAATAATAAACCATTATACAATAAAAAGATCGATCGTATATCGTCTTTCCTTTGATCACTTACAAAGTACTATTCGCAAACGATAAATTAGCTTTAGTTTAATCTTTTTTATGACACTTGAAGAGTAGTTTGGAGTGAATTTCTTCTCGAAATAAACCGTAAGGAAATAAACATAAAATAAATTAACGAAATTAATAAATTATTCTTTCAATTCTCTTGGGTTACATACTTTATTTTTGTATTCTGTATTTTTGTACTTTGTATTCATTCTTGTATTATTTTTGTATTTTGTATTAAAAAAAATCCCTTCGACTTTTATATTTCGTTTCGGTTTATTGCATCACACTGAGATATATTATACAACAAACGTTGTATCAATGGCATCCCTATTAAGGGAGTTCATCATTTTAATTATTTGGGTGGTATGGTTGCTGGGATAGGGATCTCGGAAATGAACTACTCATTAGGGTGGGTGCTGATAGTGATGATTTTACAATATGAAGGCCATGTGGGATTCTTCAACGCTTACTTTGAAGACGAAGCGTTAGCTATTTGGTGCTGGAATCTTACCTATATTGCAATACGAATCTGAATTTTGTTATATTACCAAATCCCAAAAGAGAATGGATCTCAGGTTTGATAAAATTTATTTTTAAATTATGAGTTTCTGGTGATACGAGCTATAGTTCGGAAATTCTAGGATGAGTCCTGTGACAGCTCACAAATTTGCCCCAATACAACCTTGTAACGATGTTCAGTAATTTTAATTATTTTATCAACTTTAATATAAGCCTCAATTCTAATAAATAGCAAGTTATTTAGGTAAATAGATTACATAAGGTTGTATTGGGGCAAATTTGTGAGCTGTCACAGGACTCATCCGAGAATTTCCGAACTATAGTCACAAATGAAACGGTTCGTCTTCATTCGCAGCAACCGTCTAAAACCAAAATAAGGTTGTACCGCTGGAGGTAGTTGGGCCACGTATTGAGGATGTTGCCTGGCAGCTGATCAAGAGCTGTACTGTTATCACTCGCAAGGAATTCAGATGCTCACCCATCACCATACACCAATGTTACGGAAGATATAGTTTCAATCTCGACTTAACATGACAGGAAATTAAGTGCCGTGCTGTGGACCGACCTGGAAGATATGTTTTATTCCACCCCTTTTTTTTGAATGGGTGATGATTTAGAAATATGAATAAAAAATATTGCGCTGTCCGAAAGTCGAACACATTTATAATAATATTTTTCCTATATTTTCTATACTATGCTTAACTTGACATGAAAGTTAATGCTTAGTACCCCCCCACTGCCACTATTTGTAGCCCATACTCACGTATACGAGTATTCCATTAAATGGCACATGTTTCCTACGTCAAGATCATTGTTTTTAAATCTCAAGTACGAGTAGATTCAAGGCGCTAATTTATGAAGCAGTAGTAATGCGTATTGACAAATAACTTATTTTTACAATTCACAAAAAAATACTTTGTTGGTTTGTTTTACAAACAGGGGCGTAACTAGGTGTTTTAGCACCCGGGTAGTAAAAAAATGTGCCCCTTACGTATTACAAAAATTACATCTTTGACAACGATTTGAATACATGTATTAAGCCATTAAGGTAAGTATGGACAAATGTGTGTATAATACTTTCAAATGTTAAATTGAACAGTGCTCGGTTACGTACATTTAGACAATACAAATAGATTTAATATGTTTTATAGTAATGCTATTATCTTATGTATCGGACGTGTAGTGAGACGTGTGCAGTCACCCTTGTATATAGTACATTGAAAAAGACAATGATGTGTAGATCTGTATATGAACTAATGTAAACCCTTTGTATATGTTCTTGTAAATGTAATGTATGTAGAATTTATGTTTGTTTGACTCCGATCGCGTTCGCGACCGCAATGGAAACAAGTGACTTGCGGGGCGATGCGTCGGAGTAGGTCGGGGCCCTGTCGGCATAAGCACCGCTTAAAACCCCGCAAGTTGTTGTATTTCGCGGGTAATGAGCGCGCTTGTGATGGCCGACTGACCATTAATATAGAGGGCCCCCTGTTTGCGAAATATATTCTCAGTATTATCGACTATACTGTGTTTTACTTGAGACCCGCTACCTACTTCGACCTGCCTGAGAGGAATCTCTCCACCCCGCTACATTCTTCTTCTTCTGGATCTTCGCTTCGGAATTCGCAACCTCGATTCTCTGAGCGTGACGCGGCAACCAACGTGCCTACATACAGTTCATTTGTGCCCGTATAAGTACATATCGTTGCGAGCTTTTAGATTTGAAATGATGCAATAATTTTACTATAGTCAATAATTTCAGTGATTTTAGTAAGTATTCAATTGAGAAAATACCAAAACCCGCTCTTATTTCACTGTTGATCTAATGTAGTTCTTAATTTTAATATACTAACGTTACGTTCAGCTGAAGCTACTGAAACTGGAAGAGTTGAAAATAATCGCAACATAATTTCGATGTTTAGATAAGACTCCATCCATGATTATGTTGAGAAGTAACGTTTGATCCAGGTTTTCTAATAATTATTGGATAACTCTCAATATCAACGAAGCGCAAATTCTGCGCCTCAATCCTGGATGCACCCGGTGCTGCTGCCCATCTCGCCCACACATTGTTTCACCACCCCTGTGTACGAGAACATCCAATAGAAAAACAAGGGCAAAGAGATAACTCGATAATTTGAAAAGGGATTGGATTTGAGAAAATGCATACAAGGTTTATAGGATAAATAAAGGATTATACTCAAATAATAAGAAAATATAATATAGTGGGAGTGCGCGTATACTCTATTCTGATGAAACAATTTCCCAATATTCACAATTTTAATTTTGAAATCCTGTTTTTATATTAAAATTATTATAAGTAACTAAATCTCGCTAGTAACACCTACTGTAGCTTGCACGAAGAGCTCGATTGTGTCCAAACACAAAATATCCCTTAGTACCCTCGGGAAACGCTGAATCCCCTTCGTGAGAAATATTCAGTGAATATTAGGGAAATATGTTTACACCCACAACAGCACAGTGAACAGAATGAAATAATTCAGGTCAGGATTTAATTATAGACACGATTTGTCATATTATGAAATGAATAGAGCTGAATGAAATTATAGAACTTCCTTGTGAAGTTCAATCATGTTGAAACCTTTTTAAATTTCATCAAAATCGAAGTGAACATCTGAATGCTTGGTGATTTATCTATAATTAAGTCGTTTTATCAGAGAAAAATTACATTATGATGTAACCAGCAAGATATAGCACGCAAGTGGCGCAAGTGGCGACAGGTAACTGTAATAATATGTGATAAAAGAATGTCCATGAAACTGAAAGAGAAATATAAAAAAAATTGCACTATTTCTTGTATGGAGCTGAGTGCTGGGCAACAACCAAGAATAGAGATGTCATGTTACCGAAAAGTGCATGCTGTGATGGATTTCAGAGGTGAGGAATACAATATAAGGATATGAGACGTGCCTTGAAAGTTGCTCTGATCTAGCTGAAATTGAGAGAGGTTATGCTTCGATGATATGGACATGTACAAAGGAAATCAGTTGAATATGTGGGAAACCAGGCACTGGTAATGAAAGTCTCTGGAAGTAGAGCGAGAGTTCGTTCAAAGAAGCGGTGGAATGATAGCATTAATCAAGACACGTTTGATATGAACTTGACTCCGGAGATGGCATTAGACAGGACACGGTGGAGACTCGTCACGCAGATCCCAAATAAATGGGAATTGCAAAGATGATGATGAAAAATATATTATTTACTTAATGCGTACGAGATACAAGGAAAAGAAAAGATAAATTATCGCAATGATGATCTCAAATAAATGAAAATATTTCCAGATAGTTTTAATTTCTCGGAGTATGGCGTTGTGATTTTCCAATTAAAGTCTATACTAGTACATATGTTACAAGCATTTTGCCGATTTGTTTATAATCAGGGCTGAATCCGGTTTAGTTTGCACCTTCCGGTGTTTAATGGCGCCTGTACTGGGCGAGGTTGTTTCTCCGGCGCATCTGGCGCAAGGTGCAGCTAAAATTACCCTCCAGAGTTCCGTTACAAGATGGAAATCAACTGCAATAAAGGAGCCCACCAGCACACGTGTGTTTCTCTCAGCACTCGGCACGTGCGGCGCTCCTGCGAACATTGTTTGCACCATCAGCTCGTTTCCGGTCCTTTTACGAGTAGACTGTTAGAGGAATGAAATGATTCCAAAGATTTATCTTCTGGTGTAGTTAAGAGTTGAAATACATAATACTTATTTAACTTGGTATATTCCATTTTTATGGAACCTTAGTTAATCTGAATAAAATAATTTTTGCAACACAAAATTTGTTATTTTTTTCAGACATAAACATACCAACGAAATCTGGTAAATTAGAAATAAATGCATACGTTTTTCTAATAAATTCATATCAAACATTTATGTTATTATTACTTTTTATAGATGGTTTGGATATTGAATATCTAGTCTAGTTGGTAAGATATATGAGTATATCCAACCCGTGGGTTGCGAGTTCTAGTCTAGTTGGTAAGATGTACGAGTATATCCAACCCGTGGGTTGCGAGTCCTAGTCTAGTGGTAAGATGTACGAGTATATCCAACCCGGGGTTGCGAGTTCAATTCCCTTTGGTACGCATTTTTTAAATAGGGTTACAATCTGATTTCCACTTAAGATTGTTTACAGCGAAAGTGTAATACAATACAATGCTTCGTAAAAAATTATACTTGGATACAAATATACGACTGAGATGATCAGTGACCACTATAGAAAAAGGTCTTGGAAAGAGTGGAGAGCGGTTAAATTCAAATATGTCATAAGATTATAATCGACTTAGTCATACGAGTTGATTGATGTGTGTCAAAATGTATGCAACAAAATCAAACCCTGTGTCTTAACAAATTTGAAGATAAAGAAATGTTCGAGAGTAAACTACTTGCAGACACTGTCGGAGATCTAACAATATTATACTCGATCAGCGGCATGGCAAAACATTGTTTACCGAGGTGTGCAAGACTGATCGCTTCTGTTGCCTGCATCGCACCGCTCCCCTAGGCACAGGAATATTAAGAACCACATGCATAAAGAAACTGCTGTGAAAACAAACAATCTTAATATAATATTTATGCAACACTTTCGACAGGTAATAAAACGGAGTTTGTGAAATTTCAAAGTTTAGGCATAAATAAAATAGCAATAAAGTAAACGCTTATGTGAGATTTAAATTAAACACATGTAGAAAATGTGTAATTGCTAAAAAACGGTGCAATCATTAATAAATTATTCATTGTTTTTTAAGGGAAAATCACCTACCGCCTACATAGATATTGTTCTGTTTTCTTATGGAAGCGGGAATAAACTCACGATTAGATTAATTTTGATCAACGATTTAAAAAAGATACTCTTCGGAGAGTTCCTAACTCTGCTGGTTCATTAATTAAGCATAAGATATTCTTTTGGTTGCTAATATTTATTTTTTAATTTTATCCACGGTTGATGACAATAATAATAATAATATCCTACATTTTTTAATACAGTCAACAAATTAAATTGAAGTGGTCGGAAATAAAATTTGTATGGCATCTTGTCTAGCGGGGTATGATTATACTCGTATTAACCAAATAAACGAGTTAAATAATATCGTGGTCGAGTTTAGCAGAAATATTTTAAATTTTTCGTGGCTTTTTACCGTGGTTTTCAAATCGGGTCAACAGAAGTTTTATAAGATGTCTTCCAAATGTAAGTTTGTGTCTATTAATGATAATATAGAAAATATAGGAACATTTATTGTATATAAAGGGAACCTTTTGTGACAATTTCAGCGCAATGACACAAATTGTATTTTTCCAATAGATAGATAATTCCAGATATAGTATTGTATTATAGTTCCATTATATACAGCATATCCTGACAGATTTATTACCATGTGTCGATTTCTTCCAACCAAAAAGATGTCAAAATGACTGTAACCTTGGTAGAAGGCTTAACTTCCAGCCCCCGGTTCTACCAACTAAAGATTTAAATTTATTTAAAAATCTAAATTAATAGCATTTTTTTACTCGTCTAAGAAAAAAGGACAAGTACTGCATAACGTATATTTTTTATTTGAGTTCATTCAGGAACTGAACAGAACAAGTAAATAATAATATGACAGTAAATGTACTCGTAGTTCCACATAGTGCATTATGTGTAATGGTGACTAAACTTATTATCTAAATCAAGTGTTTCTGAAATTACTACCCTCTATGATAATTAAACGACGAAGAATGTTTACTTTTCTTCTTATTATATAATTTAATTGAGAATACCAATCGGTTTCGAGTATATTAATTACCAAACCAGTTGGCTTCCTCCTCAGTCCTGAATTATTGTTAAAAACTACATTTTTTTTACGAATAATCCATCAATCGCTTTGATCCATCTGTTCTCAATGTCCGAGGTCTGAAAGTAAACCAGTGGTTTGGTAAGAATACCTGGCGCTTTTTTAAGATTTTCAAGGTAACTAAAATGCTTAAGGATCATTTAGATCAACTACCAAAATAAACGGCGCACGTGAAATGTAATCTTTTTCTATTTTGAACGCTAAAATCATTTTTTTTTGGTACGTGGTCATCGAGAGGCGACTTACCGGTTTCTTAAGTAGCCCCCATTCCTTTTTAATACGCGATATCCTGCCGGCTATTCCTGCCGGCCGATGATTGTCCAATTGAAGCGTATGACGACCGCTCAATAAACGGTTAAGAAGCGACTATTTTGGATCCTAGTGCAGTCAGTGTCTTCAATCGATTATTGTTTCGTAGCACGGCTGATTCGAAACTGCTCGACAAACATGCATACGAGTATATATTATGTATTACAATAATCTACAGACTTTTATAAACTCAATGACGCAATATTTCATAAAAATATTGTGTTGTATTAAACGTTCGTCGTATACATTACAACCTATCGCACTTATTGCTTTGCGGCAATCTCTTTCAACAAACGAGAAAGATATTGAAAAGGGCTTTAATGAAAACCAGATAGAAATAGTTTCTTTAATCTGGAGAGCCAGCGGCAATCCAAACCGCAACCCTGGTTTGGAAGACAAGCTTCTTATCAACTAAGCCATAGAGAACGTCTAAATATTGAGTAGGATAAAAAATAAATTAAATAAAAACTAGACATATAAAGTTAATTGAAAAACAGTTTACTTACAGTATAACTGCAATAATAATATTTCCTCAGAAAATATTTAAAATATGATTTATCGTCTCTCAATCTTTTTTTTCTTAATGTACTTACTGTGTTAAATAACGATCATGAGAGAATAAAACAAATATTGAACATTTTACACTGTGTTTTTCTATGTCGTATTTGTAAATTTATTGGTCAAGATAAAATCCTAATGATACAAAAATATGTAATATAGATAAACTTTTGATAGCCCATAACATTAACTGATATTTTACAAATATTTGGTGAGATATTAACAATGTGAATCAATCAAATTTATTTTTGTTTAGCACAAACAAGACTCAGTGTTGAACTAAACAAATTACTGGTCTTGGGAGAGTCTTGTTTGCGCTCCTTTGATGATGAAGTGAAAACATTGAAACCGGAAGGGTTTTACCTTTACATAAAGTAGAATAAGCGGTGTTTGACTCAATAAATTAAAATGTCTTTAAACCTTCACAGTGTTAATGTATTAACTATAAATAATATATAATAAAATGTATTTAAGATTATACCTTAATATATAATACTTTGGAAACGGACTATGAGAATATTTTAATTCCATGTTTTTATTAGGAAATAAAACCAAAGCAGAAAACTAGGAGAATAGGATTTTGCTACTAGGCGTGAAAATTATTTAATTAGATTATAATTGCCAGTCCTTTTCCATTTTCTAATTATGTTAATATGGTGTGGTTGAATGCTTATTCTTAAGTTCTGTCTTATAATCATTAAAGGAGTGAAAGTTTATGACGTACAAATAACATATGAATGTGTTTATAAAAACAACAAAGGATTTGAATGATTCAGCTCAGTAGTGCCAAGGTTGGGTAAGTATCCTTGTTTGTATTATCGCATACATATTCGTTGCAAAATGTAAACAAAATTTGATGACAATGGAAACCAATTTGAGATTTAGATACGTCATAATATTATGTGAGTAGTTTACTCAATCTGGCACCCAAGTACACGAAAAATCTCGATCGACATATTGTTAAAAAAAGTTTTAGTAGCACAGTATATACAGACGGATTTATTGTCATATGGCAATCTATTCCTCCTAACTGCAAACATGTAAAACAAAAAGAAAAACATGACTGGAATCTAATTGTATAACATTAGTAGCAACGACTATCAAATCCGCATCCACAAGACATGTGTCTCATCAACTTGGCCATCGAGTGTTTTAAATAAAATTATAAGTTTTCGAGAACGGGCCATATAATGTTATTGAACTATATTTAAGTGCATCGTTTCGAAGACAAACCGTACTTAATTTAAAAAAATTCGCTATGCCTATAGAAGGGGATTCAGGATTTGCGGTTCTAAATATTCAATGAATTTGATAGAAGAAATTAGTGGAGAGTTTGATAGAAGAAATTAGTAATTTGTATTGTATTACAATTACGTTGTATACTGTATAACCCGGAGGGCTTTGTTACAAGTGCTTAACCAATCAGAAAGAATAAAAGTTTTTTGTAAAAAAACCTGACTGAGACCTTTTTGAGACCTGAGACGCTTCCATCAGGAATTGAAACTGATATCATGGAGGTTTTGGGAATCCAGTGTTCTACCAATAAGGTTTGCAATTGAATAATAATATAAGGCAATTTACATAGCGCCGTTCAGAGAGCACTCTCCTCAAGGACGCTGTAACTCAGGATTCGAACCGACAATTATCGTTTGATTAAAAATATTACAAAAAAATATAACAAGTTGAACGTCAGGATGGGAAACTGGTGACTGCGGCCATTAGAAAGTTAAACGATATAAGAAAAACACATTCCGCTTAAGGTGGAATGTAGTGTATGTGTGTAGTGTTCATATTCAACCATAAAACTTTCTCGAAAAGAGTTGTATTTAAGTGAAACCTAAAGCTGCACACGCCACCCATTTGTTTTACACTTTGAGGCATACAAAATGTTATCAGAAATGACATGACAAATTCTGGTTATTTTATTAATAATTAATTAAATTATATGATATTTTACGATGGTAAAAATCGATTTAATTGGAATATTACTCAAGAAAACAAAACATTTACCAAAAATAAAGATTATCAAGTTATTAAATATTACACAACAATAATGTAACCTTTTCAATAGCAAAATAAACACGTTAAATTGGCGAAAAATACAGTTATTATCAACAACAACCAAATAATAAATATACATTAAATATAATGGGGTATTGTGCATAGCTTCAGGAATACTCAAATAGCCAAAAACCTAATAAATCAGGATTTACTTTAAAAAAATTAACAGATAATCACGTCTGGCACCTATAGCAGCACCTGAACGTGTCGATTGTATTATAGTTCACAAGTATGCTTAGTATAATGTAACCTTAGTTAAGTATTGACAAGTTGACTAAAACCTTACTAAGCTAAGTTCTTATCCGAAATCTTGAAATTTACTAAAAAAAATTGGGACACGGCCGCTTTTTTTTATCTGAGGCTTCAAAACAATAGGGACTATTTATGATGCTGGTTGTCAAAAGTATCAAATTGGTCGTTGTATAGTTGGAATTATGTCTGGAATCTATTCCGAGTATTCCTTGACGTCAAAACATGACACCGACATCATCGGAGTGTAAAAATGACACTAAATAACAGATCAATATTTCAAATAAAAGGTGTCAACAGTGTCAAATAATGTTTGCATACAAATAGGCAGAGGCGACACAATGTGGAATGTAAGTAGGCAGCTTACGCACCTTACCGCGCCGCGGGCCGGATGGCTGGATGGGGCTGCCTGCCGTCATTTGAGGACCAAATGGTCTTGGCTCCCAGCGCAAAGCTAAACTAAATGCCAGCCCATCTTTATGGCAGCATTGTAAATATTCATTGTTTGACACAACATGGACACATCGCTTATCGAGTCTTCTTTGCGCGGGACGCTGTCGGGACGTGGTTATGTCCTCTGAATCATAAAGCGATGCGGCGCCATTTTTTCTAACCCTGTCTTGACAGCTTTTTCTGACACTGAGTAATTAAAAAGTTTTCAAACTCACATGCTTTGTCATAAATTTGGAAGAGACGAATTTTATTTATATGGAAGACATATTTATGATTGAAAATATTGTGTGTATTATCAGATATGAAGTTAATATGAGATGGTTTGGACATGTAAAACAAATGAATTAAGAAATACTTACAAAACAAATATATAATGCAAATTTGAGTGGAATGTATAGTATAGGAAGACTTAGAATAGTATGGTTGGATTAAGTGAATTATATTTTGAAAAAAGGAAATGTTAAATCAGAGATATCCAAGGAGGTGGATGTAGAGACGAAAGATGTCCCGATAGGAAGTCTGGCGCTCTGTCCTCTCCTAATTCCGACAGCGAAACGGTGTGATGGTATGTACGTATGATGTTAATAATTTGTATATTTTTTTTTTGTTTAAAAAAATAGGAATACCAAGATAATTGAACCAAGTACATGCAAAGATACAATGTTTTAAGAATATATTAAGTGACTCGAATCCTCGATACTCGGTCCTTATTAAGTGACTCGATACTGATATTACGGCTTGGTATCGGGAATTTTTTAAAAAAGGTCAATTATTATTGTTAACATATTAAAAGTTTAATGAAAATAAAATAGTTTCAGGATTAAAGTAAGTTTTAATCGAAGAAAAGTGAAAAGGGTATATTTTGGTCAGACACATTGAAATCCAAAATACTCTGATATGTTTTTTAATGACTACGAATTCACTTCATCATTTTGTTGAAGTCGAGCATTTAATCACTTTGAAAATATTTATATGTAAATTGAGACATAATTTACTATTTTTTAATTTAAACTCCTTAAATTTAAAGACTCACAATATCTTATTGAATTACTGTCTTAAATGGCGCAATATTATAATATTAAACAAAAGAGAATACGTTATATCGAAATTTTCGTTTTATTATAAAATAGTCAAGTTAAAAGGGTTAAGGACCAAGTCTCCATAATGGTAATAAGTAATGAGCGACATGAAACAAGGAATCTCTTTGTATATTCAGTAATTAGCAAGATAATATGCAACTTTCCTCTTGAGAAGCGAACTGTAGTGCTAAAATGAATATGGTTTATTTATTATTCGTAATGGGATGATTGACAACAATTATTATTCTAATAAATTACTCATGTTTCTCGGAAGAGGGGCCTTCATTGATAGGGAAAGGAGAGAAATTTCAAATATTAAATTAGTGATAGAGAGACGGCATGGATGGGCTGTAAACTGTGGTACGCTTACCCAGTGTTAAAACAGATTCAAGTAGTGAGTGCACTTTGTGCTTATGGTAGCTGTAAAAAAATCTTCGTTAATAGTTTTTACATAGTTGTTCGAGTAGAATGCTATTTAAGATTGAGAAGTAATTCTGACAATGCTACTTATTCAAAGATGATTTAAGTACACTGCGCTCACGCAATACATTAGCACATATCCGATGAATGATACGTTAGATGAATATTCTTATTCATTTTATATTTTTACAACCTCCGTGGTTTCGGGTTCGATTTCCGATTAAAAAGGGGTCCCGGTAAAAAGGGGTCTCATACGTCCTAGACTTAAAACTCGTGCGAGTGTTGTTACCTCTTTACATGTGGGGTAGTATTGTCAGCCCGTGCGATGACGAACCGTGAGTTCCGTGCCTACTCCACTGGCTGTAAGCCTGAAGGCTCGATTATTGGAGCCGAAGACAATGTTGTCTCCCGGTCACGCTTTTCGATATGTCCGAATGACGAGTTCGGATATGTTGAAGGATATGTTACGAATGAAAAATATGTGTATGATCAGAAAAATAACCATTTTCTAACGATAGCAGTAATAAATCAAAGATAAACGGTGATTGGGTAGAAATAAGCAATCATAGTAGCGAAACATTCGGAAGTGGGTCGGTATTCCAATAGATTTAAAGAGCTCTCCGACAATGCAGAGAATGCCTATGTCATGGGACAAATGTCGACTATCATTTCCTACTTTTGTTAGCACCGTTGGCACGCAATCTTACGTCTCGGTTTCGATTTCTGGTGGAGTCCTAGCTAGTTTTGTTTTCAAAATTTATTACAATTCAAGTTTTTTTTGGCTTATTGTCAGATTGAGGCCGGATGATTTTGGAACTTGAAAAACCTTTACAGCAGAATCTTTGAATAAGGTGCTTACGAAATTGCGACAACACACAAACGACTAACAATTTTACGCATTCTCGTAAACATCTAAAATAGGGTTAATAAATCCATAAATATGAAGTGCTAGATATACTATAAACAAATAATGTATAAGTGCTAACACCTAAATTAAGTAAATATATATATATACATATTCCACATGTTAGCAAAGTATGGCTGATTGTAGGATCTTGTTTATATCATATTTAGGCTTACAGAACTTAAAACATACAATTTCAAATTAGGCGATTTTTTTGTACGGTGTTTTATATTTTGTACGGTGTCAGTCTTATATTTTTTTGTACGGTCTTATATTTTTTATTTTCTTTTCCGAGTTACTCGATTCTTATTTTCTAGATTCAATCGCTAGTCTCGTTTCAAATAAACCTATATTCGTTACGTGTTTTTATATTTATTTTATGGTATATAAAATTTTATATGTTGTAGAAAAACGTTAGTTAAAAATGCGTTCAACTATCTAAGGGTCTCTAGTTCATTTTTTAAACAAAAAACTATTGATATGTATATAGCGAAATAAAATAATAAAAACGTATGATATATGAAAACCATAAATGGTTTGCTAAAGCGTTTGAATTTTTTTAAAGCGACCAAAAGAGTTATGGTTTCAAGACACGTTCGCAGGCTATTTTCCAAATAATATGCGTGTATTTGTATAATACGTGAAAATATTTATGTATTTTATTCATGACCGATAAATAACATTCTACATTTTTTATACATATATGCAATCATTCATTGAAATTAAATCTGTCAAAAAACTATAATAAAAATTGAATATTTTTGACAATTATTAATTATATGTTACTTAACAGATGTTAGAATAAAAAAAAAGATTAACATTATTACAGTTATTATGCATTCTGATAACTAGAATTTTTCAATAATTAGTATTGTTTTATTTAGAAATATAGGTTTGGCATATAGGTTTTTGTTACGTTGAAAACAGATCAAGATTCTTAAGTCATACCCATATTTACAACGATTTCCCGCTTGGATTTACTATTATGTATCGATCAACATGTTTAATAATGGACACATTACTTACTAGCATAATAATATAAACTCGTATCATAAAATTTATAAATAAAAGCAATCTAATTTAGAATATATGTATATTGTCAACTATTAAATTAATTTCCTATAACACGATCACTATCAGTCATTATTCAAGAGAAAACACAGCTGTAGTTTGACAATGTGCTCTTTGTTTACTAGTTACCAAATTTTATTTTACAGTAGAAAAATTAGAATCCCGCTTATGTATTATGGAATTATATACTTCAACAATGTATCATATGTTAACTATTGGCTTTTTCTCAAGGCATGTTTTATCGAAGTTGAGAGACTTAATGATTGATTATTGCCAACCTACGAAGAGGACACATGGCACGTTATGAGAAATGTTTTACATTTGCTTGGCTTGATTGAGATATTATGAATGTTTTACCTTTGGCCTCCACGAAACCCACGCCGAGTCACTAAAACTTGACGGAACGGAAAGGGGCGATGACGCCCGTCCACAGATCACTGATTGATTAAGATTTCAGCGAGATATACCGGCCGCACATTGTTTACAGCGCGCTGAGAACCCGGCCAGTACTGGTACTGACTCTGATTGTACGGACCGCAGTGTTGATGTTTTTCTGGGTGGAAGTATGGGCCGACTGGGGCCACTGGGCCAGGCTTACGAATCATCAGACTCTCTCGACTGCAGGGCCCTGCATATTTGGTGTGCAATGTGCGCGGCACTCGCAGGCGGGCATCCAAGAGGCGACCGTGATCAGATTATTTTCGAAATAACTTGAAATGAAGTTTATTTGTCAATTTTGGTTGTTTTTTTTTTGGTAGAATGAATTAAGTAACAACAATTTCATAACAAAAATAGCCCTGGATAACCATGACATAATAATACGTTACATTTTTAAATAATAAAATAACTCGTAGATTTCTAAGCTAAAAATATTTTTAAAGCTGTAAATTTTTTTGTCCCTTCAAAGATTTGTATAGAATCAACCTGTGGTTTTATTATACGACGTCTTCTCGTGTCTGTTTAACGGGACTTCTAAATTGCCTTTCAAAACGATATTGTAGTGTATTATTAACGTACCAGAGCATTGTAAATCAACTGCCTAATTAACGAGTAGTTTGAGAAATATTTGCCGAAAATCAACAAACGAAAGTTGAGACATTTTTTGTGCAAAAATAAAGAAACCGATATGTATAGTGTTTCCTTTCTTTCCTCGCCGGTTTAATATGATTTAAAAAAAATGTCTTGTGCTGTTGATATGTGTGCACAATTTAAATTGTAACGGTGTCTTGCAATGTGTGTATAATATAAAATAAATCAGTGGCTTGTAATACTAATACGTATTTATTGGCATTTAATATATAATTTAATCTGTACGAGTGCTGTTAATATGTCGTCAAAATTGATTTACCTGGTAAATAACACATTTTAAACCCTTCAGATATACAGTCATATTCATTTAAAAAGCCTTTGAATAAATAATAAATCCTTATTGTTCATCAACTGTTATACTAATTATAAGAATGATCTTACAAAAATAAAAACAAAACTATTCAGGTTTCGTCAGAGACCATCACAGTAGCAACATTTAGGTAATCATGTTGTAAGTTAATGAGCTGTGTATTTTAATTGATTATACTTTCAATGTTGTATTATGTATTAGTCATTTCACGTGCCGTATAAAAATATGTACTTAATTGTATTGGTTTTTAAAGTTGTTGATTTTTTCAATATTGTTTTAGTAAATGTTGCTTTGGTTTGCAAAGGACATTTAAGAGCCGATACACAAATAAATCTTAGGTAGCGTTTTCTCGTCATATTATGGTGACACAGGATATATTTTCTACTATAAATTGTGTAACCTTCATAACAATTGCGTAAAAATGTATCGTATAGATATACGGTTACCGATTTAGTTTTTGAGGCTCGGTATCCTCAGCATTCACCAAACGGTAGGACCACACCTAGCTCTAAGCCTGATTCTCTATCTGCCTCTGAGACCGGGCTGTCCAGAGCCTAAGGGCCGCCCTGCTTCACGCGCTTGTCCACGGAACACGTGGCTGGACGGACTCTGCCGCTGGAGAATCAACATCACGGTTTACACGAGTGACGATGAGATCGATCATCCAGATTTTGAACGAAAACAAATAATCCTAGCTGTAGTCCATCGAGATGGAAACTAAACATATGCAGATATACTTAGGTTTTACGGCACGTTCAAACTAAACAACTTTCTCAAGTTATTAATGAAATTTGAAGAAGATACAGTACCCGGCGGTAAGTAATACTCATCGTTTGTAGAACGTCGTCTCCGTCGCACGATGCGCTAACAGTCCGGTCCGGTAACGACTGACAAATCGCGACGGAACACGTGTATGAATGACAGAGACGACGCTCTACAAACGATGTGTATTACTTACCGCCGGGTACTGTACTAGTTAGTATCAAGAACTGTAGCACATTACTTAAATGAAACTAAAATTTTAACATGTTTCGATATTATTAAAAACAAATTAATAATGTTTATTCACAACACTGCGGATCAAAAGTTGTAATATAATATTTGAGGGAAGTGGAATTGGTCATCCTCGTGATAAATAATGATTAAAAAACTTCAAAAGTTGCAGCTAATTAAAATATCTTGTAATTTGTTAAGTCCAACACTATTAATTCCACTTTACATAACGGTATAACCCTACCAGTTTCAAGGTTTTTATCTCATCATCAGGGAGCACAAATAAGACTCAGTGTTGGACTAAACAAATTACTGGTCTTTGGAGAGTCTTGTTTGTACTCCCTTGATGATGAGGTGAAAAACTTGAAACCGGTAGGGTTATGTTATAGAAAGTGGAATAAACAGGTTGAACTAAACAAATTACAATGTAAGAGCATTTAAACCTCCACAGTGTTAATGCCTTAACTATAAATTACATATTAAATGCCAGTACGGCAAAGAAGCATAAAAAATAAAATACGAGTATCTACTCGTATAATTAAGAGTCTGATAAAATCTGCATTTTATTAGGAACAGGAGCTTATTTGGTCCATTTAAAAAGCCAGTAGATTAACTTTATAACGTTCTAGAAAAAATAAACATCCACCCAACAAATATTACATATGTACGTATGTTACTCACATTTGCTTGCATTGTAAAAAGTCACAAATTAAAAGATATAGCTAGAGAAAAGAGTCATATTTAAAATAGGTACACTTTAAATAACAATTATGTATGTATGCAAACAAAATCTACTCTAACCCACAAAATCATTTTTAATTTGTATATTTCAAATATCGAAGTAGCATAGGTCGATCATATACAATATGTATATATATTGGAATATATATGCAAAAAGGACCCAAACCATAAAACATATGATTTACTTGAAATATCGAAGAAGCAAACTTTAATTGTTTATGTGGAAAATATCCAAAATTCTTGATTCAATTCCGTAAAAAAATCAATCCATATAAGTCAAGACAATGCGTCTTATTTTTTTCTCAAATATCTCAACATATAAAAATGTAAGTTAGATAATTAAAAGGGTTCCAGTCTGGTTTTCCCTTAAGGCTTGTTTAAACGTCCATCAGATTGGTTAAAAGTGTTTGCGACATGGCAATAAACAAGCCAGGGTATACTGTGTTTAACGAAAGTTTTTTCATTCAATTATTTTGTATATGGCGGCCGCAATTACGTTTTTTATATTACTTACAAAATCAATTTTTTATTTTGCTAACAAAATCTCACTCGCTTAGAGGTTAATTTTATTTTCTTACATATCATTTTATTTTTATTTTTATAGTCTTAGTATATGATTTCTTAGAAATAATTAACACCTACATACTACTTATAACTAGATAACAATTCTTACAATGAATTATTTAGCAAGAACAAGTCCACTCGTTCAGGCTACTAGTATTCCATCACATTCACTCAGACCTTGGTCCTACCAGATAATACTGTAGGTGGACTAGTCAGGAAACAGATAATGCTTCGGGAGCCTGTGCTTATAACGGAAGGGTAGATTGGATTTACTCTCGTAAGCCCCTAGGGCAGCGACTAAGGGATTGCTGTGATTTTGTTGACTTTTATAGAACTTCATGGTCCAAGAGAGGATGTGGTGTTGTAGGGTTTCTTTTCGCAGTTCGGCGTGAAATCGGGTTTGTTCTGGGATGTGTGTTGAAAGAGATTTTGAATGCCTTATTTAACGAAAGTATAATATTGTACAATATAATACAAATATCTGAAAAAAATAGGAAGTAGGTTGGACATTTTTTGCATATATACACGTCCAACTAATGTTTGATTTCAGAGATGTCGGTCACTGTCTTGCAATTGGTGCGTACTCGCCGTACTCCAGACGGCGATATGGACACATGTGCGAGATAAACACAAATAAAAATGTCATATTATTTCAAAGGGCTATCTTTATGGGCGCGATAAGTAATAAATAACGAAATATTCAAGTCTGGCGAAATATTTAGTCCTCAGAAAGCGATATTTCTCATGAAAGAAATATCTTACATGTTCTTTAATTAACATGTTTGCAAATTGTGTATATTTTATGTTTTCTCTGCAGATTTTGTTGAGTGCAAGTCTCATACATATGTAGTATTGAACAATATTTTTTGGTATCAAAAATCTAGGAAAATTCGCGTACTATTTTTATTGATCTTGGTTAAATGTTTACCTTAATTGAGAAAAAAATGTTGTATATGAATAAATTTGCTAATGTGGTAATACTCGTAGCTATAATGTATGTACAGCTCATTGGATATTTATATTAAATTGGATTGGAAATTTATATTCAATTTTGATTTTTTAATATTGAATAGTTGTCACAGTCGGCGTCGTAGTTCGGTGGTTAGTATGCTGCGTAAGTACCAAGACGCCCTAATTTCGATGCCCAGCTATTCCCGAATCGGTTTAGCTCGAAGCTCTTTTCATCTGCATTTGTTTTTGTACTAGCGCTCAGTAGCTGCCTAACATAAATTATTCGAGCGCTCTCAGGGTAACCGGTGTTAGTAAATAGCGCTTTACAGATTTTGAAAAATATATTGAGCTGTATTAAATTATTGAGATTCTCACCTGGAAAAATTGTAATATATGTTAACAATAAACACAACACTATTCACGGAAGATAAAAACTATTCACAATTGCGTACGAGCGATTGTAGAATAAGAAGAGGTATGTATTAGATACAACGGAATTATGTTTTTACGAGTATATCAACGTCCGCATTATTGACAGTTGAAATGTCAGAAGATTTATACAGAGGCAACATTGATTGGCTCAGCTGCACTCTGGTCAATTGATAATTAATTGGTCCATGTGCCGGCATAAATCACAAATCACAACGCGGGAGACTTGGTACTTGCGGGCCTCAGTGCAAGGACTCAATTATCACTAAGTCCTGGCACTTGACAATATGTAGACCCTTGGAGCCTGACAAAGCCCTTGCATTGCACCACTCGGCTGATCGTAAATCATCTGATAGACTAATACTCAGAATAATAATGTGCTCTTCCAAACACCATTCAAAAACTCATCCTATTTACAGTCAAACTTTGGAATCTTGATTTTTCTCGTCTAACTTTTTTTAAAGTAAAACCACAAAATTAAGGTATTTTTTATATCACCATTTAGTAAATTATTTCACTTAAAGAGCGCGAACTAGTGTCAAAAGTGCGTAATAAAAAATAGGTATATACACATGCATACCATCACGAAATTTTAGGGTAGGAAGAAAGGGCAGAGAACCAGACTTTCCCGCCTTAACACAAATTCTTCGTTTCTTATACATCCATACATCTTCTCAAACAACTCCTGCGATTTCTCTGACTTTTTTTAAATTCCTCCTTTTAAAATATCACCATTGTCCTCGTCTTTGCTGGAACTCGTAGTCGAGGATCCCCTCGCCATTCCAACGTCAATTTAGTTGGAAAGATAAGCTGTGCCGTAGAGCTTATGTTATGTTTCTTTCTTCCTTTCTCTACTTTGAGACAGTGAACTGTTGCACACTAGCAAACTTATTGGCCACATCGTTGTACTGGATCCGATGACACACCGAAGTGAGACGATTGGAGCATACGGGTATGTTTTTCCTTTTTTTTTTATTTTTAAAAAATATATATGAACGGAGTTATAGGTATCCTTATAACTTTAAGTTAACTATATAAAATGTAGTTCACCGTATAAACTTCACGGTATAGTAACTAGGCGAAAAAATGCACGTGTCATTCGAGAGGAGTAGCACAGCGCAGGGTTCGAACCGGCGACCTTCTGCACGAAAGTCCAGTACGTTACCGCGAGGCCATGCACCTCAAAAATATCATACACTGGGATCCAACCATACTTTCCTTGGGGTTCACCTACCACACCTTCCACTCACATTTGCACTGTATATTTTTTTAGTTAGTCTTTCTTCATTCGATGCTGTTTTTCGTCCTACTCAACACACCAGCATTATGTTCACATTCATCGCTTCATTCCGTATTCGGTTATATATTGTCATTCCATGTATTCTTCTTAGTGCACGTATTTCTATAACGCATATTTGGCTTTTTTCAATATTTTTCCACGATCACATTTTACTCCCATATATCAAAGTTAGCATTAAAATATTGTTGAGCACTATCGTCTAAGTAAATTTTGAAACTGTCAGATTCGAGTTGTTTGTTCGAGATGTTTAAGTGCCCCATTGACTTTCTTTGCTATCGCTACACGCCGTTCGATATCTCTCACGATTATTCCATCATCTGAGAACATTCTACCCAAATAGCAGAATTCCTCAACGCACTACAATCTTTCATTGCTCACCCATTTATCGCATATATTTTTTGTTTTACGCTTTTCTATCACCATGCCTTTGGATTTCACAATAACCATTCTCAAATCGTTTTCTTTGCAAATCTCAAACAATTTACTTATTAAAATTTATAATTTATCCTTATTTTCCGCGCCATGTCGTCAGTATACAGAAATCCGGATACATTCCCATTTGACATTTGTATGCCACCTATTGACCTTTATAGTTTCTTCATATATAAATCTATATAAATAAGAAACAACCACGATGCCGTGCCACATCCTTGCTTTACCTCTTATGTAATATTAAATCATAGTCAAGGCACCAATCCTCCAATATACTCGTATATTATATTGTCAGCATGTAATAACATAATATCACGTATCAATTCACATTTAACACCATATTCAAACAACATTTTTCATAGCTTGCTACTTATCACGCGGTCATATGTATATTCAAAGTCCACAAACGCACAATATACTAGTATCTTTTCATTTTTTGCCATGCATTTTTCTACAATATTACACAAAAATAAAATCTGATTCACGCATCCTCTTCCTCTTAAAACCCTGAGCATCCCATATTTTCTTTCCAATCTTTCTTCTAACTCTTTCTAATAAGTTTTCAATAACCATCATCCTCAATCAGTAAACCTTTCAAAATATAGTAATATTTTATAAGTCAAATTCCAGTTTTGTTTATCAAATCTGAACCTTTATATATTATTATTAATACTTTCTCATTTATCGGTCCTATTCTTTCAATAAAACGTCTTCCCTCATACTGTATTCCTCCCTCTCTTTTAGTACACTTCTTTCGACTGCTCATTTTCCTTTCATATGTTATGTTTGCTATACCTTCTTCAATTCGATGGTATTTATACAATATTTTTCATACTATTTTTTTGAAAAATATGTCGTTTTTAATAATTCTAAAAACCAGTTTAAAAAATAATTGCGAGGTGGCTTATTTTAGCAATCAAAATATATTTTTCATTTGGTGTTTAAAATGTTGGTTTTATGAAATATATTGAAAATAATTTTATTAACACTTTAACAGTCAATTCTAATACAATTTATAGCGTGAAAGCTTAAAAATTCTACTAATTTTGTTCATAAATATCAATTTTCCACAGTATCTATGTAAATTTTAGTGGCGGTCAAATCGTTGCCCACTTTATACTGTCAATTTGTGTTATTATTATTGAATAATAGTTCATTAGCGAATATTCCGTAAGTACATATTATTGTACATTAATTTAGATTATTTCGTAAGTAGTTTTAATGATCTTAATTTTAAATAGCGAGAATATTAGCAATTTTTATTTATTCAATTTAACTGTAATTCATCGTTTAAGTACTAGCAAAAAAAATCAAATATCTGTTAATACTATTTTTTAATAAGTTCTAAAAACATAATAGTATGTTATTTGAATAAAACAATCATTTTAGCTTATATTTACATGTTTTATTATTTATTTACTTACGACGTACTGTCGATTTAGACTATTTACAATTTATACAACGTGTAATTTCAATAACAACATACAAACTTTATATTCATGATGTTTCGATAACGTACTCTTAACATATTTTTGACTTCAAGGACCCAATAAACAAGGACGAACTGTATTGCTGCTGTGACTCATTTCATTTCATTTCATTTCATTTCTGTATTTTAACACGTGTGCTCAATCTGTTAACAAAATTATGAAGGAAAAAGGACAACAACTCTCAACTGCAGATGTGGGAATTTTGCACTGGCCAATGCTACTTATACACAATACTCGTATTATTATAAATGATTAAGATATTATTTTTTACGTATATTGAGAACAAAATTATTTTGAATGCTTGTTTCACACAGTATTCATTATTGATCATTTAAGAAATTATACCTTTTCAATCAAATCAATAAAAAATAGTCCAATCAATAACAGTAACATTATGAGAAAGTAGCGTATTAATCAAAAGACGTGATACATTTTTTGATGATACATAAATATAGCATAAGATAAAATTTTCGGAAAAAATCTACCAATATATGGTACACAAAAATACCCCAGTCTAAATGGACAGTTTGGTATCTACAGTAGTTAAGGGAGTGAGAATGATCAGGAGTTCATTCCTATTAAATATGATCAAATTGAGCAGAATCTAAAGAAATAAGAATCAGAAACATAATATTATACTCAAAAAGGAAGTTTTATAAAAAAAGGTAGAAAAGAAGCTGTGGAAAATTCATAGATAGGTAGGAAGGAACATTCCTATATTTGCTAACAAAGCGATGATGATACTGTTGTAATTGAACATTGAAGTGAATTCAATACAACTTCTTTACTGATGCACGTTCTATTCACAAAATAAATGTATTTATATAGATAGTAAAGTAATACATAAAAATGGGTATCTGTATGTGTACGAGTATGTCAGTCGTCGAACAAATCAAGCGCTTCATGTGTCCTAGTTTTTGAAACTAAGAATGTCCTAGATTTTTAATCATCTTTAGTTCGATTCCACCACCACCCACCCACGTTGTTATGGGGGACAAAATAAGTCCCCATCTAAATACTAAAAGATCGAAATTTTCTTTACATTTTTAATGAGATTGCCGTCACATAGTGAAGAAGCAACTGCCCAAAAGGACTCCTTCTCCGATGGCGACACATCTCAGTGTGAAAAGAATAGTAGTGATGGCGGACTTCCGGACCGACAACACGGGAAATGGAAAATATGTCGCAGTGCAGTAAACATACTTATAAAGCGGCTTAAAGCCTGGAGGTCAAATGGCCTAAGTTGAAGGTACTTTCACAGAAAATTTCGAATGCAACAAAATGAACCTTTAACGCCATTAGATCGGAGTAGCCAATCGGTCCGAAGATGAACCGGTGTAAGGTTTGAGTGGAGATCCCTTCGGAAATTAGATCGGAGTATCCAATCGGTCCGAAGGTGAACCGGTATAAGGTTTGAGTGGAGATCCCTTCGCAAATTATTGAGTCGATTATCATCGCTGTACCACAAAATGTGATCTACGGATTCATCCAGATGGCCGCAAAAATAATTTATTAAAATAAATGGATAACTGAAGTCATTGCATTCACAAAACATGATATAGCACATTTTGTTAGTAGCCCTTTAAAAACAAGATGAAAAGTTTCGAAAATATTTATAGTACCGAAGATAAGCTGACTGACTTGATTGATACTTCTCGATACAAACAAACAACAGTTAAATTTAGAAAAACAAGAGATAATAATGTTTGTATAATAATAATACATTTTAATGATTAATTAATCAAACATGTGTTATTGACAACCGGGTGATATGTTAAAAGCTAAATTATTTGTAATACAATTTTTCTCGAAAGCACATTAACTAAAAAGTAGAATAGAACATTTACGTTTGAATTCCTTATTTATAGTGTATAATCACTATTAAAAAAAACCTCTTTTATAGGTACTTTAGAATTTTTAATTTTTAGACATAATTTCCTATCAAAATTCAAAGCTGACGAGAAATTTTATAAAATAACATCTAAAAAAGTAAATCAATGTGAAAATTTTATAAATTTTATAAAATAACTTTTTAGATGTTATTTTATAAAATAACTTTTTAGATGTTATTTTATAAAATAAAATTTTATAAAATAACATCTAAAAAAGTAAATCAAATTTTAAAATCAATTTGTAAAAAAAAAATATTAAACGCAACCAGTAAAATTTAAAAAAATCAAACGATCTATCCAAATCGATTTTTTAATGTAATAAAATTTGCAAAATGTACATTAAACCGACCAGGCATTAAAGTAATGTTCGAATGTTTTTTTCGTCTCGGTTTTTGGTTTAATTCCAAATGGTGCATAAGTTTATTGTTTTACATATAAACAAGCCTTTTTATATCTTACCCTATGTTTTTGAAAAAAAAAATACTTATATTATACATAATAAAGCTCGTGAGATGAAAATATAACATTAACTACAATTCATATTTTTGACAGCTTTTATTTCATTGGTTAATTCGTTGATTGCATAGAAAATTTGTTTAATACTACATAAATTAAGGTCAGCAATGGCTGTGTTGAAATGCAACTTGAAATAAAATGTATAAATTAGCAAATTGCGTGCAAATTGTTGACTGTATTTAGCCGTTATTAGATCTTACAATTGTAGTTTATGCAATTTTTTTTTCATTCTGGTAATTATGTAGGAAGAGATTGTTAATATAATCAATATTCTGGCAGATTGTATTGCATTACGTCAAATAAAAATTTAATCCTAAATATATAAATAATTTTACTGAGCCATACTTCGGTTGAGATTTTTTAGCAAAATCAAATAGATTCTTCTCAACTTTCTTTTCCAACATATTGATTAATATTTTTTTATTCTTACTTAATTCTATTTAAAAATCATTGTACACCTAATGTTAATCTGCTCACTAATATACAATAGTATATCCTTAAATTCCATATATTTTTAAGTTACGCCCTTCAGTGCATTATCATTATTGACCTTAGTGGACTACTTAATAAGATTAATTGGGGTTACGGGTTCGATTCCCGTTAGTACTCAAATTTTTTTTTAAAGATATCAGTCTAGTTTTCACTCAAGGCAATACCTTGGTTGGAAGAGATGGTACACACGGGAATAAATCCGGTACAGGTACACGTGTATACAACGAAAGTATTAATACAGTAAAATAATCATCTCTCACACGCTTTATTCTTGTTTCACAGTCAAATCTTCGGAAAGTCAACTTAATCTCAAATAAAATCTAATAAGACGTGTTATATCAAAATATTTCACGAGTATTGCAACTACTAAATAAACACCAAATAAAATTTTAAGCACGCATTGGAAAACAATGAACTCGAACGATGGTTCGAACATTTGTCACAACTATTAATATCTTGGACGATTATTCTAGGCATAAAATACACATCGAAATTATTATTTCTGAACGGCGACCGCACGGTAGCCAAGTCTAAGTAATACTATATTACGATAGGTAAATTATTAAAAATAGTCATTTGTATGACTTCGACTCGAATATGATTAATTATTAAAAACCATAAATTTCAATTAAAATATTTGTCGTCTCTCCGCATAAAATATACATATATAACTTTTCTGATAGTGCGCGAGATTCGCTATAAAAAATGTTCCAAAAATAAACATTAGTATTAACACGAATTAAATGAATTTTACTCAAATTTTGAATAACTTCTTAGTCTCTTTTAATGTTCAGTCTTAACAGTTGTGATTCAATTGAAAACAACTTCGATTCACTTTTTGGGAGGTGTTATCTAAATGTATGATTATATAAAAACACTACACACACATATCACACTCCACCTAAAGTCGAATGTGTTATTATCATATATCGGAAGATCAAGATAGGTTTCTTTGTAGTTCGTCTCTTCCCTTGGTAAGTTTTGGTCAAATATAAATAAATTTACGGAATAAACTGTAGCAATTTAAAAAAGTAATTTAATAGAAGAAAGAAGTTCTCAATATATAATAGTATACTAGTAAAGCTGTTGTCCTCAATATGTTAATTGAATTCATGATTAAAGAATAATAATTTTATTATAAAAAAAACCTGTTAAAATTCAAGCTTTGTATACAATTCACACGTCGATGAAATTTTAAACATTTTTTATTCTCGCTTCTCCGGAAGTCCCAGTGACAGTCTTGTCAATTTATTTTGCATACATCGAAAATTTGTGTGAATTTGATCGACGAAAACACTGACGCGACACGCATAAATCAATAAGGGCATATAAATATTCTTACACCGTACTTTAAGCGTGGTTTTGTGTGCACAGTTTCAAATAAGCAATATAAACATTTGATTTACAATATATTTACTTTTTAGTTTGCGCTGAAGCCGCCGTGTGGCGTCAGGCGCGGTTCTCCCGCTCTTTCAGCCGCCGGATGTCCGGTTCGCGCCAGTCCCACGTTCGTGAAAGCACTTTATAGGGCTTTTAGAATTAAAAAAATCGGGTATATAATGCGATTCGTTGCACTTGCGCGTGCGCGGGCGATGTGCGCGCGGATCGTGTTCGCGAATGAATGGCATAATACATCATTATGTGCATGAGGCGCGGTGAGGTATGAGGTTCGCATTTTCAACTAGGCGCTATACTGAATATCAACCAGGCAGGGGGAATCAACACTCGAATGCAACACAATCAGTTCAATAAGCCATTTTATTTGTTAACTTAAAGATCAATTTTTTAGTGGGGAAAATGCAAAATATAATCAAGAAAGTTCGTATCGTTGAAATGATTTTCAATATAATTTTACATTTTTAAATTTACAAATTAAAACATTAAAAAAATATAGAAATGATTAAATACGAATAAGCTGTAAATTTTATCTGCGTTTATTTAAATGATATTAAACTAAACCTCATTTGAAAATATCTAAAAAGTTAGTGTTGTGTAAACAACTGCTTTACAATTTTCATAAATAGTAAGTTTTCCAAATACTCAGACCTAACGTAAATTTCGGGAAAGAACTTATTCAAAGTTATATATACTTTAAAAATCTAATCAAACATTCAACTCTTAACTAGGTCAATTTTATTTACCATAAATATTTCTTATGGAACCTTTAAAAGCTTGTTCCTATAATTTAACAATAACGGTGATCATCACAAATTATTTTGTCTAGTTTCATTTGTCAGTACAAATATGAATTTATATTATTTATGGGAAGCAGGTTTCAGTATGTCTAATCAAAAGCCATCTACAGAAATTGATGAAAGAATTGGATTTGATGCGTGTCAAGAACAGTTAGTTTCAAATCCACTATAATACGTCTATAATTTATTGTACGAGTATAATAACTTAGATGGAAGTTCGAGTATGTGCTATAGACAGTCGAAATAATTTATTATTTTTCCTTAATTGGACTGTATAATTGAAACGTGATAATGTATTTATTCTATAGCTAAATAATAAATCAATTTTCTACCAAAACGACATTCATAATCTTAAAAATGTACGAGGCATTGCATTAACTAGCTTAAAGCATTTATCGTACACTTTTAAAGCTAAAGGAAAATTTATTTTTTAACGGATTACTTTCATTTAGTATAATATATGTATTATTTATATTCAAGGCATTAATATTGTGGAGGTTTAAAGATATTTTAATTTGTTTAATCAAACACTGTTTGTTCCACTTTATGTAACGGCATAACCCTACCGGTTTCAAGATTTTCACCTTATCATCAGGGGAGTACAAACAAGACTTATGTTTGTGCTCCCCTGATGATGAGGCGAAAACCTTGAAACCGGCAGGGTTATACCGTTACATAAAGTGGAATAAAGTGTTTGATAAAACAAATTACAAATTCATTTAGTGTGTAAACATAATTTTTCAAACTCAAACATATATCCAAGATTTGAATTTTCATTTAAGTTTTTTCATAAACATAATACCTAAACATTACATGACATATAATTTTTCAGTATAGTTATAAATATATCATAAAATCACCGCTGATTACTCTCCTCTTTTAAATAGACATAATTAAACTGATCTATAACATTCGTTGTATATTTATTTCTTATTGTAACACGATAATTTAACAAAATTGTTATTACATGTAACTTTCACCGGTTCAATACAATCTGGTAGTAAAGGGTGTTTCAAATTGAGTGTTTTTTTTATTCTTGGATAAAACACAGATGCCGTCGCGAACTTTCCTGGGTCTTGTGGCATTTGAGAAGTATAATGTATGATATTTATATAAATGGAGTCGTATATAATACAACAACGCATTCAAATTGTTGAATTATTTTATGTATTGTAATCTCCGGAAACGGTGATGTTAATTGGCCACCAACATCATGTGATCTGACACAGTTGGACTATTTTCTCTGGGGTTATGTGAAAAGCCAGGTCTATAAGAATGACTCCCAATTAATTCCTGAGCTGAAGGACGAAATTTTTCGCGTTATTGATGAGTTCGAACCGCAATTATGCCAAAATGTCATCGTGCCATACATTAATACTTCAATGACCAATAAAAAGTTTTTTGAAACCAAAGCAAATTGTGTATTTTATTCAAGAATTCAAAAAACATAAATAAAAAAACCGCTCAATTTGAAAGACCTTTATTACTGCCAAATTTACAATATCCTACAATCCATAGAAAGGTTGTAAAGACTGAAATATGAAATAACAAAACTGGGACATTTCCGTTAGGTGAATCAAAACTTTTTGGAAGATAAGCTTTCTACCAATAGGCTTCAGAAGTATTTTTGGGTTACTCCAATTATAGGCGATGACGATTTCCGTGACCTAGTTGGTAGAACGCTTGACTTCCATATGTGGATTTCGGGTTCTATTCCCGATGGTATCAGAAAAAAAAGTGTTCGTCTTGTAACAATACACCCGTTAAACGCGTTCCAGACTTATTATCTCTTCACATTACTAACGAGTCCCATGCCTAATCCTATGGTTCTAAACCCGAAGGCTCGACTACTGGGGCCGAAGACAATGATGTATCCCGGTCACGGTCTCCAATATGGCTAAATCGACAATTCGGATAAGTTGAAGGATACTATACGAATGAATGAATTAATTTTAAGTGATGATTATTAGAGTTGTTGGTTGAAGCTGAAGGGTTCAAAAGAGTGCTAAATCTTTTTTTGATGACATACATGTATATTGGAACTAAGAGTAGTTAAAAGTTATAAATACGAAAACAAGAATATCACAATTTCATTTTATCACCGCTTGAATTAAATATAAATGTTCTGTATACAAGACAACTTTGCACTGCTTAAATATTGAATATAACTAAATTATACAGTTTGATAGTTATATATTATTTTTTTATTTACTCAGTGATAGCTGTTTCGCCAAACAATGATCTTGTCAAGTTTGCCAAGTCCATTGTAAGATATCTGAAGCGAAAACCAAACTGGAGCCCTTTTAAAGAAAATGGGCACCAACAGGAATCGAATATAAAACAATCTGATTAGTACTAGCATGGGATAACTATCGTTTTGTAATTTTTCAAATTAACTGGAAATATATAAAATGCTTGTTAGTGGAAAAAGAGACATTGGCATATTTTTGGTATCATTGGCAATTGAACTTGAAACCTCCAAGTTCTATCAACTAGGCTGCGAACGTACTCGTATGTCGTCCTGAAAGATAATTCCATCTCATCCTCAAATCATATAATGAATATTTAACTTTTATTATATGTACGAGTATATTCATTGATGTGTGTACATATACATATTATATATCAGTCAGTATTTATTATAAAACTTATGAATGATTGACATTATTCTACTCGTTAAGAATTTTTTAATGTGTTTTACAAGAAGATCGCTTAGTGTTACTTCCCCTAGGTTCTTCTTAAATTAAAAAAAAATATGTAATTAGTCATCATCATCACACCATGTCGCTTTTAGAGTAAGCGATAAAAGATATCCGATTTATTCAATCCTAGCACATATATTTCGCTTCTGCCAAAACCACACACATCGCCATGTTTACTCGTACTAACATACTCGTATTATTAAATATTTTCACTCTTCTCTCTTTCAGAATTATATGTGTTTGGTAGTACCATGTTTTTCGAGATCTTCCCAAATTCTTCAAGTACAATTCTTCTTAGATTATTATTGTAAAGCTTTCATCATTCATTATTTATATGTGGCCGAACCATTTGAATGCCCCTTTCTTCATCATAAGCAATGTTCTTATTCTTTCAACATATTCTTTCAATCTACGTTCTTTCATAATTCCATATTTCTTATTCTATTACACCTAATGTTTTCACACATTCTATGCAACGTTCTCATTTGTACCCCATTTATCTTACTTTCATCGCTTTTTTGCTATGCCCGAGTTTTGCTTTTATATTCTAAGGCAAGACCAGGATTTTATTCAGAGCGGCCAGCTCGACTTATCTTGAAATATAATTAGTAAAGTATAAAATTGAAATAACAGCTAGGCGTACATTAAATATCGTACTCTCAAGCATTCTTATTCAAGGATACATTATCTCAATGAAAAAATAAACTTTAAATACATCGTTTTAATTTTAGAGGATTTATATTGATGTAAATAGAAACAGGTGCGTTTCTTTCTCTCCATGTTGGACATATCACAGTCATTTGCTAACAGAATATAGTGGCTAACCTAATTTTCGGTCAAGCTGCTGATGCAATAATGTTTCTTTTATCTCACGCTGTTTCACCAAAATATGTTTCTCATCACACAAGGAGGGTGCCGAGCGTACCCTTATTAAAATACATTATATTGTCCCCATAGGCAATAAGTAATGCACTTCCGTTTTATTTATGTTGGTAAGGAGATATCTTTTGAACGCAACCGGAAGATTACAACAGGAAACCACGGGACCAGTTTGATCTCATAACACATGTTTTTGTATAATACTTTGGGTACCAAATGTGTATTTATTTCCTGACAGGTGTGGTATTTAAGATGTATTTTAAAAACTGAAATGTTTTCAGACGTAATATTTAAGCAAGATATATTTATCACTTTTTTTTCAAAATAATATTTTAAATTATGTATGTATTTCAGCGGCCATGTTAAAAACTTCAATGATTTTTATCTGAACTATTGCTGAAATATAATCAATTAATTAGTTTTGTATAGTTTTATACAATATACGTTACCTTAATAAACTTCAAATACTGTACACAATTATTACTTTCGTATATTAATTATTCTTGTACAATTTAAGGGAATGAAGTTAATGGCATGAATTTAATGAATGGATAATCATATCAAGTCATATGTTTATTTTTTAGCGAAATGAATATGATTCCTTTTTCTATATACAATCTCTTTTACATCTAGAGAATAGTAAAAACTCTTAAAATCAAATAATAAAAATACACAATAGAGTTAGATTTAGAGTAATTAGGCATCGGTTTATTTGACCTTTGATGACTAAAAACGGATGAATGTACATAATTATTATATCTTAACAAGTACTTAAGAATATGTTAAGATATGAAGCAATATCTAACCAATTATTTTGGAGACTGACAACATCTAATTTTTGCGATTGAACAGGTCTGACAAATGTGTCTTCTCCGCTCGTAGGATGGATTAGCCACCGGCAAATAGGAAGGATTCAGTGGGACCTAAGCAATGAGCAATGAGCAATCAGCAGTGTAGCCTGCAGGACTTGCGTTTGATGCTATCGGGACCGTCCCTGGGAGAGACGAAGCCACCAATAAGAGACAAATTCACTTAGAAAGTCCCCCAAAACAATAACTAGTTCTTAAAATGTATTATCAAACTATTTATCACTTAAAGCATTCGATTTGTTTTAATTTATTTAGTTAATTGTCGTGCAGCAATTTTACACAACCGATCAGTAAAATAATAAACAGGTCTATTATTTTTGTGTGACCGATTTTAATATAATATTCGCAGTAAAATCACTTATTCTAAACCTTTCATGAATATTAATAAGCACGGATATCACTCTTGAAAATGTTTATTTTGAAGAAAATTTATCATATAAATATAATTTTTGGAATAAACGAATCGGAACATACAATAAAAAAATTACAGTTCTCAATAAAAAAATCCAAGCATAATTGTCAGAATACTGAGAGAAAAAAAATATTTTTTAAGACACAATCCACTCACACTAATATGATGTGTCATTATTGTTAAAGCCAAAATACACTTATAAGAGAGCCAATATAAATAAATTAATATTTCGTCGATTTAAAGATTCAACTGATTAAACTTGAATAATTTGACGATCGATCTACTCGTATACACAGAAGTAGCGAGAAAAGAACAATGACAATATGGCATTGTGGTAAAATAAGACTAGCAATCGTAGAAAGAAGGAACACTGAAAATATGGCATTTAGTAAATTATATCTATGACGTCAAGGAAATCTTAAAAACTTCTCATCATCCAGCTACACTTGCAGTCGGGATATAGGTGTATGGCCGCGCGGTAACGCACTGGACTTCCGTGCGGAAGGTCGCCAGTTCGAACCTCTCGCTGTGGTACTCCCCTCGAATGACACAGGCATTTTTCTATCTAGTATTCGGGAATATAAGGATACCTATGACTTCAGTCATATCTATACTTTTAAATAAAAAAATGCAATACCCATTTTGAAAAGGCGATTAGCCATCATGCAGTGGCCCATTCGCAAGCGATTTACAACTGATTCGCTCTCCGTTCCGATTTATTGTATGTTGGCCAATGAATAATTATTTTTGAGTTTAATTAAGATTTTTATCCAAGAGCACTTCTTTTTTAAGTTGAATTACATTAGTTAAAACTTTTATACCATCTAACATCGTAACGGTTGAGAATCGATTGAATATTCAAATAAACGTATGGCTCTTATTAATCTCCTGTACCACTTTTTTCAATACGTCGCATCACATATACTTTTGTCAATTTATTTATTAATTATATTCTTTAATATTTTTGTTCACTTTTCTATCTTAGTTGTTTTATTTACCAAAACAAAATGGAAAAATTTTATAATCTTATACACATTAATGGATTTTATTGAAAAAAAAATTAGTACCCTTCAAATAATCCAATTGACCTGGATAATTTAGTTTAAAGAGAAGATGTTAAAGTATAATTTTAAAATTCTTTGCAGGTAGTATTTCCTTAAGTCGGTCCTGGAAACACCAAAAGGGAGGAAGGTTAAGCGAAGGGTAAACAGAAGGAACGGATTAATTAAGTTGTCAAAAGCACGTGTTTAATATTTAACTGGAAATTCCAGTGAATATGTTTGAGTTGGTTAAAAAGTTATTTAATAAGGAAGCTTTTATGTTACAACCGATTTCGAGTAAATTTTAGAAATAATGTAAGTTTTAATTTTGATTAAAAGTTTATTTGGTCAGTCTGGAAGAACAATGAATTATTTTATTTAATAGGGAATCAATTTAATTACAGGTTAATGTTGTGAGATTCTTTTTTTAATATTTTATGTAATAAATATATACCTACATAAAATACTACGATCGTGCTGCATTCTAACAAAGTAGAAAACGATGATTTACTTTAAAGAGATAATAAATCTTAAATATATTTTTTATTTCTCGTTAATTTTATATCTAAAGACATGCTAGTTACTCGTAAAACATGATTTTGAATACAGCTTAATGACCAATGAAATATTATTAAAGAACTTCAATACATACATACATTGAAAAAATAACAACTAAGTATTAACCACGTGATAAAATTTTTCAATATTAAAAAAAATTATAATCTGTACTTTGGCTTCATATTATTTTATTAAAAAAGGTTAATAGAACAAATGTATTATTTTGATGGATGATGTAGAGGTCTTTACTTTCTGCCTACCGCAAAACGGGCATGGCGTGATAGTGACCAAAAACCCTAAAGACTAATTTATTTACAGTAATAAGACACAAAAATAAATACTTGAAGAACAAATCAATTGTAGGTGAGTCATCAATAACACTTTGTTTCCTTGATTATTGGATCGTAAATAATGGTGAATTAATTAGATCAATGCCATCGAACAATGTGAAGCCTTGTTGTTAATGCCCATAAAAGGGAGGTTGAAGTCAGCTTGAAGATGGACGGAATACGAATGCCATGCCAAAAGGATGTATGTGCATATATTAAGCAGATTGTTATTCTTAATATGTTTGCTTCTGTTTACTTGAAATTAGATTTATAAGCTATGGTATTACAAGTTGTTTTTTGAACATCAAATTAACATGCATATTTAATGATGGCTAAAAATTCAATAGGTTAAACCAGGCCTTCTTAAACTATGGGTCGCGACCCAAAATGGGGTCGCGTAGCAAAATTCTGGGGTCGCGAGAGATTTTAATGTCAAATATTTAAATAGGATTTTAGGATCAAAATAATTTTTGGCCATGGATAAATGGCTGAACTTAAATAAGAATGGTAATGACGCAGATGATAATGCTACAAACTCTCCTCAGGTAGGACAAAGTATTGAAAAACAGGCATCTAATGGTGCGAAAAAGAAAATATGATGAGTCTTTTCTTCAATTTGGCTTTACATTTCAAAATTGTAAGGGTTATGAACAACTTCTTTGTTTTTTTATGGGGTCGCTTTATATTTATATGGGGTCGCCAGGAAACTCGCAATCATAAATGGGGTCGTGAATGAAAATAGTTTAAGAAGCCCTGGGTTAAACGTAAAGGGGCTCAAATGCCATTTTAACTAAAAAAAATTATGTATGCAGATTTGTAGGAAAAAAAATCATTCCATTAGTTCAAAAACGGAAGCATTAATTGGTCGTATATAAGCAAAAAGGAATTGGGTTATTTTTGCAAATACATCCAATTTTAATAACTAGTGTTTCTATTTTAAGTTTTTGAAATGGACGTAATTATGCACAAAAATGACCCAAATCACATTTTTACCTATTCTGAGATAAATTAGGAAATATCCAATTGTTTTCTATTGACTTGTATGGAGCAATATTTTAAACGGGATTTAACCAAACCATAATTATATGTTTTTTTTTTAAATAAAATAAAAAATGCGTTTTGTGAGCTGGGTCCTTTTTGCGAATACACATCCAAATTTCTTCAAAAGTATAATAAAAATTGTTTAAGGGACGCTGGCGGCACATCAAAATATACATATTTGTCCAATGTCATGAAAATTAAGTTTTCCTTGTTTTTAGATGATGATGATGGTTTATACAAACTATTTTCTCGGAGTCTTTATCTTCTATGAGTATGAGTACATACGATATTATCCGTTCTTTTAGTTTCATTTTTATTCCCCCAAACTTTGAGCTACAATCATTAACTAATTTAATAAACAAAAAAATCTATTTATCTCAGTTGCATTGAAATGTCACTGGAACCTTTATGTAGGAAATATAGTCAATAAAAGATTTTATGTATGTGTATGTAGGGTTTTGTGTAGGTGTATGTAGGAAACAAAGTCAACAAATAATTCAAATAAATACGAGTATACTTAAAGCAAATAATGTGGAGATCATCCAAAATGTTACTCAACAACCTGCTTACATTAATATATGGTTGCGAAATGTAGTCATGGAAAATGAGTGCAACAAGCTGACTTAACTCATTCGCGTCGGGTCGTTTTTTTGTCCATCTTTATTGTGTAGCGGGGCCGAATTCACGAAATGATGCAAAAAAATATGTTTTAGAAAAAACGCCGTAACTTTTTAACCAATCGTTATATTTCAAAATAACTTGAAGTCAGGTGTTAGAATACTTCGCTCTACAATATATTTTATTTTTAAACTTTACAGTGGTTCTCAAACTTTTTAAATATTTAAAAATAAATATATTCAAAAAAATATATGTACCTTTAGTATTTTAGCAAAATTAAAATATTATCTAATTTCAGTGATATTATGCCATACTTTTTTAGAAAATTTGAAAATATTGATCTGCGGTTCTCAATTATAAATAATTTATTTAAACTAAGTCGTTTTAGAAAAATGTTTTAGAAAAAACGCCGTAACTTTTTAACCAATCGTTATATGTCAAAATAATTTGAAGTCAGGTGTTAGAATACTTCGCTCTACAATATTTTTTATTTTTAAACTTTACAGTGGTTCTCAAACTTTTTAAATATTTAAAAATAAATATATTCAAAAAAATATATGTACCTTTAGTATTTTAGCAAAATTAAAATATTATCTAATTTCAGTGATATTATGCCATACTTTTTTAGAAAATTTTAAAATATTGATCTGCGGTTCTCAATTATATATAATTTATTTAAACTAAGTCGTTTTAGAAAAATGTTTTAGAAAAAACGCCGTAACTTTTTAACCAATCGTTATATTTCAAAATAACCTGAAGTCAGGTGTTAGAATACTTCGCTCTACAATATATTTTATTTTTAAACTTTACAGTGGTTCTCAAACTTTTTAAATATTTAAAAATAAATATATTCAAAAAAATATATGTACCTTTAGTATTTTAGCAAAATTAAAATATTATCTAATTTCAGTGATATTATGCCATACTTTTTTAGAAAATTTGAAAATATTGATCTGCGGTTCTCAATTATATATAATTTATTTAAACTAAGTCGTTTAAATGGAAAGACGTCTATATTTACATATAATTTATAATTTTAATAATCTATTAAATGTTTGCCGTGACATCTGTTGGATGAAATTGAAATATTTATCGCGGTAGACCGATTTTTTTACGGCCAAAGTGTCACATGGCAGAAGACGCACGGGTGCGTAACCCGCGACCACGTATGGAGACTGAAGACTCACCCATGCGTAACCCGACGCGAATGAGTTTGCTTGTTCTAAGAAAATCTGGTCTAGGGATTTATGACGATTCAATGTAGAAATTATGAATTGATTCGAAAAAAAAGCACGCTGATGTGGTTTGGACATATTGAACGAATTAGTGACTGCCTACATAAATTTACATTACCAACGTGAGCGAGAATCATGGGAGAGGAAGACTGAGAAAAATATGATTGAAAAAAATTTATAAAAAGAAAGAAAGGGTTAACGAGTAAAAAAAACGAAGAAACTGTATGAGAAGATGTATGGGGTATACGAAACGAAATAAATATGTCATGATAGAAACGTTTGCCCCTTTTTCCCTTCTGCCTACCTCAAATTGGCTTGATGACGTATATGAGTAGGCACCCGTATGTACTGTACCACTATCTCGAGATACCTTGAGCGATTTTTTGTAACACCTTGTGAACGCTGCAGGATGGGCATCTAATTCGTCAAATCCCTTGCGGGCGAAAAAATAGTGCAGATCTGGACCAGCTACCAGGCTGCATCCTCACCATGTGACTCAATCACCTCCAGCGCCTCATCCTTATTGTTATGGTTATAACATCTGACACTCGTCATTTTCTAAAGGCATCTGATCTCAAAACTAAGTATTCTATTTTAGGCATTGGTAAAATGCTAAAATTCAGAGCCATATAATTACATAATCTAGATGCAGGCGTGAAGTATGCGATACTTTGTCATCAGACTAAACACTGATGAGTTCCACATTGTTAAAATCAATGCTAGCAGCACCCACCCAAACGAGTATGCCATTCCCGATACCTGATCCCTATCAACCATGGCACTAAAATATCTAGACTTAAATTTGTCAACTTTGACCGAATAAAATACAAAGATGACAGCTCAATTTAAAAAAATCATAAAATATATGTTATGTTTCACGCAATTGATTAGATTTGTTTCCAAGACATTGTGGATTATTCTTATTTAAAATTTTATAGATACTCGTATGTTCTAATTTTCTGAATATTTTTTTTCTGACAAATTAAAAAGAAAAACAAATTATTCGAATGACAGATTTATAGACGCGGCGGCGTTTGTGAGTGGACATGAAGAATTATATTTTTTCAAGTCATCAAGAAAAGCATTCTAAAATAAGCTTACTTCTTTAAATATAGCATGAATGATGGAAATACAATTTCTAGCCAGGTGTTTTAAAAATAAAAGAAAGGAATATTAAAAAATTTCATAACCATTTTTTCCTAAACTGTGATTGGGTTTAATTTATTTTCATCTTTGTAGGTCTTAATTTGATTTGGATTGAGCTTGCGTGAGGGAAATGTAAAAATAATGAAAATGTAGTAGATATGCATAAGAAATTATATTCGTGTCGTAAAATACGCATACATACATACATACCATCGCGTCATTTTTCTGTCGGAGTAGATAAAAGACAGCATGCCAAACTTTCATATCGCGACACACATCTGGTGCGTTTTATATATCTATACACCTCTTACAACTCCTACGATTTATCTCGCTATATTTCTTTCTTTCAAAATATAATTCACATGATCCAACCATGATTTTCTCGATCTTCCTCTACTGCGCCTTCCACTAACATTTGCATTGTATATTTGTTTTAATATAATTCATTCATTCGTTCTACGTGTCCAAACCATCTCAGAGAGCTCTTCTCGATCTTACTTAATATATTAACGTTAAGTTCACATTTATTCATATTCACTTCATTTCGTATTTTACCATACATTGTCTCCCCATGTATTCTCCTCAGGGCATTTATTTCTAGAGCATTCAATCGGTTTTGATCGGTCTTTTCCACGTCCACGTTTCACTCCTATGTATCAAAATTGGTACAAAAATATTGTTGTGGACTATAATATAGGCTTAGCAGATTTTGATACTATTCGGATCGGATCGAGTATATATGTTACGTGTATGTTTTATGTTATGTTAAGTCTCACTGGCTTTGTTTCATATCGCTACATACGAGTACATACAATACATCGATTGTTCAAAATACCGAATGCGGAAATGATGCTTCTTTGATTAATAATCTCTAGGATACCTTAAACACAGGACACATCATGGAAAAAATGTGTAATTATTTATATAAATTTATGATGGTTTGATAGTAAGAACACTAAAGATGTTAAATATTTTTACCTTTATTTTTTTAACATGTACATTTCTCACATTAGATTCTGTCCGTGAGATTGTCATTTCGTTTTATATTAAGATAAATATTTTTTCAGCATTTAATCACCTTATTCATACTATTTTTACAACACCTTATTCACTATAAAGGTCTCGTTTACCCGATTCCCATACATCCTTCCTGAAAGAATTCTTACATATTAAACTTCTTATGCCTTCATCCATCCAAAAATACATTTCTAAGATATAGGGAATATATTAGGTGTTAACATAAGTTGTGTCCGTTTTTTTTCCAAATTTAAAAATGAGCACCAAAAGTAAAACAAAATGGTAAAGGCTATAACATACGTCATTCGAAAGAAAACTTTCTGCTCTACAAGATATTGTATTTGCTTTTACGCTACATATATTATTTTATTTGATTACAAACCTTCAAAATGGAATGTCAAGTAGACGAAAGTGAGCATTTTCGACACCTCCGTTCCGGACGGCCAGTGGACTTCGATGAGGGCCGCTTAAACCATATTATTCATGAAGATCCCCTTCAAACAACCGTAGAATTGGCTGATCAGATTAATTGTAGTCACATGACTGTATACCGCCACCTTAAATCAATGGGAAAAGTCCAGAAGTTCGGCGCTTGGATTCCACATGTTTTGAGTGAAAACAACAAAAATCAACGTTCGACAATTTCTGCTGGTTTGCTCGCGCGTCATAGAGCTACGCATGGCCACAAGCAAAGGTTCCTTTACCGCATCATTACTGGTGATAAAAAATGATGCCTTTATGTGAATATGAAGAAACGGAAAGAATGGGTGAGTTATGGTCAACAAGCAACGCCCAGAGCGAAACAAGGTTTGCATCCGCGGAAGACGATGATTTGCATCTAGTGGGATTGGCAAGGCGTTATCCACTACGAGATACTTGAACGCAATCAGACAGTCAACGCGGAGAACAGACAACATTCTGCAAATGCAGCGGCCCAACACCGCAATTCAACAAAAAAGGCCGGATCGGCAATATGGCGTTATTTTGCAACACGATAACGCCCGCCCTCATATCGCCAACATTACGAAAAATGTCATTCAAACGCTTGGTTGGGAAGTCCTGCCACACCCTCCATATTCTCTAGACCTCGCGCCGTCGGATTTCCACCTTTTTCGGTCGCTTTCGAACAATTTGTGCGGCGTTTCCTTCAATAATGACGTCGAATTGCGAACATGGTTGGACGAATTCCTGGAGTCAAGACCGGATTGTTTTTATCGCACAGGCGTTGAAAAACTTGTAGAACGTTGGCAAGAAGTTGTAAATAATGAAGGAGAATACATTATTTTGACTAATTTGTTGTAATTTTTTTTGTTGTGTCCTCTTAACACCCAATATTTAAAATACAATATTACAAAAAAATAAATCCGTTTAAACTAATTTTTTTTCTCGTAAGACTTCTTTAGCTGGTCGGTCGTATATACCAGGGGCAATTTATATATATATATATATATATATATATATATATATATATATATATATATATATATATATATATATATATATATATATATATATATATATATATATATATATATATATATATATATATATATATATATATATATATATATATATATATATATATATATATATATATATATATATATATATATATATATATATATATTTAAATTACGCACAGTTTCTTCAGTAAGCCAATGGTATTCAAATTTTAAAACATAAAATAAAAACAAACATTCCTGTTTACTTGGGTGTGATCCCGCCGCAACTCAAGCATCATAAAGCAAAGATTTTTCGGCGAGAACGCAATAGTTAAAAAAATTAAGGACACAATTCGAAAATTGGTGCTTTTTTTACTTTAACATCCCCACCCCAAGGCCCAATACAGTACTTGATTAATTTCATAACTAGTGTAAAAATAGTTTTATTATTTTTAGTGTTTATGTGGACGAAGAAAAGGTTATTGCGTGCAGTGCCCCGTGCAGTAAACATCCGTTATTGCTTGAAACATATCCCTGCACTGAATATAATTTGGCATTCATGAACTGGAATAGATCGAAATAATCCCTTGCTTCCATGTGAACTGTGGATTAATCCTCTAGTTAGTCTTTCAGGCATGTGGCATCTTGTTCCGGTGCATCCATGATGCTTCCTGTGTAAATAAATCCTAAAGATTAATCAAAGGAGCATCTCTTCCGCTTTCGGTATTTCGAATAATCGTTACAATATACCTGAATAATTTACGCCTAGGATTCATAATGATACCAATTTACCATTATTGTCTTTCTCGCTACATTTACCATAATAATTAGATACAATGAAAAAGATGCAGCCCTTTTGTGATAAACCCTAATTTCAAAAGTGCTGTTAAGATTTGACGCTGATATTAAGCGCTATAATAAGCACCACCGTCATCAGTGTAAAATCAGAATTGGCACCGATTGAACAAATATCTCACATTTGTACATTAAATCAGTTACTTTTGTTTTTATAATTGTACAAAAATACATTTTTTATACTCAAATTGTGTAAAGGTATGGAATTATATTTATTAGTTGTTAATTATTTTGTGCCGGCTAAGTAAATGCCATATTTCAACTTCCATGTGCCACAATTTTAGTATTTCAATGACACTCACAGAAAAGTAAAAAAGAGTTTTTTTTATAAAGGCTGGGTGATTAATTAGCTTAACTTAACCAAATAATTTGTAATAATACGAGATATAGAGAATATATTTAGAATAATAATCCAATGTACAAAATTGCATTGATATTCTACATATTAATGAACCTCTATATGTTGTATGTCACTTCGCAAATATTGAAAAACACTGACGCACAAATCTTAGGGTCCCGGAAATCAGATACCGGTCTCTCGGGCCCAGAAGTAGACTACTGTCTGCGGCGACATTATTCCAAGAAGACTACTACCCAAAACAGACCGAGTTTGGGAGGCAATGTGCCGAGCAAAGCAGTAATAATGAACTTTCCTCAGTCGCTTCCCTATTATTATATATTTTTATTTTTCAGCGACAATGTTTTTCTTTGTAAAATCATAAAATGCGTGTTGTTTGTTTTGCACATGGAACAGGAACGAAGTTCGTATTAGAAAAGAAGTTGAAGATTTTACTCATAATATGGAGTCACGAAAAAATATATTTTAATTATTTTTCTAGTTATGGAGTAAAATACAACAACTTAACAAATATTTTTTCTTGGAATCTAAAAAAGCGACCAGTGCTTTTTTTATCAATCATATTTGAATCATAATCTAGTTTACTTTATTCCATCGTAAGAATAATATGATCGAGAATGGCAACTTACTAAAAATGTTTCACGAGTTCATCTCACAGTAAAGTAATATGAATATTTTATGCTAAAAACGTAAACAAACGGTCTTTGTTATTTTTTTATAAACCTTAGGGAAACAATTAAACATTTAAAACAAAGTGTAGGTGATGGGGAAACCTTTTTTTAGCGTTTTGAGCTGTAACATAGCAAGTCAAAATCCTCCAAGACGAGGACTATAAAATTTGCGTTTTTTTTGTACATTTATGTGGTGTTGGGTTATGCTGCGACGCCTTTTCACCTCTGTATGACAGCCGCATGAATTACTGCCAACCGAGTGAGCGCTGTGCGTTGAACGGGGAATGGCCGGCTGGATACATTTTTCCTTTTGTATTCAGATCCGCCACTCGAATTTCAAAAGGACCACCTTCAGGAGCGAACTAGTGCCTAATCTACCATTTTATTAAAAGTAGTGCAAGAGGTGTTTTCACTAGAACAAAGGGTTTTTGTCACTAATTCGATGCTACTATTTCGGTAACTTTCTCTAACCTGTTCGTGTATTTCGTTCAAAACATACCCTACCTAAAGTTTAATCTCTTTTCTACTTATCGTATTATTTATTCTGTATAAAAACATTAATAAATATATATTATTATCTTGGAAGAAGTGGTGAACGCAAGGCTTAAAAGAACAAGGAATACGTTGAAATGACGCCTTTAGAATCTTACAGAAGCTGTGATGATCAAGTTTGAAGTCTTCGAAATGTGGTGCTATCGGATCATCCTAAAATACAATGGGAACCACGTTATAAATGAAAATATTCTAGATATGAGAGCTTTTAAACTTTATTACATGCTATAAAAAGATAACGTTTTAGGCACAATTGACGTGGAGTAAAATGAATACTCCTTCAAAGCATTGAAATTCAAGAGACGAAGGACCAGAATCGATTTGAAAAATGGTGGGTATATATTAATGGTTCCAGATAATCGACATTGTCTGTGGTTTCATATGATACGAGACGTCTAAATGTGACCACGGTACCAAAAGACGAATTATTATAACTCTTTTTGTTTAGATGAAATTCATACAGTATATTTTACCTTTTTTTCAATCACAATAGGAAACATAGTTCCAAATCCACTTATTAGACGTCTACTGTATATTTTTTCTTTAAAATTGTCAACCTAAATCAGTTTCATATATTAATTTTATGTACTTATTTAACACTGGTAAAATATTTAACAAACTTTAGTCTTGAAATCTCAATTTTAAAAACTCCGATCTGTCCCTGATTTTCTTATATACTTTGTTTATGATAAAAACGAGCAAGGACGGCTGGCGGACTATTGGATGTGGTCACGATTTCAAACGATTCTAGAACTGAAACTTTTTCTACTTACTTTGTTCTATTTGATATATTCTCCTTTACAAAACTAATGAAAAAAATAAATATGAATAAGTATACTAAATACGACCTATTGTTTTTTTTAATAATGTACTTATTTAGCTTAAATAATTGAATATATTTTTTTATGAAACGTTAATAATATTTTATTTCACTTTATGGAATATTTTTTATAAATGAGATAATTGTTGTAACTGTTTAAACTATTTAATGCTCACAAATCAATTGAGTGGATTACCTATTAAAAAAACTATTCAATATGTTTAATCGAATTTGAAAGCCTTCTATGTTCGAGAAATATTTCAAGGAATAAAACATATAAATAGCATTTTTGAGTAATATAAGTTTTTTTAAATCGTCCACATAGAAATAGTGCCGCACTTTCAGAGTTGTTCACAGAGAAAAAACGTTACAAATTAATTAATTGTGCCTCTTTTCTTTTTGTAATATACCTATACTATGATAAGTTTTATAGAATTCGTAACTACGGTTCTGAAGAACTTTTAAAGGCATCGCCCTATTCATGGAAAATATCTCAGGACACATTGGACCCTCCAGTCATTTGCGAGGCAGGATATAACAGATTTTCACACTTTTCCTTCCTAACATACCACTTTTGCTTCCTCTAGAGACTAACTGTCATTTATGTTACTAACGTTACTTTCTTTCAAAATCCAACCTACTTGATTGAACAACGTTTTCGTCGGCCAACCTCATTAAAAATATATTTACCGTACAAAATATGATATCATCATTCATCAGATAATCATTTTAAAAGCTGAGTCAAGCAATCATAGTAAATCCTATTTTATAGACAAGATGATACTAAAGACAATATTGTCTGCAATCCCCAAAATGAAACCCGCCATCATTAACGTATGTCTATACATGCAGCTACATAAATCATACGCTGATTTATACAGCCATCAATAGGAGGCAATAAATTTGATTGAACATATTAAAACACAATGATGCGGCGTGTACCATTTGAATATAGTCAAGAGGAGGATGTCGGCGGTGGTGTTGAGGCGAAGCAAGAAGAACGCAAATAGACGGTTAGCATTAGAGACACGTCCGGTGAATGATGCATAAATCAGATACCTATCCAAACGTATGGAATTATTCATAGCCAGCTTAAAACGTTAACACAAAAGAGGAAAAAATGCATTTTGGAGATTTTTTTGGCAGTGACGTCGTACCTAACCGATTGTAATTGGAGGAGGGAGCTAGATCAAGGTATTAATTAGCACGTATTGTATTGTGTTACATTTTTGTTGTATACAGTGCAGCCTGGCGGGCTTATTGCTATGGCAATCCCTTCCAACCAATCGAAAAGATTATAAGAGGCTTTAAGTGAAAACCAAACTGGAATCCTTTTTTAAAAGTCTGGTTTCCAACGGGATTCGAACCCGCAACCCCCGAGTTGGGAGACAGGCGTCTTACCAACTAGGGCACGGAGGTCATAGATGCTGTTAAAGGAGAATCCTTAACTTTAAATAAGATTGTGACAGCTAATTAGTGAACAAAAGATGTATCGCAGTTCTGTTTACTCTGCTCGAATAACTGCACAAAATATGTCAAAATGTCAAGTAAAATGAACATTGCATTTCTTTTGCACGTGTATAACACAAATATATTATAATTTTATATACGTATATGTTCATAGATTTCGAGGAGATGGATAGTCATTTGAATGTTTTTTGCGACCATGTAACTTGCTTCAGTTACTTTTGTCTGGCTGTTTGGAAAAGATTGATGCCTGGCAATAAACCCGCCAGATTTTATTTGCAATAAAAGTGTTAAATAAAATTAAGTTGTTGAAGAGAATCACACTTCAACTAAATAAAACAAAGATTACATTAAAAAAATTGTGAGGCTACTAGTTTTACACTTATTCAGTATTCCTTTCGGTTGACTTTAAATAGCTAATTTAACAAAATCTTGAAAACATGGTTTATAAAATAACATTTTTATATCGCTCAATAAATATTTCAAATATTATATCCACGAAATACGAATAAAAATATATTCAGTTTATTTTCCTTCAGTGATTTTTCTTTGTCCTGATGTTAATTTCAACTTTTGTGACTATATTTTTGTGAGAATTATCCCCCAAACAACACACGAATAACATTTTAAAAATATAATGTGAGTGTTTTGATAATTATTTATATTCAATTGTTACTTTGTATGAACTTTGATAATAATTGTTTCAAGTTAAAATTTCACGAGTCTATAAAGTGGTTACTTTTTTATAAATTTAAAGATCAATTATAATTATTATATTTAAAGTTTACTCTGTTCTCTGATATTATTCTACATGTATTGCAAACTAAGCGATTATAAATTAAAACCCGTATTTAAAATACAAGATAATGAAATAGTTTTAAATCATTGATAAAGAACAGCCATGTGTTTAAGTCGAAAATTATACACTTAAGGTATATAAAAACAATTCATGGTAACGGTAACGCCGCTGTCGGTAAAGATTTGAATGGGGTAAGATTTAACGGATGTTGTAAAACAAAGGTTTTCTGAAGTCTTGATAATCATCTTTGTGGTCGGTAGAGTTGTTAGCACATTCGAATAGAATCGATATTTACATTTATATCCTGAATATAATATTACATAATGAATTATAAATTTAATAAGTGTATTTATATTGGGATGTCAGAGAGTAGTTTCGATTTTCTCGGATAGATGTCGTCACGTCAAAATTTTCATTGCTAGCTTCATTTCAAGCGTGCTGACTGTATATTATTATAAATTGTAATAGTTTAGCGCACCATTCGGCCATTGTTTACCCAAATTGCTTGAGAGGTTTTTTGGCGTCATTTTTAATTAAGATGTAACAAAATAAATTGTTTTTTTCCGGTGCTTGATGTTTTTTTACTACTGCAGAGGAAAAATACGACACAATCCTAAAAATATATGTACAGTGTATGGCGACGATATAATGGTGATATGACTCGAAGATGGTGTCCGTTCTGGAAGGGTACTGATGACGACCAATTCAAGGCTTTGATCAATAATAATCAACACGAGAAATTGCCAAGATTTTTTAGTAGAAAATATCAAAAACCATCGTCCACGAGCATATTGGTGCAATTTTGCGTTTGAATTTAACCGAAAAATACGAAATTATTTTTCGGACAAATAATTATCATACGAGTATATTACATAATATATGTGTAGATTTTTGCCATGATTTTTTACAAGTCCTCAAAAAACACAATAATGAGATGTAAAGAGCATAGAGGAAGGAAGAAATCACATATCAGAACTATGGATGATTAGAAGAGCACTGAAGTTGGCAGAATCCGAGTAATTATAGGTCAAAGCTACAAGAGCATATTAAGCTAAAATATTGTATTACAATGTGAAGCATCGATCGTCATTACACTATTAAATTTTAGATTATTTTTTTCTCATTACATTATTGAAGTATTATTATCTCAATTAAAAGAGATTTTATTTATTTTTGTATTTTATGTAAACTGTAGGGAAAATTATTCGTAAAATTTACATTGTACGAGACAGTTGATTAAAATTGTAACTAAAATAGTTAAATAATTTGCTAAAAGTTATTTTTAAAATAAGCGTAGTATAAGACAGTTGTTTAACCTCTCTGCTAACACTCATAAAATCGTTGCTTTTAATATTATGGAAAAAGAAAAAATATAATCATCGTTTTCAAAATATATTTTATGACTACGAATAACAATTCGGCAAATTTAAGAGGCTACTGTCTGACATTTCACGGGTAATTGGTAATTCCAGAATATCATACAACGAAAACCATGAATATAATGACTCAAAAAATAACTCCAACGCATGTTAAGTGGATTTATAAATATTAACAGTCTGGCGTATAAGATTAATCATATGAATACACAAAGCTAAATAAAACCAACAGAGATTTTTTTCTATTTTTGTTATATGAGATTAGATTCTTCAAAGATGAAGTACGAGTATTGTTTTTAAATGAAAACAGTAAACCGCAATTAACCTAAAATACAATTATCAAAACGAGCCTTGCAAAATTTTTTAAAACATCTTGTATATCGAGAAGTTATATATGATAAAATAAATTATTATGGCTAATTAATGCGAACTGAAAAAATATGTAGAGCTTAAGATAAAGAAAGAAGCATTGAGATGGTTTCGGCCACGTAGAAAGAATGAATGATGAAATAATTACAATTGTTTATACAAATAATATAGAAGGTACGTGACATTTCGAAAAACCTAGTAAAATGTGGCATGACCAAATGAACCAATATCTGGAAATGGGAAGACAAACCTTTATAATAGTAGATTATGCATGACGAGGTATATATATGTGGTAAAAGCGAAAAATGTGTGCCAGAATAAAATGAAGTGGAGATCTGTTCTATGTGTCGGCCCCAATAGGGATGTGGCGTGATGGTGATAATTATTTCTAAAATTTTAACAGTGTAATTAACTAGAACTCGATGTATGATTCTGTGACACGTAATAACATCGATTTATTTTACTGAGAGAGTTACTTTATACGAAATAATAAAGACGTCCTAAAAGCAAATTAATCAGAATAATCAAGAACTTAAATACATTTTTTCATAAAATAAATAAAAAAAGATTTACGGATGTAACATAACCGAAATGTATAAACTAGAACGGTTGTACAATATTAAATTGAGACGTTAGCCACGAGTCTTAACAAATAATACGAGGTTATAATAATGACTTAAATAATCAGATCAGAAGAATACATCTACTCGTATGTATTAAAAACTATAGTGGACTCATGAAATTCCTAAACTACAAGACTCTAAAAGTTATCCACAAAAAAATCGCAACATAAAACCTGAAAATGAATGTTATACATACTATTTTCTCAGGTGGAAATATCGTCGTGTTCGTACAAGCAAGAGGTCGTATTTCTAAATCTATAAGTGACCTATATATTTCTTTTGAAATTCCGATTAATCGAAGGTGAAGACCACTGTTCTGTAAAACGTCGTTAAAAATATTCAGTTTATCGGAAAAAAAAACTAATTTTGGACTTAAAGATTCATTAAAAATAATTGGAAAACAGAATTGCGCGGGAGTAACTACGATAAAATGAATACATTAATTCGTCTACGTTCCAATTTGTAAATATTGAATATGGAAGCTGAAGTTGGTATTTTTAGATTCGCTGCCGAGATGGCAGATGATTATTGGCCCGCTGGCCGGATGCTACAAATCGAGCGGAGATATCGCCATCTAAAAATTTCAATTCCATTCCAAACCTTCTTGTTGGTGGGCCAGCTATAATCAGTATTGTTTATGAATATTTCTAATGTTTCATTTATCTTATCTTTATGCAGTTCACAAGAGTAAAATAATTCTTAAGCTAAACATCGACTAAAAAAGTTTCATATTTATGAAATATGAAAAGATTTTATCATAAAAAAACTATGTACTCGTACATTATATATTAAGAGAATTCTTATTGGGTTATTTTTTTTTGAGAATTTCATGCTATTATGTTTTACTTTCTCAGACAATTTCAAAGTACATTTTTTTAGAATTTTTCATACATATTTAGAAGTTTTAACCGTTCTTGATTTTTTTGTTTTTTTGTACCTACATAGTTTTAAGCATCATTTTATTGTAATATAACGTTAAAATTTTGAACTCGGTGTTAGTTTTATAATTTATTTCTAGTAAAATAGTAAGAGGGTATTTTAACTGTTAATGTATACAGGGGTTTTGTAAGACGGGTGTGCATTGTATCATATTTAGTTCATATTTCAGTTTAGTGGAATGCTACACTTAGTTTGCCTCAATAATTGTTGACACAATAATCAAACTCGGATTATCGGTACAGCAAACACAAGTAAGACAAATTAACGACGATTAAAAATGTTCAAAATAGTTGAAATCAATTTTTTGAAATCTGTATAGGTATTTTAACTAAAAATATGAAATAAATCAAACTAGGTATTTAAGGAAAATTTAGGCATTCAAATCTAAGATAATAAGGTTTCAACAGTTTTAGTTGGAAAGCACTTTGTGTAATAACTTCTTAATATTTGCTCATATTAAATGTCCTTATTCCCATTTTTTATTCCAGTAAAAGAAACCTCAGTTGTTTCTTGACTAGTGACTGTGCCCCGAAGGGTTAAGGTTTCCGCAATGCTGAGAGGTGCCTTGGTAGGTAGAAATTAAAAGATGCCTCTTCAAATTGATATATCGTTGAAATCGAATAATTTGTGATATTTTGACGTGCACATATACAAAAAGAATCCAATCCACAAAACAAATTTTTAGCGTATCTGAAATATCGAAGAAGCATGCCTCAATTCTCCGTCTGCAAACGGAATACATCAATAAAATATGTATTTTGTCTTTAAATTTCGTCTTAAAACACATTTCATACAAGTCAACGTTGGATCATATTTGCATATACCAGTACATTTCCATTTGTCCTGTGGTCACCTCTAGATGCGGTCCAGTCATTGTCGTTAAGAATTATGATGTATGAACCTATGTATATAACTATCGAAGGGTATGCTTCATTCAATACGGCTTGGATGAATTAGATTGTATCCAGGAATCAAACGCAGCTCTACTCAGATGGCATACGTATACCTTCTATCAATTTATTTGCTCCAGTATATTTACATCTTATGCGTCTGTTTGGTATAGAGGTGTATTGTGTATTTGGATGATAATTTAAAATACACGAAGAACAAAATACGTTTTGTGGATTACAAAAACTCAAAAGCAAGGAATCGTTTCACTCCTGAATAAATTTATATGAAAATATTCCGTTTGTCACAAAACAGCTTAACTTACCTCGAACACCATCATAGATTTACTGATTTTATATTAAAAAATTGAACGACGTCATTTTATAACGTATTTTAATAATGTTTTATTATCAATACATATTTACACATACTTTCGTGTGTGAATATGCAGCGATACTGCATTCAGAGCTGATTCTCAGAATTTTTTATTATTCATGCATGTAGGAATTCAAATTAATCTAAAAATTCATTCTTCCACCTATTAGTAAAGTCAATACGTTTTGAATATAGCTAACGACTGACATTTTTTTTAAATATGTGTATTTAAAATATCAAGAAGTTTTCTTTTAATTTCATGGAATTAGTAAAAATTTTACAATTGTAAGATGTATTTGATACTGACCTTTTATACTGTGATTTCTCGGTCGTTTCTTTCTCGGTGTTGTACTTATGCCAGAGTTGATAGTGCTGATGGGCAGGGGCGGCTCTGAGCAGTGCAGGGTAGTTATCGGATTCCTCCTCTGGGGCGGAGCGTCCGCGGGACTTGGGGCGCACACCGCCACCCCGTCCGATCTCACCTTGGGGGCATCCATCTTGGGCACTTCGCTCGGAACTGTAGTCACTTTTATTACATTCTTAGCGGTCACTCCATCCCTCAAGAGATAAGCCCCTATCGAGTGCCTTCTCCTTCCGGTACCCGGTAAGGGCATCGTATGGAACATTTCTTGATTGATTCGTTGTTCTTGGGCTCGTCGTTTCATTAGAGCCTGTTGAAATTCTGAAATTCGAATTTCGGCACATGATCTGAGAGAAATGTTCCTGTTATGGGTGAATCTCCTATTAGGTCGCACGCTGAAGGGATCGCAATGATTAGGAGGAGCGATGTCGGCAGGTCTCGGTTCTCCGAGCAGAATAGATTGGGTATCATTAGAGCAAGCCGCATTGGCCGAGAGTGATCGTAGTAGTGACCTGAAGCTTCTTTTGTTGGAGTCCATTCTAGGCGAAGGCAGTCCGCCGTTAGGAATAAGGTAGGCATTGCCCGGCGGCGTGCCAGGACTTTTGAGTTCGTTCCTGGGTTTTTCTGGCGTGAGCTGCAGTTTAAGGCTAAGGGGCGGAGTGCAGGAACCGCTGAAGCTTAACGGCGCCGCAGGCGAGGTGGGGGTATTGCAGGAGCTGCTGGCGCCCATGCTCACTTCCCTGATCCGGAAGGGATTCTCCGCTCCGAGGAGAAATTGCTCGCTTTTAGGGATCGTAAAATATGAGGGATTATCTGAAATAAAAATAATTTACCTGTGTGAGTTAAATTATATCACGAGTTATTTTTAAGATTTCGACAAGAAAAAAATATTAAAAATATACGTTCCTTAAAAATGTAGAAATATAAAAAAATGTTTATGAATTTATTTACCTTTTTGTTACTATTTTTAATGTTGCATGTCATGATGAGAGGGGGGAGAAAGCATAAATATCATGGACTCGTAAGTTCCAATAATTTAGTTACTATTTTAACTATATCAAAAAATTTATAATTAACAAAATAAAGTAGTACACCGTGGCATAGAATTTTAGTAACTGAATTAGTTAATAGAAAACATTACCAGCTGCTCAAATTGATTTTATTAACTTTAAATTTGCTCTATTATAGGGCAACTGAGTTTTCATAAAAGTGAAATCAATATCATCGTCTAATATTATATCTTCGGAATTATTTAATAATGTTAAATGAACCAATCATAGTGCTGTATCAAATAATAAGAGGGCATTATTTAGCTTCAAGTGTTAGTGGGTTTGACAATACTCATAAATCAAATACTTCGATTGTGCTCCCGAAAAGTGGAGAGCACAGAGAGCAGACAGTGACAATACGAAACCGTATAATTGAAAGAACTATTGTGTGCTGCTACTATAGTTAAGCCTGTAGAGATTTAATGAATGGGGTGGCAAAGGATGGGCCAACAGCAAAGTACCAATTTAAGAGAAAATATTATGTAACAAGAAGAGTTAAAGAAAAATACCAAATAAATGAACGATTGTATGTTTGGAATTAGTTTTGTTGTGTACATAGTGATTGATCACACACAAGGGATAAATATTGTATTTACCATATCGTAAAATTTGGAAAAATGATCAATACAACCTCCGTGCTCTAGTTAAGACGCTTGTCTTTCAATCCGGGGGTTGCGGTTTTTATTCCCGTTAATACCCGATTTAAAAAAAATTAATGTCAGGTTTTCAGGCACCTCTGTAACATCTTTCAAGTTGGTTGTAAGTATTGCCATATGGCAATAAAACTGACAGGCTGAACTATTTATAACAAAAGATACAATACAACATAATGGCTGCAATCGCTACTTTTTTATTTTCACAAGGTAAAAATGATTATAAGTAATTTAATTTTACTTCCTTTCCATTTGAATTTTTTGTTAATCTCGATAACGTCATACATTCGTTTATTTATTTTACAATATTTATCCTTACCTAGGATCAGGAGGTAGCCTTAAGTCAAAAATCACACTCATTGACCCTGGTGAGAGTGATTTGTGATATTTGTATGATTAGAATACAGATTTAATACTGTTGGAAGAGTTCATAAGTTGTTAATATGATAAAAAGGTCTCAGTATTTATATAAAGTGGCATGATTAGGATACAGATTCATTGCTGTTGGAAGAGTACACAAGTTGTTAATATGATAAAAAGGTCTCGGTATTTATATAAAGTGGCATGATTAGGATACAGATGCATTACTGTTGGAAGAGTACACAAGTAGTTAATCTAATACACAGATGAACAACTTGTGTACTCTTCCAACAATAGACACTTTTTTCATGAAAACATAAAGTAATTTAGACAAATTTAATAAACAGCACCGAGTATTGAGTAGCGGATGGTCTCTACCCTGAACTAACAAAGATTTATTACGCGTATATATGTATGTATTAAAGACCCAACCCACATTTTTCTTGTTTAGAGATAATTGACGAAAACAATACGTCACTTTGGCTTGTTTGGAATAATTCTTTTAAGACGGTATTTAGTTATGAAATATTTATTTAACTGTCTTGATATTTTCGTATGTGCAAAATTGAATGCTAATTGAACTTATATTTGCAAAATGGACCCAACTCACACAACATTTTTTGTTTTATTTGAAATATCGTAAAATTATGCATATTTATACTAGTGTATACGTACCATCACGCTGTCTATTGTGGCACAGAGAGCATTTCTTCAAACTTTTCTATCCAAGAACATAATTTTCGCTTCTTCCACATTCATACATTTCAGCATAGACAGTCTTATATTATTCATTCACTTTATCTACTTTTAAATGTTTTCCTCAAAAGTATACATCAATCTGTAATTGCAAAAATGACAAACTAGCTAGCTGAATAGTTTCATAGTTAAATTCCGTAAGGACAAAAAAGTTCCATTCAAGCCCATGCAAAGTGACGTGACGTTTTCTCAATCATCTCAAAATAGCTAAAATATGAATTGGGTTCTTTTTGCATATGTGTCCAATTCAAGTATGAATACGCATTTTAAGAAAAAAATATCTGTTCAGTGTACTTTGTGAAAGGAGACATGTCTACGTTCTCGTTCTACATACATCACGCCATTTCCCTACCGGGATAGGCAGAGTGGACTCAGCGCTAAAAAAATCTGGCACTATATAAATATTTTGCTTCTTCCGAATACATACATATTCTCATATCGCTCAGTCGGTTTCTTTGACTTGAAATCTTTTGTACTTTCATGATTACAATCACTTGGTCCAATCATATTTTTCTTGGTCTTCCTATCTCACGCTTTCCAGTCACGTTCGCATTATATAGTTTTGTCGTCAGCTTTTTATCACTCATTTGTCCTACATGCTCAAAGCAACTTGTTTTCATAACACTTTTACATTAGTCTCTAGTTCACATTTATCCTAAATCCCTTCATCCTGTATTCTACCATATATTGTAACACCATGTATTTTCCACAGTGTAAGCATTTCTACACCATTTATTTGATTTCTTTCTTCGTTATTTCATGTCTACGTTTCACTCCCATACATCAAAGTTGGCACAAATATACTGTTGGGAACTTGTTATGGAAAACTAAGTCTCTTTACCCGATTTGTCTGAATTCCATTAAGTACCTTAATCACCAAGGTTTTTTATTTTCATTTATCAATCTTGAAATGAAGTCCTGTAATACGATTCCTTGCCATATAAGAGTATCTCTCTACCAGTTAGAACTATCGATCAAGCGCATCCACGTGTCCGGGCAGTCAATTTGGTACTTTACGTATGCACAATTTCATATGTCAATCTTGATTTACACAAATAAATGTTTTTAGCTGTTGTTTATGGACGTTAAATAAATATAATTTATATTGTAAGAGTTTGTACGTGCTACTCATAGGTTAAACCTTTTTACCATTTCGATCAAATATACCAACGGAATAAAATTAGACAATTTCTATTTTAGAACAAATTTGAGTCTAAATCGTTTATAAAAAATAGCATTTCAAAATGCATATTAAAATTTAACAGCATAAATAGTTCAACAGTAAGGGAAAAGTCGAAAACAATTATAAATATTTAAAATAATTTCTAAATACTCGTATGAATAGTTAATACCCGAAAAAACACAATTTAGTTAAAATTGTATGCAACTGTTTTCATTTAATAGACTATGTATGCAAACAAAGATTAAATATTAGGTCCTTACATATGAAATTGGCGTTTTGCCGTACTGGCAACTTTGATCTCAAATATCTTTTCTTTGGTTAGGAATTCCAAATTCAAATTTATACAGCTATTTACTCAAGTATTTGTGTTTCGAAAAGTTTACAAAACAGTTTACAAATCAGTTTAAAAAAATCAGTTTACAAAATGGAAAACTTGAAATATCGCGTTATTTACGAGTACGAGTTCCACCGTGGCACCAGTGCTGCAGAAACGGCTCGAAGGATTAATGATGTGTATGGCGACGGTGCCGCAAAAGAAAACACAGTGCGTTTTTGGTTCCAACGTTTTCGTTCTGGAAATTTCGACCTGCAGAACAAGCCCCGTAGACGGCCGGAGGCCAAAGTTGATAATGAAGAATTGAAGGCTATTGTGGAAGCGGATCCATCGCAAACCACGTCCGAGTTAGCTGCAGGCTGCGGTGTTAGTGATAAAACTGTTTTAATCCACTTGAAGCAAATTGGGAAGGTGAAAAAGCTTGAAAGGTGGGTACCTCACGAATTGAGTGAAGCAAATCAACAAACGCGCGTTGACTGCTGCGTTGCATTACTCAACCGGCACAATAATGAAGGGATTTTGAATCGAATCATTACCTGTGATGAAAAGTGGATCCTGTATGATAATTGGAAGCGCTCATCGCAATGGCTGAACCCTGCCGAACCAGCCAAACCATGCCCCAAGCGAAAATTGACTCCAAAAAAGTTACTTGTGAGCGTTTGGTGGACTAGTGCTGGTGTCGTTCACTACAGCTTTCTTAAATCTGGCCAGACGATTACGGCAGATGTCTATTGTCAGCAACTGCAAACCATGATGGAAAAGCTAGCTGCTAAACAACCGAGGCTGGTTAATCGCTCTAGGCCACTGCTGCTTCATGATAACGCTAGACCACACACTGCACAACAGACGGCTACCAAATTAGAAGAGCTTCAATTGGAATGTCTAAGACATCCACCGTACTCTCCGGACCTTGCCCCAACAGATTACTATTTTTTTCGAAATTTGGATAACTTCTTGCAAGGGAAAAAATTCAACTCCGATGGGGCAGTCCAAACCGACTTCAAAGATTTTATTGATTCCCGTCCGAATGGTTTTTTTAGTAAAGGGATCGATGAACTACCTATGAGATGGCAAAAGTGCATAGATAGCAATGGTACATACTTTGATTAAATAAATATATTATATTAAAAAAAATCAACTTTATGTTCATCCCAAACAAAACGCCAATTTCATATGTAAGGACCTAATATAAACAACGATACTTAACTATTACTTCTAACTGCTGATACATCGGTATTGTATCTCTATCTTTTTAACCTCTGCAGAAACATAAGCTGGAAAAAAGCATCATCAGAAAAGTCTACTTACTTCTATTGCAACATTTAATTTGCTTAATCTCCTAGTTTGTTCATACATAGTCGGACAAGCGCTTAGTAGCTAATTATATGTTTCGAGTCCAGTAGGCAATTAGTTCTATTAGTTATTTTGGTATCGAGCACAAGAGGCAGGTAGCCTAATTTGTTCATGTGATATGTTATCAAAACAATCAGTTTGCTTGTCTCTAGTTGTCCACACTGTTGATGATGGTCCCCTGAGTATCATTCCGATTTAAGGACACGTTACTTCTCCATCAAATGAATGAAACGGGCGTGGGATATTTGGTAATATGAAAATGTGTATTTGTTACCGCGCTATATCTTCGGATAAATCACGTAAAATTACTAAATAAAATTATTGCAGCGGGTGCAATATTAGTTCGGCATATACGGGTGCAACAATCTTGCACCCGCGCATCGCTGCGCTAGCACGGGCGGAGCAGGGTGGGGGTGCGGGCGCTGACTTCCTGCGCGTTTATTGCCCGCACGTGTGCGGGTTGCTCCGGCACGGCGCTGGTTCCCAAACTATTTTAGTATACTACCTGCTTTATGTATCCCACTTTATATAAAATGAAGATAAAAAAATGGTTTATCCCACTTTATATAAAATGACGAAAAAAAAATGGTTAGATCAATCGATTTATGGTTTTTATTCAAATTCTTCGAATTCCAAGGTAAAAATAAATGACGGAATAAGAGACTTGAGTATTAATTTGTATATTAGCAAACTGTTTTAATTACACAATTCATAAAACTTGTTGGATACTAATGTTATCGAATATTTTATGTTCTATATCAGCTGTTCAGTGACGAATGATGTACAGTTCCCGGTGGTAAGTGTATAATACACATCGTTTGTAGAGCGTCGTCTCTGTCATTCATACACGTGTTCCGTCGCGATTTGTCAGTCATTACCGGACCGGACTGTTAGCGCATCGTGCAACAGAGACGACGCTCTACAAACGATGTGTATTACTTACCGCCGAGTACTATACAAGTATGAGATTATTTCGCGCTATAATTTAAATTGCAATAAATGAGTCGCATGCGCTGCCGAAATTCCTCAGCTATGTTAGAGTCTATGGACTAAATATTTAAAGGTCCTTCACGTTTGCAACAAAAATCTGCTCTATAAATATTCTGATAGTAACGTAACATTCAAAAATATTTTCAATGAATATTGCTCTGTCATCTTTTTGTTGATATTAAAAACAATATTTAAGTGTTCAAAATAAAAAAAAAAGGTATATTTATTACATTCTTGAAAAGTAGCGGAATAAGGATGAAAAATAAAATGATACCATATGAGATATATTGTAGAAGGTATACTAGTAAAGCGTTAGATGTATTCAGCCATTCTTTCTCAATTCATCCATAGCCTTAATTTTTATCAAATCTTTCATTGCTGTGATTTTATTTTTAATTTTATCTAGTAGGTTCGTTGATTTTTTGCATATAAAAGCATATTTTTTTACTAAATAGACGTATCCTAATCAAAATTAAAATACATTGTACTATACTTTCGTTGCAAACAGTATAACCTAATGGGTTTATAGCCATGTGACAATCTCGTCCAACCAACCAGAAATATGTTCAAGAAGCCTTAAGCGAAAACCTGCCTAGAACTCTCTTATTTAAATTTTGGGTAGTAGCGGGAATTGAACCCGCAACTCCCAGACCGAAAAACGGGTGATTTATCAATTGGGCCACATAGGTCATCAAACTCTAGTAAAATAATACAGTGAATAATATTTACAAGTAATTTCTAGCTTAAATGGTGTTCATAAATGTCTAGAGCTGGAGAATTTAAACAATAGAAAATTGTTGTGATGGTCTTCTCTATTGTATTGTCTTTTTAGTCGTTGTCTATGTAACTATGATTATTCTCTTCTGTAACAACTTTAAAGGAATACACGTGCTAAGCTATAAAAAGTTCACGTTGTCAACATAATACATTCATCACTGTTAAGGAATAATTAAAATATTATAATAATAAGCCAAATTAGTACGGTGACTAAATATTATACAATAAATCAAATATGTTTGATATATTGTATTATACACATTGTGTTTTAATATCTAACTTACTAAATTTATTGAACGCAAACTTTAAAGCGAAACAAAAAAAATATTTAAAAAATCAAATAATATTTCAATCATATAAATGTGCATTATTAATATATGTAAATTATTTGTCATTTACATGTGAAGCACGAAAAATAAATCATTATTTGCCTTAGTATTGAAAATAATTTAACATATGTTAGTTTTTACGTATTTCTCCGTTAAATGTCATTAGAACAACATTTTCTTTGTTTACTTCATTTCAAACGTGATAAAAGCTAATTTTTTAGACCATTGCTTACTAAATTTGACGTCATTTTGAAGATTGAACAAAATAACTTGTTTTATGCTATTTTACTATCACAAAACAAAAAATGAGGCAAACTAAAAAATATATATCATATACGAGTATATTCGTATGTACAGTGTATGGTGATGATGCAGTAAGCGATCGTGTATGTCAAATGTGGTTAAACAAATCCGTAATGGTGTACAACACTTGAAGATGGTGTCCGCTCTGAAAAACCGATTATCACTGACGATGACCAAATTAAGGCTTTGATCAAGAATAACCAGTGTTCTACGATACAAGAAATTGCTGAGACTAATGAAAATATCGAAAACCACCGTCCACGAGCAGTTAGTGCAACTTTGCGTTTGAATTAAACTTAAAATGCGAAATTACTTTACGGATAACCCAATACTTAAAATACTGAAGAATTAATTAGGATATTTTTGTAGTGCTCAAAATAACATGTACTACCTTTACTTCAAAAGACGGATATCATCGATGTTTCAGTTTACTCCTATGTTATGGGATAGGTCTGGAAACACAGTCTTGGAATTTGTGTTGTATCCCGGAGATCAGCCATAAAACGGATACTCGAGATTTGTAAAGGAAGGTCGAGGGCTGCATCCGAGGGTGACTAGTTATATTTGAACATTCAACAAAACACGACCAGGACACGCTAGCCCCCATTTTAAAAATGGAATGATTTTTTTAGGCTGGCGCTAATACTTATCTATGATAAATATTAGCCACTGTGATTGTTCGAGAAATGCAACAACATAAAAATGCACTTTTAAATATCGCTTCACAGAGAAAACCTTAATTCAATTATATATTAGGTCCTTACATATGAAATTGGCGTTTTGTTTGGGAGGAACATAAAGTTGATTTTTTTTTAATATAATATATTTATTTAATCAAAGTATGTACCATTGCTATCTATGCACTTTTGCCATCTCATAGGTAGTTCATCGATCCCTTTACTAAAAAAACCATTCGGACGGGAATCAATAAAACCTTTGAAGTCGGTTTGGATTGCCCCATCGGAGTTGAATTTTTTCCCTTGCAAGAAGTTATCCAAATTTCGAAAAAAATAGTAATCTGTTGGGGCAAGGTCCGGAGAGTACGGTGGATGTCTTAGACATTCCAATTGAAGCTCTTCTAATTTGGTAGCCGTCTGTTGTGCAGTGTGTGGTCTAGCGTTATCATGAAGCAGCAGTGGCCTAGAGCGATTAACCAGCCTCGGTTGTTTAGCAGCTAGCTTTTCCATCATGGTTTGCAGTTGCTGACAATTGACATCTGCCGTAATCGTCTGGCCAGATTTAAGAAAGCTGTAGTGAACGACACCAGCACTAGTCCACCAAACGCTCACAAGTAACTTTTTTGGAGTCAATTTTCGCTTGGGGCATGGTTTGGCTGGTTCGGCAGGGTTCAGCCATTGCGATGAGCGCTTCCGATTATCATACAGGATCCACTTTTCATCACAGGTAATGATTCGATTCAAAATCCCTTCATTATTGTGCCGGTTGAGTAATGCAACGCAGCAGTCAACGCGCGTTTGTTGATTTGCTTCACTCAATTCGTGAGGTACCCACCTTTCAAGCTTTTTCACCTTCCCAATTTGCTTCAAGTGGATTAAAACAGTTTTATCACTAACACCGCAGCCTGCAGCTAACTCGGACGTGGTTTGCGATGGATCCGCTTCCACAATAGCCTTCAATTCTTCATTATCAACTTTGGTCTCCGGCCGTCCACGGGGCTTGTTCTGCAGGTCGAAATTTCCAGAACGAAAACGTTGGAACCAAAAACGCACTGTGTTTTCTTTTGCGGCACCGTCGCCATACACATCATTAATCCTTCGAGCCGTTTCTGCAGCACTGGTGCCACGGTGGAACTCGTACTCGTAAATAACGCGATATTTCAAGTTTTCCATTTTGTAAACTGAGTGACGCAAAGAAAAAAAACAATTGAGGAAAAAACAAATGAATTATAATTTTCGAAACACAAATACTTGAGTAAATAGCTGTATACATTTGAATTTGGAATTCCTAACCAAAGAGAAGATATTTGAGATCAAAGTTGCCAGTACGGCAAAACGCCAACTTCATATGTAAGGACCTAATATACATAAGCAAGTACGAGTATATCTCCACAATAGATATGAAAGCGTTATGTGTGAAAAAACAATGTATGACAAAATAAAGAATGAGTAAATGAATATAAAATTCGGATTGAAAAAAGATTCAGTACTTAATATGAAAAAAGGAGCATTAAGATGATTCGTAGAAAAAAATAACGATAAGAGATTTATAACAAAATATGCTGCAGTAGTACAGAAGCTAGAACTAAAACGTGGAATAGCGAAATTAGTCAAATCCTGAAATAGGGAAGTCTTTATATTGTAATAGGAGAGACCCTGAAGTGTTTATATTGTAATAGGAGAGTATGTATGACGGGGTGTATGGATGGATGTAGCAGAAGCGAAAAATGTGTCAGGATTGAATGAAATTATGTTATTTTTATTTACAAAAGGCACACGACGTGATGGTGGTGATGATGATGATGATTAGACAGTATAACATACAGCTGCTTAAAGACATAAATAAAGGTGTAAAGTGACAAAAAGGAAAAAAAACATATTTTACAGAATTTCAGAAATCTGTAGGTAGCATTTTTTTTTCTATCGGTTATCTTACAGATAACAAATAACTTGAACAGCTAGAATGTTTTATCCATAATAAAGTTAAAAACTTGGGTATATTGTGTTCATGAAAGCACTTATTCCTCTTGAATAATGGCCGTGAGCTCCTACGTATGAAGGAGCATACGCCAGTGTCAAGTGATGATGAATGCACTTTTTTTAGAAAATGACTAGAATTTCCTTTATTAAAAAGTGACCAGAAAAAGACTATGGAATTCGTAATTTGAATCATCAATAGCAGTACTTAATATATACACGTATATACTGTACTAAACACTTAGTGTATACTGTACTAAAATGCGTCTGAGTTCGATCTGAGTCAGTGCATTAACTTGACTCGTAATGCAAGGATTTTTAACGAAGCATTACTTCAAGTAGGTTTATATTCAACATAAAAATACACTATATTGTTTACAAATTGAAGACATAAATATTTCTAAACAAATAAAAACTTGACTCGATCCAAAAAATCAAGTTGAGTGATTTTGTAGTTGAAAGAAAACAATCGAGGTCGATTCTGTGACTCTTGGATCATAATTTTAGATTCCTAATTTGATCGTAGAAGCACTTGAATTGAATCTTGGCATCTGTTCTCTGCCAATATATTCGTTCTAAAAGGGCGTAACGTTGGTAACTGATGAAAAAGGAAAATTGCACAGATACGAACTAATACAGGTATTACGTAGAAAATTTCCAAAGAAAGTACAATATGTTATAATGAGTGTAGGTTTTTATATTCAGTACGTAAATATGTAGGTAATATACGTACATAAAGATGAAATATTTCTGATTAATTTGGAAGTGGACAAAAAAGTAGTGAAGCCCAGAAACCTAGATAGCTCATACGTAGGCGCATTCTGAAGGACTCGATGCAGCGCTGTTGGGCCTCTATTGCATAACAATCTCAGTGCGGTAATTGGAGTCTACAAATGGATCCATTCACGTAGTTACCGGCTGGCAGCGTCCTGTGCCCTCCTTGTAGCTTAACATATAATAGGACTTGTATAGCCCGTGAACAAACATTGAAGATATGTCGAACAACATTTTATTAAACTGTTATTGAGCAGAAGCTGCTTCGTCGTTTTTTGTGTTTAAATAAACCTTTCTGAAAAAAAAGCGTTGATGTGTGTTGGATGTTGAGAATAATTTTTTAGATATTTTTCGTGAGGGTTTCTTTCTAGATTATGCTGACAATGAACATGATTCGGTTTTGCTATCATTTGCAACGTTAATCTGATACTGAAATTCCATTTTATGAATGTTTTATCCGTAAAATACTATTATGCTTGAATTGGTTATTCTGTAGAAGAATCCCTAGCGTTAGATGGTTAAAAGAATTTCAATGAGTATCTTTATTATTTATTTATATTCATTGATCAGGCGGTTCAAAGCTTACATTGGAACACTTAAAAATATCGAGGGTCAAAAAATTATGTATCGATATTTTAATAATATTTCAAATGTCCAAAGGACTCTTCGGTGGCGACAGGTCTGAAAGTGACAAGAATAGTAGCGAGGGCAGACTTAAGGTCCAGCATCACGGGAGATGTAAAATTACTCGCAGTACAGTAAATACAAGTATACGAGTACTTATAAAGCGGCAAAAGGCCTAAATAAAATATTCACGTGACACAAAATAGTAACGTATTATATTGTAGTTAAAAGGTGGTTAGTGTAACTAAAGCCCTGCATGATGTTATGTTAGCGTACTCTACTTGACTTGCCCTCATTTTCAAGTGCTGAGCAGTTCCATAATGCCTCTCCTGAAGCATTCCAATTAGAGTCAGTAGTCAGTATAAGTATTATAGTCCTAACCATGTGATAGAATATTGGTTTATAAGATGCACTCTATTCTGCCATGTTTATTTTAAATAAAAATGTCCTAATATGAACTCATTTATTTGTTTCATCGTATCAATTAGTATCGCGGTATATCAGAAGTGTTTTGATAATAAACAAAGTGTTTGTTTCAGGGAATTCTGCTTTAAATACATTTTAAGAGAGCTTTTAGAGTTTTTTTTTTATCAAATCAAAGTGATATATATAATAGATCATCATCATATAAATGGTATAATAATAAAAAAATGCCGTTATTTGACTAAATGATTTCCAACCTAATTGAGAAAAAAGTACACGATAAACTTAGTATAAGTGATAAGCTTGTTTCGTTCTATTCAAGCATTCTCAAAGCAAGCAAAACAGCATTATGAGGCATTATAAGTTTATTACTTAGATTGTTTCACAATTAAGTTGAAAATCATTTAATTAAAAATGGAATTCTATAACATCAAGACCAATTCAATGAATAACTGACGTTATATTTTATAACAAGATTTTAATTAAATTAACATATTATTTATCCCATAATTCTTTTTTTTTATGTATGTATCAAAATTACGTAATAGATAATTCTTAATAAAAGTAGTTTGAAATGAAATTTCGACGGTTATTGAAATTATTTGGTTAAATAATGAATTTGAAGGTTTTCTGGAATAATTAGAAATAACTTATTTGTGTATAATAAATACGTATAAAATAGGATTATTTTATATCTACTTAGGATTTCTTTCTGTTGAAATTTAAATAACTTTTTCTACTTGCCTCAGCATTATTTCAACATTTTAAAACGTTTAGTTTTCATAGAGAAAATACACAAAATTATTTTTTTAATCAAATGTGATGACACATAAACTATAAAATAACTATAGGAATTTTACTACCCAGAATGAATACAATAACTTTGAGTTTAATTTTAAATATCTAAATATTATTGCAGTTTCAATCTGATATAACAAGATAGTATAAAGTGACGAACCTTATTGGATCAAATTAACTTTATGTAAAATGGCTTATCAAAAATTGTTGAATTGGTACATTAAATAATAAACAAAAGAATCGTTATTCTCTTGCTCTTATAAATACACATATATTATAACCAACTTTACAATATTTAATTGTCCAATCAATTTGAATATGTAATTTAAAAAAGTATGTAAACTATTTTTTTAGTCGAATTTTGTCCTTTAAAAATGTCAGAAGCTATTTCAGGAGTATCCATCGATGACCAAAATTCTCCATTGGCACCTCAAATTCTCCGCTCCGCTCCGCCTAGACCGAAATAACAATCAGGCCAACACGACATGACGTACGATCAATGGTGTACTAAATATGTTACAAGCTGATTCCTCGAATGTTCTCAATTTGTGATATTTCTCGCGATATTTCAAAATACCTACAAAATACGAGTATGTAGAGAATGATTTTCGATTCATACACTGTGAACTTCAGCATTTCAAATACTAATAAATTAACACAGTTTCCAAGAAACTGAACGAACACCTTTGATCTATTTATGAAGAGAAATTTTGATAATTCTCAGTATTTTATTCACTAGATCGGTATTCAAATATTTTTAGAGCTTTAACATAATTACAATATGCTAAGAATTTTATTTCGTGCGTATTATAAAGGGATCGCAAAAATGGGATTTATTTAATTATTTTTTATATTAAAAATTCAAGAATACCTCACTTTATAAAAGAAAAATTGCTTTCAACTAGAAATTTGATATGTGTCTTATCTTCGAGTTTATGTTAGGTCAAGTAGATCGATGAATTTAAATGAAATATATTCTGATAGTGAAATTGTTTAGTCAAAGAGGGACAGGATTAGCAAAGCTAACCTGACTTAGCTGGATGCAGCTAGGAAGGTAATTATTGTACCAATGACATGGACACAAATTGATACATTTTAAGAAAAATAACATAAAATACCTAAAAAAGGTACAATTATCCACAACACTTCCAACAAATAATTATTCATTCATTCGTATAGAGCCTCTTAATATAATGAAGAGCGTGACCGGGAGACAATAGTGTCTTCAACCCCATAAATCCAGACTTCTTTCAAGAACTACTGAAAAAGAACTACTGAAAGTTGTTGTAGAGAGGCAACAGTATTAGCAGAAGTCTAGAGCATGTGAGTATTATTGACGAACTCCACCAGACTGAATATTTTCTTGATACCATCGGGAATCGAATTCGTAACCCCCGAAGGGAAGACAAATCAGGCCACGCAAGAGGGCTTATTCATATGAAATATTTATTGTACGAAGGACCCAAACAATTGATTCAACATATAAGTAACTGTCACGAAGATCTCAAATCTGTGGGATTCATCGATTCATTATGGATCCGCTACATGTCGTCCTTTGTCGGCGTTTTGTTATCAACGGCGTGCAGTCAACTTGACGGCGCCAATGCTTAGCTGGAGAATTTCTCAGTCCTTGATCGAGATGTGTAAGTTGATATTATGTACAATTGTTAACAAATCAGTACTCCAAAGTTGTTAAAACATTACCACGTTTTAGAAAGTCTTAAACGTAAACACACGTTGATCCTTTATAACTTAAGTAAATACAATAAAATCCATTTTACATATTACAACACATCGATCGATACCTTTTAAGCTTTTGGTAACAATCAGTGAATGTTAAATACATTTCGGATTTTTAACATCATCTCAAGGATAAATTAAGCGTGAAATTCGTGGCCTAGTTGGTAAAACGCCTGTCTTCCAAATCAGAGGCCTTGGGTTCGAATCATATTGGTACAAATATCAGTCTGGTTTTAATTTAAAACCTCTTTAGCATATTTCTGGTTAGTTGGATGATATCGTCACATAGCAATTAATCCATCACGTTTATTGTATAAAACAAAAGTGTATTTAAAGATAACGGATACATAAATTCAAAAGAAAAGGTAGTTATGGAATCGTATAACTAACGTGCTTATACAATTCCACAAAATGAATTCATTGAAATATACGTTCCTTTTTGGGTTAGTGTGAGCGGTAATTTACATGATAGTATAATATGTTTCAAATAGTCTAATACAGTGTACGATAGTGTTGCGTGATACATGATTATCTCAATAGCCCCGTTTTTTTCAAATGCTGTCACGTAATAAAACATCGACTCCAGAGGGCAATGTTTTCAAATTTATTCAACAGTTCATTAGTGGTACTGAGTACCTCCGTGGTTTAGTTGGTAAGACGCTTGACCTCCACCCGGGGGTTTCGGGTTCGATTCCCGATAGTAGCTGATTTTTTTTTCTAAAAATATGTCCCCATCCGGTAAAAGAGTTTGCCTGACAACAATACTCGCACGCGTTGTTGTTGCCTCTTCACGTGCGAAGTAGTATTATCAACAAGTGCGATAGTGAACCGCAAGTATCGTGCCTACTCCAGTTGTTCTAAACCCGAAGACTCGATTAATAGGACTGAAGACAATGTTATCTCCCGGTCACGTTCTTAATTATGTCCGAATCACTATTCGGATATGCTGAAGGGTACCCGTACGAATGAAGAAATCAAGAAGTGCCATTCAATAAACTAAGGGGTTAATTATATTTAACAGGCCGACTATGTATCAAACCATTTACACAGAGAATGTGGCGTTTAATGTTAGTCGGATATCAAGAAGATTTTTAGAAGTTACAAGTGTAGGTTTGGTATGAATTACGAGTATATTAAATCTGGACACATATGAACACTACTTATATACTCGAGTCTGGCAAAAGCCAGTATATTAGTATCACATGTCGGAAGATCTAAAGATACTTAGAAGTTCGTTTTCTATTAGTAAGCTTTCTGCGTTTTTTTTAACAAATTTGTTTTTATGTGTATCCAATTTATTGGACTTTACTTTCCTTTCCTCTGCAAATATGGATTCGATTCCCTCGAAATTTTTTTTTTTCTTTTATACGTAATTATAAAACAATAGAAGACCTGTTTGTATACATACAAATTACTAACAGAAAAAATAGCTAACCCCTTGTTGATTAACGAACTTTTTGTAAATGTGCCTGAAAATTGTTTACGCTTTCGTGAATGAAGATTGTTTTCGGTGCCGTATTCACGAACTGATCTATTGAGATCGTCCCCACTCGAACACTGGATGATCTTATTGAATGAATTTTCCGATATTGATATGTTGTTGGATTAATTGAAAATAGCTGTATCACTTCACATGGAAGCATGCGTTATCATTGTTCCTGTGTTGTTATTATTTTTAGACGTTTACCTATTTAATTGTTTTCTTATATTATTTTATTTCAATTGTCAAATTATCTTTTTGATCAATGACTAAAAAACAACAACAAATATAATTTAACATTAACATGTATGCAGTGTTATACTCGTACAATTGGAAAAAAATAAGTCAACAACATGACAAAACAAATATATACAATTCGATCAATTCATCCCAGTAAGAACAACTTTTTCACTTTTCTCCTGTAAGTGGTCAAAGGCATATGCATCTTGTTTGATGTAATTTTGTTAAACCTGTATCACAAATGTCAAAATCAAATAAATAAGGAATGCACTCGAGAACGCGAATATTTTCATAACGTTTCAACGTCTATTTTCCGATATTTAAATGCCAACGTTTTATTGGGTAATACAAGTAGCATTTTTGAAGGAATAAGTTTCCACAAGATTCCAAACTGTAGGTTTATAACGCCATTACCATACGGCACGGTGTTAATATTGTTTACTGTTTACGTTACATATTTACTATTTTCTTTGCAGACCACACAGAAAACGGGTTCGATGATCTTTCTGTTATTTTTTTTTATTAATACATTAATATTTTATCGCATTTAAAAAGTAATATTAAAACTTAAACTACTTACAATATAGTATATACCCTAAATGATCACTATACAAGAAGATTGGTACGATCTAGGAAAAAAATGACAAAATCTTAAATATTATATAAGAGGGTTTGCATCAAAATCTAAGGACGTATAATAGTAGAAGTGAAATAAGTAAGAAGAAATAAAGCGATTTATTTATATCAATACTTCGTTTAAGGTACAGGGAAAAATACGAACTACTGGCATTTTTTTCCAACCAACCAATGATATTTTGTGTAATAATATTTGTTAGTCACTCCAAATTATGTTAAGTTTGTGCATAACAATTCTAGTAATTTCATAAATTTAACTGGATGCTGTTTTAGCTTTTGGTAATTATATAAAGGTATAATATCAAACTATGCGCTATCTTTGCCAACTTATATACGTTTAATGTAATCGTAAGTCATACGTTTGATTAAGCGATACGTTTCATATTATTAAATATCGAGTGTTTTGCGCAAAGTCGGCAAAAATTCTGCTGTGATTACAACGTTTGGAGCTCTGTCATATACGAGTATGTTTACCCCGTTGAAGAAAACAGCCTAATAAACTGAAAATGAATAATTATTCATATTTAGATTCGAGTAATATTAAACCATTTATGGTATTGACTTCATGCTGATTGTAACTGAATACCGACGAACCTGAAGAATACTCGAATCTACTCCAAGTTTGCTAGTTAGTTACCATTAGCCGATTATTGCGTGTATGTAGCCCTACAATATCATCAACATCTTGGCACGTCTAAATCTCTCAATTTTCTATTACATGTTGAAAACTTTTACATAAATATTGAACTAGATGAAAAAGGAAAATTGTAATTATCGATAACTTCTCGACTGATATATTTTGGTGGAACAACCATTATTATGGAAGAAATAGAAAAAAACGTAATTATACTCCATTCAAAATTATACCCAATGATCGGTTAAACTTGGTGAATATCTCCAGAATGGTTAATGGACAAGTAAGTGAATTACATTTGACAATTCACCATTCTGATGATGCTTTTTGAATGAAAATGGTAAGTAGTAAAAAGTGAGTAGAATAAAATTACTTACAGTATTTTTTATGCATTAACTTCTTTCATTAAAATTGCAATTATTCTTCTAAACGTAAGAAATTAAAAAAGCGTAGTAAAAGTAAAAAGGTTTTATACGAACGAATACAGGTACAGTACCCGGCGGTAAGTAATACACATAGGGCTTAAGAAAGAGACTGTGGGCCATAATCGGCCGACAGTTTCTTAAGCCGGCCTTTAATCTTAAGCCCAATGTGTATTACTTACCGCCGGGTACTGTAGTTAGTTGTTCAGTGCTACAAGTATATTAGAATTAACACTCCAACCGAGCAAATACGAGTATGCCCAAGGACTTGATTATTTTTCTATCTCTTTCATAATCTTTTCATTACAAGTTTGACACTGCGGATGAATTTCTACCGTGAGCTGCTCACGAGCTGTTTGCATCGACCGTGAACTGACCGCTGCATGCCTGCGATATGACATATATGTTAGTTGTATACATATTTGGTATGAGCTGGCCGTTGCATACACTTTTTTACCGTATTAAGTCAGATTGTTAGGTTGCCGCCTGCCTAAAGCTTTTAACCGGGAAATCGGCTTAAATTTTATCTTAAATCACATAAAAATTATTTATCCGCCAGTTTAACCACCACCTCTACTAAGAAGAACTAGCAACAAACTTAACAAGAGTATATTGTTTAATAACGAAATCATTAGGGAGTTGACTAATATATCTAGCAATTAATTAGATATCCGCCCTGACTTACAAATGTGTACATTCAAATATTAACAATTTATGAAGTATTATGAAACGAGCCCATACGAAGTGTTGAAAAAAACTTATAATAAATAAAATAATTGTAATGGTCAGCATAATTAGTTGTGAATATGATTATGTCGATAGTTATCCTAATATAATAGTATGTAGGAATGTTCTGCACCGCGCATACATAGCAGTGTGACGTGAAACCAATATTCATGAGACCGCTGCCCAAGAACAACAATAAGTAGCATTAGATATGTAGAAAGATTACTGTAAACAGACGAAATGCGTCCAGATTGACCTTGCACTTGCTACAGGCGAAGTGAACCGTGAGCTGAGTCCTTAGTCTTCACTAGTGCAACCCCGCCACTCATGAAGATATTTAGTATTATATTATATGTTATTATAGCGTTGCGAATACAGATTTGCTCAGTGGCTGAAAACGACGTATGCCAAATATGTTAAGCACCATGTTTAATGTTCTTGTTGTTCAGTCATTATTTGAGACTGACTGCCTGTTGCTGATAATAACATAAAAAATATTTATATCTTGAATAAGTTGTGTTTGACGAGTATATGATATATTTCTAAGCAAATTATACAAATTGAACATACTCGTAGGTTATACCAATTTTTACTTATACCAAAAATGTGGTCTAAAGGCTAACATGCATACTTTGCACACAAGCGTTACGGGCTCGATTCGCGGTTGGCCCTGTAATGTTAATGGATGGATGTTTTTCATCATGTTCTACTGGCATTTGGTAACTAACGAGAAATACTCGTAATAATTCGATGAGCGTTCTCGAAGTACAATTTGTTTACTATAAAGTGTTATATACTTTATTGTTTTATTATACACATTTCAAAGACTAGGAGAGACTGTGAATGATTTTTTTACGTGTTTATTTCAAAACAAGAGTTTGCACTATAGCTAACGTACTTATATTTTTAGAGGATGTAATGATATTCATATTGTAACGACATTCCGTTTCCTAAATATAATGACGATAAATTATTTTGATATCAACTGTAGAAAGAATCTATAAAAAACCTTTACCTCGACCCTGCTTTAAACACAATTTCAAACAGAAAACTTTCTACCATTATATGAAGTGTTTTCCTTCCTAGTAGATCAAGAGGTTTAAACAAGCTAAACAGTATAACAATAGTTATGTGAGTAGTACAATGAATGTGAAGTAATACGATGAGGATTTAAGAATTTATGCATATTTTTTCCTCTTATTTTTTTTACTCTCAGCGAAAGATTAAAAAAAATCATTTTCATTCGGAACTTATTCTAAATAAGTTCATGCCATTCTACGTAACTCGCCAAGTTTTGCCAAGTTTTCACATTAAAAATAAATTTAAGTAACAAACGAGAAAAGTCTGCTGTAATGACATTTTGAAAGAAGTAAACATAAGAAGCGAGAGAAACCTAAGGAGCTGAATGAGACGGTTTATTGAGTCACAGGATTCGAAAATTTATGTCGTAATAGAAAAATCTTACTTCGAGAGAGAAACTGTATAATGGTACATTTATATGCATGTAACAAAGCCACTACCACTATAAACACTAATTTAATTGTACTTTTCGTTACAATCACGCCATAACCTGGAATTCAGTATAGTTACTTTACAAACACAAAATGTTATTTTTCGAAAATTTTAACATTCTTTTAATTATTTGTTCGAAATCGCACAAAGTTCCAAATGATTCAGCTCGGATTAAAGGTGGTTCTAAGCAAGTCATAACTCTAAAAGCATCTGTATTTATATTATACTAACAAGTAGCTACACTCGTACAGTAATACAATGTGATACTCGTAAGCATTAACAGTGAGTGCTGCCGACCAAATAGGCCGAAGCTTTTCAAATACTCGTTATAGCTGACGTCAATACAAATGGAACGGTACCATAGAGGGTACTACATTTGCATCCACCCGCTATCCACCCATACTATACTGCTGTGCGGTGTTCTGCGGAACTCGCCCGGTATGGGCAGACGCCGTAAATAGTCAGCTATCAAACGAGGACTCGCTAACTCGGATTAAACAATTGATGCAGTTAATTAACAGAGATTCTCAATTGTAAGAGGATACTTGAAACATGTGTTATTTTATGAAGTCAATAAATAACACATGTCATTTATTTTATGAAGTCAAGTTCAAGTCAAACTTGATAAGTTATAGTTAGAAGTTAACAGAACACTAATAGAATTTTCCATAAATTTGAAGCTTATTACACAAATTCAAATGTGTAATTTAACATCAAGCTTTAATAGAATCTTCAAATAACCGATGAATTATGCGTATAAAAGTTTTGAAATCTGACAAATCCAACTTAAAATTAAGGTACACTCGACTAAAGAGCAAATAAACACGTTTCAGTTATTTTACTACCAATTCTAAATATAATATATTGGTAGTACGTGATAAATAAAAATAATGTCAACTAAATAATGACTGATATAATAAGCAGGATGAAAAAATCATTCTAAATAGTAAGGCCATTTAAAACAAATCCGTGCAAATATAAAACAAAATGACGACCTCCGTAGCCTAGTTGGTAAGACTTGCCTGTCTGCCTCTCTACCAACCCGGGGTCTGCGGGCTCGATTCATGTTGAAACACAGGTTTTTTTAAAAGAAGGATTCCTATCTGGGTTCCTCTCAAGACCTCTTTAAATTATTTTTGAATGATTGGAAGAAATTTCCACGTGTCAATAAAGTCCGCAAGGTTGTACTGTATATACTGAAAGTGTAATATGGAATACACGAATGGTGAAAAACAGACAAAATTAATCAACAGTTATTAAGTCAAATTGAATGTGAATGGAACGTTGATAGAAAACTAAGAAAAGTATAGTTCGATCAAGTGTATGCCAATGAAAAATCAGCGAATCTTCATGAGTGGGTGCATGTATGTCTTTGAATCTATACTCACTGACTATCCCGATAGGTAAATGGTATGTACTCATTTATAAAAAAAATTAACGCACAAAGTTTGAAAAGAATGTCTAAGAGATAAAAAATGCATTATTTCAAATGGGATCAATAAAAACGTTTCATAAGTGGTTAATAGATTACCTTATAAAATGATCTGAAGACCTATCGAGGTGGTCATAATAAAAATAAAATTAGCACAAGACGATGCGATTACTGATCATTATGTTACTATCTATAAAATAATTAAACAATGTTTTATTGTAACATTTAAACCACAAACATTAGTACGACACATTTGCATAAAATTAATTATGATCAAGAGGGCTGTGCAATCCAACATTGGTTTATTTATTAACAAATATCGATTTAAATTAAAATGCATAGATAAATCTATTGTAAAAAATGTATATTTTCCCTTTTCTAACTCTAGACAGGAAAGGAATTTCATTTTTAAAATATGTAAGATAAGTATGTTTTGTATGTTTCAATTATGATTAAATAAAAGATAAACCATTCATTTTTGGACAACGCTTCGTAGAACAAGTATCAGTAATCTGTTTATATTTAAAATTATACTAATTGTGCAGTAATAAAAAAATCATATTTTTTACATAAATATACATGTAAAAATCCGCAAACCTGTTTTGGAATTGTCTAATTTATAATATGAACAATACAAGATACAGTTTCAGTAGTGATTACAGTTTCGTTTGATATATTGTAGTATAACCTGGTTGGTCTATTGCAATAAAGCAACTTCTTCCAACCAACCAGAAATATATTATAAAAGCGAAAATCGTATTCAAATCCTTTTTTTAATAAATCTTGGTTCTAACGAGAATCGAAGTCGCAATCCCCGGGATTTAAGCAATCTTCTTACCAACAAAGATACGGAGGTTGTCGATTCATATTTTTTAATGCTTTCATTTCATTAGTTGAATCCACAAAAATGTAGGATATTATTTTGAGGTCAGCCTCGACCGTGAATGATATAAACAATTCAATATCAGCGTGTCCTTTACAAGAATGTAAATTTTATTTGGAAAATATATGTGACCTGTTATAATAATATTTGTTGGTACATTTTTTTCTAAACAGAGTGACGAATATTTAAAAAAAATATTTTTTTTGCGATGTTTTCTATTCGATAAAATTCTCAACGTCCATAATATTATATTTTTTATTGTCTTACTATCAGAGAAAATGTTTCATCAATCTCGAAAACACGATGTAAACAAATCTGTATGTGTGGCACGAACCTACCTTTTTACTGGTTCAAAAGGTTTTCCTCGCAAGCACGGGTAAGTGTGAGCAAAATATAAATGTTTGTATATGATAACTTATTATAAATGTTTGTTTATGATCTTATAAAAATATTTGTTTTAAATATCGTGAAGTTTCAGGCTTGAACACACCTTCTGCAATAACTTCAACTTGCGAGTATACCTCGTTTTCCACTTAGTGACAGGTACTTGTATGTACAATATATAGTTTACCTAATACTCGCATCTATGCTTCAATGTTTAAAATTTACCAATTTGCTGCAAGTATAATATGCTCTGAATTAATTTTGTTTTCAACGCAACTGGGTTTTAGTACTTAAAATATATTATCCGTACGGTGAATTCAGCAATCGAAATTTGGGTGTGTATGGATTGACCTGGATCACTCAGATATTGACCATAACAGTTACCTAAATAATATATACTCCTTAAAAGGAAAAGGACAGGGGGGAATGGAGGAGAAGAGTTCAAATTGCTGCAAACCAGTCTTAGGACTGCAACCACGGAAGGAAAAGGAAAATAACCTTGAAATGAAAAACACTTGAATTTCCCTTCAATAATTTTTTTGTTGTCTAACTGAAGGTTGCCCATTGAGTACATGCAACCATGATATCGGAACGGAACATAACGGAACAAAATTTTTATGGTAAAAAAATAATAATTCTCTTGCATTTTAAAACTGTTGATTACAATTTTTTGAGTACACATTTGATTGAAATGCCAAATATTTTCATAAAAATAAGAAATAAACGTATGTATTCATATTACTGAATCCAGTGTATAAAAGAATACATATAAGTATAATATTTCTCATTATACCCGACTTTAAATTTATATTATAAATATCTCGGCAGGTATTGTGTTGTATACAGTATAATCTGGAGGGTTTATTGACATGAGGGTATATCTTAAAACCAACAAGAAATATATTAACGAGGCGTGTAGAGAAAAATAGACGTATTATTTTTTTTAATGTTGGCCACCCACGTGAATTGAACCCGTAACCCCCAAGTCGGAAAACAGGCGACTACCAACTAGGCCATGGAGGTAGACAAGTATCTATAAAAGTTTAAATGTAATAATCAATATCTAGAAAACTAGTATTAATACACATTTAATATTTGTAAAACTACGTGATTTTTACTTTACGGCGTGGGTAATGCAGACATTAAGTAATGCAGACATACCTTTAATCTGAAAGCCCGCAAGTCTCATTTACCAAATTGTCCAAGAAAGCGCTTTGAAGTAGTTACGATCAAACAGCTAACTAACAATTTGAGCGCCTTACAAACGTAATAAGATCATTTTTTATGGCGCAATGATGTACTCAAGTTTTCTGATATCTGTGTTCAAAGCGTCAATATGGACTTCCCAGCAAAGAAATCGATCAATAAAAACGCCAAGAAATTTTATACTATCAACCTTTTCCAGAGAAACAGAACTACAATACACAGTACCCGGTGGTAAGTAATACAAATCGTTTGTAGAGCGTCGTCTCTGTCGCACGATGCGCTAACAGTCCGGTATCGTAGTCACGATGCGATTAGAGCATCGTGCGACAGAGACGACGCTCTACAAACGATGTGTATTACTTACCGCCGGGTACTGCACATACGAGTACATCCAACTGAAGACGAACAGGTGAGCAATTTTATGAATTTATTTATATTTAAGTCATACACCAGAAATCTAACTAAAAACCACAGTTTGGTAGACAAGCGTTGTGCCAACTGCATTGGCCACGAAGGTCGTCAAAAACAAAAAAAAAATAATGCAATCAATAAATAAAATCGAAAATAATTTTAAGTTACAGAAAAGTATTTTGGAAGGTCAAATTTAAAAGCATTTTACCTAAATATATACTATGTTATGATAAATTTTAATCTGAAAGACATCAAACTTGCAAAATAAAAATAATAATTTATGATAAATATAAAACAGAAAATACGAGAAAGTTTTAATAGCTAAATCGGTACTAAATTACATTTCCACACATGCTTGGTGACATAATATAACTAACAATAATTGTACTCGATAACATGTTAGTAAACAATACATATTAAAACAATATTTACCAATCTTCATCAGAAGTGGTCCAGGCGGTGTCATAATGTCATGTGTTGCGCACAATATTAGATAAAAATGTAAATATTTTACACACAGTAAATAAATAAGTCAACTAACTACACATGCTCAGTTCAAAAAACTATAAAAGTTCTATGGCAGATGAAACCAAACTAAGCATCGGCCGTAGCGGAGCTTCCTAATCAAATATTAGATAAACATCCTCTATTTCATTTAATATTCCATAAGACATCCTTACCCATCGCCATGGCTGCATCCGGCCTCGGGTTAATGCTTCCGCTACCCAAAGATGGCCACAATACACGGGACGTGATGGGCCTGTGTTATTTTTGTTTCAAACCCCCGACAATTTTATTTCACTTCGCACGTGTTAACTGTCTGCATTTGTACCCCTACACATTACGTGGAAGTTCTTTGTAAACAATACTTGGTTCTTATCTTATTTGCTTTGAAGCTAATGTCAATATTACTTCTTGCAAAGACATTAAAAGTGAACTACAAATAAAATAAATATCTTCTTAGGTTTAATTTGTATATATGGTAGGCAGGCAGTCAGCGAAAATCTTGAATACAACATTATTGAAAAAAAGAACTTCAATAAATCGAACAGGCTTTTCAAATAAAATTATTATTTAATCGATGATGAATTTATTTCCTATATAAAAGTATATTTCTCATAAACATAAGTATGTATATCTGTATTAGTTCTAATGGAGTCTTTTTTATAAGTTTACAATGTGTAAAACTGGTTATAGACGCATTATAAATTTATAAAGATCACAACTTTTCACATATGTCAAGTTGAATATAAATACATTCTAATTTAAACAGAATGTTTGTAAACTTAGTATTGACATTTCATGCTTCCCGCCCGTTGAAAAAAAACAAAACAAAAGAGCGCCGCTGTCAAACGAATGTATCAGCGGAGTCGTTCGAAATGCGCGCGATTCGAATATCGAATTCCGAGAAAATCGCGGTCGTTCGGAAATGCGCGGCGACATATAAACAAAATAACGAGAAAAGTTGATGCCGGCAAGTCGGATGAAGGTGTAGTGTGTATGTGGCGGGCAGCTCGCAGCCAGCTACTGACGGAACGGGCCGGCTCGCGACAGCCCTCGCTCGGCGGGCACACATGGCGCGCTGCGTGCTCGGCTTCCTCCATCTCCGGTGATTTTTTCCCCTTCCAGATGATCTCTCGCCGCCCCACACCCTCGACCCTATGACGCCCTTATCGATGCACGGAGTCTGTGATGTTGACATTTATTAACGCAGCTCATAACAATACGCAATAATACTATTAGACTTACAAGCGATTTTGTCATTTCAGTACCAGATGTTTTATAGACAAAAAATCACACTTCAGCAGATAACGTATACAAGTAAAAAAGACCCAATACACTTTTATTATAATTTCAGATACATACTTCAGGAAATGTATTGTCAATGAATACACGATATCTTTATAAATAATGTTTTTTTCAGGCTGAATTTGACCATATGAGTATTTTTGCATACCTACTTTTGCATATAATGAGAATGAAGTGCATATTTTCATAAAAAAATTCAAAGGATTTAATAAAAAGTTTTGTGAGCTGTATATTTTTACATATAAACGAGAATTTTGAACTTTAGAAACGTCAATTTATCGAACATATCTACTTCCTTCACATCTCTTAAAATATATTATGCACGTGATAAAAAATAATTTTCTATGAGTTTATACAAAAATACGATATTTTGTTTCATCCCTTAAAATAAGATTTCTCATCCTATTTTACAACATCCTTTATGGAAAAACATCTGATCTACTATAGAACAAAATGATAGACGAGAAGATACCTATAAACTGTTACTATATAATATAATAATTCAGTCAGAATAAGAAAAAAAATTATTGCATCACTTTATTATGCAGACGATACGTTAGTGCTAGTAGAAATCGAGGAAAATTTATAAAATTTTGTAAGGAAAGTAAGTGTATGAAAGATGTGAATTCAATAGACTAAGTATGAATTTTAGAAAGCCGAAAGTTATGGTTATTGAGAAAGAAAGTAAAAGCGTGTGTGAAATAAAAGTGAAAAACGAAACATTTAGAGCAAGTTTAGAAAATGTGTTTGGTAGCATGTTCACATCGGATGGCTGCATAAACTATACGAGTAATCTATCTTCTATATAAATAAAAATGTAAATGTTCGTATATTAAAAATCTCTAATCTCCGAAAGTTCTTCACCGATTGCTTTGAAATTTTGGTTGCATTCGAATACAAGCATGTTTATATTTTTTTATATACAGTTGGATTGTATATAAAAAAGTATATAAAACAGACGAAATAATGGGAGCGCCCTCTGCAGCAACACACTCAAACTAAACATTTCTCATTGAGAGGTTATGTCACATAGCATTTTCGACGTTTCGGATTCTTTCATTTAGTTTTTTAACTGTTCAATGCAATTGGCGATGGAATTGTGATGTGTCGATTGATTTTCATTTGAATTCAAATTATATCATGAAATGAATTGGAATTGATCACGCAATACTAAACATTGCTCATTTACAGGTTATGTCGTGTAAGCGAACAAGCGAAATAGACAAATAATGGCTCAAATACGTGCCGAGGAAGCAGCAGAGTTACGTGTAGCGAGGATTGAGGATACACGGTTGCGAGTACGGCGATCCAGTTCTGCAGCTTCAGAACTGCTTCGTTCTCAACAGAATGAACGCGACAGGCTGAGAGGGTCTGGATGACGTTAGTAGGAATATCAAAAGTATCTATTTTATTTAGAATTTAATTTTATCTCTATGTTTGTATTTCAAAATCTATCAAATCGTATGTAGAAATGGAGATTTTTTTTAATTAGTTCCAATTATCTATTTGTCTTCCCTTAACATTTAATTAGTTACAATTATCTCTCTGTCTTTCCTTAACATTTAATTAATTCCAATAATCTCTCTCTTTTCTTAACATTTAATTAGTTCCGATTATCTCTGTATTTCCTAAACAATACTCCTATTTGACAAATATTTGACAAATGCGTGTCCAGCTGCAAAACGATTGATCAGCTGAGATATTCTCACATCAATTGCTGGAAATTGGGAACGGAAAGGTGCCGGCTGATATGACCTCAGGACGAATTTCATTGCCTCATAACTTCTGTCATTAAGGGACGTCAAAAGAAGAATTAGTTGAAAAAGTATTTCCCAATATTCGAATCACGATTGGCTGAGTGAACGAGCTATTATTGCCGCCAAGAACAACTTAATAATATTATTCAGTTCCTCTGTTAATGTTTCGCAATTTTATATGTTTTTGTTATAACTTTCTTTCTTCTTTTTCAGTGCAATCGATCTGCTTTAGTTCATCAAAATGCCGAGGAAGCAGCAGAGCGACATATTTGAGGTTGCGAGCAGGGCGATCGTGTTCTGCAGCTTCAGATCTGCTTCGTTCTCAACAGAATTGACGCGACAGGCTGAAAGACGTCAAAAATATTGTATACCCACAAGCATTGTGAAATTAAACATATTAGAAACGTGTACTTTCTCTTTTCTTTATTTTCCATTTAACCAGTCTGAGCCACAGCAACGCGTGGCCGGGTACAGCTAGTATTAAATAAGAATAGCAACAGGCAAAATAATAAATAGTGGGTTATGCAATATGTTTACCCGAGTATTTACAGAGAAACAAAGCAGGCTGCTTATAATTTAATATCGAACTCAACATTAGCAAAATGTGATACATAAAAGTAAGACATGCGGTAGAAATGCAAGCGTTGTGTAGAATGTGGTGTGAAAAACAATGTATGGCACATTCATAAGTGAGAATTTCCCCTCAAAAACTGATAATTTCGTTTAAGAAAATGAACCGCGCATCGTGATTTTTTTTATGTTTCCCCAAAAACTAATCATTTCGTGTAAGAAAATCTGGGTTTCCGCCGTATTCATTGTTTTTTTTTTAATAAATTATTTTTATTGATCTACTGAAGAATTTCACTATTTTTAATTCTGTATGCCATAGGTTGCCGACAGCTGACGTGTATGATGGGAGAAAATAGTACCTTTTAAATTAAGCACATTTTAAAAGAGTTGTTTTATAATATTGTTACTAAGCAATTATGACCTATTTTGTTTTACGTGAATCGTAATAATAATATTCAAACTTATTTCTACATGTGTTAAAATATTGAATTTCGGTAGGAGTAGAATGATATAGTAATGTGTTGTTTTATTATATTAACTTTTGTTGAATAACGTAAAACCTGTCGAGCTTATTGCCTTGTGACAATCTCTTCCAATCAATTAAAAAGCTGTTAAAGAGGCCTAAAGTGAAAACAAGACTGGAATCCTTGTTAAAAATCTGGGTTTCCGCGGGAATCGAATCCGCAATCCCCGGGCTGGAAGACAGGCGACTTACCAACTAGGATACGGAAGTCGTCTATTGTAACATTTAAAAGAATATTGTGAACAGAAACTTAAAGAAACATGAACTTAGATCTATCATTAACACTTGTATCCCGTGTTTTAACGTGATAAACTACTCGTACGAGTATTTGCGGTGATTACTGGTCCCGTGTTTCTACGTGATCGATACTTCTTCCAAAAAAGGACATATTACTGCCATTTAGAAAATATTTTGTTAATAATTCAAACGAAACGACAGTCTCTTGATTCCTAACATGGATAATACATTAAACAGTGAAATATGTATCAATGTGCAGTGAACAAGCAGATCTTAAAGATTGTGACATATGAATGTGGAGACCAACTATTGTACAATCTCCGGGTCCAAATAGAATAATAAAGTTGCAGTATCCTCCAACAATGTTGTAAAATAACGTATCTAAATATGTGTTGATATGTGTTCTATCAACTGACAAAAAAGAAAAACTCTGCTTAACTTACAAGGTATGTGCTAAGCACACGATAAGTGAGACCCGGTACATGTGTAAGGGGAGTATGATGTAGCCCACCACAAAAGGAGAATGTTTGCAGAATAACCATAATTAACAAAATTATTAAGTTTCATAACAACATTTTTAATATTTACTTATATAGTATATTGCAATTTTAATAAACCCTTCATAAAAATAAATTACAATGTATTTAAACCTCCACAACGTTAATGCCTTAACTATAAACAACAAAATAAGAATTACTCAAAAACCATCCGGGCACTGGGAAAGGTTGTATAGGTTTTGAACGGGTCTTAAAGTGTTAATATATCTATCAATAATAATAATAATATGATATCTATCAATAATACTCCAGGGCAGTTGAAGGATTATATTATTAGTCATAGATATTAATTTCGGAGCCATTTCAGCGTTACGAGATGTCATCGGAACTCGAGTAATGTGTTTCCGGAAGCAAGTCAGCCGGCATCTGAACTTTCCGAAGTTTCCACAGTTCTGGTCGGCTCGGGACGTCAGTTACAAAAATAAATTCGGCTTCACAGGAAACTGATATTTAGTTCACTTCATGTGGGTGGATTTATGTTGCGGAAATATTATGTTTGATATAAAAATATTAATTAATTTTCATATACTTTGCACGTGTCCATCAGAATGGGTGGAGTCTAAATGTAAAATCAAATATTATATTGTATATGTTAAACCTTCGTCTTTCTCTTAAGTTAGATCTGTGGTGTGTTATCATCAGGACTGCTTATCTTGATACGTTGACTCTCAGTTATTCTTCCTTCTTTTTGGAGGTCTTCCTTGGAAACGACAACCAGTGGGTATTTCATACATTCACACGTAATCGTGTTATCCATCCCTTTTACATGAGCTCGCCAGTGTTTTCTGCGATTTCTACCCCATCTCACAATGTTGTATTATTGTATTGTATTACACTTTCGTTGTACACTCGTACAATACAACTTTGCAGGCGTATTGCCATGTGATAATATCGTACAACTAACCAGAAATATGTTAAAGATGTCTTAAGTGAAAAAAAAAGACTAAAATCCTTTTTTTAACGAGTTCCAACGGGAATCCGCAACATCCAGAGTAGGAGACGAGCGTCTTACCAACTAGGTCATAGAGATCGTCTCTTGCTTCAAATATTTCTCGGATATAGGAGTTTTAAATTCTACCTCTAAGTTTTTAGCCTACAATGTTAAACTTACTTATAATACTAAAACTTACTTATAATAATTAAACTTACTTATAATAACTTAAACTTATGTGTAAAATTAGGAGATACTCTCTTGCTACTTATTTTTACTATACTAGCTGAAAAGCTCATCCAAGAATATGTGAAAACAATTATGTACTAAATACTTGTTAATTATTATATCTACTTAAATTATATCCCATCACGCCATGTCCCTTACCGTCCCTGCATATTACCAATCATCATAGTATTTGCTCATTTTGGTTTTGCCTATCTTCGTTTGAGATCCGTGATCATCGATCCTCATCAAGAGATTGCCTTTGTTTAGCATTTATACAATAGTTTGTCGCCGTAGCCGCTGTTGTTCAGCTTTTCTTCGCTTTGTAGCAACAGGTTTTTCTTCTATCAATCTGGATCTTCCAGGCATTTAAAAACTTTTTTATAAAGTTTAAAAGTTAAAGGTAAAATCGAGAGGTACTAACTTTATACTTACATGCATACTAACGTTTTTTCACATTTTGTCACTTTAAAGCGACATTGAATTTTGAGATATTTTCGTATTTTTCAGCGCGCGTGTATTCAATGAAAATAAATAGATTTTCATTTGTTTTGTTAAAAAGTACAAAACAAATGTTTAATTTAAAAAAAAATGACCTAATTTAGTATTGAAACTACCTTCGAATTGCCGACTTGTTCTACTTCGTTAGCATGTGTTTCAAAATTGGAATACTTACGTTACGCAGAAACTTCTGCATATGTTTTGTTTAATTTTTATTTTACGGTCATAGTATGTTTTGTTTAATTCAGCTTCACAACATTAAACAATTTATATAATAGATATTTTTAGTGTAATTCGAGAAAGATTTCTAACTATTGGTTTAATTTAGAAAAAAACTTTTTGAATACGGTGAGTTGAAATGTACTTCCAAATATTATTATTAGAATCACGATGTATTTTATGTAAAATAAAATCACAATAATTTCAAATTTATTGGTTCAGAGTATGTTGAAGGTCCAAATCTCCCTCACTGCTATCATAGATTAAATTATCGGAAGCCCCTTTCTTGTCGGAGTAGATTAATGTAGATTACACATATAGATTCCTTATTTTGTTCTGCAATAGGTACCCATAAAGTTAAAGCACGGATCTAATTTGGATGTTTATAAGTTTTCAGAGAATTTGAGTTATGTTTACAAAATAAACCATAGACTTTTTCAGAAACCATAAAATACGTTGGAGCTGTTTTAAGGAATATAATAAAATATAAACCCTATAAATATAAAGTTTATAGTTTAGGATACTGATTTATTTATATTTAACGGTCGCAGTCTTAACGAAATAAAAAAAATCACTTCAATTTATACGAAAAAAAAAACGAAATTCAAATTAAAACAGAATTCAAACAAACTTTATAACATATCATAAAGCAAAAAAGAAAATCGATAATAAAATGGGAAAAAAATCTAAATTTGAACACGACTCAAAACAGAAAAAAATCATTTATGTACAAAATTGAAAAAGTATAAGGCAAGAAGTGCAATGAAAAACTTGTTCAATACACCATGATAAATTGAAAAGCAACACTAAAATAAGTATTGAGAAATCTTAAATATTCCTAATTTCAGCTTCCCCCTGGAACAGCTGAAAATACTCACACCCACAGTATTGCACAATCTGTGCAATCGCCAAAGGGGTGAGAAAAAGTCATAATTTGTGTTATGAAACCTCTTTGAAGACCCTGAAGTTTATATATAAAAAATATAATGAAATCTTTCTAAATATTGTTTCATAAAATTTAAGATGCAGTGTTAAGTGGTAAAAAATATATTTATGTGCAAACAAATTAATAAGTATAGGTATTTTTCTTCTTCAATTGTAATTAATTGGTTTAAAAATATGTTTATGTGCAAACAAATTAACAAGTATATTTTTTCTTCTTCAATTGTATAAATGTTTCAAATAGAATTAATCTGGCGCATTTTCATTATTTTAATTACATTGGCCGAGTCATGTCATTAAAGGAGGGAAATCTAATGGGAAAAAGTATAAAACCTATTTCGACTTGGAAGGGTCAAACCACGCTTTTTTGGTTTGTTTGAAATATCTAGCATGCATTATGCAATTATATCTAAACGTAAAACGTGTATTTTGAAGTAAAAATCTATCTTAAAAAATGTTTATTCTATACAACCCCCAATTCCTTACGAAGTATTGATACACTCGTATTTACTTAAACGATGACCTCCGTGGTTTAGTTGACTAGATGCTTGACTTCCACCCGAGGATTTTGGGATTGATTCCCGATGGTATCCAATCAAATAAAAAAATGTTCGCCTGATTAATGCATGCACTAGTGTGCGTGTGTTGTTGTCTCTTCAAATGTGAGGCATTTTTCCAAATACGTGAGTTCCGTGCATACTCCAGTGGCTCTAAACTCGAAGGCTCAATTAATTGTCTCCCGGCTATGCTCTTCAGCATATCTTATTTGGATTTGTTGAATGATTACTATAAGACTGAATGAATTTACTTAAATATTTTAAAATAGGAAAAACAATGGTTGGATAATTTTTTTGCATATATACGCCCATTTAGGTAGTATTTTTCTCAGGTGGGGAGAAAGTTACGAGGGATATTGAACGAGGTTTAGCGATAGGAAATAAAGTCAATGTGACAATAAAATATACCCGTATATACATCAACCGGGCGGCTCAAAATCTATTAAGATGATATTTGACAACATTATTTTAGTACCAACTTTGATATATGAGAGAAAACGTGGACGTGGAAAAAAAACAGAAAAGGGTTGATTACATGCTGTAGAAATGAGTGCACAGAGAATAATACATGGGGGGAGGGGTTGATAGAATACGGAATAAAATGATTGGTAACTTAAGGTTGATGTATTGTGTAATATGAAGAAGAGCCCACTAAGATGGTTTTGGGCACATATAAAGGCCCGTTCTCACGGTTCAAGTTTAGTTGACCGATTAAAGTTGATCGAGACGACTTGAATCAGTTTTTGTTCACACGGTTCAAGTTTAGTTGACCGATAAAAGTTGATCGACAAAAGTTGAATACGACAAATCGATAAACTCAGCGGGCATCCAGCGAGTTGTTGATGACTCATAACTTGAACGATATAAAAAGTTGATCGACTCTATTAAAACAAAGGTTCTCACTACAAATTTCATTCAACTTTTGTTGATCAACTTTAATCGGTCCGTTCAACTTGAATTCACATGTTCACACGTTTCGGGCCCGTTCTCACGGTTCAAGTTTAGTTGACCGATAAAAGTTGACCGACAAAAGTTGAATGCAATCTCTAGTGAGAACTTTTGTTTCGATATACTTGATCAACTTTTTAAAAAGATTGACCCAGTCAAACTTTATCGTTCAAGTTATGAGTCATTCGTCATTTGCTAGAATTGCATTTGCATTTAATTTTCGCAGTGCAGTATTATGGCACCACTGTTTGCGTGGAAGATTCCATTTTCATTATTATAGATTTTGTAAAATTTGCTTAGATTAAATAAATACCATTGCTATCATTTTAGAAGCAGTTTTATTTTAAAAATATAATTATTTCACAATATTGGAACGTAATAATTAAGAGAAAATTAAAGTTTTTATTAAGTACAAAAACATTTTAAATCGTGTGAATAAATGGAGATACTTCACTATTATTCTGAAAAAAAGTGAAAATATATATGTTAACAAAAACATGACAAAGCATTGTGGTATGATTTTATCTGAAACTAATACAAAAATTTTATTGGAGCATTATTAATCGTATATTATCTCATCATCAGAATCTCTATCCTTGATTTCTGACATAAATGAACGTGTTGCTAGTTCAGTAGGTAGATTTTTATAAAAATTAGCAAAATTAGGTGGGATGAACGATAGTAAATTCATCATGTACCTTTTTTTTGCAAGAAGAAATGGATCTTCTGGAATTGTATAATAAATTTTGGTGAACATTTGATAGAACATCGAATCGTCTTCCGGGACCTCTTATGTCTAAATTCACTGAATAAAAATCTACCTCTGTATTGAAAGTTTCCTTAAATTTAAAAATCATGGGAGACGACGTCTCATATCGAAGCCATCGTATTTTTAGCCAATTAAAATCATAACCACAAACTGTTTTTTTTTTCTATTTGTAACAGAATCCTCCAGATTTTTTGTAGGTAGAAATTCAGTTCTGTGTACTTCTACCACTTTAAACTTGGGCAGTTTTCGTTTTGCATTTTTTATGATTTATATCCAGTATTTGGGCCCAAAAATATAATTATGACTGCGGCTTGATTTTTCGATAATCCCGAACTCCGTATCATTGGGCAAGGAATAGTGCCCAGGAAGTAAAAAATTGTGATCAATAGTTTCTATGGCAATGTTAGTATCCCGAAGTAACTTCATTAATGATAAAGTAAATTTTATATTTCTATTTTGTCCAGTGCATGAATCCGAATACATAATAATGTGTTTGTTAGACGAAGCATTTTCTTTATGTGTTTTATTAACACTGACGCAATATCTTGAGATCCACGCCCACCTTCTGTTTCACCCCAAGTATACATATGTCCCACTCCATTATTAAAACAATGAATGCCAAAGTTGTAAATATAAACATTTCGTTTGTAATATGTAATAGATGTTGTGAGCTTTGGGAATGGAAGAGCTTTTTGGAGATCGAAAGTAATAACGTAACTTTGAGTTATTTCATTTTTATAATCCATTTTCAAACATTCTCTATGTTAGCTTGTCCTGCCTTCCGCAAATGTAGATGTTTTTCATTTATGATACTCGTAACATTCTTCAACTCCGGATTTACCTCTACTTTCATTTTCATTTCTAATTCATCACACAAACGATGAGTATCTCGGTTAGGTAATTTGAAACTTGGGTTAAACTTTCTGTTAAAAATATGATAATAATATTTGAATTTTTCGGTTCGATTCCATTTTCTTCGTATTGTCCCTTATACAAATCGTACATTTTGCGGAGAGTCAATGCCGGATTCAAGTGGTTTATGTTCGAATTCTGTACTCTGGAGTAATGGCTTTGGTAGGCTGGAAAGTAATTAATATGTGCAACTATATCGGAATCATCTAGTTTTCTGGTGGAAGTTTTTCCTCGTTCGTCAACAGTTTCCTGAACATTTTTTCTTGGAAATACATATTTACTATATAGCCTGCCATCGCTTATTTGAAACGTATTTAAGAAAAACGTTTTGCATACTTCGACACTTTTATCTTCCAATTTCAAAAAGTAAGAAAATGAAATTGTTTTCCCTTAACGTGAGTTATCCGCGGGACGTCTGCGGTGCGGTGTACTAGTTTAGATTGGACCAGGCCGAAAATAAATGAATTTTGAATACCATAATCACCTAATTTCCAAAATGAATTAAAATTTTGTTTCCTCTCGTCTTCTTTTATTTTTTCAATGCATTTTTTATGCATTTGCAATCTTTGTTTACAAATATTTTTTTAATCACAACATTTGCTTTCTTGGTGACATATTCTTGGCCACAGTTTCGTAATCTTTTACGTTGATTAATTTTCCCCGTAGCTGGACGTCTTAACATTTTCTTAGTTTTCTTGACCTCTTGACCTTCATTTTCCTGATTATCATCAGCTTGTTGGTTCATTCCTGACATCTGCTCGGCCTCAGATACATCTAAAAAATAGTATAATAACAAATTTCATGCCCCCTAACTTTACGTTTTAAATATGTGAAATTTAGATAAATAATTAAAATATGTTAGCTTTTTAAAGGTGGGATAAACATAATACGGTCAAAAACATAACCTATAAATATTATCATCTCTATAAAGTGCTTTAAAATACTCAATGTTGGAATTATAAATGTTATTTTCAAAACGACGTTTCTTACGATTTTTGCTCATGTTAAATAAAATTGTTTTTAGTTATTCTTTTAACAAAATAGTTATTGTCTGCACAACTTCACACACAACTGCTTTCGACGCCATTTTTAATTAACTGAATAGTTTCAACTTGAAAGCAAATGGCGACACTTGAACGATAAAGTTTGACTGGGTCAACTTTTAGTTGATCAACTAAAAAGTTGATCAACTTTATTAAAACAAAGGTTCTCACGTCAAATTTCATTCAACTTTTGTTGATCAACTTTTATCGGTCAACTAAACTTGAACCGTGAGAACACGCCATAACGAATGAATTAAGAAAGACCAACAAGTCAAGTGTTGAGTGAGAGTCGTGGAAGAGGAAGACCTAGGAAACTATGATTGGATCAAGTAAATAATATTTTGAAAGAAAGAAATGTCAAAAGTCAGAGAAATCGTATATGTTGTACATATGTAAAGACGAAAGATGTGTGTTGTCGTAGGAAAGTATGGCGATCAATCTTTTTTGTATAGATATACGAGTATATGTATGTGTGTATGTCAAGTTATTTATGATTCTGGATAGAGTGAGGACATATATGACATAACATATTTGAAATAACGCCCAAGATACCCAACATAACCTTGTGCCGGCCGAACGAGAGAGCGCATGAATGGAGACTGATTGAACATAATAATCCTTAAACTGGCAACAAGACTTCAATGGGAGATGGGAGCTCCTTGCTCCTACAATTTGTGTAGCCCTGCTCCTCTTCACTTACATCCAATTGGCTAACGAGCCTGAACAAGAAGAGATAAACCACTTTGCTCTCTTCACATGACGCAAAGCGTAGAATTTAGACATTTGCGTGGTTATCCTTGAAGTAAGTACTCGCAAATGCTTTGTTTGAGTTTGAGTTGGTAGTTAGTTTTATATGGTAAGTGATAATAAATCAAATGAATCTAGTATGTTATGATACAAAATCAACTGACATTCGTGATACATACAATAACTATCCAGGGACATAACATACGTATGTAATGAAAATACAAATGTGTTTGATAGTGAAATAAAACGGTACTAAATAAATAGTGACGAAATTTTATTCGAATTCTACAAACAAATTGATAAGGTTGTCCAAAAAGTTGTTTCGTATTTTAGGTCAAATTCAAATGCGTTTTTTTATATTTAGATGTAACTCTATTCTGTAAATCTGTTTCGATATTTTCAGTATCTCAACAACCTGTCGGGTCGTAGACCGTTGGTTATTCTCGATCAAAGTCTTGATTTGGTCATCATTACTGGCAATCGGCCTTTTAAAGTCGACATCGTCTTCGGGTATCGTATCAGAAGTACAGATTTTTTAAAACCACACTTGACACACCATAGCTACTGCATTGTAGTAAAAAATGCACAAGCGCCGAAAAATCAACTTATATTGTTCCATCTTCAAAAAACTGCTCGAGTATTTGTGTAAACATTGGCCGAAAAAATATACTAAACTGTTACCTTTCATAATAATAAATTCAGCTCGTTTGGAACTATGTTAGCGTCAAAAATATTATCCTAATGACATCTATCCGAGAAATACGAAACTACTTTACGGGCAACCCAATATTATCATCATTGAAATTAAAAATAAAATATATTATTTATTTATTATTTGTGGTACGTACATGGTACATCTGGCGGGCTTATCGCTATAAAGCAATTTCTTTGAACCAACCAGGTCAACTTGGATACATTATATTTTACAAAGGTAAATAAATAATCTATGACTTATTTTACAAAAAACATTTTTTTGAATTCAAGTAAAAACAAATAAATTACTAACCTCAACAATAATGGTAGACCACGAGGAAAGGAAAGAAAGGAAAATTAGAATGCAAGGATATTTTGAGAAAAGCAATATTTTTCCAATTATTTCTTGAACCTCCTGACCTTATTGTCTTATTGCCTGACCTCCGTGGCCTAGTTGGTAACATACTTGTATCCCAACCTGGAGGTAGCGGGTTCAATTCCCGTCAGAAACCTTATTTTTTTAAATATTCCAGCCTGGATATCACTTCAGGCCTCGTTAACATTTAGCGAGCGACAGTTAGCGATCGTATGAAAGTTTAATCCATAATGGTGATACGACACTCGAAAATTGTGTCCGCTCTGGAAGGTCGTGATTACCACTAACGACAGTCAAATTAAGGCTTTGATCGAGAATTACAAGTTTCTACAACACGACAGATTACTGAGATACTGAAAATATCAAAAACCACTTTGGTGAACCTCGGTTACGCGAATCGTTACGATGTTTGGGACCACACGGTTTGAGCGAAAAAAACTTATAGGATTGGGAAAAACACAACGAAAACGAACCATCTTTGAAACGAATGGTGATGAACGACGAAAAATGGATTGTCTATATCAATATCGAGTGGAATAGATCGTGAGGTAAGAAGCAAGGTGAACCCCCCCCCCCCCCCCCCCCGAAGGCTAGTATTCATCCGATAAGGGTCATTCTATGTAGCTAGTGGGATTGGAAGATAATGATTTACTACGAGCTGCTCCCACATAACCAGACAATCAATTCGGATAAATACTGTTCGCAATTGGATCAATTAAAGGCAGCAATCAAGAGTCCAGAATTAGTCAATGGAAAGGGTTTCATATTTCACCAAAATAACGCCAGACCTCATGTCTCTTTGCAACTTCACTTCCCTGGAGCAGCAACCATGCCTGTGAGCAGCCACCCCGTGAGACCGGATAGTACATAAGAAGTCCAATATAGCAAAGATTTCCAAGGTAAAATTAGTGCGCATATGGCTTAATTATCGCATCTAGAGAATGACGCAAGATACTTGACATCAAGGGAAAATAACTTCTTTACAACTAACTTATTATTTATGAGATCTGTATTCAAGGAAACTAAACAAGGAAAACTCTGCGCTTTAAACTAAAAAATAATTGAATATAAGACACGTATTCAACGAAATGAAACAAATAATTCGTAATGCAATAGGGAGAATGTAATATGCAATAACAGGAAAAAATGCGTTCTAAACTAAAAACCACTGACTTCTGCATATGTGCTATATAGAAAATTGATCTGACAGGAAAATAAACAATGAAATGCTATTATATAATTTGAAAATCACTGGTAGTCTTTCACTCGGAAGACGTTTCAATAGGTAGGTAAGTGGAAAAACTCAAAATTAACTCAAAAACAAAAAGGGACTATGAGAACAGCTAAAAGATCTTCAAAAGAAAAAAAGTTTACTAATATTGATAAATTTTTTGCATTTTAATATCTCATTAAGTAACATATGCCCACTTCACTAGGATAACAATTGTCAGTGGATTGTTATAAAAATTAACAAAACCTGAGTGGGTTATTGATTTGATATAATTTCTTTCAACTAAAAAAATGTGTTTAAATGCGTCTATTTAAAAAAATCTGACTGACATATTTTATTTCAAATGCTGATTTACTTCTAAATGAAGTGTTAATCACGTAAACCCTTTGTGAATTGACAAAATACTCCGTTTTCTGTATTTTCATTATGTTCATCTACTCTTCGTTTCAAAACTGAGGACCGCTCCATTCGTATCTCTCCTTTAATCGCAAATAGTCGGAATAGTTGGTGTAAGTATTTCATCCACCGCCATCTGTTAATATTTTACCACGTGTCATACGAGTATGCGGCGCATAGTAACCGAGAAATGTAAATAGTGCACGTGTTCAGATCGGAAAATATATCCACATCCGGTCTTTATATATAGAAATTTTCATCCGCCTCCACAATTTGATTATTCCTGTTGTTCATACTCGTATATCGTTCGCTGACTCATTCTCGTATCCGAAAATCGTTTGATAATTAATTTTATCCAAGTTTTATTGAATCCAGTGGAGCTCGAAAGTAAAGTCAGGTCCGTACTGTGCAGTTCATTAAATACATTTTAAAGAATACTTATTGCTTATTTAATTCAAAACGTTTACAAATATTAATTACATACTCGTACATAGTGGAGTTGTAATGTTTAGAACTATTAAAATGTTTACTTACTTTAAAAATAGTGAAGTTGTAATGTTTAGAACTATGAAAATGTTTACTTTCTTCAAATATAAGTTTGCATCACTAGGATAATGCACGTTATAAAATTGGAAAGTTTTCACTTTTTTTCAACCCTATAGAGTTTTAAAAAAATGATGGCAGATTCAAGAATGAAGGATTAGGTAATAATGCGGATAAAAGGATGTTTAATGATGAAAGGAGCATTAAGATGGTTCGGCCACGAAAAAAGAATGAATGATAAAAGTAATGAAGAAAATTTTAAGCTAATGATAAAATGAATGTAGTAATTTTTAAGCTAATATCGAAGTTACTAATCATCAATGAAGTGATGATAAAATTATGTTCGATCAATTTATGTATATAATGAAACTCCATATTATACCCAATCAACACGGTTTTATGTTGGAAACGTCGATTAAAACTAACTCATGCGAATTTACTGATTTTGCTCTCCATGATATGGATAAGAAACACCAATTTGATGTTTATAATGATATTCAAACGCTTTTGGTTAGGTATATTAATAATGTATTGCTCTTCTGTAAATTATGGTCCTTTGGGATTCGTGGAGATATTTCAGGTGGGTAAGTTCTTACATCTTAAATTGTTCTCACGGTTGATTTAAAGGGATGTATATCTGCATTTAAACCATTCTGTTCTGGTGACCCAAGGGGGTCACACATCTTACCCTTATTATTTATAATTTACATATTATATATCAACGATATAATAAATCTGTAAAATGTTCTAATTTTTTAGATGAAACAAAGAATAACAACTTTTAATTAAATGTCTGATTTTAAGATATTTAGATAAATTTTGATAGAATGTATTCTTACTGTGATGATTATAAATTAATCTTACCATGTATTATCCTTCACTAGAAAGCTTACCATAACCAATTGCCCATATAACTTGAAAGGAGTTACACTTAATCGCCGTAACATAATAAAGAATTCAAGTATTATTCAATTCGAATTCAAGTATTGTGGAAATTTTAACTATATTGTTGACAGGGCTAACAAGTTATTAAAATTTATAATGCAGGCCGTTCTCAGATTTGTCTGTTGTAAAACTACGAGTATATTGTTCCTATGTGAGGAGCATCTTTGAGTTCGGTTCGGTCATTTGGAACATCTATCTTAAAAATCTGATTAACAGAGCAAAATGTATGACATGCAACGAAAGTTACATACGGTAATCAAGTTACAAAGTATGAATGAGTAGCGTGATAATGACTCATCATTGGAGCATCATGGAGTTGTGCCTCTTACATCGTTTAGATCCAAAATCGATATTGTTTATTCAAAATTCTTAATGGTCTTGTAGGTTTCTCGGTTTTACATAAAATTATACTTTTACGTCCCTCTGTTCTTTAATGTACACAGGGCAAATGCCAATTATGTAATTAATTCCTTAGTCAATGGAAGTTGCTTTGCGTTTCTTAAGGAATTCGTTGAGTTGAATATATTGTATATCAGATTTCAGTTGCTACATTTAAAAGAGGATTAAATGAGTATTTTGCTATACATTGATTAACTTGATGGCGAGCGACACATCCTAGTTACTCGTAAATGTTTTTTTTTATTTTGTCTTTTGTTTTCTCTCTCTACTAAAAATTTCCGGGATTTTTTTATTTACATGTTGATTTTTAATGTTATTTTGTTGCTTCACATCTAAATGGGATTTTTTACACATAATCTTCTATGAATATTCCACTGGTATATAAAGTAGTGTTTAATATATATAATGTATTCAAGAGACTGTTTGTTTTCTAATAAACCATAAAATAAAAAGATTTACAAAATAAACTTATCCGAGTAGTATACTACTCGTATATAAGGCATGAGAAGTTTGAGAAGACATCAAAGATAGTAGCACGATCAAATTAATCAAATTCTGATCGAGGGAAGATTGATACTTAAAAAATACTTCAAAATAACTAGATATATCATAGGGTAGATATTTTTATTTTTCGTATGTAGGCAGCTCTATCTCTCGCAACGACTTTGGGTGGATACTTCATATGATCCCTATTCATTTCCAGCGACAGTTTGAAATAATAGCCTATTACCTGTCTCCGACAAAAGATCATTTGACAAAAACAATCTTTGTTATAGTAGTAATGTGCCTCAATGCCAAGAACGGAATTCTTCGCATAATTAATCAGTAACGCACATGCCGAGCTCGTTTATATTCAAGTTCACATTGTTGAGCTTATTTAGTTCTCTGCCAGTGACGAGATATGCCGTCCCATACATCTGTGCGCGCCACCCCATAGACGATACATCTCGTCAATTCTTTGGTACCTAATTACTGCGTCATAACTAAATATTATTCACAAATTTATAAATCAATGTGTATCCAAATCGTATACAAACATTTTATTTTGTCTTAAATCATCTTTGAAACACTTATCGACATATTTCGAAGACAGTTCCACTTGACAGCTGTAGATGTCACCGTTCAGGACTGGTCCCTATTAAAAGTTGTAGCCAAAATCCTTAGCCCTTTTTTTTTTTTTTTTTTATTAAACAAGTAAATTACTATACAAACATTTGTCAAGGCTATACCTATATACAAATATATTACTTAACTAATCTTAATTATATGTTATAATTTATGAACTTATTTAAACTTATTTTCCTACATATCATTTTATTTTATTTATTCAATCTTAATATATGAGATCTTAGAAATAATTAACACCTACATACTACTTATAACTAGATAACAATTCTTACACTAATTATTCAGCAAAAACAAGTCCACTCGTTCAGGCTACTTGTATTCCATCACATTTACTCAGACCTTGGTCATCCCAGCTAATACTGTAGGTGGACTAGTCAGGCAACAGATAATGCTTCGGGAGCTTGTGCTTATAACGGAAGGGTAGGTCGGATTTACTCTCGTAACCCCCCAGGGTAGCGACTAAGGGATTTCTGTGATTTTGTTGGCTTTTATAGAACTTCACGGTCCAAGCGAGGATGTGGTGTTGTAGGGTTTCTTCTCGCTGTTCAGCGTGAAGTCGGGTAAGATTTGTTCTGGGATGGGTGTTAAAAGATATCTTGAATGCCTTGTTCTGCACTCTCTGGAGTTTCAGGTGATCCGTATTGCTCACACTACCCCAAACGGGTGCAGCATAGGTCAAGATAGGACGAATAAGGGTTTTATAGAGGAGGAGCTTATTTTTGGGTGAAAGGAAGCTGCGTTGTTGAAATATCGAACTGATAGCCCCTATGCCCTTGTGACCATTCTGTCTGATGGTATTCAAATGGGTTTTCCATGTCAGTCGCCGGTCAAGGTGCAGGCCGAGGTATTTAACCACGTCCTGCCACTCAACCAGGCAACCACCGATGAATAAGGGCATCGACGGCACTCTTTCCTTGATTTTTCGGGAGAACATGATGGCCTCAGTTTTGGCGTCATTAATTTTGAGCCTCCAGTCCTGGTAGTATTTCTCAAGGATCTCAAGAGCAATCTGAAGACGGCGACCAGCTCGATCCACCTTGAGTGACGATGCGTAGCATGCCGCATCGTCAGCAAATAGTGCGAGTTTACAGTTTGGGGGAGTAGGAATGTCGTGTGTGTAAATATTAAATAGACATGGTCCAAGTATACTGCCTTGGGGAACACCCATAGGGATGGGCCTGGCGGATGACGTAGAATGATGAGTGGTGACTGTGAAACTTCTATTGGAAAGGTAGGATTGAAGTAGTTTCACGAGATAGAGTGGAGTGCCAGTGAGGAGAAGTTTGTGAAGAAGGCCATCGTGCCAGACAGTATCAAAAGCCTTCTCGAGGTCCAGCAGTACCATGCCAGTACTTCTGTTCCTATTGAAGCCCATCGACACGTCTTCCACGACACGGGTAAGTTGCTGGACCGTGTTGTGTCTTGTTCTAAATCCAAATTGCTCATGAGGGAATGTATTATTGGATTCGTGATGGAACACTAACCTTGAGGCAACCACTCTCTCAAGAATCTTGCCAAGACCTGGAAGAAGGCTGATGGGCCTGTAGCTAGTTGGATTTTCGGTAGGTTTATTTGGCTTGTGAATAGGAACAATATTGGCTACTTTCCAAATACTCGGAAAGTAGCCATTAATGAGTGAAGCATTTATTATTTTAGTAAGAAAAATCCTCGCTTTGAGTGGTAACTGTTTAAGAAGACTATTGTGTATATTGTCGGGACCGGGTGCTTTTCGTGTTTTAAGTCTGTCAAGGTTACGACCAATTTCGGACGGGGTGCAAAGTTGCACCTCGTTTTGGTTGGTCGGGGAGTAAGCAAAGCTGGTGAGAGTGTCCTCGACAGCTTTGTTGACATCAACATTTCCAAGATCGGAAGTGATTGAGTACGTATTCTCATAAGCGTCCGCCAAGGCATTAGCCTTGTCAATGCCAGAAACAGCCAACCTTGAGGCTGTGCGCAGAGGTGGTATGCTTTGAGACGAGCACTTGATACCCTTGACGACTCGAGCACTTGATACCCTTGACGCTCGAGAGTACCGTTACCCGGTTCTAGAGCTGCTAATTTTCTCTGCCATAGCTGGTTTTTAAGTAGGCGGATTTCTTTTTTGATTTCATCTTGGAGGACGTTTAGAAGTGTTTTGTCACGTTTGTCTAGTGTACGTCTGTAGGTCTGTCTTTGTTTGTTTTTTAGAGATATAAGGAGTTTGATATGAGGAGTAAGATTTATTTTGTATGGAGTGACAATTTTGAGGGGAACATTTTCATCACGGGCATTATGGATGGAGGTGGAGATGGTATCTATCGCGGTATCGATGTCCTGTGGGCTCACCAGAGTTTCTGGTGATAGGCAGAGCTGGTTGTGGAGGTAGGCTTTGTAACCCTTCCAGTCAGCATTGGCGTAGTCGTACTGCTCTCTGAGGCTAGCAATCGGCCTCACTCCCAATGTGAAGTAGACTGGGAGGTGGTCTGACGAGAGAGCTTCTAGAGCAGTCAAGCCGGAGATGTTAGGGTAGTTTTTGACTACGGCAATGTCCAGTGTAGAAGGGCTACGGGGGTTGGTGAAACAGGTATGTTGATTTGGATATAGTATTTGACAGTTGTGGTTTTCCATATAATTGTACAGCGTCGTTCCGTTCGGGTTAGCTCTCAAGCAGTTCCAGTAACGGTGCTTGGCATTGAAGTCCCCGGCCATGATGACCTTGGGCCCCAAGGCCAGCACTGCCTCGATGTCCTTTTCCAGAAGTGAACGATAGCCGGTACAATATGCTGCCACAATTGTGACTGTCTCCCTGTCAACCTTGAGGCTGATGGCAGTAGCCTCCAAGTTTGTCAGGGCGGGCGTGAGGAGTTGGGTATGATGGATAGTGTCTCGGATGAGGATCGCGGTGCCTCCACCTCTACCGGAAACGCGATCCGATCTATAGACGGTGAAACCACCGGTGCCTCTCACACGAGATACAGGTTTTAACCAAGTTTCCGTAACAAGCACAATATCTATACCTGAATTGTTCACCAACAGCATCAGCTCCTCGATCTTCTATTGCATGCTGTAAGCATTCCAGCAGAGCACTTTCATTCCAGAGAAACTCGTCATCACGCTTATCCTACGAGCTGCTCAATGATCTCGAGGTAGATCATAGTCTTCTCGAGCTTAGTGGTGCAAGAAGCGAGCCTGCTCCGGGCTCCGATGACAAGGCGCATGATGGCGAGTAACTCGCTCTCTCCGTTTGTGAACGTGTTAATCGGGGGCGGGGGCAGGGGCTGAGCACGAGGAGGGTGGAGTGTTTGAGTAGAAAGGGGGGCTATAGGAGAGGCTGGTAGGTGAGGTGGTGAGGCTGGAATACCGCTGGCTACCTGGCTCCACGAGCGATGGTCCATCCGGGGAGCCGGTACGCTGCGTCTCTTATGTAGGCTGGATATGTATTGTTGGCGGCGGGGGCAACCACCATAGTTGGCCGGATGAGCACCCTCGCAGTTACAGCAGGCCGCAGGGGTGTCCCGCTCTTTCTTGGGGCAGTCGGTAGTGGCATGCGCCATCAGGCACTTCACGCATCGGACTGTGTGGTTACAGTTCGCCGATGCGTGGCCAAAGTTTTGACAGCGGTAGCACTGGGTGCCTACCCTGCCACCGTTCTTGTATTTCTCCAGGCGGACGCGACAGTAGTTAACCACTGTCACTTCCATCCGGAGAGCTTCAATGTTTGTGGCATTTGGGAAGAGTACCGTATAGAGCGGGGCACCCTTGGTCTTCATCCTGAAAACCCGGAGAGGCTTGTACCCTTGGGCGGCTAGATCAGCCGCGATGTCCTCTACCGGGAGCTCTGGGAGGCCCCTGATGACGGATCGCTTGCTGCGCTCCACCTCAGCGGTGAACGTGTGAAAGGGTGCCTGGGTCTCTCTCAGGCCAGCCACGAGAGTTTTGTGGTCTTCCAACGTTGAGCAGTTGACAGCTGCACGGTCTCTGCCTCTGTAGGAGAGCGTGATGCCCGCCTTTGTAAAAGATTTGGCCAGATTTATTATCTGGCCATGTGTTTTGTCCCCTAAAGTAATGATTACCGGTGGGATCTTCGAGGTAATCCTCTTTACTGGCGCTCGGAAGCCAGGTGTTCCAGGGGCGTCTCCGACCTCCGGGAGTGCCTCGAATCTGTTTTGGTGTATTTTTGTATGTTGGTTCTTTTTTTGTGGTAATTTTACGTAATTCTATTTACCTCGCTGGGAAACTATACTATTATTATTTTTTGAGTGCTTTTACCTTTTTTTTTCCTTATTTTATATCGTAATCGGACTATTTTATGTATAAAAGTGAACAAAAACTAGGTACTCGTACATATTTCTTCGTTGTTTCTTGTTGTGTAGTGAAATATTTTTTGCATATTGGTCTAGTGTAAATATGAGCGTGTGACAAACCTACACAAATGTCGAATTTTAAATGTGGATTTTTATTACAATAATAAAAACTGTTTTAAGTATTATATTTCACAAATCTCTGGTAAGTCATTAATAATTAGTTCTATGTAATTTTAAGAAAAATAATGGATATCGATTGAGTTATTTTTTTGCAAATTATGTTTTAAAATACTTATACTTTATTGATTATAATATTATGAACCTCTGTTTTAAAAAACTTATACTTTATTGATTATAATATTAAAATACATCTTCGCTCTTCATCGGAAAACTTTTTACCCAGAGAAAAATCTAATTTTGTTTTCATTTTCAGAGAACCGAATTTATTACCGGTGTTTTCGTTTAACTTTCAAATTCATTTATCTACATATTTGCTGTCATTTTTGTTTTTACAAAATATACGATGCGAGGGCATCATCGGAATTTTAAAGGTTTTTTAAATTTTAGAAGTTAAATGCAATATTTCAGTGTAATTTTAAAATATAAAATTATACAATATTATACCACTAAGTTCTAAAAATATTCCGGATCGAACAAGTTATATCGTGTATGGACATATATCACGCCGGCCACGCCCGCGCACTGTCAGGCGATATTACAGTAAAGATTTAACAAATCTACCCTCATTAGGATGTCAACTAGAGTCAAATGATAGAAGACGTGTTTTTTGTTATATTCTGAAATGTTAACAATTGAATTTTGCGTGATTATCAAGTTTCTTTAAATAGAAAAGAAAAGTCCGGCAGAAATTAAAACGACGACGTTTTAATGCTGTCTCCGTTTTAATGCTGTTTATGCAAAATCACGACGTTTTAATGCTGTCTACGGAGGATCTCCTCCGTAGACGCTATTCGTGTGCGAAAGTTGTTACCTTTCCACGTGAGGTAGTATTTCCATCACGTGCGATGGCGAACTATTTGTATAGTTACTGACCTACTCCAGTGGTTCTTAACACGATGGTTCAATTACTGGGGCCGAAGATTGTGTTGTCTCTCGGCCACGCCTTCAACGCATCAACATAGTCAGTTCGAACATGTTGAGAGATCCATACAAACGAATAAAACAAATGAATTATATTCAACCTATTATTTTATCTATAAATTTACTTTGTTTTAGTCTTCTCCAAATCACCATTCTATAATTTTGTGGCATTGCATTTTCAAACCAAAACGCGTTTAAGGGTATTTCCGTTAACTGGATAGTCATAAGTGTGTGTCATACCTACTTCGTATCGATGGGAGTTAAAATAGCCTAAGATCTATTTGAGTAATGCAAATTTACCTACAACATCTATAATGATTTACCTTTAATGAATGTCGTTGTCCCGATACTTGAACAATATCTTGATTTCAGATATTTTTTATTGAATTTTGTTAAGGATTTGGTTCTATTTGACATTTCGGACGCACCCCAATCCGCCTTCTCCGCCGCATTCGAAAATGTTGTCTTACTTCGTAGCTTTATAAAGAGTCGTTGTCGTCTTAGTTCTACATGAATAGTTTTATTTGAGTTACGCATCATCCATCTATCCACACTGACATTAGGAAAAAATCAAGTGCGATTTATTCTCGAATATTTTTAATAAACTTTTTCACGACATGGAAAGAATTCAACGCCCTTCTCTTTTGAGGCCACACAGATATGAGAATATGATAACCAAGACGCAGACAGGTGTTTTATTACAGAAGAGCTTAATTACTTTGAACTTATGCGCAAAACCTAGAAACAATTCAAAACCAAAGCTTTTCTCACATTCTGATTATAATTTTTAACTATCGTTGAAAGGAACGTTAACCAAATACTATAGTAGCGATAGAATACAAGGTATGTACAAGTATGTGCTCCATTATATTCGAAACTCGCGCTATTTTAAAATTCAGCAAAAATTATAACAAATCACAGTATGCTGGTACCCACTTGGACACATGGAAGTGAAGCTTGGACTTTACAGAAGATAGATAAAAGAAAGACTAATGCTTTGAAGATGCATGCACTAAGAAACATTTATGGACTCTCAATGTTTGAAAGAAAGCGAAATGAAGAGATAAGATATTTATTACATGGATAAAATGTATGTTTTAAGTAAGATGAAGAAAGGAACCTAGTATACAAATCAGAAATGCAAGTGTGGTGTGTGAAAGAGATTGACCGGATAAAACGTAGTTGAATCAAGTGAACTAAATGTTTAAAGACGATAAGCGAGAATTATGAATACTGGAAGAATGTTAATGACCCCACAAGGGTCACACCATGATAATATGTATGTATCATATATATGGAACATAAAGTTTATTTGGACACATGCTGTTTATTGCCATGTTTAACATACACGAGCTTAGTACTTGTCATTAGTACTTCTCACTCGCACTTGTCACTCGCACTTGTATCCACGTGTAAACAAGCATATTAATACTAAGCATTAGTAAATCTTAGTACTAATATGCTTGTTGTCACTAAGCAGCTTAGTACAAACGATAAGTACTAATGACAAGTACTAAGTTCATGTAAACATGGCATAACATATCTCATGGGTGGCTAAGCGGATGAGCCGTGGTACTCGTAACTTTCACGAAATAAGTTTTCTAAATGGAAATATCCAAAAATCGTTTTTAAAGAGACATGTGTGTGAAAAATCGAATCAGAGACAGATCTTTTTTGACTATTGGGAATCGAACCTGACATATATTTGTGGCAGTCGAAGGTTCTACCACAGATGTCGTCACATTCTTTATTTATAAGTACGTAACATATTTTTTAATATTTTATATTTCTCTATCTTAGCATATTTTAATATTGACGAGTAAAGCATTGATAAAATATTTCATGAAAAAAATATTCTGTTTTCTTTCAAACTCATTTTAAATTTACCTTAAAAAGATGACGAGCACTTTAAGTTTTTTTATTATTTGATGAATAAATAATGAGGAGATTCTATTTCCCCCGAATGTATACAAGAAATATTTTTGGTTGACATTTAAAGCACATGTGAGCATTAATATACTAATGTTCTGAAGTAGAAAGAAAACCCGCCCCTGACAGTAATATTCAGGCTGTAAAATGTTAATATCGTGCCATTTAAATTTTTCCTTTGTTGACAAATTTGCGAAAATGACAACATACCTCTCGGCAGAATCGTAAATACCTTATTAGTCTAAGTCTAAAGCCTATTGAAATAATTTTGAAGGCTTCAATTTAATATTTTTTACCCTCTTAAGAGGGTTATAAAATCTGTTATAAAATCAATTATTATTCTACTTAAGTAGAATAATAATCGATTTTATAACAGACGAAAGTAATAAAAATTACTTAAGACTAAAAAGTATATCTGGAATATGAAATTAATTTTTTCCTTTATTGATTAAAAAATCATTTGTTAGAACACGATGGACCTATCGCACTACAGTTTCAAACATTCACATATTTTTAGTTTGATTCTTTTTTATTTTTTTAGACATTTTAAAAGGTGTCCTTAAGTGATATTATAGAGAATTTAACAACAGAGAAATTATCTTGTGAAACTACTTCAATCCTACCTTTCCAATAGAAGTTTCACAGCCACCACTTATTATTTTACGTCCTCCGCCAGGCCCAACACTATGGATGACCCCAAAGGCAATATATTTAACATCTACACCCACTACATACCTACTCCCCCAAACTGTAAGCTAGCACTATTTGCTGACGATGTAGCAAGCTATGCGTCCTCACTCGAGGAAGATCTAGCTAGTCGCCACCTCCAGATTGCCCTCGAGATCCTTGAAAAATGTAACCAGGATTGGAAGCTCAAAATCAATGACACCAAAACTAAGGTTGTCATGTTCTCCCGCAAAGTCAAGGAAATATTGCAATTGATGCCCTAATTCATTAGCGATTGCGAAGTTGAGTGACGGGACGTAATCAAATACTTCGGCATGCACCTCAACCGGCGACTGACGTGGAAAACCATTTGAATACTATCAGACAGAAGGGTCAAAAGGGCATCGGGGCTATCAGTTCGAAATTCCATCGACGCAGCTTTCTTTCATTCAAAACAAGCTTCTCCTTTATTAAACCCTCATTCGTCCCTATGGTGCACCCATTTGGGGTAGTGTGAGCAACACGGATCACCTGAAACTTCAATGAGTGCAGAACAAGGCATTCAAGATCTCTTTCAACACCCATCCCAGAACAAACCTCTCCCGACTTCACGCTGAACAGCGTGAAGAAACCTTGGAACACCACATCCTCGCTTAGACCGTGAAGCTCTATAAAAGCCAACAGGACCACAGCAATCCTTTATTCACTGCCTTAGTGGTTTACGAGAGTAAGTCCGACCTACCTTTACGTTATAAGCACAGACTTCTGAAGCATCATTTTTGTTTGACTAATTCACCTACAGTATTAGGAGGCATGACCAAGTCTAAACGAGTGGACATGTGCGTGTGTATAAATATAAATGAACAATATAATAATTATAATCTAGTTATAAATTAGTATGTAGGTGTTAACTATTTCTAAGAAATTAAATATAAAAACTATTAAAAAGTTCATGAAGGAAATTAAAATTAATTTAGCTTATAGTTGTGATATCAAAATTAGACTAGTTGTTACGTAATAAATTTGTATATAGGTATAGCACTTAGCAAATGTATAACATATATTATAGATTCCTTTATTAAATAAAAAAAAAACAACAGAGAAATGAACTAAATTGATCAAACTTTATTTTGTAAATCCAGAGTCAATTATTCGAACACAACGCGCATATCGATGTCATTTTACTAATGGAGATTGTCTAGCAATATCGACGATTAGGAGATGAAAAGGACATTTTCGACAACAGTTTACCTGCCTCAAGCTGGATTAATGAGAATATTCAAAGGGTATAAGAGAGTTGCAGATAATCAAGCAACTTCAACCCGGGGACGTTCAGCTCAGCTCCGAGTGTCTCAAATGATGTGTCACCGCATCTCAAGAAACGATGTGCATCTCTTTCAGTATAAAATTCAGTTGGTGCAAGAATTTAAGCCACAAGAACCCCAACGCCTTGAATAGGACCATTGGACCACGATTTATCCCCCCCCCCCCATGTGCAAGCCAATTTGCTGAAAATCAACAGAAAACACAAAAACAGAAACTTTGTATTGAAATGGTACTTCTCACCATTTGAAGTACGTCACATAAGCGATGAACCGAGCCATTGAGTCAAACAGGGCTAGTAAGTCCAAGTTTTCCGATAGGGACATCTGTGTGGCTGAACTTGTTCAGTGTCTGCCTTTGGAGCGGCGCACTGATAATAATCTGGAAGCTTTCAGAGGAAAGTTACAATCGTGTATTAAAACGAGAAGTCAACAATCCGCTCTTGGGGTGACTCACTGTCACGGTGGCAAAGAATATATAACCATCATTGGATAGAATCTACATAAAGAATAGAACCTTCATGTTTAAAACTACTGGTATGCATCATCATTGTTGGGCTTTGTAGTCGATGATCCCATTGCCATTCTTCCACGTCGAACATGCGATATTCTGTGATAGAATATCCCGATTAAGGCTCTCCTCTGGGCTTTTCCAAATATCTGGCAATCCTGGATCAATGGAATACTTAGTTAACTAATAATTATAATATCTGGCCACCCTCCTCAACTTCGTCTCTCCATCTTTTCCTCGGTCTACCTTTTAGTCTTCTTAGCCGTGCTGCATATTAATAACCTAATTAAAGTTACCTTTGGAAATTTATAATGAAATATATGAGATTTGGCTTACAGCAGGTATAAGCAATTTATGTAACTTCCTCTCATGAATACACAAGACATTTATGCTACATGTTATATAATTTGAATACGAATAAAACTAATATTTATTTGCGGAAAAAATTTAATATGTTCTTTTCATACATAAAAACGTGAAGGTATGAGTATATTAGCTGTGAACTTTATAATATTTATTTATGTTTGGTAACATGTTCTATTGTACTTTATAAAATATAATTTAACTACATAGACTGTGACGATAATAAGATAATCCATAAAAGTAACCTGGTGTGTGAATCAACTGTAGAGTAAGAAAGTAAAATGGAGTTTCGCGTTAATGTGCTGGAATTCACGATGTGCTACTCCTCTCAAAATATTACGGGCTCTTCTTTCTCATATTATTTATCTCTTATAGTCGGATGTTCAGGTTTCTCATACATGAGACAGACTCAGAAGTAACCCTAAAGAATCTCATCCAACCCTTCTGTGAATAAATATATTGGACACCCTTTCACGACGTGACTGACAGTCTGGACTATTCCCCGCGAACAAAACGGGGAATCATTGTAACCCCATATATATACAAGACGGGTGCTCTGCAACCATGGCCACATCTAAGACGTTTCAAGGTACATTACAATCTTCGTGACAGGTCAAATGCTCGGAGAAGCACGTTAGGATCTCGCACAAGGTAAAGATTTCCGACGAAGGACCGATTCCATTTATATCGTCAAGTGTCTGGTGAACTCACAATACTCGTAGACAATCTTTGTCCATAAATTCTTAAAGGTCGTCAAAATCTAAGATAGCGAATATAACGATGTTTAGCGAATTGATAAAAGTGAACTGGTGACATGAATCAATTGTAGAATAAAAAATTAAACTTGAGTTGCTCGTTAATACACTAGACTTCTGTGCAGTTTCTGGTTCGGAATCAATGCTGTCTTACTCATAAAATAGAACAGGCTCTTAACCCCCTAACATAATTGTTGTGCTATACGAATATCTTTGACTTAGGTCATATATATTCTTGAAAAGAAAGACTAGAAACATAAACACTGTTGAATCGTCTTAGAATCATGGTTGATTCCAACAAGATCGCCATAACAATTTTAAAAATATAACTATCCTTAATATTAAAAAAAAAACAGAAACGTAATATTTTAATTATAAGATGACTAATAATTGCATGTGGACCCTAAAACAGGTGTAATAACTAAATTGTGAGTTATATAAATATAAATTATTGTAGTTCTAATATTTTGTACTTTTGACAAATCATTTTAAGTCTTATTAATAAAAAAAATGTCTATTTTTACTTTATATCTAAGCTTTAAATAAAACTATCATATATTATTGCATAATTATAAAACTTTTTTTTTTAATCTTAACCCCAGTTTAAATTTATTATAACATTTGATTTATTTATCTTACTGTTAGAAAAATTTAAAAAAGTAATATTTCGATACAAATATAATTTTTATATTTTATCAAATATTTTTGTTTTGAAAAATATTGTCGTTCTACCTATATTTATAAACAATATAGTTTTCCTGATGAAACATTATTTTGGAAAATATTGGTACCTACACAATTTTGATTCAAGTGTTATTTTGCATATCAAATTATTTGCCGAATTAGGCTCATTTGTGTGTAAAATTTAAAGATTCAAAAAATATTAAACGTGATACTTGTAAAATATCAGAATATTTTTAATTAAAAATTTTGAACTGAAAGCAAAAATTATTGTATTTTTATAAAAATATTACGTGTTATATTGAGCTGACGTTCTTTTTTAGTTGTCATAAACAAAAAATGTATCGTTTAAATATGTTGTAAAATTATGACTTGCTATTGATTTACCTATCGGGTGAAACGAGGAGCAGGCTGCCAACGTAAAGGAAAATGTATGTCAAAAGCTGTCAAGTTGCGCTTGCTCGGGCAACTCGGTCAAATCTGTTTACGTTGTGCTGTGCGATGCTATGTATATGTTGTGAGCCAGGAAAGATTGATTTTTCTTTCTAGGGCAGCGCTACGGGAGCTCAGGGAAGGTTCCGCTTGGGTCGGGGGTAGACATTGTTGAAAATGAGCGCTGTGGATGAAATACTGAATTTTCAGCAGAATCCTGATGAAGATTTTTACGGATTATTGGGCTGTGATGAGAATTCAACTGTAAGTTAACATTTATTTACTAAAATAGTGATTATTTACCATTCTGCGTTCATTTTACGACATAAATTAATATTGAATCCGTACTTAAAAGTTTTTACGTTTTTACAGATAGAACAAATTACAACGGAGTACAAGGCATTGGCTTTGCAGTGTCATCCGGATAAGAATGACGGTGATAAGGAAGCCGAAGCCAAGTTCCAGAAATTAAAGGTAAGATAGTTCATTTAAAATATTTTCATTTTTTGTTTTATTTTCATTGTTCGTGAAAACTTGTTGCCTTAGTACTGTAAAAGTTAAATTATATTATTTATTATAACCTGTCCCTTGAATTGATTTGACCTTGGCGGCAATACAATTTGAAAGTAAAAATCGTAATAGTTAATTGAATAAAAATGAATGAAAAATCTAGGTCACCTGTAGCTCCATTTGGACATCTTGGAAATATTTTATCTAAAAAAAAACTGCATTTGTTAATTAAATTCGACTATTAAGTGCTAATTGTCATTAATAATTCTTCAAAAAAATTATCAATTAAACGCTAAATATTTTTTTATTAAGTAGTAAATTCATTTAAAAATCTTTTTTTTAATTGTTTTATTGTAATAAATTAAAATGAATTATGAAAGTGTATTATTATTTATCATTATTTTTTTTTTCATTATCACTTACTGAGTTTATTTAAAAACAATTTTTTGACACATATTATGTAGACTGCCATAAATAGTAATTCCAGGCTGTATTTTAATCACTATATACAAATATTGTGGTTAGGTTTTAATGGATATATATTTTATTTAAAAATATTTTCTTGCAGCATAAGCGATAATCACTTGAGTATTTTGATATATTAATATAAATAATAGAAAAATTAATTTAATATAGTTGTAGTCAGTAAGGATTGATATAAGAGGAAAATCAAACTTGACTCTTATTTATTCTTAGTAACAAATGTCATTCCATGGGCTAGTAGAACAACAAGAAATAGTTAAATAATCTAAAATGGAAACCGTAAGCCCCGCCAGGAATCTTAACTCATGATAATAGTTTTCTTATGAAATGTGACCACTGAGACTTACAAACAAACATGCTTACCATATGTTCCTATTAGGAATAATACATTTTGGGAGCAAATATTCATTTTCTATTAATATGCGTCTAATAAGATAAAATATTAAATCTCATACAAAATCAACTAATGTATTATCTCCTATGACTAGTTCTAACAAGTATTACAAATTTCTTCCATTACGGAGAGTTTATTTCTTTCTGTCAAATGGCAGCGAGCCCTCAGGAAAAACAACCTTCCCACGAAATCTAAAAAATCCTACATTAAATGTTCTTATGTAAAATTCAGCTTTTTATGTGTTTTATTTAAAATTGAGTGTTTAAAATTTTAATGGAATGTAGCAAAAAATTATTGATTTTTTATTTTTAATATACTTAGGAAGCCAAAGAAACATTGTGCGACCCGGCCAAGCGCACCAACTACGATAAGTGGCGTTCCAGCGGGATTTCCATCAGCTACAAGCAATGGCTGGGCATGAAGGAGCATGTGCAGCAATCTATGCACTGGGCCACGCCCAAGACCAAGGATCGCATGCTGGCCGGACCCCCTGGAGGGGCGGCAGCGGCACGCAGGGCCTCCGAGGGGGGCGCCGCACACTGGGGAGGGCGTTGGCCCGCACAGCAGGGCGCTGAGCCCCCTCCAGAAGTCGTCTCCAAGTTCCGCAATTATGAGATTTAATTTCGTTCTTCTTACAATTTTCCACATCTAGTTGAAATCTTTATATTTCTTTTCTAAAATCGATTCTATTATTGGAATCATATTGAAATGTATTTTTTTTGTTCTAATGTAGGAGTATTATTGTCATGCAGGTACTTATTCCAGCATTTTGGACTTGATTCTACTTCTATGAACTTTCTCTTATAAATTGATCATATCGTGATATTTGTATCACAAAATGGTACTTATTCAAACTAGAAATGTTGCATTAATAACAAATGCCTATTAGTTGTTTTTCTTAACATTATTGGATTATAAAGATTAAACACAATAAAATTAGATTCCTTCCAAACCTCATTGTAGAGGTGGTGGTTGATCATAATAAAAAAACTTTATAATTCAATTAAACTCTTCTTTTCAAAATCTTATTAAATTGAAAGAAAAATGGCATTGCTGATAAACTATTATAAATTAGAATGCAGAATCGTAAATCTAAATTTCAGCTATTTGTGGAGATTGCTTTCATTCTATTTCCTTGTTCAATTTTCTGACCAATTTATTGAACAAGCATTTTCTTGCCCCAATGTTATGTTATTTTCTATCAACATTTTGACTCTCTTTTGGAGTTAACCAAACTCATTCCATTAAAAATGTGATTAAATATTATTCTTATATTTTTTTAGATCTTTATACCTATAAAATAATTTAATTTTTAATACTTTATTTTAGAGAACTAGTGTCGACAATTTGATGTTACAAAGATGTTGTGCCTGTCTTTGTAATAATCTTCCTACAAATTTAAAATTAAAATTAAACCTTAATCTTAACATTGGCATGAACAATCCCATCCGTAGACACTAGTGAACATAACATTGTGATAGTCTCCGTGGGCTCACAGGTGAGGTGGTATGCGACTCCTCTACCAGTCTTCATCCACTGAGGCCCGCCGGGAGATTAGGATTTATTTTAGCATAGGGCACAATATTCATCAAGTCAGCTTTCACAAATATTATTAAATGTATTTGCAATATGTGTATTTTGGTGTTCTTATCTGTTTGATGTATTAAATGTTAAATGTAGTACTTAACTATAAGACCTAACTTTTAAGTATTTAGGACCATTTGAAAGCAGTAGCGGAGTTTCAAGAGTTGCATCTTTTACATTTCAAAACCCCTGGAGGGCCGTAATACTAATAAAAGAGGATTACTCTTCGATACAATTTAAAAAAACGGTAACTTCACTGCTGCTACTTGGCACCCCTTAATGTATGGTCCCTGTGTCCTTAAACCTTGACATATCTAGGTGCTGATCGTAGGAGTGATGATAGCAAGGCCTCCGCCGGTATATCATAACTTAAAGTAATTTTAATGGGAGTAAGGTTGTTTACGCATTTGCATAAGTTTTTCGTATGAAGAACAATCATTACTGTCATATGATGACATTTAAATTTATCAATGATATTTAAGTCCGCCAATCTCGGTGATATGACTTGAACTGATCGTATTTTTGAAAATTTACTTTCTACAAGAATATTTTTTCCTATCAAAATTAATTATATTGAATTTTATATAGGATATGATCTAAGAGATCTGAAGAAATTTGTGATAAAGTTTGTACCTTCTTCCTGAAACAGGGTATCGGAGCAGAATGTTGGCCACGAGCTTGGCTGAAACGGTGAGTCAAACAGAGTCTTCATGTCATTTGGTCTTTTCTATGATCAGTCACATAGTTCTTCCAGTAGTTTAGTCCTGTCTCCGGCACTTTCGGGTGCCGGCTGCGTGTGCAGTGTTCCTACCGGCCGTAGAGCCCCCCATGGACTACCCTCGTGCCATCTCTGTTCTCATTGTGCTCATTGGTAAATGTGTAGTAGGTGTTTCAATGTTATCGGTATGTTAGGCCAATTGATGCCAATTACATGTTTCAACATTAATGTTTAACTTAAGATTATTGATGATGTTAATAATATATACCCTTTAATGTTACCCCTGTGAAATTTTAAAAATATACTATTTTGATGTTCACTCTAAAATTTGTTTGAATTTCTTTCCCCCCTTTTTCCTTTTTGTTGACAAGTTTTGAATTTTGACTTTAAAAATAAAAACATGAAAATAATTTTTAAGTTTTATTTTTAGCTATTAGATAATCACAAATTACAAGGTCTTAGGAGTTCTTGTCCAAATTGAGGAATATATTTAGTCATAGCTGGAAAAACAAACAAAAAATGTGTATTGATAAAAATAATAAATAAATATATCATATAAATTGTTTAATTTATGAAATTCATTTGATTAGGTGCTATTAGAAAAAAAAACTAATTTCTCCTTTGATTGGCTCTCAAAATTTAAAAATGGTAATGAAATGAATAAACTTTCTGTTGATTTCACTCTGGAGATAGACTTTTGAATATAATTGAAACAAACTCACTCCACATGTCGCCTGTCAGTAGAGGGCAAGTAGCGTGAAGAGTGTCCTGATTTACTTCTCCAGAAGCGTCTAAGTTTTGCCAGAAGACAGCTGCTCCTTTCTCAGGCTCAATTTTCACTCCTAATAGTGGAAACACTACACTGCCTCCTATGACATCTGTCAACTTGAATAAAAATACTAACCTATTTTATATTATTTTTTTTATTATTACCTATTGAGGTTGGGTTGTTTGATCACTCACTCATCACGGGCCCTTTACTGACACAATTTTCAAAAGTAAAATAATTAACAACAGAGCCGTGATGGTGACAGACTCGTAATATTTAGTGAAACAACCTATTCTCAACTTATTTATTCTACAGAAGATAGGTATAAAATTGAAAAATGTTTTTCACAAAATTGATGTTATATGAACTGTCTCATTAATTCTCAAATATTTTTATTAGTTTAACTAGGGTTGCCATGTGTCCAGATTTTTCAGGACATGTCCTCTTTTTTAGGTTATTGGGTAAGGTTCCTTGATGCAACTGGCTATTTAGAAATCCGAGCTTTATATCTGAAAGTTTTTCACTACTTGGGTCAATTGTTTTTGTGATTTGGCAGCACTATTACAGTTATCTCTAGCTTCGTTTGTTTGAAATTCTACTAACTGCAATTCAAAGTCTTGTGATGTTTGGCCAAAATCTTTCTCTTTTTCGCTTGCTCACAAATAAAATAATACACGTGCATGAGACGTTTAGGACCCGTGCCGGGTATGCATATTAACCTAGAGATGAAATAGAATAGTTTACTAAGTTGAATGAACCTTTTTTCGGTCGTTGAACTTTTTCATTGAAGTAATTTACTAGTTCATTTAGTCGAATGGTTTATTGTTTGCTCTGGAAATGGAACAAAAAAACTATTTAAATACATTTTTCAAACAAAAGTTGAACTTTGACTGCGTGTCACCACAAATTGTCCGCGGGTCACGAAGTGTCTAGGTTCGCCAGTCCTAGATTTTGAATCACACTGTCTTAGTTCATTGTTTTAAAATATGGCAACCCTAGTTTTACTTAAACATAGTTAATCAAAAAAATACACACATATATATATATATATATATATATATATATATATATATATATATATATATATATATATATATATATATATATATATATATATATATATATATATATATATATGTATATATATATATATGTATATATGTATATATGTATATATGTATATATGTATATATGTATATATGTATATATGTATATATGTATATATGTATATATGTATATATGTATATATGTATATGTATATTTATATTTATATGTATATGTATATGTATATGTATATGTATATGTATATGTATATGTATATGTATATGTATATGTATATGTATATGTATATGTATATGTATATGTATATGTATATGTATATGTATATGTATATGTATATGTATATGTATATGTATATGTATATGTATATGTATATATATATATATATATATATATATATATATATATATATATATATATATATATATATATATATATATATATATATATATATATATATATATATATATATATATATATATATATATATATATATATATATATATATATATATATATATATATATATATATATATATATATATATATATATATATATATAAATGGAATGAGGAAGACCCCTGTCAAACACATAAAATAAAAATTAATACTTTTTAGAACCAAACTAGAGATATGGGTAATGACTAAGATGAAACATAAATATATCATATATATTTACTGGTTCATACACGCTAATAGGTTAACACGTTCAATGCTAACAACGCACCTAGTGAGTTCCTCTTCGCAACCATCGGGTGCCAACAACGCGCCTGATGCGTTTTCGTATGCAAAATTCGTGTTCAATGTTTCGTTTCAAATGGAGGGGGTACTACTAGACAACACCAAATTAAATCTACGTAATTTTACATCTTTTTTTTTTTTAATTTTTAGCCACAAGTGAATTACCTTAATAATTTGATCGCATTGAATGTGTTAAGTAACATAGATTCATTTATCTTTTTTTGTGGACTCTGGGCCATTCCAATATTGGAGCACTTTCAAATTAATTTATTAACTTTCATTAATTACCATAAATTAAACATGAACCACAAGTGTGATTTTGGGTTAGGTATGATGAGACTATTTTTGATGAATATTTTAACACTATTGGAATCATAAATATTTTGAAGTAATAAAGAAATAGCAGTAGTAAAGGAGTCTATTTTTGTTGTCGTCGACCCCTAATTTTTTTTATTAAAACTATCGACCCTTAGAAAAATCAAATAAACCCCAGGGGGTCGATATCGACCACTTTGGGAACTCTTGAGTCGGTCAAACTTTTCATTAATAAAATTATAATGTTATATTGTATTATAATATAAGTCAAACATTTTAAAATAAAACTGTTTATACACAGTTGCTGAGGTTGTAGAGCAAGATGTGTCATGCAATTTGACTTTTTTTAAATTTTATTATTTTCAAGTTTGCTTTGAATCTATCTAACTTAAAGGTGATTCAAGTGAAGTTTGTTTGGTGATATATTCTAACATGTTTTCTTTAATTCCTCTAATGTGAATTTTACTAACTTTTTATAGAAAAAAATTAAATTAATTGAGCCTTTGAGGTGAAGTTCTTGACAGAAAACAACATTACGGTTACCCCATACCCTCTAGACTCATCTGAACTAGCCTCTGTAATTTCACCTTCCGCCTCAAAATATTTAAATTCAAACAGAATCGCATGCAATATTAGAGTCTAGGAAAATAAAGTCTGCAATGTTTTTGAAGCATGGAAGAGGCTGTGGGATTATTATGTATGTTTTAAAGAGGATTGGCCAAATTTAACTTTCCTTTTTTTTAGGACTAGTCCGTGAACTTTCCGATACCACCTTGTATGGCTGTATTGGTTTAACTTTCATAGACTTTAAGCCAAGCTTAAATCAGATATGAATTTAATATATGAATGTTTTCACTTACATAAAATAATAATGTAGCTATGTTGGACCCATAGTTTTCTTTAACACCATTATTCTGTAAAACGAGAAAAAAAACATTGACATTTATAGAAACGGAAAAATAATGAACCTTTACTTACAGACTGGAGAAATTAAGATTGCACAAAGTATTTTGACTTTTATATTAGGTAAATATCAATTTCATTATCTAATGGCTAGAATACATGCTTTAAATTATAGCATTTCTGGTTCGATTCAAGGCAATTTCTGTATAGCATTTCAAACCATTTTTTATCTGAATTTATTTTGTACTGATGTACCTGGCTAAAGTAATTTATTATTTAATTTGTCTATGCATGCACTCAGTGCTTTTTTTTTGCGGTGGAGCGGCGCTCCACCACCTTTTTTACGGTTTACAAAAAGCTTGACAAGAAGTGCGCTCCGGCACCTTTTTAAAAAAAAGCACTGCACTAAAATCGTAATATACAGGAAAAACTTACATTCCAACATTTAAAACTAAAAGGAACTCATTTTGAAAAATAAACTAAGAATACAAATGATTGGATAGTAAGATAGAGCTGTCAAGTGTGTTGGGCAAAGATGGGAGTTAAAAAGTGACGTAACTATGAAGTATAGCAATTTGGGGTATTCCTGTAAATTGAAAATAAATAGTAAATAAGAAAAGTAATTGTAAAAATTATGTTATATGCGAATAGGAAGATAATAACATAAATCATATTTAAATACACTTTTTTTATTCAATTGCTCAAATGAATGATGTGTGTTTCTTTGATATCATGCCCTAGTGCATACTAGCTTAACACCCAGGTGTCGTAGGTTCGATTCCTGTTAAGTCTCAGATTGATATTACTTGTAGATCTTTTTTCGTTTTACTTAATTACTGTACTAAAGCTTAACATACATTCTGGAAGTTTTCTACCAGGTTTTATGAAATATGATTATACATATAAATTCCAAATGTTTTAATATAAAAAAGTATTCAGAGTAGACTTACTGTCAGGTAATCATGATGAGGCTCTTGTTTAGTTATTCTATATCTGATAACTTGAAGCCATTGATTATATTCAATGTTCAAGCTGGTCATGTCAGAAATTCGTTGGTTTAGTCCGTATAAAGAATCATTATATTTCTCATCAATCCATACTAATTGTAATGATCTATATAATTTTGATGCAGCGTGGTAATTTCTGGCATCTTGCAAATGAAACTGTAAAATATATTGTAATTTGTTTTATCAAACACTGTTTATTCCACTTTATGTGGAATAAACAGTATTTGATAAAACATAAAGTGGAATAAACGGTGTTTGATAAAACAAATTATAATGTCTTTAAACCTCCACAATGTTAATGCCTTAACTATATATAATATATGTAAAATATATTTTTATTATAATTCCTAAAACTCTCCTTTAATTTGTTTGTGGCCGCATTTGGACTATTGTAATTCTATTTATTCTGGTCTGCCGGACTCGCAAGACTCCCATCCATTTTCAATACAGATGCTAGGTTGATCTTCGGTAGTCATAAATATTGTTGTATTATTTACTCCTAAAAAGTCTACATCAGCTAAAGATTTGCAAATGGTTGAATTTCAAACATAGTTTCTTTATATTCAAGTCTTATTACGGATGTCTCCATTATATTTTTCGAATCTGTGTCTGAGAGATGTTGCTTCAGAGAAGATCAGAACTATGTAGTCAATTTCATTGTCATTGAATAAATTTATCATTCCGATTGAATGTATTATAAGACAGTTTTTACCGGGCAGTGTATTATAAGAGGGTTTTTACTGTTGCTGATTTCATGGTGCGAAATAATCCACCACAAATTTTTCTTACCAAATTAATCTTTCTAAACATATGCAGATGTGGAGAACAAATTCCTATCTTACACTCAACTTATTTAATTTTTATATTGTAATATTATACTCATAATCTTTCAATAGTAGTGGATTCTATTCCAGAGTTTACGGCGCCCTTGAGGACAATGTGCTTTCTAAATTATATATAAATTGACTTATTATTATTAAAACATTTTGGATCCATAAGATTTTTTAACAAAAATATTTTTTTGTAACTAAAACAATTTTGGCACAAATCATCATATTTTAGGTGGTTTTGTCTTAAAAAAATAATAACCTAATTTTTTCTCACACAACACTGCTAATTGAAGTCATTCTAAGATAGTTTCTGTTACATTATGGCCTATCTTAAAGTGTCAACTTAATAAGTCTTATTGATGATTACACTGTTATTTGAAGCCTTGAATTTTTAGTATTACTCCAATAACATAATTTTTTTTTCTTGAATATTTCAAAATAAAATTGATATAGTTTTTTAATTAGCATTTTCTTGAATTTTATTCACATGTAAAGCACACATTATAGCAAAAATAAAACAAACAAAAAACTTAAATCTCTAAAAAAGATTCACATCAAATCAAACTTGACTTACATCCATTCTAATATGAACATTCTATTTGACCAGTAGATTTCATATAAAATTAATTGATTGGTTGCTCAAAATAAAGATTTAATTTAAGTGTGCAATGCACCTCTAATATATTATACATTGGCTCTGATAATTCAGAACTTTGCTATTGTAAATATTTGCATAATCCATCCAATTTAGTGGCATTGGGTATACAAGTTCACTCTCCAGAGCTGGAGCCCGTTCTGAAGAACATGCAAGATTAGCCTCAGAGGTGCTTTTCTTCACTGTTCATACATTTTTTTGGTCAACATACACTCATATAAATTAAAAAATATAGTTTTCATTTCAATACTCTTACTCTTTTCTCAGCAAGTTCTTTGATGAGCATTATCTCATTTTCATAAATAACATTATGATATAACACAACGTAAGGATCCTTATGATACTCTTCCAGCTTTAGTGGAGCCAAATATAAAAATGAGTGTTTGTTTCTAACATAATAGCACTGCAAACTGTAAAATACGTATTTTGTTAATTTTTAGAAATAAGTTTTTAATGAAAGGTGATATTAGGATAAATTTAACATAAGGAGAATGGTGAGAAGTATGAGAAAAAAAAGAGCATGTACGTATATTATTCAAAGTAAAATGTGCATGTCTGAGGTAAAAATGTGCGCATGGCTAGAAACAAGCAGGAGTTGTCTTCTTTGCATACCCCAAAAAGGACATGGGATGTGTGTATTGCAATTTGATAATTAAACCATCTAAAATATTTACTAAATTAAGAAGACTTCAAAATAAAGGATCAGTGATACAAAATTATGCTTTTATGTACAGAATGCTAAACAAGAAATGACTTTGTAATTACACTCTTTATTACCAAGGCTCTCTTCAGACGTAGTGCTCGTTGAACCCAGATTTAAAAAAATGTTTCAGCCTGGTTTTCTCCAAAGACCTTTTAAATATTTTCCTGGTTGAAAGAGATTGGCACATAGAAATAAGCCCACCACGTTGCACTTTATACAACGAAAGTGTAATATAAATCAATAGAATTTAGAATATGAAATTTTTCTCACCATCTGCTTGGAGAAACTTGAGCTTTTTTCTTACAAATATTTTTGGTCATAGTTAATGGAGTCATTGGTTTATTTGAATATTGATCTTTTGATTCTTTTTCATCAGATTGTTGCTTTTCCTGAAATTAAAATGTTTATAACCTAATACCAGGGCTGTGGAGTCGAAAAAAAAAAAACACGACTCCGACTCCGACTCCACAACTCCGACTCAAAAAAGCTCAATTTTATCAGGTTGTTTCCTACCTTTGCATATAGCCATTTTTTTCATGTTATAGGGATAAAAATAAAACAAGATCAAACTTTAATAATTATTTATTAGAATTTATTCTTAAAAACAACATTGCTTCTATTAAATCTGTATTCGTAGAGGCTCTCAAATCAGAATTGAGAATTTTAAGAGCGGAAAATAACCGCTCTACGGATACTTGAGTTGGCGGTAATGCTGTAACGATCAATGCTGAATCTTTTACGATTTCTAGATACCGCTGTATTGCCATTTCAACATTTAACTTATAAGTTCGGTCAATTTTTTCCATTATTTTCAATGCATCATAAAATTCAATTTTAAATTTTGAAATAGAGTCTCCTTCATCTATATTGGGACTGTGATTCAAACGAGGACGTTTTAGTTTATCTTGTTCATTGAGATATTTTTCTAAATCGTCTTCAGATTCAGCGGTGTCGGATGAAGATGATGATACTTGGTGTACGCTGCCTGCTGTCGTCTCTTTTTCTAGTCGAAGGCCTTTCATACGAACGGTTAATTCAAACAGAGCGTTTTTAGCTCTATTTATTTGTTCTTCCGTCAATATGGATCGAACCATGGGGTTAACATAGATCCCAGCCAACCGAATTTTCTTTCGACGTGAGAAAGAAGGAGACAAACACATTTTCGTAGACTTTATGCATTAAATGGATCTCGGTGATTCACCATATCGGCGCGACTTGCGCCTGCAAGTTTAATATTCGTGCACAATACACATTCATTATAATAATTAAAAAAAAATGTATTTTAAATTTTAACGAAAAAAAGTAGTCGGAGTCGCTCGTTTTTTACGACTCCTACTCCGACTCCGACTCCGGCCCAAAAACCGCGACTCCGCGACTCCGACTCCAACTCCGACTCCACAGCCCTGCCTAATACCATTCTGAATGAAAGATAAATAGATAAGAAGAAATCACTAAATGTATGAATTCAGATCAGATAAAAACAGTTTGTCTAAAAATGGGTATGGAGATTTGTTCTTTATGACTAACTCTCATAAGATATATGATTGTGACCTCTATGGTCTAGTTGGTAAAACACCCATCTTCAGAGCCGAGGGTTGTAGGTTTGATTCCATTTAAAAAAAAAAGGGTTACAGTGTGGTCTTCACTTAAAGCCTCTTAAATATATTTCGGGTTGATTGAAAGAGATTTCTATGGCAATAAATTCGCTACATTTTACTGTATACAATGAAAGTGTATTACAATACATGAATGCTTGTTTATGAATAATTTATTGGATTCTGTAGTATTTTTCAAATTAACAGAACAATAAAGACATTCATAACTTTTTGAATTTTAAAATCATATTTTTACATATCACTCTCATACTACAAATGGTAACTATTGGCTGTGTTGAAAATTTTCAGTGCTATATGACTACTTTAATCATTGATTAATCACCATTCAATTATTTGAATCTCACAAATAATTAAAAAAATGTTAAAATACTAAAATTATATTATTGCACTCGAGCAAAAATGCCACAACTCAATGATGTTGCCATTTTTTTTTAAATATGTAAAATTTCTAACAGGACATTACAGACATCCACATTTTGTCAGATAAAGATGCAGACTAAATTTGATTAAATAAAAAGTTTTCTTGAAATTGACCTATAGTGCTCTAATGTAAAATATTTTTATAACTCAACTTACATTTTGGTGACTAGTTTTTTCTTTTCCATTTGTTGAATCTCCATCAAATTCTGAAAAGCATATTTTAAATTGAAGTTATACAATAAGTAAATGCTACATGATGTAGAAGATAAAACAACAAATGTTATCTATTTGGTTTATTAAGGATAAATTAATTCAACAATCTTAAAATTAAAATTATTATCAGGTACAATACTTCGATTGCAAGGGATTACCTATTGATCAATTATTGTCATACAAAAATAAAAAATCATTCTCCTTTTTCACCTGTACAGTAAAAAAATGCAATATTTGATATGATTTATCATAACAAATCTTACGTTAGATAATCTACATTTATTTTGTCTTAAGTTAAAAAATTTAAATAAAACACAATTACCAAATGAGAAGTCACAATATATATAAAAAATATCTAATTCTTTCATAGAAATACTTTTCTGTTTTTCTGTGTTGAGTTTATTAAGCGCTTGAATAAACCATTTCTCGGCAGCCTTGCAATTCTCATGTTTTACAATTTGAATAGCTATTTCAAAGTATTCACTCGCTGTCATTGGAGAACTAAAAAAATAAGATGAATAATGTATATCTTCTTCTTATTGTGTCATTGGCACAAAATTATTTCCGTCTAGAATTCTAGCACTTGAACAGCACTGGGCATTCCATGATTTAAGTCCTCTTTGGTGCAAAATAATGGGCTTTTAGGATACTACAGCAAGTGTTGCATGGACTGCTCCTCACCATAGACACGGGAAATTAATTCATCACTTAATATTCCTCATTTTTCAATGTTGTCCTTGGTTCTCTGAAGCTAGGAAGGTTCAGGCAAGGAAGGTTGCTCCAAGTATGATTTTGAAAACAATTTATCAAAGGACTAATTGTAACCAACAGAACAAAGGAAAAACAAAATAGGGAGATCAATGAAAACGTGTTAAGCTTATTGTTTCATACTTGTTGATGGATGTTAGCCCAAACATTCTAAGTATATTTTTTTAATAGTTCCATTATTTTGAGTATTAATTGAGGATTATATTAATTTTATACACTGAAAGTTTGGAAAAAAAAACATTTAAAAAAAATATACATAATGTTTTCATAAGTTTTGGTCACATATAAAATTTTCCCATAAGCCATGTCGTAAAACATTTAAAACTAGAAAAATTGAGTAAAATGTAAATTAAAATTACTCGTAAAAAAAATATTCATTTTAGTTACAGGTATCCCTTGCTTTACTCAATCAATTGGCTCTAGAAAAATATGATCAACTAGAAAAACTCATAAAGTTAATTGATTTTCTATATGTAATAGAGATTAGATCTTAACTAACAAAAGCAACCTAAAAATGATGGAAAAACAATTATTTAATTTTCAATTAAGAGGCCCACTTAGCTTATTCCTATCAATCGGGTAACAAATCAACTGGGTCTGGCAGTTAATGTTCGTTCTCCTGCAGTCTTGAAGTTTAATTTTTTTTATAAAATTGTTAAGAGTGAGTTGACAAGCTATAAAATTATTTGTAGCAACGACCATATGTCTAAATAAACCTAGTTAAATAAATACAATTATTTTTACTTACCTATATTGGATACCATTCAATTTGCCTTCACTTAATTCAGCTATATCTATATCGTAAAAATATTGAATTGTTGTTATCGCATTGATGGTATCTCTTAAATATTCTTCTCTAAGACGGATCAGTATCTTATTACTTGTTATTTTTAATATAGCTTCTGAAATACAAAATAGAATATAACAACTTAGATGGCTTTAGGAATTTAAATAGTGTTTATTGCAACATCATTTACTTGAAGGCAGCTACTAAGTTCCAGCAGACTAATAAATTCAGATAAAAAAAGGCCTCCAAGTTAACCAGTCTGGAAACTGCCGAAAACCAAATTCAGAGTGCTAGGAAAGTGCAATAATCACTATGCCACAGTGCCGACTAGAATCATATAGTGTAAGAAGAAGTAGAATACTTTTACAAAGTTCGTTGCAGATTTTACAATTTGCATACATACATTATAAGAGACAATTAAAACTACAAAAATAATTTTCAATACGTCTGGCCATTGTTATTAAATTTAGAAGGATTTCCGGATGTTTCATTGTAATTTCTGAAAATAAATATAACTCTTTCAGTACTATCAATGATTACAATAGTTTTATTAAAACAAGTAGCTATAAATTGGATTAGCTATTTTATGGAACTAGCTGTTTGAGTAGCTCAAAAACATCAAAAATGAATTGCTGTGGGGTAAATTTGTCAAGTTTTAATTACATTTTTTGTTTCTTCTAATATGTCGATTAAATCTGGAGACCTAGAAACCTCTAAAAAGCCATGAGTTTGGTAGAACTTGCTAAAAAAAGTTTATTTTAACTCAAAATAACATTGTAAATAAAATTTCATTTTCTCATCATCAGTACAACCTGGGGTGAGCCCTGGTCTCCTCAAGGAATTTTCCCCATTGTATTGTATTACCTGATAGGTTTTACCATGTAAAAATATTTTACAACCAATCAGAAAGGTGTTTAACATGTCTCAAGTGAAAATTAGACTGAAACCTTTTCTATAAAATCTGGGTACCAATGGGAATCAAACCTGCAATCCCCAGGCTGGAGGACAGGCACCTTATCAACTAGGTCACAGAGGTCATCTCCATTCTCCCCTATCCTACGACCCATACTTCTAGTCATGGACTCACAGAACTTTGAGCTTCTTTCCCACTTCTTTCCAACGGTCTGATAAAGGTTCAGGTTTAAGAAGTTCATGTTTCATTTTTTTAATTATATATTCAGCCCATTAAAAACACTGTATTTTCATGAAACTTATTACATTAGAATCATCATAAAGGTTTTTTTTTCATTATGGCTTCGAACTTGTCTGAACACTTTCCAAAGAATTCACCATTCGAACCAATTGTTCCATATCAAAATTAATATATCAACATGGATAGATTCAAGAAAAAAAGAAACAAAATTACCTGAACCGCTCTTGTGTGTAATTTTTTTTAATAGTATATTATAATCTCTTCTTAATCTTTTAAAAGTTTTCACAATATTAATTGGGTTAGAAAAGTAATTTGCAGAATCAATCATACCATCTTCGTGTTCAGTTAGAAATACTTTGTAGTGTCTGGAAAGATATAAATTTTATTTCAGCGTTTGAGAATAAAAGAAGTACATACTCGTATAACACATTTTATCCTTTCTATATAACTGTAATATTTATTACAAAATAAAACAAACAAAAATATCAAATTTTTATTGTTGTTAATCCACTTTCTTAAGTGTTCTTATTTATAAATTTAAATTCATATTCAACTGAATATATTTTTCCATGTATAGATAGCTACGAGTAAAATCAAATATAGTATAAGTAACCCTCGGTTTACGGTGAAATTCGCAATAAAGCCTGATAGTTATGTATTTCAGGAGAATAGGTTCTTATACTATGTGTTTTTCCCACTTAGCTATGATCCAGGTGAAAATGTAATTCTCTCCAAACTAAAAGTGCAATTTTAAGTGCTTTTTTCTAAAACCTTAAATAATAAACAATCTACTATGCATTCTTTCAGCCATGAAGGAATTTGCTAATGAACTATGTGAGATTGGAAGTAAAGTAAAGTCCTTAATCTGAAATTTTCCTAGAAAAGTAGAGAAAGTGTGTAGACATCGTAATGGGATGGTGAATGATAATGGGGTAAGGATGATTGAGTTTGCAGCTCCAAGGTTTCGTCATCGGAGGAACTTTGTTCTCCCATAAAAATATATATAAGTACACCTTGACACACTTGATTGATGGGAGAGGAACAGGATATATAATTTTTTCATCAGAGTGTCAAATTGAAGAAATCTGATGGATGCATGGACCAAACGAGTAGCAGATCCATTAAGGACAGAAATGTAGAGGATGAAAATTAAGGAGGCCAAGGTACAATATGGGCTGTATAGTAGCCAGTGAAGAAGAAGGTATGACAGTTCTCCCTCGAATCATCCAGCTATTTTAGGATTGCTGAATAGAGCCTCTTAAGAATGTTGTCTAGATCAGTGCTCCCCAACCTTTTGACACCCGCGGACCGATCAAAATAAGAGAAATAACATATTTCCCGGACCGCTAATTCAGAAATAAAAACTATTATTTATATAGTACATATTTTGTGTACGGCACAGTAATGCAGCAGAACTGGCTCGAAGGACCACTTTGTACAGCACCGGTGCAAAGACTGTAAAATAGATGAATGGCTGCCGCTCAATACTCGGAGATTTCGGTTTACTTTTATGCTTTTCCGGTGAAAAGTAGCATTGTGACGAGATTCCTCTTTAGCAGGTAAAAGTTGTCGTAAGTAAAAACACAGTCGACATTCCAGAAACTGAGAATGTATTTTTGATGTCTTGCGCTCCTGATGTGGGGCCAATCGCTCATCGTAAGCTCCTATTTTCGCCTGTGTATGCCGTCATGGCTTGCGAGATACTACGTATCTCGCACGTTTTCGCTTGCATGGGCCGGCCGACTTTTAAAAGTAGCTCTTGCGAAGGCCACGCATAAGGAACATTTCATTACAATTGGTGCACAGCAAGTACATCAAACAAAACATCTTTAAATATCAAACAATCAACAAAATATACATAAATCATATTTTTAGGTGACGCATACGTCCGATACATTTTGTTTACAAGTTTTTAAATCCTATATTATAACAGACATATTTACATATTGCACATAAAAATAAATAGGAAAATTATGTTGTTAATTGAAATAATTAGAAATTTAGAAATCTGAAATTTTGAAAAAGAAATATTTAGTTTTAAAAAAATTGTGCGATATCTGCTGCTGCATCTTTGCTAGAATAGTTGTTGACGGTGGCTGCAGTGTTGTTTCAGACAGATGTAGCACTGCATTGACACCCATTCTGTTTCTCTGTTTAGTTTTTATTACTAACATAGACGAAAAAGTTTTCTCACATGAATAGGTAGTCGAAAATGAGGACAATAATTTATTTAATGGCTTTATAACTTACGAGATGGATATTCTTCTTCGAGTGATATCCAAATCTGAGACAATGTTTGTATTTTATGTCTGGACAGCAGAGTGGCATCAGAGGACAACTCGATCAGGTTTCCTTTCTCTTGAGTAGTAAGTGCGCGTGATTTGATGTCTTTCATGAAGGGATTATTAATCCAAAAGTTGCCTTTACGATTATCCTCAATTTATTATGTTTAAAATAACCTTCTGATTGATGTTAACAGCAATCAAAAAGTCTTGTAGAAATGGAAAAGTTTCTATATTTCTCTCCTGTACGCGACTATCCCAAAAAGAGAGTTTCTTTTTAAATACATCCATCTTATTTTTCACGGTAAAAATATTTGTAGAGAATCTCTGGATAGAAGTATTAAGTCCATTAAGAAAACTAAATATTTCCGCTATATATGCAAGTTTGGCCATCCATTCGTCATCCAAAAAATGCTTTAATAGGGCCGAGTTTCTCTCTCTCTTATAAAATGTTTTACTTCTTCCCTCAGTTCAAAAAGGCATGAAAGAATCTTTCCTCTTGATAGCCACCTGACTTCCGTGTGGAGAAGAAGATGGTGTTGCAATCCCATGCTTTTTTTTTTAAATTAATTTATTTGAATTTTTAAAGAGAGATTTCAGAAATTCTGACAAATTTTAGTATAGGCATTTTAAAATAACCGACTACTATTTGCAGACCGGCAGAAAATTTCCACGGACCGGCGGTTGAGGAACACTAATTTTTGGGTTTGATTCCTGCTGGTACCTGATTTAAAAAAAAAAGGTTTCAGTCTGGTTTTCCCTAATGGCCTCTTCAAGATCTTTCTGATAGGTTGGAAGAGATTACCACATGAGAATAAATCTACCAAGTTGTATTGTATACAGCAAAAGTGGAATACAATGCAATACTTTTGTAGTTCATGCTATATCTCAGTGAGATACAGGCACAAGCCTAGTTTACTGGGGACACGACAAATGAATGGCAACAAACCCAAATCCATTATGATTGTGTGTCCAAATTAAATTACCTGTTGTTTTTCACAAATTATGTATATTTCTTGTCATGTGTAAAATAAAATTTAAAAAAATAAATAAATAAAATAAAAATTGTATAACTGCTAAAAACCATCATGTTTATGATAGTTTTCAGCTTAACCCGTTTAGATGCAATTGAACTCACCTCTTGAGTAGATCAAGTAATTGTTCCTGGATTTGTATATAAGAATGCAGAGACACTAAAGTGTCACCATGTGTATGGACCAAAGACTCCAATTCTTCAAAAGAGGATATTAATTTGTTTTGACTTATTGCACTGCTCAGCATTAGCAGATACCAAAAACATTTTGATGTTGAAAATCTCATTTTGTATGTAATATATTTTGCTGTAATATGAACAAATGTAGTGTTATTTATCAATTTTTCCTTTAATATGAAAAACCAATTATTATGAAAGTAATTGAGAACTAAAAAAAATATGATTATCTAAGAAGAAAGTCAAGTGTGTTGATGTATGAAAGAGTATAGAATTTAATTATTAAGCATAAACTCGGAAAAAAAACAAATACGAGGTGGACTGAATGCTGACAAACTGAGATGGTTTGGGCAGGTCTTAGACTGATAAAACAAATTCATATTGTATTACACTTTTTGTATATAATACAAACTGGCTGACCTATTGTCCCTAAGTAATCTTTTCCAGCCAACCAGAAAGGTATTAAAAAGGTTTTAAATGAAAACCAGTCTGGAATCATTTTTAACATGAATGTAACTTTTAACCCCCAGGTTATGCGACAGACGCCATACCAAATAAGTTACGGAAGTCATCAATTCATAATAATGTCAGCAAGTGGTATAGTTTAAGGCTAGGCTGGAACTAGTGAATGAGATTTTTAAAGACAGTCAAAGGAGTCAGATAAATCACTAACAATAAGAGTTATATTAAGGTATGTTTATTTATTTATTAATTTCTCATATGACAATATGTCCTATATATATAAAACAACAAATATCATGAATGTAAAAAAGAAAGAATAGAAATTTGAAGGGGCTGAAAAGTTTCATGCCAGAAATCGCCCTATTTGACACATTAAGACAATTCATTATCAATCTCACATCAGAAATTGTCTTAAGGTATTCACAGTAAAATGGAGTAACTGATTGACAAATAGAAATTACATTTTTCTTTTCACCATGTATAAGCTCCATTAGCATTTCTATAATTTCACCGTTCTTCAGAATATGTAGTATGCCGATGTATGAATAGGACATAATAAAAAATGTAATTATTAAGGATGAATGTAAGCTAAAAACTGATGTTTTAAGTAGGGTGAAAATGAGTATATTGAGGTGGTTTGATGAATAGATGGGTGACGAAAGACTGACTAAAAAAAATTGAACAATGCAAGCATAAGTGGGAGTCATGGTAAGGATGACCAAGAAAAGTATGGTTGTCAAAGTTGATAAGAATTTGAAAGAAGAAAAGGTAAGGAGTAAGAGAAACAGAAGGGACTGTATGAGAATATACATGGATGTGAAGGAAGTATGTCACAAAGTTTGGAGCTCTATTCTCTCTGCCTACACCAACAAGGAAATGGAGAGGTGCATGTTCAGAATATGTATTGGTATGTAATCTAGTTAAATTATAATAAAATTAATTTTTATCGACAACTCAATGTGAATGTTGAATCAAAGTTGTGGGAGTCTGTGGGATGAACAAGGCTCATGAAAATATAAATATAGACGTCTTATCGTGCCTGCAGAGTTGGCCTCACTACTCTCATATAACCAGATAAACATAAGAATGATCAACTTTATCACGGTTCAGTAGTGGCTTGTGCAATAAAATTCTTCCTGTATACAGATGATAATGTGCTGAATGCTAAGCATATTAGTCCTCTGTTATGTCTGGAACTTGATGCACCATATGTCTCCATCTTTCCTAGTCATAGATCATATTGAATCCAACATTTAAAAAATATACTATTTTTTATTCGATCCCTTCTTCTTTCCGACCTTCCTCTTGCTAATTTTTACTGAATTATCCCTGTGATCATCAGCTTATCAAAACTTTCATTGTTTGTTCTGGGAACATACCTGATGTATGTTAAAATCGTTTTTCACATGTTGAAAACCTTTCAGTAATTACTTATTCTTAGAAGATGAAAACATTGATGTGCTTTATAGTCCTTGACATAGTATCTGCCTCCAGCACCACATGTCTAAGGCAACTATCGTGTTTCTTTTTCATCTTCCACGTTTCTGTTCCATACAACAATATCCAATACAAGTAAAGTCGTAACTTTAAAAAAAACTAACATTTTGACCAATTTTCATTTACTGAAGTTAACTTTTTTAAATTTTTAATTTACTTACTGATTTATCACAAAATTATATTCTTTACAAAATAATGTTAAACTTAATTGTGAAATACTCACTTTGGTACTTTAAACTTTATTTGTTTTTTTAATTACCTAATATTTCAAAGGCCAATGAATATTTGAAAAAAAAATACAGCTTGACTGACACATGTGCTGACATGGAAATGAATAAGCTGCAGAATGAGTGATTTTTTAAAGAACTAAAAATCTAATATTTAAAAAAAAAATTAAACATTCTTTTCTTGTAAATTTCTTTTCAATCATGTCCCACTTTTCATAGTTTAGTTATATATTTTTTTAATTGAACAAATTTTTCCACACAATGAAGAGTAGGTGTTTATAAAGAAATAATTTTTGAGTTTGTGACTGAAAGTTGTTTTTAAACATGATGTTTTGATCTTGTTTACATTACATTAATAGTAATTTTCTTATTTCATCAAATTAAAATAATGATTTGAATCATTTCATAAGGTTGATAAAGGAGGCAAAAGGGAGTATTTAGTCAACATATGAATTTTTTAATTCATATGTTATGGTAAATAACTATACTTAGTTAAAATATATAGTTTGACAGGTACTTATCGAGAGATTTTCAAAAACTTTTTTTGATTTTACTGATCTTTTTGATATTTGAATGGTACACCCAAACGTTTCGCCATTGCCTATTATTAATTGGTAGACAAATTAATGATAAGCAAGGGGCAGAGCTCCTTACAACTATTAATTGTGTCAGTGTTCTTAACGTTTTGACTACAAAATGGTACTATACAAATAGTCTATTATCATATCAATATTTCACTTTTAAGTTTAGTAAAATATTTTTAAACTTTCTAATGGTTTAAAATTGATAAAAAATTGTTGCCTTTTTTTACTTATATTGATTCTCTTTAATCCCTCTTTCAATATTTCACATTAATTGTTAGGCACTCTTTGCATTGTATTTGACTTTCACTGTATACAATACAACCTAGTGAGTTTATCTCCCTGTGACCAACTCTTTTAATTAACCAAAAAGATTTTAAGTCAAAAAATTGATACTGATGGAAATCAAGTCCACACCCCCAGGTTTGAAGTTAGGCATCTTATCAACTAGGCCATGGAGATCTTGATTTCAAATTCATAAAATATATTTTCAAAAATATAAAAATTAAATACTAATATCAAATAACAATGGAATTTCCCATCTCTCTTAAGAATTATTTTGAATTTAAACTACGGAACAATCATGCAAAAACTTTATGAAAATTTAAATAAAAGTTTTGGTTCTATTTTTAAAAAAAATCTATTTTCATTTGAAAATAATATAGGGCAGTTATTAAACAGCTTTTTTAATATGATGGCCTGACTTAGATATAATAATTATTACTTTAGGTAGTATGAGGTGGTAATTATGATAGTATTACCTTAGATAAGATGTAATTATGATAGTATTACCTTAGATAGGATTCAAATGTTCATAAAGAAAATTATTATTGTTCCACAAATGTAGTCTATAAAAATACTATAAAAATTCTGGCTGGATGGTATTCTATTGACCATATTGGTAATATAATGTACTCAATATGAGCATCAATTCCACATTAAAACTAACATAAACATATTTCATATTCTGAAATACTAATAATAATTTTGTGGATCCCTAGAGGGTTGAGGATGTTAATAATTTCTGATGTAAGTAAATTAATAGAGAAGTTGAGACTACCTAAAATTTGATCAAAAAGAATAAAAGCATAAGAAAAATGATGACATTTCGCCTTTTAATTCATATTATCAATTCATTATTCATATGGTACCCCTCAACATATCCATATTAGGGATACACTAAACTGCCTGGTCTGGGGCAACATTCTGTCTGATTCCAATAATTGAATTTTTGACTTTAGAACCAGAGCTAGATTAAAGTATTTTGGCGCTTGGGGCGTTTATTAAAAAACGCGACTCCATAATAAGGTGATTTTTTTTTCTAAACACTTTCGGGAATATTTGCTATACTATTTTTCTTTTTTTTAAATAGGCTATTTTTTATCTTTCTAAACCAATTCACTCCACTAATATTAAAAAAAAGTGAAAATAGAGAACATAATATATGGTAAATTGTATTGTACTCGTATTGTAGTCTTTGTTTCACTTTAGCAGGTCGCGATGTCTCTCTCGTAGCAATGTATTGTCCCATGTGTTTGAATGCAGCTGCAGGAAATATTCACTTTTCTTGAAGATATATAATACGAGTATGCCAAAAACTTCATGGAAACAGATTTTTTTAGTAAAACTAGCATACTTGCATGATATTTTTGAAAAGTTATATGCGTTGAATCACTCTCTGTAGGGAAACAGCATGCATCTTTTGAAATTGGTCAAGAAGATTTCAACTTTCAGAAAAAATTACAATTATAGAGAAGAGAAATGAATGAAGCCAGTGGTAAAGATTGTTTTTTTTTGTTGCAGCAGTTGTGTAACCTCGAATGAAGTTGATTTTTCTCGCGATATAAAATTGGTTTTTAAAGAGTACATATTACAGTTTATTAACTGGTGTGGAAAAAGTTTCAACAAGTTCGCATGGAATAAATCGACAAGTTAGCATGGATTCAAGAGCTATTCATGGCCAAAGCTCCATCTGAATTTACTTCTGTAATATAATAAAATCTTATTAAACTCTCTATCAATAATATAGTACGCTGAAGACAAAATTTGGCAACGTGGAACTAAGTTTTAGATATCAGTAAAAGATGAATATCTGCTGCTAAGTGGTTAAGCTCAGCGATTCTTAATTCCATTTGCGACATTATTTTTGTGCGAAACTGGGTTTTTGATGACGATTACTGCGATAAAAACAAGTATCTTTCAAAAATCAACATTCAATGATAATATGATTATTCAAATTATGCACTTATTAGTAAACTTTTTTGTGAATTTTAAATAGGTGTTTAATTTATGTTTTAACCTAACTAACCTAACCCCACCAACATAAGTGTTACCATTAGGTATGTTCTGACTTTGGGGGCCGTAGAAAAATCCTTATGCTCTAAGTGCGCCGTGAACCAAAAAAGTTTGAGAACCACTAAATTAGGCAAAGAATATTATCAATATAATCACTCTTTCATTCTCTTTAGAAATGCTGTCCAGTGGTGTCTTGATACAGTACTTATACAATTATTATATAGAGTTTCAAAAAACAATGGTTTGACATACCATAATATTTCATCAATTAGAGCACAGAGATATTATAAATAACTTTATTTTTAAAACGATATTTATGTCGTCGAAGTTACAATAAATGTATGTTAACAGTAATTGGTATATTAAAACTCTAAATTTTTGGTATTATTGAATAAGCATTTTTCGAATCTATTTGCCAAAACATGAAGTCAATCAAAGTAATTACATATTCCTCAAAACAGATAAAATGTGAGATAGATTGTTTTTTGTAAATAATATGTGTAATTGAACAATATGTACTACAAACTAATTCTTATTTATAAATCCGAGAGTTTTCTGGTTTATACTGATGATAACAAGGTTTTCTTAACTCCTGACCATGCTGGTGAATCCATACATTGACAGCTGTAAAATAAAAAGTAAAATATTTCAATTTTAAAGCAATGGATATGATACAATATTCCTTACGATTGATTATGATTGTTATTGTTATATTAGTTATGATTGTTGTACAGTAATATTTTACATTGGAAAAGCTGTTAGATACAAATATATTAAATTTATTGTGTTTTTGTACAATAAATTTAATATATTTTTTCCAATAATCATATCAAATTGTTCAGCTCTTTTGCACTCATACTTGATGATTGGCCAAAAAGTTTATAAAGTAAAGATAAATAGAGAAAATACGTCAATAATCCAAATCATCGAGAGGGTTAGGGAGTTTAGAAAAAAAAGTTAAAACCAGCACAGTGAAATAAAAACATTCCATAATTAAACAGTATAGTGCTAAAAGGAATATAAATTAATTTATAGAAATTTCAGTAGGGACCACGTTTCTCAGTATTGAAGTCACGACGAAGAAGAAGAATTCAGTTTAAGTATATTTAATAATATTTTAAAATATAAACCAAAAATTTGCTTTATTTAATAGTTAAGGTATGCATATATGCGTTTTTATAATTTCATTTGGAAAATAAAAGGAATCGTTTCTCAGTTAATGTGCAGGACATACACATCTTCTAGTTCAAAGCTAGTTTTTTTTAAACTTTCAGTTTCAACATTTATTTTTCCACAACATATTAAGATATCAGATATTCAAATACCCCATTAATTCATTAAAAAAAAAAAAACAATTGTTTTTTCTTGGTCTATTTTGGGTGGAATATATATCCATGGCACACATGAGAGCCGTGATCCTGACGATCACAATATCAAACTACTCTGGCTAAGATATGATTTTAAGATAAGAAAAACAATTACTCCATTTGTTTCCAAGCAGAACAGGACAGGCACCATGCATAGTTAAACGATCTCCTTCCATAGAAGGAAGCAAATTGTACCAGAACAAAGCCGTCCCTTTCTGAGGCTTGATCCCAAGTCCCAAACCTGCAAACACAGTGGCTCCTCTTTCTTCTACATCTGACATCTAAAAAGTTAATTAAACAGATCAATAATACTCGTACATGCGTGAGTAGTGAGGTACAGGCTATCTTATAAACTGAATATTAACATGTCTCAAATATTTCAATCCAAATGTGTGAATATCCCTATTTTTTTAATAACTTATAGTCTCAACTCTTAAAGGAGACTACAAACTATTCCTGCAAGCCAGGACAAGGTATTATGGTGTCTCAGGCACTAATTAAAAAATCCCCCCTCCCCCATGTCATTTTTTTCTCAACACTTTCTTTTTGTATTTGATTTTTGTGTTAAAAAAATAATCCTTCCATTCATCAAACTTATCGAAAATTGAGAAAATACGGTTAATTGACCACAAATTAAAAATCAACAGAGTTGGAGTAAAATGTTAAACATTTATATGGTAAGTTTATATTTTGAGCTTTCAGGGTGGCAAAATCATCAATAACTTTATTAAAATCATTTGGATAGAAACAATTGCCATATCTGACAATCTTCCTTATCCAAGAATAGATCTTAAATAAGATTTGATTATTATTTCACATGGTGATGGGCATTGTCAAAAAAAGCTAAAGTGCAATATCAATATTGAGATATGATTCAACTAGAAAATATTCGCAAACAATTTTTAGGAGATCCAAACATGTTGCATACTCAACAGTTGGGAGAGATTACTGCACTTGGAATTTAAAGCTTTGTATTTCAGATGAGCACTTTTCCGCATTGAAATCGGTTTTATAGTGCTTTCACTAATCTTGAAATATAATACGTCATATTGTTACAAAAAAACCTAATTATAGATCTTTGAATAGGATCCCTCGCATTGTATTTATACGTACATTTTTACAAATTCAAGAAATTCAATAATCCTTTTATACTTTCATTGAGCCAGAAGCAAGAGATTAGTGAGATTAATATAATGACTTCCCTTCGAAAATTGCATTAAAAATTTGTGTACATCGTGATGCGTGTTCTAATACAAACATCAGACGTGATACATTGCACAGTTTTAACTAGAACAGTAGCATACTCAGAATCAATTTTTAATGCTTTTCGGGCTTGATAATTTTTGTTTTTCAATTATTTTCTGCTACTTCCATTTTTTCGAAGGTGTATTTTGGCGCCCTTTAGTTATCACACCCAGGACCAGTGTCTAGGTGTGATAACTAAAGGGTCATCCCACCCTATGTGAACTACCCCTCTTCACCTTCAAGGTAAACAAATCTTAAAAATCTATTTATCACGCTTTTTGTTCAATCCTTGGATTAAATTTTTTGATACACTTAACTTTATATGTGTGGTGCGTCAATTACATCAATGAGGTAATATGATATGCCTATTTAGGACACAACCATAAATTAAATGAATTTATCAATCACATCCCAAGAAGAGATATACTCACATAAAATATTAATGAAGCTAGTCGTTGGCCAATATGACTCAAAGAATCATATTTTAACATGTTGGCCTGAAAAAAATTATGATATATTAGGTTTTGTGACCAAAAATTCTCATAAATCTAAAAAACAATCATAAAAATTCATGGCTAATTCTAGCCACATTTGCTGTAATGTGGAATGAGATGCATGTGAAGAATTTAACTTGACAGTTACAGGAAGTTCAAGAAATCAACATTTAATCCATATTATAAGAGGTCACTTCACTTTAAAATTTAAAAAAAATATATTCACATATTTTAATAGAATTAAATAATACAGTGTTTCAGTAGTAACAAATAAGAAAAATGGTATCATAGTCACTGTCAATGGTAAAGTGGTTAATATGCTTTTGGGTATTCTAGATAGTGAAAAAGAATTCTATGTGATCTCTCCTTTTTGTTTTTCCTTTTTATTTTAAATTTATTCTTCCGTGATCTTGCCTCACAATAATGACTTTCCTTGATGCACACCGGAATTTTCAAAATCCACAGAATTTTTTAAAATGTGGTTCTATAAAAATGCTGAGAGTTACATGGGTTGACAAAGTCAATTATGACATCTTAAAATGAATTAATAAAATTATCTACTATATCGTATGGTAGAAATATTATTTATCATGAAAAGGAGATAGTTAGAGTACTTTGGATATATAATGTGAGGAGAAAAATATGAGACCCTTCAACTGACATTGCTGGAGAAAATTTAGAACATTAGAAGTGTGGGATTTTTTTGTGCGATTTAGAGACCTTTGATTTTATCATATCTTATAAACATAAATTTACCGTCAAAATGTCATAATGGTAATAATATTGGCCAGCAATGCCATAATTGGCCACTTGATAATCCTCTGCATACTCTATGTCCAGACCCGTCATGTCTGTTATGCGCCTGGTCAAATGGGCTAGTGCAATCTCCTTCATGCTCAGCCATGCTATACTGCTGATTCTGTCGTCAATTGTCGGTCGGTCTGATACAAAAGGGTCTATCTCTGAAGGAGCTAGCTGTAAAGTTAAATTAAGTCTGTGAGTGTGTGACTCATCATAGTATTTGTGCAAATATTTAAAATTTTTTACACCCAGCTTTCAGTAGGAAGTAGAGAATGATAATTTTTAGAAAGGTTTTTAGTTTTTGGAAGAATAGAAATGCTACATATGAGAGAAAAATTTATATTTCAGTCATAACCATTAGCATACATGCTTTACACCAAGACATTTCGAGTTTGTTTTACTTCTAGGCTTTTTTCATCTGAATTTATTGTTGTGGTGCTTAGTAGCTCCTTAACATATATTCTTGGAGTAATATGTATAATTAATTATTTTTTTGAATTTTTTTTTATTGTGTTTTTTCTCTTACGTATTGGATTGACAATGTTGAGAACCCACCAAAACAACATTCGACTGCTGCTTTTTAAATTGCAGTGTATCATTAAAACATGCATTCAAACAAAAATCTCTTGATTACAATTCTGTGAGTTGGGTAGAGGGATTCATGATATTGTTTTTGGGTTCCATTGGTTATTGAACCTGAAAACTTCAGATTGAAGACTATGTATACTTCTGTACAAACTAGACTATTGTGGTTGTCTTATATTTCTTTTCAATATTTGGCTCATTTGTCTTTACAATGAATTGTTAAATTAATATTTTAATTATAATTCATTAAGAAAGAAAGTTAAATACAATGAATAACCAGGTAAACCTTTCTAAAAGCCTTCTTAATCTATTTCCTATTGAATCACAATCTTCTTGACTCAATTTTCACCCCATCTTTAAATAATCACTAATCCACAATTAAATGAACAATATCATTTTGAAATCTGTATTTTAGTATGTTAAACAGTAAATTTGAAGAAGACGGATATCTTTGCAACTGCTTGTGAATAATAATATATTGCGGTATATACAAAATTAAAAAAATTGATTTAAGTAAAAAAAGTGACATCACAAAATTAATATCATATCTTACTGAAGATGAATTAATGGCTTAGCATTTGATTTACCTGGTTTGTTGATGTTTTTATCAAGAAGTCAATTTCATTTGCATATATAACATCATGGTACAATACCACATATGGATCCAGGTTAAGTTGTTCCAGCTTTAGCGGAGCCAAGCGTAGGAAAGAGTGAGTTTCCATAACATAGTAGCATTTCAGACTGTAAAATAATAATACTTTTAAACTTATTTTCCTCCGTATATATTACATTATAATGAACAATATATGGTAAACTATTTTCTTTGTAATCAGATTGACGATTTTGTAATTTCTGTTCTAGATATTTAATTTTATTCAATGTTGTATTACTATATATCGTTGAGGCACATGAAATTAAAAAAAAAATCTTGTAACAATAGATGAGAGAATGTAGTGACATGCATAATTATTACTTTTAATTCCAGTTCAAATAAATAATGCAAATATAATCAGCAAAAGCGCATTGTTATAATTATTTTTGTAACCAAATGCTATGGAGTAGGTATACTCATAATTTGTCAAGTCCATCCAATGAATTACAGAACAAAAATTACGGATTCTTAGGGTCTTCTAAGAAAGCATCTAAAATGTTGATTACTAGATGGAATTTAATAATAAATTTTTATAGCAAAAAAAATTAGTTAACATGTTGATCGCCGTGTCAGCCACCGGTGGCCGACACTGAGGTATTCCAATTGGGCTGTGTCGGCCATCGGTGGCTGACACGGTATACCTAACTTCAGAGTGTCATTCTGTCCGTCGGCTACGCGCTCTGTATTAAACTACTATAAAACTTGGTCGACATGGCCCTTTTCTATCTTACTACGATATGGCCTTAGGATATCTTCATGGTTCTAAAAGATATACTCATGAATGTGATAGGTAGGTTATATTAAATTAAAAACGTAAAAACTTTTTTTGGACATTTTACGAAAATCCTATTGGCGATCAATGTGTTAACATAGAAATAAATAATTTTTGGTATATTTTTAGTTTGTACAATGTGACTTAGTTTCATGTGAAATGTACAGCTAGCCATATTACTCAAACTTTTTGAGTGAAACTTTTATTTATTTAACACTTTTATTGCAAATACAATCTTGGGGGCTTATTGCCAGGCGGCAATCTTTTCCAACCAACCAGAAACTTTATTGAGTATACTAATATATTTTATTCATTAATCAACAATGAAAGTCAAAAAACTTGTAAATTTAAAAGTTATATTATGAATTTCATTCTATTTAATTAAAAAGTTGTTTCTGCCCATTTTTTCTGAAAAGAATCGATTCAGGAGCACTTAAATATCTTAATACTTAGCTCGGGAACATTTTCAGGAGAAAATTAGCACTAGCGTACTGTTTCAGGATGTTAAGTAACTTAGCAGTATGGTTATTCCAACAAACCTTGGTTCTTATTGTTATCTAACAAAATGCACCTTTGCCATATTATGTTTTAGGTTTAGGCAATTCACCCTGTTGAGAGTGCTTTTTTATTCTATATTCTTATTATTGGCCATAGTTACCTATGGGGTCGATTAGCTACGAAATATTTTCAATAATCACAATATTTTAATTATTTTGCATAATAACATACATGATAGAAATGTACAAACATCAGTTTAACAACCATTCGACCCACTATGCGCTGAAAATAACAGCTTTTTGGTATTCAGAACTCAAAAAAGTTTTTGATTGTTATCTGTATGTGGTATTTTATTATTTTTTACTTGGGTCGCAAAACTAAAACTAATACTCTAATCTAAAAAAGGTTAAGAAACACTGTTGTAGGCAATAAGTGACATTATTGTAAGAGATTTTGATAAAATATGTTACTGCGTACTGGTTTTCTCATTTGAAGAAAAAATCTATTTCAAAGAATATTGTATTGTATTACACATTCGTTGTATCAATACAAACTCGCGAGATTATTGTCAATCCCTTCCAACTAACTAGAAAGATGTTAAAGAGGTCTGAAGTGAAAACCAGATAGGATTCATTTTTGAACAATCTGTCTTCCAGGAATTGAACCCACAACCAATTGGGCCATGGAGGTCATATAAATACAGTCAAAGAATTCAATTATTTCACAACTGAGGTAAAAATCTAACACTCATTCTAAGTGATTTTTTTGGAAACTCATTTTTTCTTCTACTCTGTTTTCCTACAAAGCATTAAATGTAATTTTTTATCATAAACAATACCTTCATTCATAAAAGTAATAAATTTAAAAAATTAAAAAAAACTCACTTTTTGGCATTCTTTTTTCCTAAATAAGTTTGCCAATTACAATGTGATTTAAATACTTCCCAGCCCCTATTGCTGTTTTCAATGGTATATTTCATTTTTTTCTGTTTCTGAAAAAGATTACTTTTTTAATGAAATGGTTGTTTTACTCATATACCAGGTCTGTACCTATGAAACCAAAATTTGCTCATAGATGGCTCTAGTTGTCAATGTAGTTACTGTCAAACCGCGTCATTGGTGCCTTTTTCTTGTGTTTACATTTGTCAAAGACTTTTGACTCACAACAATACAGTTTAATACAACTATATATGTTTTCATAGTGTTGAACATGTCTGTTTTTGTGCCTGAAAACTACGATTTGCAATCGGCAGATTTGACCAGTTGCGGCCTGTCATTAGCCATTTTAATGGAGAGCGAAGAAGAGATAGACTGAGTGAAGAGTGATATTAGACAGCTAGAAAAATGGAAAAATTGTAATAAGGTAATAAGAAGTATGCCAAATAGGAAAACGTATATGAAAAGATGTATAGATGTAGACGATGTGAGAGCCGTATGCATGGGTAGAAAAGTGTAGATATCTGTCCTCTCTATTTATCCCAAAAGGGATAATGCATGATGTTATGTATGTATGTATAATAACTCATATGTAATAAAACTATCTATCACATGTAGCCATAAAACCTATGGTAATAAACAACTCAAGTGTTAAAAACTTCAAAAAATAAAAACATATACAATAACCTCTTGATTTTGCAAGTTGGTTTTTATCAAATGCAAACTAGGAGTACGATTTTCTAGCAACGGTTGGTAGATCTTCTTATTCATTTTAAATGGATGTTTAGGATTGATTTCAATTATTTGCTGGATTAAATTTAAAGCTCTCTTAGTATTTCCTGTAAGAATATGCAATTAAAATACATTATTAAAACTAGAGATTTTTTTTAAAACCTTTGTAATCAATATGCAAGTAGTGTAATATTGAAATTTTTTGGGCATCTAGCATAAAATTATTTAGGTTCTCTTAAACAAAGTATAAGGATAAAAAAAGTATTATTTTTTTACAAATAATCGTTTTAGAAAACCACTTTTAATTCCTTCACTTCTAGTTTTTTATGGTGTATCCCCAGAGCTAGGTTATTATTTGACATCAAAACTACTTGATTTTGTTGAGTGTAGACTTATGAACACTTTGCAACACAACCGAATAAGTCTTCTGAGGTACAAAAAACGAAGGCTATAAATTTACAAAATAGTCTGAATCGGGCCCCACAGAGAAGCTACAGCCATACAGCCTAGCTATAGCTAGGACCTGCAGTGAAACGGCTAATAATGGAGAAAATACTGTGTCGAATTCCTCACATAAAAAAAATGCGATGTTTAATGATATTTCTGCAAATGGCAACTAAGCCGACAACTTAATGGTTAAAATAAGCTGGATTTTATAAATTATAAAATTTTACAACGAAATAGTTCCACACAGGTTTGTGGTTATTAATATTGTTCATTAAATAGTTTTCAACTTCGTGATTGCTGGTTACATACAGCTTGTATATAGAAAAAGTTTTATTTACTTTTTATCAATGAGGAGGAAAGAATTATGTGAGTACCATATGATTTGTTTTTATTAAGAAAATAACAAAATATTTCAAAGTGCAAATTATTAAAGATTTCAGTGTAATAAAATAAGTACCATATCCAAGTTTAACTTATATGATTATTGATTGAATATGACTCAAATAATAATCTCACCAAGAGTGTGTTCACAAATGATCAGTCTTTCAAGTATTTTAATAATGTGACTTTTGCGATCACTAAGAAGTACATGTTTTCTTAATGCTGTCTCTAACCATTCTTTGCTAAGTCTATATAACTTCTGTGAGAAAGCATATTGAGCTGTTTCATAGCAATCTTCAGATGACATTGGAAGACTGGAAATAAAAACCATACATAATTATAGTTGTAAATAATGATCAAAAAATGTTATGTTTCTATTTTATATGATTTAACATACTCATACATACATAACAGATAAAACAAATACAATAAGTATAGAGTATAAGAAGTAAATAATTTTTTTTTTTGTCTTTTCTACCTCCGTTTAACTCCAAATATTTTCCCATCAGCCAGATCTTCAGTCCCTAGGTCATATAAAGATTGTAGTCTCAACAAGCCAGCGATTGCCCCATCCAAATCATTTTTGTCAGGTAATACCAGCGATACGTTTTCTTAAACAGAAAATATATTTAATATTCAAATAAAATGCCAAATATAAAAATTGAATTTTGCAGCATTTAATATGTCTAAATATTTGTTTTCAGGGGTAAAGGATAGTAGTGAGACACTTTTTCTGATTCTTATTTAGATTTAATTGTCATATTCAATTGAAATTTGTTGAAAATGTGCTATAAAATAAAATTTAATATTTATATTTAGTTGATAACTCGAAAGAATTATAAAAAGAAGAATTATATTGAACCGTTCCAGACAACACGTCATATTTACCATTTGAAATTTTTATTTAAAAAGGCAGGATGAAACCTGTGTGACAGCTTATTTGAATTTATTATAAATTTTATACATATTTTTAACAATCTTTTATATTTTCATTGAAATTTTTTTCATATCAAGTTGTGAACTACCATTTTAGTAGATTTTTATACTCTCCGGTTAGAGTATACATGTTTCAGTACTCAACTGACTGTTTCCTACTGCTAGATGGCATTCAAAATTCATTGTGACCCTTTCACTATCTGATAAAATACTACTCTTAAATAACAGAATTCTTCAACTTGCTCTATCTTTCATTACTCACGTGTATGTTATATCATATTTACTTTTTCTTTCACATTTGTCTGTTATTCAAGTCTTTTTTCCTATTTAAATGTTCCAATCTATAAATAACTATTGAATTTTAAAGAAAACATAATTTAAATTTGGAACAATAAAATTGTATGATACAACATATCATATATGAGTGAAATATTTTACTTAAATTTATTTTTAAATTAATTTAAGTCATATTTAAAATTAATTTAAGTTATATCTCCCCTTTAATGTACATATATTAACTGTCGAATTTTCATTATTTCAGTAATATGTGAAAATAATTGATATTGATAGGTCTTAAAATGATGATGTGATTAATAGGTATTCAAATATATATTAACCATAATTTTTATATTTCTTCCATTTATATAGTAGTTGTATAATACAAAACACTCTTGGTAGATAAATGGCAAAAAGCAAAATGAATTTTTTTTGTAACAAAACATAAATATTGATTTATTAAGGAAAATGAAATCATTTACCTGTTATTTATTTTTAGAATATAGAACTTGTATTTATTTTTTGAAGAATTTTGAGTTCTTCTGATTTTACACCAAATAAAATTAAGTTCTTCAGATTTCAAGCCCATACAGAGGCACAAAAATTCTCAATACTTTTTCATTTTTTGCTATTATGTATACAATATTTTGAAATTATTTCAAAATTATCAATGTTGATTAAGACACTTTTTATTGAAATCATATTTACCAAAATTATGATCAAGATCCATCAAAAGTTTTTTATCCACATCTAATGTTTTTAGTAATCGGAATACATTTAATGGATTGAAGAGATAACTAGAGGATTGTTGCTCTGCTAATTGGTGTTCCACATTCATTTTTGCATAATGGCTAAAAAATATAAATAAAATTAAGATAATAACTGAAGATTCCTAAAAATATATTGTCATTAGAATTTCAATAAAGATATTTGAAGTTTTATATTACACTTTTGTTATATACTATCTGGTACCTACCTGACATGTGTTATTTAAACTATAGTTCGGAAATTCTAGGATGAGTCCTGTGACAGCTCACAAATTTGCCCCAATACAACCTTGTAATGATGTTTAGTAATTTTAATTATTTTATCAACTTTAATATAAGCCTCAATTCTAATAAATAGAAAGTTATTTAGGTAAATACATTACATAAGGTTGTATTGGGGCAAATTTGTGAGATGTCACAGGACTCATCCTAGAATTTCCGAGCTATAACTAAAACAACTAAAATGGGCTTTACATCAAACTTCAATTTGTTATTGAGATTTAATCTGAAACTGAAATGGTGAAACACAAAAGCTCTACCACTAAGTGGAGGTCAATATATGTTTAATTGATTAGAGAAAATCACAACTTTTTAAAATGATTATTGCCTAAGTAATAAGGATTTAATTAACCACTTAATGCTAGGGTTTTTCTACAAAGAGGATTTAAAAAAACATCTAGTATTTTTTTGTGTTTTATTTTAAGTTTATACACTTTTCAATTGAAACATAACAATTTAAACACATTTTAATTTAAAAAAATTAGGAAAAATTTTAAATTCAATTTGGTATGGTAGATTTTAAAGCATGGTGTTAAACATAGACCTACGTAAATACGAACACAATATCGTAAATACGAAATAAGCAACACAAAACACGACCACTCACAGCTGCAGACAAATTTACAATGAATAAATAAAACATGAACGACTGGCGAGCGTTACACGTGTTATCTAAAATTAGAACACTGCAAGTCGAGGCAAGCGAGCGTGACTCGGGATAACGGAAATTGGAACGCATTTGGCGCGGAGAGCGTCTCATTCAAGGGCATTAAGTGGTTAATCTCTTCAAAGTACTGAACATGTTATTCACTGGAAGATTTTTTTGAAATTTTCAAAATGATTATAATTGAAACAATATTGATTTTGATTAAGGGAGTAAATTTTTATGCATTGTACGTATAATTTTTTTGATAAAATAATACTCTCAGTTATACTACAGATTCTGATGGCTTCAAATGTAGATACATATATACTTACCATTACTCCCTGATATAGAAGACAGAGTACTAGACTTCTAATTTTTATACAAGTAGCAAGACACATATTTTGCCTCCTCTACATCCAAACACCTCTGACTACATTTGCATTGCTAAGTTTCACTTACCTAAATCAATCTAAATGCACTGTAAATGCATCAACATATACACGTGGGACTGCTCAATATGGTAATAAAATTTATTTAACAGTTAGTTTGATGTACAATATAAATTTATAAATCTTCAATGACGTCAATTCGTCACCATTGAATAAAATTATAATGAAAACTTATTCATAGTTTTTGTCAAAAAAATTTGAAGAATCGTCATTATTCGAGATAATGTTATTATGAAAATTGAAAGAATTAAACAAGTATATCAAAATACCTCTTAAGTAAGTCAAGTCGTATCTGTTGAAGCTCTATAAAAGAGTGGAGAATGTCTAGAATGGCTCCTTGAGTATGTAGCAGAACTTCCATTTTGGCTACACTTTTGAATAATTCTGCTTGGGCACACAATTCCCACAAAACAATCCATAGCCATTGTGCGCCTAGGAACCTCATTTGACAATTCTTCGCAAATGTAGGCACTAGAAATAATACAGAACACTTAATTTTAAAATATTGGTTCAGACTAAGTGTAGCCTACCTTTTGAACTGTTAAAAAAACCGGTATTGGGTAAAGACTTGCGGGCCGCACTTGTACTTTTTTGTAATTAATAGGCATATCAAAATTTTTATGCCCGAAAACAAGGTAACATATCCCAATTTCTCTTGATTTACATTGTGCTGTTTTGTATTTTTTCATGACCTTATCACTATCATCCCAAGAGTACTGCGTCAAGTATACCTTCTGCTTGCTAATAGACTGCTACAAAGTGCCGCCAAACGATATTCTGGGTTTACTCGATCTTACCAGCTTGAAATCACAGTGGGGAAAATTGTGAAATCAAATCAGAGACCCTTGGTTTGTAAGCCAAACGACATAACCACTGAACCAAGAGGGTAGACAAATTCTTACACAATTTTTTTTTATTAAATATATAAACAATTCACATTTTAAGAGTATTAATATAAAATCAACCCCTAAACAAATAAATATAAGTATTATTTTGGATTTACATCTAAAAAATAAATGTTTACTGATATTATATTTTCTTTATTGATTTTTATTAATACATTGTATAATATAATATTACTATAATTTTGGGTCACGTTGAAATATTTTTTTACGCTTTGATATGTCTTCTTTGTGTCGGAAATCTAGAGTGTGTTGCTTTTGTTAAATAACTATGCTTTAATGTTATTTCCTTCATGATTTATAAAAAACGGCCCACAGGTTGACAATGCCTAAGGTAGATGAAGAAATATATGTGTAGACGTTCATTGGTTCATGTAGTAAAATAAATGGTTCATTTAGTAAAATAATTGGAGAATGAAATGCTCCACTTGCGTAAAACAAAACTCATGTTCATTGACCGTTAAAATATGGCATCAAGAAATAACGAGCTGCAGGAGTTGGAACTGAGCATAGTTTGTTTGGCTGGGCTCCTTGATTATTGACAGAGGTTCCTGTGATGAGGACATAATGCACAGAATCCAGATGACTAAAGTGACGAGTCGTCCGCAAGTGATCTGGAGGGATCAAGGAATTCTAAAAAAAATATTTTCTCCATTTGTATATATATGGTGTGAAGAGTTGAACACTCAAGACACGTAATAGAAAAATAATCGATGTCTTCAAGATGTGGTGTTAGAGGCTGCACTTACTTATTATATGGAAGGCAAGAACAACCAATCGACTTTTATTGAAGAGCTTAGGGTCAAGATGCGTCTTTCTGTGCTATGTGTAAGAAGAATCTTATGATACTTTGGACACATAGCGCGGGGAGAAATTAACAGCCTTGAACAGTAAATTCTGATTGAAAATATGAATAGCAAAAGGATCAAAGGCAGAGCACCCATTCAACAGAGTGACCAGATGAAAAAAGCAGCAGAGTTGTTATTTCAGTACTTAGGTCAAAGGCGGAAAAATAATAGATAGCAAGGGATTGAAGTAAATAGAGTGGTTCTATGTAGATAATCCTAAAAAAACAATTGTTAAAACAACCAGATAAAAAAAAATTGTTATGTTATTTATAAAACTAGAACTGCATCTAAAAATTATACTCACATTTATTATTATAAAATTTTTGATAATATTTATACTCTTTGTTAAACTTATTCGCATGAACAATATCTAAATACTTGTGAATGGAAAAAATGTTCCCGCTAAAAGCTTACTTCTTCTAGAATAATGGCCTCAAACTCCTATATATGAAAGAGTATACACCAGTGTCAAGTGATGTAAAACCTTACTGAAATTTGAATTAAGGATAAAAAAAAATTATCTTTTAAAAAACTAGAAAACTTAGTATTTTTTCCTCTAATGGTTTTCAGCTAGTAAAAAATGTTAAGTTAAATATATTAATTGAGAATACAAATATGTTCTAAATAACACAAACACAACAAGCTTTCGCTATTAAAATTTGAAATAATACCATGTTTATCAAAGAAGAATCCTAATTTTATATCTTTACTTTGTTAAAAACTATACATTTTCTTAATACTGCAAATGGAGGGAGACATGTTTGTAATGAGTGTTCTATATTAGTTGACATTTGATTATTCATTCAAAACAGATCTTCATAAAAGGTTAGATAATATATGATAAAATAGGTATTTATAGTAAAGTTAATTGCTCTTTTTGTAAATGGAAACCAGTTTTATAAATCTCTTCTTTCAAAAATTATTCAAATTAAAAGTAGAATCTAGTTCATATTGGTGAACTAGGTTGTATAAAAAGTTGATTTAAAAATAAATTTTACCCCATATCTATTAAGAATCAATATTTAAATTTAAAAAAAAATGCAAAACAAATGAAAATCTGATAAATAATTTACTTTTATCAAAAAGAAGCATAAACAATGTGTGTACTTTGCTTTTGCTTTAAGTAGAAGTTTTTTTTTATGACAAATTACTCATTGAACAGACCAATAAAAAGACAGTTACTAATAATAAAAATTATATGTAATTCACGTTAATATAAGAGAAAACTACACGAAATATTCAAAGCATAAAATATTAATAAATAAAGAAATTATTGTCTAAGCAGTGTCCTTACACATCACTCTTCGTGATCCTGGTGTATGAAGAAGGTGAATCACTGGTCCATCTTTTGACTAATACAGAGTGAAGGGGGACTAAAAGGAAGAGTTCATCACACATTGCACTAAGCTAGACTACTGAACTGTTCTAGATCAGAAGACCACACTAAGTCTTTACTCACGCAATTTTTGCTGTTTCTGATTTTGGATTATGTGGACGTCTGTTTGTATATTACGGAGGAACAGTTGGACAAATTACAGCATTTTCAAAATATTTGTGTAAGATTTATTTTTAACCTGAGAAAGTAGGATCATATCATATCATACCAGAAGGCGCTGAACTGGTTGAACGTGAGAAATAGACATCAAATTCCCGAACTATCTCTATTGTATACTATTCTTAACTGTTCCGCCGCCCCCTCTTATCAAGCTGAAAATTTTCAGCATCTTTCCGATCATGGACTTGCGCTACATTCAAACAGAGATTGAATGTAGCGCAAGTCTGGCCTTGGCCTTGGTTCCCAGTTTGGCCTTATTGGCCTTCCCAGTTCACCGCTCTTCTTTTTTTATGTCGACCTTTACTGTCCATGCAGTGAGACTCTGGAACCAGTTACAAACCAATGCTAGACTCGCTCCGGCCATGGAGAGAAGAGAAGCGACTGAAAAATCTCTTAATTTATAATCAGTAATATAACGATTTTCTTTCCTCTCCACCATCCCTTCCTTTTCCTTTGATTAATGGTATCTCACTTTTACTTTTATTATGTGTATGTTCATAAAGATGAATAATAATTTGAATATTTGTTTGTGACCATTTAAGTTGCTTTATTTACTTTCTGGTTGGTTGGAAGAGATTGCTATCTGGCAATAAGCCCGTCAGATTGTTTTAACAATGAAGTATTTAATAAATAAATAAGCCAGACTCTTGGAATTGCTCTAGATTGAAAAACTTCATCACTTTCCTTTTGTCTGGTATAAGTATATAAAGGAAGAACTTGAAATCTCGCATTCGATTTAGATGGGAGATAATCTTCTCCAATCAGAGGGTATGGTCAACTTCTCACAATGGTCTTTCATTACACCTCACTCATCCATCAATCACTTGTGGTCGTCACAATAAAACACCACCCTTGTCTTCCACTTCTCATCCATCAACTTCCCAACTTACTAGTGATCTTAATGTACATTCTTACAAGACAAATTAAGATATATCTAACACAATTCATTAAAAAACTAATACAATTATTATGATTTAAAAAGAAATCTGTTTAAAAGGAAGGGCTACAAGGAAGTGAGATCATGTAAGACAAAATGTATGAACGAATCAGAAGTAATAATGATAAGAATAGTAATTATAATAATCAGAAGTAATAATAATAATAAGGGCTGAAAATCATGGAAATGTGTCCTAATCGCTTATCCTAAAAGAGGAAACGGCAAACTATTAACTATTCATAATCTATTCATACAACTTAGCAACCTTACACTCTCCATTCTCAACTGTCTTAAATATTCAATATATATTTAATACAACTTGCTTCTGTTATAAGGTTTTTTTTTAATTTATAAATGAACAGTACATTTTATTACTTTTCGGCATATATTTTTTCACAATCATACACAAGGAAAAAATCTGATTCATGCATCCTCTTTCACTGAAAAAAGCATGTTGATCATATCCTCACACACAACTTATTATTATTTTTAAATGTTATTAATCTTTTAATAATGGTGGTTTTGATTCCTGAATTAGCTCTTCATACAGTGTTATATAAATTGTCTTTTTATTATTATTATTGGCCATCCCACACTTTATTTTTAATCTTTCTCCTCACTCTATCAAATCTTTTTCATACAATGTACTCATAACGTAACTCATAACTTAATAAGTTAATAGTACGATAGCTTCCACATTCCACTTTTACAACTTTCCTTTATACAGAGGGACTATTAATGTGCTTCTCTACTGTTCTTAACAAACTCACTAACCAACTCAAAATTTGTTAATAAAACTCATGTTGATTTCATTTGACATTTATTAAATAAATATTTAAAACCATACTATATTTGATTGTTTAAACACTTTATGGTGATCAAGTTATTCGACTTATGAGTGGGTCAAAAAAGTAATAAGTTATCCAGAAAGTAGTTTTGTAGGTCAATTACCACGGATGGTAACCAAATCAAGCATTTTTAAGAATAACCAGCGTGAGATAACAGGAGACATTGCTGAGATACTGAAAATATTGAAAACCACCATTCACGAGCATTTGTCAAAGCTAGCTTATGTGAATCACTATGATGTTTGAGTACCACATGGTTTGAGTGAATAAATTTAATGGATAGGGTCTCCATATGCAATTGACTGTAAAAACGTAACAAAAATGAACCATTTTTGAAAGGACTGGTAACAGGTGAAAGAAAGTGAATCTTCTACAACAATATCAAGGATAGTGAATCATTTTTAACCTTCTTAAAGGCTGGTTATGATCTGAAAAAGATCGTGTTATGTATCTGGTGGGATTTGAAGAAAACCGTTTACTACGAGCTGCTCTCATACAACTGATGATCAATTCGGAGAAATACTGTTTACAATTGGACCAATTGAAGGCAGCTATCGACTAAAAATATCCAGAATAAGCCAATAGGAAGAACTTCATCTTTTACCAGGACAACGCCAGACTTCATGTTGGTACAGCTGGACTGGGAAAATCCACCTCATCTGTCGAATTTACTGGACTTAATAACCTCTGATTAGCACCTATTCCGGTCACTACAGAATTTCCTTAAGGGAAAAACATCACTTTCCTAGAGACCTACAAAAATAATCTGAAGCAGTTCTTTGCACAGAGAGATGATAGAAGGATAAAGTTTTAAAGTTGATTGAAAGATGGCGTAAGGTACTGAAGGAAAACAGTGCATGTATAACAGAATAAAATCTAAATATAAAATTGTTGTATTTCGATTTCACTTAAAAATACGAAATTAGTTTCAGGACAACTCAATAATGTTATATTTATATGATTTACATGTTAACAATTCTTTTATTAAAATTTTCCTTCCTTGAAAATCTACATTCATTTTCATCATGGAATACTTTGTTTTTTATTACATTTGCTAACTTAAATACCTCTCTTTTATAAACCATAATACTGGAAACTTTTAAGGAATTTTTTTTATGGTAATTTAATTTATTATATGACATACTACATTTACGATTATTGAACAAAATGATTTAAATTTCTTGATAAAAGATGATAACATAAACTACATGAATAATTCAATACTTCAAAAATACTATGTCATTTGATTTTTTCCACAGGCTTGGGGATTTTTCTTTTGAAGCCTTCATCTTCATATTCTAGATTGCAAGGTCTAATCCACTCTTGGCCTCGTAATCGGATCCATTTATTTAAAACTGAAAATATTATAGCATATAATAATGTTAAATAATTTAATATTTAATACTTTTCATTTCATGAATAATTATAAAAATGATGTATTTTACTTACATGAACCGATATTCTCCGCTCTATATGCTATGAGAATTATAAGTATGCGCTTAAAAATCTTCAAAGGCATTTTTAATTAATGACAATATTTATAAAGTTCATTAACTACTACCATAAAACCAATTAAAAAACCAGAAAACATAGGAACACCTCATAATAACAGCCTTTACAGTTAACATATTTATAATATAGTGATGCCGCCATCAAACCTCAAAAATAAATAATATTGAGATGATGAAAATGTGCCATTTCTTTCATCGTTCATGTAATAAATATACATATTTTTTATTTGTAAGTTTTAAACTCACAGCTGATTTTCAGGGCACTGCCAACTAGTTAAGCTCTTAAAAAGTAAAGTTAGTACAGTCTTTGTGGCTTGTTAGGCCACAAAGAACCATATTTCCAAAGAAAACACTTTTACTTTGGATAATAATAGCATTCCAAAATGATCATAATTTTGGAGTACTGTTAACTAGGGTTGATATGTATAGAAAAGTCTTTCAGATTACCCCACTTATTTCCTCTAAGAACCGGACAAGCTGCATGTAAGGTGGCATAATCTCCTTCACCAGAATGATGCAAGTTATACCAGAACACCGCAGATCCTTTCTTTGGTCTCACACCTACACCCAAATAAGGAAACACTGTGCTACCACCCTGTGGAACATCCGTCATCTGTAGAAAAATATTTTTAATTTAGATTTATTTCAATTATGTACATTTTAAAACCAACTTTCACTGGAAAGGTTAAGTTATTTAATTTTGTATTAAGGAAAAGGCTAAAATGTATTTAATTCAATAAGTTTGCGGTCCAAGGATGTATAAAAGATGATAAAATAAAACAATATAACACATTTTTCAATATAGTCACCCTATTTTATACAATTTTTTAATGATAAAAATTCTGAAGTTTTATTCTCAGAATTGTATATCACTGGAGATCACTTCTAAGTCACTTTTGATTTTTTTCTATGCAAATCAATTTCTGTTTTTAAAATAAAAAAACACTCAACAGGAACTATTGGATGTGAGATAGTCATTAATCCAGGCTATATTTTTTCAAAACTAATAATTAAAAATGACATACTTACATAAAATAAAACAGTAGCAATTCTATTCCCTCTCCCTGAAACTGTGCCGAACATGTATTTATCAGTTTTCTGAAAATCCAATTAAAGAATTATACGATATTCGTCACATAAATAATCAAAAGTATTCTGTATTTAAAATTATCATTATCTGTCATTGTAAATTTAATAAACCAATTTAAAGATTTGATCATACTTCATTGTCAATTTTCTCCATGAATTATTGATATGATTTTAATATTTATTATTTCAGATCTTTCATATATGTTATTAATAATATTTGTTTTGAAATAAGAACAAGAATGTTACTCATTTTCTAAATATTTTGTTATTATCTCATTATATAAATATTTACAACATGTATGACTATTGTAAAACTTTATGAGTAATATATGAATAATAATAATAATTCATATTAGGAAATACTTGCCTTTGTGAAATCATAATGTGGTTCGTAATGTCCTCCTATTCCATAATTAGCTATCTGAAAATCTTCTGCTGACTCCAAATCTAGTGAAGTCATGTCTTTTACCCTCTGCAGGATTTTATGTAAATATTGAAAGTCACTCTCATTTATCCAAGCTGATTTACTTATCCTGAAGGGTGCATTTCCTATGCCAACCACTTTAGCGCGTTGGAACTGAAAAAAATCATAATGGTTAAATTACAAGTAATAAAACAAATAGTTCACTGATTAATTAAATCAAATCATGACTTTGGATTCAGTGATATGTAAAGTAAATGGTCAGCCATGCCATGGTACTATAGAGTGAGCTTCCTTATACATAAAGACTTAAAAACAGAATTGTCAAATTGAGTTGTAAATGTTACATGTTGTAAATGTTACTTGTTAATGTTACATGTTGTAAATGTTAAGTAGAGCGATTTAACTCTTCATAGCACTCCTCAAAAAACTCCTTGTCAAAATTACTCACTCTTCCTTGCTTATTATTGAATATGTTTTGTCTCTTAAAAATGCAAATGTTTTAGTGGTATGACCAAAACCTACCTGTAGAGAAAATAAGTGTGTTAGTATGTCTTGGCCACAAAATAACAGCGGGCAGAAATAACAAACAATCGAAATAGAACCGAAAATATATGTCACTTGGTAGCTTTCGGAAAGCTAAGCATATCTTTTCGGAGCAACATAATAAATACATCCTTCTTGTCATACGACTCTCAGCAATTCTACAGAAGTCATGTTGGGATCTCATTGAAAGACAAAAAAATAAATGTACTGATCTGAAGTCAGACTCTGTTAAGAGATAGAATTATACGAGGCATATCCAGAAAGTAAGTGTACTGTATTTTTGTAGGTTACAATTTTTTTTATTTAAACAAAAAAATTACGTGGTTATCGTAGTACATATGTAAGCAATTTTTCGACACAGTCGCCATTCCTCTCAATGCAGGTGGTGAAGCGGGGTATCAACTTTTTGATGCCTTCCTCGAAGTAGTTTCCCGCCAACCCCTCCGTCCCCTTCTCCACTTCCTCCTTTACCTCCTCGTCGGTTGAAAACCTTTTTCCACCCATGTGCAGCTTCAGGGAGGTAAAGAGATAGTAATCTGAAGGTGCTAGGTCAGGGGAATGCGCGGGATGGTTCAGGACATCCCATTTAAACGAGGCGAGCAGTTCCTTCGTGGCGTTGGCCGTGTGTGGTCTGGCATTGTCGTGCAGCAGGTAGACTCCCTTTGTCAGTATGCCTCTCCTCTTGTTCTGAATCGCTCTCCGCAATTTTTTTAGGGTCTCACAGTATCTTGCAGAGTTGATGGTCTCCCCTTGAGACATATATTCAATTAAAATTATGCCTTGACAGTCCCAAAACACGGATGCCATGATTTTCTTGGCTGAAATTGTGGTTTTGAACTTTTTGGCGGAGGGTGAAGAGGTGTGACGTGACCGTTTTTAAACTCGCGACACCACTTGTACACACTCGTACGATTCATAGCTTTATCACCATATGCAGTTTTTACCTCATTATAAACCTCAACCGGAGGTTTCCCTCCCAAACGAGATAGCGGATGACGCCGTGTATTTCGCACTTGGCGGGAGATTGGTTTGACATTTTTCACGAAACGTGTTGTCGCGTCGACACTTCTCAACGTACTGACCTCGAACCGGTCTCGTTGCGGAGGGGAAGGGTCAGGCTACACGGAAGTGTAGCCAACATGTCGAAAATAAAATCCATCCGGTCGTGAGAGCCTCAGTACACTTACATTCTGGATACGCATAGTAGAATAACCTAGTTAAAGTGAAAATGGACAGAGCAGATCACGCTAAGGGAAATTAAAAGGTTGATGTGTGTCTCAGAGTAGTGACTGCACACTGGCAAGAGATTACATGAATGCCCCCCTACATGATAGATGGATGTCATCACATGCTTATCTGGGGTGCGGTGGAGGCAAAGAGCTCAAGAGCGGGATGAGTTGTAGAGAAAAGGGGAGACCTACATCCAACTGCAAACAAATTTGTACTAAATGGTGTATTTATTGATAGAAAATTTAGTATTTTTAGTTTATAAATATACTAGATAAAATTTAACACTAGGTACTCAAATGTGAATATATAATGGAATAATATAGTTGTAAATGAAGCATTACGAAGTACCATAAGTGTTTTTACATATATTTGAGATTAAGGGATGAATCATGATAAAATTAAGAACTGTTCTCAGTCAATGTAATAAATAACATATATGTATAAATCAATATTACTGTTATTGAACAGAATTATTGTAAACAGATTTCATAGAACTATGTCACTTGAAGCTTATTTATTTATTCAAGGATTACCCAAATCAAAAAAAAATATTTTTTTAGGATTGAAATTTATTCTTATTTTATTTTGTACAATTTTCAAGAATAAAGACAGCCCTCAAAGATTGATAAGTTTAGTTCCAGACTGAAACTTACAAATCAGGGTGTAGTATCAATGGAAAAAATGTCATTCATGTAAAATTTCAATACCTGAAGATTGCTTGCTCATTAAAAAAAATACTCACTCTTGGTCTAGCCTGTTCTTTAAAAAACGCTATTTCCTCTTCATATATAACATCATGATAAATAACTATATCTGGGTCTATATAATGCTCTTCCAATTTAAGTGGTGCCAAGCGCAGAAATGGGTGATGTTCCGTCACATAACGGCATTTTAATCTGGAGCAATTGAAATTTTCTTAGTTGTTTTGACAAGTGATGCAAATTACGAAGCAAGTTCTAAGATATTGTCACTAAAATCCTATGAGAGAAAAATAAATTTAAAACAATCTCTGTATTTCAAAATTACACTTTATGTGTAAAATTGTGATTTTGGAGAAAAGGGAATATAACCAAAATCAATCGATCAACAATTAATTTCAAAATTTTGTCCCACAAATGCATATATGAATAATTATTTTGAAAATGTTTTGAAATAATATTTATGGAATCTCCATAAAAATCACAAATTATAGCTTAAGGCCGGATTTCCATATAACAGCGGTTATATAAGAAGAAGCAAAGGACATTTTTTTGGCGCTCTATCAAGTCAGTTTATAAAGTTGACTACCTGTAGTATTTTTAATAGTTGTGAAATTCGTACAAGTAAGCTCGTGTTATGTCCTCAGTCAAATGGGAATCCGGGCTTGTATTACCCTGAGAGTCATGAATGTCAATTCTCTTCTGTATAAAATAGATTTCAGAGTTTTGAGGTCACAATAATAAACACTTATGTGAATATTTTTTTTCTCCTTCACTATGTTAATAATTCTTTTTAATTGTTCGAATTGGTTCCAAAGCGTTCTAATTGCAGACCAATTGAGGATATACTCGTGGATGAAGTTGAGGTCCAGAGGCTATATGATATGCATGGGCGATCACAGAATTCCAAAGCATATCCTGTATGGGGAAGTATTTATTTATTTAACACTTTTATTGCAAATACAATCTGGCGGGTTTATTGCCAGGCGGCAATCTCTTCCAACCAACCAGACAAAATTAAATGAAGCAAGTTACGAGTTCACATAAATCATTCAAATGACTATCCACCCCCACGAAATCCATAAACATATACGTGAGCACATGCCCAGGAACCCCACAAAGACGGAAAATCACCCGAACATTCTTTTTCATATAAAGTTAGATATCGTCAATCAAAAGGAAAGGAAGGGATGGTGGAGAGGAAAGGAAAATAAAAATGAGGAATGAAACACGTTATTTTACTGACTAGAAATTAAGAGTTTTTTCAGTCGCTTTTTAAAGCATGCCAAGGACGGAGCGAGTCTTATATTGGTTTGTAACTGATTCCAGACTCTCACTGCATGGACAGTAAAGGACGACGTAAAAAAGAGGAGCGATGAACTGGAAAGGCCAATAAACAATCTCTGTTTGAGCATAGCGCTAATCCATGATTGGAAAGATGCTGAAAATTTTCGGCGAGATAAGAGGGGGCGGCGGGATAGTTAAGGATATTATAGAATAGAGACAGTGTGTGAATTTGGCGTCTATTTCTAACATTCAACCAGTTCCTGTACTGGGCAGATAAAATGTTGGAGACCAGAGGGAACTAGTGTGCAGTATCCAGTGCTTTTTTTACGGTATACAAAAAGCTTGACAAGAAGTGAGCTCCGGCACCTTTTTTTAAAAAAAAAAAAAAGCACTGTCAGTGCTTTTTTTACAGTGGAGTGGCGCTCCACCACCGTTTTTAAGGTTTACAAAAAACTTGCCAAGAAGTGAGCTCCGGCACCTTTTTTTTTTTAAAAAAAGAAGCACTGGTAGTATCTAACGACTGGGAGCGGGTAGCTCTAGATCTTAAAAGATGGGGAGATGTTTTGGTTAGATAAATCATACAAAAACATTTTTAGTTAAATATATACCTTTTTTTCAGATTTTCAGGAATTTGAAGTTCATCATTGCATAGTTTTTCATAATTATCTCTCATTTCTGACTGGATTGTTGTAGGGGGCTTTTGTGCTTCCTAAATAAAATTTAATATTAATAGGGATCATATGTTTTAGTACATAATTTAACAAATTTTCAGATATTCTTAAATTTAATAAACAAATTTAATTGAGTAGTCACAAATGATTTCAAATGGTATACTCGTAAAATTAATAAAATGGAAAATAATAATATGAAAGTTTTTATTTCGTACTTCCTCATATGAAAACCCATTGCATTCAACTTAAATGAATAAATAATTAAAATATATATTTCAACAAATTTTAAACTTTAAAAGATTTAAAATGAAAGGCACCACTAATGGCTAAGTTAAAACTAGAAAATAAATATACAATCAAATATTTTAAACAAATTTTTAGTTTTTTTTTAAAAGTACTCATGCTATAAAAGGGAAGCCCAACATGTTTCCTTTTAATAATTATTAAAATTGATGGTTTTCTAAGAAATATTATATTATTGAATGAATATGTTTTATAAAAATATGAAGAAAATAACTATTTTTTAATATTTGACGAGTGTATTTCTATCGTATTAAGAAGTAATGAATATAAATCAATATTAAAAGCCATTACATGGGCTTTTGTATACATTTTTAGTTTTTTTAATAAAATTATATGAAAACATCCTAGCTGTGAGCCTAGTAATAGTTAAAATTTGTTAAATTGTGTTCAAATTTTGTTACATTTGCTATTACAGATTGAAACATTTCCACTCTGAAAAGAGTCCTAATTCACTTTCTGTTTTTTACTTTTTTGAGCAAAGGATATTTAGATTTTTTCTTATGAGAAGTGTAGTGTTGAAACAGTATTTTTTAATGTTAAATTATTAAGCATTTAATATTTGATTATTAATCTTTCAATGAAATCTCCAGTCATACAGTTCAATGAGGACCAATTATCATTGAAAAATTGTTGCTACTGTGCATTACTATAGACCCATGAAGTCAAGTGATCAGGTACAAGATATGTTGATACAACCCTCACATCAGCAGAAAGGTAGATGATAAATTTAAGTGGAGGATATTGATACAATCTATAAAATGTAATTAAGAACATCAAGAATTATACAATATCCCAAACAAAGTGACGTTTTATATTTTAATAAAACACAATATTTTTCTCTAGCTCCGTTTAGTGACCTTAGCTACTTCAAACAGTATAACTTTAATGCTCTCAAGCTCTGATTTGAATGATGTCAGTTCAAACCAATTGTTGACCTAGCTAGCTTCTCACTCTCAGATACCGCAAGGTTTTCTCCTCTTCATTTTCAAGAGACTTAGGATATGTATGATTTTGACTTTACTTAATTAAAGTGTGAAGTGGATCTTAATTTTTCTTTAAATATTGTACAACCAACCTTTTGAGTCTTGTTCTGCAGCAAAGCCTCATAGTAAGGAATGTTATCTTTCACACGGGAAAAAATTGGATCTAATTTGACCATTTCTTTAGTTAAATTCAATGCTTTTTCAATGTTACCTGAATAATGAAAAAAAAAGTAGATTGAATAAACACTTGGTGCTATTTCACATCATGGATTCTTGATTGTATGAAAAAACTCAATTCCATAGAATTGAGTTTTTTCATACAATTAAATTATGTTAACAAATGTGAAAATCACGTTTTGTTGATTTTTTTCATAAAAAATCAACAAAGCTAACTGCTTTGACATGTGTAATCAGCTGTATTAATTTTTAAAACCTTTTAAGGACACTAATATACTTGGAAGTATAATAAAAAAATCTGTTTAAAATTTACTATAATATTTTATTATTCTCGACTATATGTTTTGTTTTTGTAATTACTTAAACGTGAATCTTGATAATATATATTACCATTCATTTACATAACTATTCTAAAGCGCATTCATTAAAGTTAACCTTTGAAATTAATTAAAATATTGCATAAAACATAAACCACTTACAATTTACAGTTTTGGAAAGTAGTTCACTTTTTCTTTTTTAAATGTCTGAAGTGTGTAAATTTATGAAATCTATCTACAACTCCATAAAATCTTTTATCTTACCTTGAACTCTTTTCTGTTATATCAAAATAAATAAAGCCATCAGTGAATATCTGAGTAGGTTTTTTTAAAGTAATTTATGGCATGGAAATATAATCCTTATTGCCAGGTTCATATATTTCTCCCATTGCAGAGAGAGTTTACTTTTTATGTGGAATGGCAATGAACCCTCTTGTTGAAAAAAACAACCTCCCTATGAGAGCTTTCAAAATCATCAGACTTTTTCCCACTTTAACAATAACATCATCCAGTGAGGTGATAAACGATTCCTTTATAAAAACATTAATCCGTCAAACACGAAAAATAAAGACCTTCAAAGCTCAAATGAAAACGTCAACCTGCCCCATCAATAGGCATTCCGCCACTCAAAGCTAGGTAGGTATTTTTTTTTTCAAACAGATTTACAAAAATGAAAACACATTTTAATTCACCTTCGGAGTACACACAAATACTGAAAAATGATTATAGTTAAACAAATATTTAGCTATATTTAATTATTTAGCTATTTTTATTGTCACTCGTTAAAGCCTTCCAAGGGACAAAATGTCTGGAAGGAGGAAATTGTCTGAAGATCAGCAGGTTGCTGCAAAACAAAGATAACTTAAATGAAAACAATCAAGACATTACAATTTGTTGGATGAGCAAAGGGCCCAATTAAGGGAGCAAGCAAATAAGAGTCAAAACAAAGTACTCTCAGCATGTTGAATTAAACTGAAAAAAATGAGAGAAAGATTACGAAGAAAGAAAATGACTTATTAATAAATATGTAGTGCAATTACGAAAACAAAAAAAAACAATCTGACAAATTGTAGAGCTAATATGAGTGATGAATGATGACAGAGAGCTACTAGAGTTGAACAAAATGCCCAAAAGAATGGTTTGTGAATAGTCGAGCAGCAGATGGAATAGACTGTTCTTAACATTATCTAATGAAAGTGTATTGTATTGTATTACACTTTCCTTGTATACAGTACAACCTGGCGGCCTTTTTGCCATGTGGCAGTCTCTTTCAACCAACCACAAAGATGTTAAAGAGGCCTTAAGTGAAAACCAGACTGGAATCCTTTTTTAAAAAATCTAGGTTCCAGCAGAATTTGAACGAGCAACCTCCGGGCTGGAAGACAGGCGTATTACCAAATAGGCCATGGAGGTCGTCTGTAATTCAACAAGACTATGGTCAACTAGATAAAATTTGCCAAGCAAAACATTTTGCAAAAGAGCAGCCTCAATATAAAATTTTTACTCTATGTCACAAGGGTCAAGTTGGATTATCTCCCATCCGAAAACCTCAACTTCAAAGATGAGTTGACGTAGAAATTTTAATTAATCCATGCCCCAATCAGATAAAAATTACTGAAAGAATTCGATTACTTTTTTTTAAATAAAATGTATATAAAGAAATATCTACATTTAAATATTTTTAACTATTATTAATCAACATGTATTTAGTTGTTGTTTCTGTACAGCCTTGGATTGACTTTCAAGTATCGTGTCATTAATAATGTAGTTATTTTATGTAATTGGGTCGAACCATAAAAACCTATTAAAATAAAATAAAAAGTTACCGTACTACAATTTCAAAACTATTATTTAAAAGCACTTGACCATTATTTAATAAATTTTGACTACACATCACCTGTGTATATTTGTCATTTCTCATTTAAAGTCTTTTATATATGATACAATAATGATACAACAATGTGCCAAATTTTATGTTATTGTACAACATTTTAGATCACGATCTATTTTGTCCAATTTGCATGCAATGAACTAGTAAAATTAAAAGAAAAAATACTGACTATAACTCAATCATTATTAATGTTGCATTCAATTATTCTATATATGATACTTCTATAAAATATATTGATCTTGCTCATTCATTTGTGATCTAGCTATCTCGCAAATTGATTGAAATATTTTGACATCTGTTTCAAGAAAACTCATATGTATTTATTTTTTATTCTAAAATGCATTGATATTTTATCTCTCCAGTGATTTGGGTAACAATTATTGATTTTCGACATATTTTGTGAAATAAAAATCTTACCGTCTATGATAACGTTTACTTACTAAAGAAACAAACAAGGTTTCGTTTTTGCTGTGATAGTCTCATACAAAAAAAATTGTAAGAAAGGAATAGTTGTACAAGAACATTGAATTTGGTCTGGACGTTTTTCTAGCAATCATATACTATTTGAAATGCACAACAAATATATCACTTTACCACAAATTAAAGTACTACTTATAGACTTTCATTGAATCCCTCTAGGATTATTAACCATGAATTTGGTAAAAAAATCAGGTGTTAAATTGTCTTCTAAAATCATGAGACTATCCGCTTCTTTCCTCAGTATCACCACCACCAAAAGTATAAGTTATTATTTCTTACCAAGTATGTATTCAATGTATGCAACATATTCAAGAATTTTAATTTTGGAAGGAAACTTTATGACAGATTTGTTTTGTTTAGCTAAGGCTTTTTCAAACCATTTTTGTGCAGTTTTGTAATCTTTTAGTCCATAAGTCCAAAGACCAATTTCATGACAGTCAGAAGCTGACATTGGGGTACTGAAAAATATTATTTTCATTAAAAAATAAATAAAATACTCCCAGTAAATTGGTGTGGTAACAAGGACAAGATGTAATAAGATGAACAAACAATTGTACAATAAACTGATCTTAAATTTACCATAATTTTAACTTATGTTGTATAAAACATAACACTTGAAATGTATCTTCAAAATATTATATACAGAGTGGGCAAAATTTTTATTTCCCACTTTCATTTCCAATAGTTCTTATAATAAATAATGGACAACATATATTTTTATGCAAATGCTTTTTACAATTATTTGTGGAAAATAATTTCGATCAAATGCTTACCTCTTGCCTTCACACAAATTTGTGTTCTTTTAAGAGTATTTCTCATAACATTTACACAAATCGAATGTGATATTTCAACTATTGCTGTTCGAATATTGTTTTTTTATTTGATCAATCCATTTTGGCTTGTTTCCATAGACATGCCCTTTCAGATAACCCCACAGAAAATAGTCTGTAGGGGCTAAATCTGGAGATCTTGGCAACCACCTTTTTCAGATTTCACCTTTTCTAGCGATTAATCTGAATAGTTTAGAAACAGTCTCTTCAAAATTTTAATTGTGGCTCTTGATGTATGATACGCCATCTTCCTGAAACCATATTTTTCTCAAACTCAGTTCATCAAATTAATGAGACAGAAAGTTCTCGATCATGGCACGGTAGCGGTCACTGTTGTAGTTAAAGCATTACATTAATATTTGTGTTCTTGAAGTGTAAATATTTTACCTATACTGAATTCCATTAAGTTTACCCTCGGCGATGTCTTCAGTTTCCAGCTTGTACAAGTTTTGCAGTCGGAGGAGTCCCATTGTGGCCCCACTCATGTCCTCAGTCTCAGGGAATTTAAGGTCTGTATTGAGTTGTGCTGTATCCAACAATTTTGCTGAAATATTGCATTGAAAATTAAAATTTTTAACTCTAAGATAAAATTTCAATTTTTAACTCTTAAACATTGTTAAAACCAGTTTGAGTCTATGTTTAAAATTAATCTTCTAACTTTATCATAAATGATATGTATGTTATGACTATCCGAGTTTTGGTATCTTTAGAGATTTTTAAAATTGAAATCCCTTTATGTATTGCTATTTTTCTCTCTCTTGGGTCTTGAAATACACAAAATTGTATAGTGTGTTAACATACTCGTACATATGAAAATTCCATGTTTCGTTATTTTTTTCTCCCACTGAATAAATCATCTCAGTGTGAGTTTTGAACGAGTAATGTTTTGCACAAAATGCCACCATCTTAACTCTACAGCCAAACATATTTTATAAAATGAAAGAATATCGTTACCTGGTTCATGAACAGTTTTCATGATTTCTTGTGTCATATTCCAATCAATGTTCAGTCTTTTTAATAATTTATAAGAATTTATGGGATTTGATAAATAATTATTGACATCTTTCTTTGCAAAATCGTTTTCCTTTTTATATTCATTGTATTGCCTTAAAAATATTTCAAATTGTTCAAGAATATCATTAAAATTGTCTACTCAAAGACAACTGCTAAAAAAACTAGATATTGAGAAAGTAATTCAATTTATAATAAAACTATTCTGTGACACAAATTTTATCATACACATCTGTATGATTACATAACAACGAGACACTTTGAATAGGTGTTGTGAAAGAAAACAATGTCAACGGGACAGTATAATATTTTATCTCAGCCAAATAGTCTCAAGATCTGATAAAAATATATTTGATAGAAATATATTAGCATCAACTTTGATGTATATTTGTAAAATGAGGATGTGTCAAAATAATAAAAAGAACTGATTAAATAATGTAGAAATATATGCACTGACAAGAATATGTGCGTGAACTAACTGAATACGGACTTCAGTATATGATACATAAGAACTGAGATCTGATGTACTAAATACTATAGTATGAAAAAATGTTATAGTAGATGCTTTGGGCATTTGTTCAAATGAAGGATGAAAGGTTTACAAAAAATATATTATATATATTGTTAAAACATGAAAGGGAAGTGTGGAGGAGTATTGTTTGATTAAATAAATTAAATTTTAAAAGAATAAATCTAAGAAGTGAGAGAAGCTGTATTAAAATATATACATAGAAGTATTTATGTTGCAATATAAAATCTGGCAATCTGTCCCCTGGACAGAAAAATTATGTATTTCTATAAAATTGTTCAAATTGTGAGCAAAATTTTTTTTAATGAAGAGCTCAAATCATTAAAAAATGCAAGAACATTTAAATATTAAAACTTAATTACAATTAAGTTAAATAAAACTTTGTAAATTTTACTGACCTTTTAAGCAATTCTATATTTAACTCTTGGCTAGAAATATATTTATCTAAAGAGTTTAGTAGAAAGCCCTGTGTAAGTAGCAACTGCTCCATTTCTGCTATGGAAGTGAAAACTTCTGCTTTTCCAAAATCAGTCCACAACACCAAAACCCACAATAAGTTATAAATTCTTCCAGTATGCATCTTTCTGTAGTTTTTTTTTTATAATATTCACTGGAAAATAAATATATGTATTTGAATATATTACATTTCATGAAACAAAATATTATAACCATCAATAGATAATGCAAAGTATTATATATTGTACGAGTAGTTAATAGCTTTTCAAAGAATTGATTATAAAAATCATATGTTGGTGATAGTAATATAATTGCTTTTCAGTCAGTCACGATTGGTTAAACTAGCAGATCCAAACCTTTTTAGTAAGGTGGCCCCCTAAATTGGTGTGACAGGATTTGGATATCAGTTGTGAACACCTAAAGCCCTAAGATAGGTTTCAGATGATCACAACTGTTACTTTTACAATATATTTTCATTGCTGTTTATGTTTAATGAAATCATTTCCAAGTGATTCTTTTAAATTTAACTAATTTCTTATTTGGTTTTATTTTGATTTCTTTTAGAAAACAATAACAATAAATTTTCAAAATCTAACAAAACAAATCTTGTGCCATAAAAAGGTGATGAAAATAAAATATTTTTTTGCAGGCGGAATCCCCATGACATTTTTTCGTTTCTCATATTCTAATAAATTAGATTTAACAAACAAATATTGCTATTTCAATATTCAAGCAAAATATCAGACTCAATACTGACACTATACAGCTCATGTGTCTCATCATTTCAAATAATTTTACACTAAGTCTCATCTCAATAGACAACACTTTTACCAAATTGGGACTCTTTTTTCTCAAATACCATCAGGAATCCAACCAGAAACCCTCTGTTGGAATTGATGTAATTTATTTGACAAAGAATATATATTATTCGGAATTACTAGAGACAAAAACAATTTGCAATGTATATGGATAACACCAATAGGATTTTTATAAAATACAAAACTAAATCAAATTAAACTTAAAAATATTTAACAAATACAGAAATACGTAATTATTTACCAAATTCACTGATGAATGAGAGTATCACGAGCTGTCAATGGTATTGTCACAACTAGGGTTACAAGAAATTTAAATAGGATAGAAGACCTTTTAATAAAAAGTTCAAGTTCAATATAAGTTCAAAAAGACAACAGCTACAAAATTAAAAAAAAAATGTTGATAGGTCAATCAAATTATGTTTTTTATCTTGATTAAAAATCAGCGTAGGACCAAGACGTGATATCTTGAGATCGTAAATAAAATGATTTGTAAATGATCACTAAATTACTTGATCATCCAACATAGAATATCTGCTGCGCTACTCAATGTGATGCATTTTGTGGCAACGCGCTTGACTTCGATGCAGAATTGTTGTTCGAATTTGCCTTACGCAATTTTCCTCAAAAAACAGTCACTTTTCTAGCTAATATTTTAGGGTATAAGGATACTAATCGGGTATATAAAATTGTACATATTCTTTATAAAAAAAAATACTATGCAAACTTTATTTTAAGAATGATAAAAAAAACTGCTTCCAGGTGACTTTGAACTGATTCTGTTTGATACAAAGAAAGAAAATACATTTGGGTGAAATGCGACAACTCTGAAACAGTGATAAGCACTGTGGAATTTGGTATAACAATTTCTGTATTACTAGTGGCAGCCCATGAAATATTCACGGAAGTAAAACAAATTCTACATTTATGAAAATGTATATTCATAAATGTAAAATTTGTTTATATATATCATTTATACATTATCCCCTTTTACACCGGTTCAAAAATTGTTAGCTAGGTATTTAAAATTCGTTCAGTATCACGGACCCACCGAGATTCAAATTTCGAATTACTTTTGGAGAGAATCCAAGTATTCTTCTCTCGCTTTCTTGTATTCAAAATTCAATTCTCGTATTCTTTCTTTGATGACAACCATCATATGGGTTTTGGTCTATTTATACTATGATTCTGTTAGCTAGAACTATAACATTATTATTTATATTAAATAGTCACCAATACAATAAAAAAGAGATTTTCCTAAATGTGTTTTATCTTCATTATTTCATGTCATTTGTGAATAAAAATATTTTTACTATAATTATATTACCCTAGTCTAATAAGTAGTGTGCACTATGTTGCTAGCAAGAAAATACAGCGAAGAAGCCTTTCTATCGAATGGAATGGAATTGTATGCATAATATTATCAAACCATCTCAATTTTTTTAAATTCTACTTATCACAATATAAAGTAGTCAAAAGTTGAATTTGGTACGTCAATTTTAGATTATTTTAATTAAAATCTTGCTCTGGGATTTTTTTATTCCTAATCGAACTTTAAGTGGCAAAGATTTACTTCCATGGAAGCAATTCAGAAAAAATTAAAGGAGACTTTAGATACAGTTGCAAAATATGACGGTAACACAATGACAGGAAATGTCTAGACTCTAGAGGAATGGGAGAAGCCCTGTACAAGTGTCTCACATCTTAAGAAGAATGGAATAAATAGAAATTCATATAAGTTTTAAAAAAAATAGTTTGAATCCCCTCTAACATATGTATGTTTTTTTTTTAAATGCAATGGAATATACATGTATATGCATATTGAACAGTTTAAGAGATGAGGTTCTTATATGGTTGGTAAAAAATATAAAGCTTATACATTTATTCAAAATAGTTTATTTTTTCAGTCTTATGTAGTTACATTTTTGAAATTTTTATCTACTAAATCTATATCTACATATCGAAAAATATTGCAAACCAACTTTGAATATTTTTATCCAAACATCAAAGTTTTCTCAATCCTCAATAACTTCCCCAATATCTTATAAGTAGTGACCATTTGAAAATAAGAAATCTTTAAATTAGAAATTCTGTATGATATTAGGTCTTCCGGAAAGTTCTGTCCATTTTTGAATTCCTTCCTTTCGTGGTTGCAGTCCTAAGACTGGTTTGCAGCAATTTGAACTCTTCTCCTCCATTCCCCCCTGTCCTGTGCGGCTCTTTTTAAGTCTGTATATGTTGAGCAGCGCACGTCCACCAACAGGTCCTCCAGGTACTCTCAGCGTGGGCGTCCCCTAGAGTTTGTCCCCTCGGTCATACCCTCCATTATGGCATGCAAGAGGCCCTCTTGTCGTATTATATGACCGATCCATCTTGCACGCCTTTCGGACAGGATCCTGAGCAGGTGCCTTCCTCCTTCGATTAGTTGGAGAACCTCTTCATTTGTGATGCGGTCTCTCCAGGAAATTCCTAATAGTCTTCTATAGGACCACATCTCAAAAGCCTCTAGTCTTCGTCTATCTCTTTCGGATAGGCACCATGTCTCGCAGCCGTACATCAAGATACTCCATACATAGGTCTTGATGAGGAGTATTCTCAGTTTTAGGTCTATATTATTTGATTCTATGAATTTTGAATTAAATGAAAATAATTCATTTTCAATACATTTATTAATATTTCCTGAACAATATAATTTCCATTGTTACTAATGACCTCTTCCCAGCGTGATGATAATTTGTGAATTCCATTTCTGTAGAATGACTCATCTTTGGAGACGAAAAACTTAAGCAGTGCATGGCTGACATCTGCTTCATTTTTGAATTTTTTTTCCTCCAAAATATTTTGCAGGGAGAGAAACAGATGATAATCGGATGGTGCTAGGTTCGGAGAGTATGGTGGATGTGACAGAATTTCCCAGCCTAGCTCTGCAATTTTCTGGCGGGTCGCCAAAGTAGCATGTGGTTTGGCGTTGTCGTAGTGCAGTATGATTTGCTTCCTATTGACCAGCGCCGGTCTTTTTTCCTTGAGTGCTTCGTTCAAATCATCCATTTGTCGACAATTCATTTCCGAATTGAGTGTTGAGTTGAGCTTTTCCGCAATCTCCAATGTTGTCAAAAAAGGATTTTGCTGTATAATGTTCCTAACAATATCGTCATTGATCAGAGATGGTCTCCCAGAGTGTGGCTCATCATTAAGGTCAAAATTGCCTGCTTCAAATTTTCGAACCATCTCCTGCACATTCTGTTGGAAACTGTATCTTCACCAAAAACGTTCACCAAATTTCTACTCGCATCTGTAGCATTTTTACCTTGTTGGAATTCATACAGAATATAGTGCCGTAAATGAACTTCATCAATAGACATGTTTACATGAACGAATCTCACTTAATACTGAGATTATGAAACCATTGTTTCAGTAAATTTAGAAGAGCACATATGTAGAAATATAATGATAAAAAGAGGCAGCCATATATGTTTCAAATAAACACGTTCATACGTGTTGAAACTTGAGAAGACATTATCGGACAGAACTTTCCGGTAGACCTTAATATCTATTAAACCAAACACAGTAAGATCTCTGTCACGTGGAAATCCTGCCTTATTGTGTACAAATATAATTCTTAGTTTAAGACAGGAGTTCGCAACAAGTGTTGTGTGGAACCCTAGGGTTCCGATGATAAGATTTGTGGTTACATAATTGAATTTGGCTATAATTAATAAATAGTTTGAAATATTTATTTAAAAAAGTGAAAAAATCCCATCTGTTCCGAATGGGATATTATTGTGCCTGATCACTTGATGCATATTTTTTTTCAGAAAAATATTTTTTGCGGTGAAGCGAATAAAGGCAAAGTGATTTATTTACAATAATTGAAATTATGTTTAAAGCATAAATATTTTTTTATTTTTCAAAAAATTATTTTTGATTTGTTGTTTTATTTATAACCAGTAAAGTTGTCAAAGCTGCTTAACGTATTATCAAGGTGAAAAGTATTCCGTGATTATAATGTGTTGGGAATCTCTGGTTTAAGAGACCACGGTATGAAAAAATAACAATGTAAATATTTAAGTGACTAAAATTTAGTAGGTTTCTTCACGACTGGATCAGGGAAGGTTCTGTTATTCATTCCTTCTGGCTGGAACTCTAGGTCGCATGGCAAGATCAACTCTTGTCCTAGTTGCCGAATCCATTTATTTGATACTAAAAAAATAAAACATCTGTTAAAGAAAGAAGTAAAACCACGTATTTGGATTTAGTTGTTAAATGAACTCTCTGAAACCCTGTTCTGTGTAAATGCGTGACAACTTACTTATGCATTAAGACGTGGTCCCATGTTCCCTATTCTAGCCCTTCACAAATATTCGTAGTATTGGTATCTATCGACCTGTATTAGAACTACTTCATGATTGTAATAACAGTAGATACTCAAACTGATTCCAAAGCAGTCATTCATTTTTTATTTTCATTAATAATAGGCTTTATTATTGTTGATTGAAAATCAACTTTATCATAATGGATGCATACTCGTACGTGTCTATTCACCGTTACGAATTAGAGTTCAATCCAAGTTTGAGTTTCAAGACTTTTTACTCATGCAAGGAGTATTTTATTGGAAAGAGCTGTTTATTTCCTGGGGATGTGAGTAAAAATACTTTGATAACAATACTAATGTCAGAAAAAGACAAACCTTGTAGAACATGTAAGTGGTGTGCAAAGCACAAAAATGGAGAGAAACTTGGTACATGTACAAAAATTATCCTGTGGCTCTCCACAAAGAACAATGCTGTCAATATTATCATAAAATATTAAATTATCAGTTTTAAATAATCACAAAATTTTTTATTTGATTCACCCTAGTATTTTCATAATCATAGCATTTTTAGTAAGCCCTTCAGGAAAAATTATATTTTTTTCAAAAATGGTCCGGTCACAGGGTAAGTTTCACCTGATTTGAAATGGAGCTCGAAATATTAAAAAAAAAACAATTGGATAATTCAGGAGATTATCCAATTGTTTTTTTTTTATTAAATTTACACAAAATCTAGTACAATAATACTAACTTTGCTAACAAGTTAAAAAGTTATTTGCTGATTTAATTGCATTCAAGTAAAAAAAATCCATGATATATTTTTGTGGTAAGTTTTATTCTCTCAAGCCCTGCATGTTTTATTCCATCAAGCAGAAAAAATTATTGAAAATTTAACTACTTAGTAAGCTCATTGTGGCAAGTAAAATTATGAATTTTTATGCGCAAAGTATGTATTTTTTATTTTTTTATCAACTATGTTTGTAACAGATATGTTGAGAGTATTTATTCAAACAGAACAATGACTGCAAACCTCTGCCTTTCTATTTATTTATTTGTTTGACTTTTACACTTCATTGTTAAACAATCTGGCTGGCTTATTGCCAGGTCTTTTCCAACCAACCAGACAAATATAAAGAAAGGAAGTTACATGGTCGCAAAAAAATTATTTAAATAATTATTCAACTTAACCAAATTCATAAGCTATACTATATAAATAGTAAAAATAAAAGTGAGATACCATCAATTGAAAAAAAAGGAAGAGATGATGTATACAAAAAAAATCAGGAATGAAACACGTTATATTACTGATTTGAAATTAAAAGTTCTTTATACTAGATATATATGATTTTTTACTCATTGGGTTTGATTCATATTTTAATAAAGCTTTAGTATACACATATATTATTTTGATCAAGCCAAGGCTAGAGAGCAAATCTTTCAGGAGATGAATGGAGGAACAGTCAATAGATACATATATTAGTTCACAACAAATGGTATATTGAATAAGCAGTCATAGATCAGACGTGGTTGTTTACCAGGATATAAACCTAAGTTGCATTTGGCACAACCCTTGTCACTCCAATATCTACAAGTTTCAAGATGAGCATAGCTACTGCTTCCTTTTAGTTGGACGAGGGAGAGTGAGATAATAAGTGTTATAAGATGATATCTTCCTAGCAGCTTCTGCAATCAAACTCACTTTAAATGCAGCAACATTTGCTGTTCTTCTAGATCAGTGGTTCTTAGCTTTTTCGAAGTCACGGAGCACTTTACAAAATCACGGAGCACTTTTCAAAATCAAAATCATCAAGGTCATAAAACTAACAATAAAAAATGCATGAACATTTCTTTTATTTATAAATAAAAATTACAGATTACAAAAAAATGGGAATGTAGGAGATTGCACCATGCCTCGGCTACATTGCCAACAGCAATTCGCATTCAAGAGCAATTCGTGAAACTTTGATCAATATTTCATATTTGACGGGACACTTGTGACATCTTCACGGAGCACCAGTGCTCTGCGGTACATCAACTAAGTACCACTGCTCTAGATCCTATAAATGAAGTTGAAATTCTGAGTTTCCACAAGTAAACTCTGGCAATGCAATGTCTATAGAGTTAGACATCATCATCTCTTCTTGAATCCCGTGAGAAATCGAAAACATATATAATTTGATTTAACCTAAGTTTGTTTTGAAATGTGTCAAAGTCAGACCATTATAATTATGATATTGTTTATAAAATTACCCCATTTGTCTCCTATAAGCACAGGACAAGCTCCATGCAGAGCTGCAAAGTTTCCTTCTCCTGAGCGATGAAGATTGATCCAAAAGAGAGCCAACCCTTTTCTGGGTTTCACGGCAACTCCCAATTCTGGAAATACTGTTGCACCGCCTTCAGCTACATCTGACATCTAAATTATAAATAATTTTAATGTTTTTAAAATGTGTAAAAAATTCTCATAAGACTTGAAGCCATTAAGGTTAGACATGCCTGTATGCTAAAAACCAAAATACAACCCCTAAAGTTCGGAAATTCTAGGATGAGTCCTGTGACAGCTCACAAATTTGCCCCAATACAACCTTATGTAATGTATTTACCTAAATAACTTGCTATTTATTAGAATTGAGGCTAACAACTTGCTATTTATTAAAAAAAGTTGATAAAACAATTAAAATTACTGAACATCATTACAAGGTTGTATTGGGGCAAATTTGTAAGCTGTCACAGGACTCATCTTAGAATTTCCAAACTATAGTACTCTAATACATATGTATTAGAGGGAAGTAGCACAATTTGTGTTTGCGCAGAAATTCGGTATATTAACTGTGCAGCCAAGCACATCATGATCATACTGACATCTATAACTTGTGAAAAAATGACTTTCTTCATACACAATAATTTGTAACTCAATTATCTTTTCTACTAAAATATATTTTAATGATTCTAAAAGAGGATAGTCTGATTTTAAATAATGAAATTTTATATTTTTTACTTACATAATAAAGGACTGTCGCAATTCGGTTACCTTTGCCATCAGATCTACCTACACCAAGCGTTTCTTCATTCTAAAGAAAAAGAGAGTAATTTTTTACTAAATAAAACGTTAAATTTATTTGAAGTTTGATATACATAGAAATTTTTTCTTTTTATAGAAATTTACAGAGTAAATGTGATTTGTTTTGATCAACACCATCCAGCATGGTGAGTTTGCGTATTTCTGTGAATTCCTGAAAGAATCAATAATATCTGTGTATTTTCATCACGCTGTATGGTTTCAACTAAAGCAAATTACATTAATTTCGAAAATAAAGTTTTTTTTAATCCCTCTTTATTTACCAATCCAACCATTACATATAAAGTGTGTTAAAAAAACTATTTAAAGTTTGATAGCTTTAAAAGCCTATATGCAGACTCAAATGGGGATACGAAGAAGGTCCTAACTCTAGATGATTTTTAAGTCTCCACTGTGCTCAGCCAAACCAACGTCACAATGTTTATTTTATTTATAGCTTTTCATTCCTATTTCTATCTGCATATTGAGGGTAACAATATGAACGCTATAAACACAATATCAAGTTACTAAGTTTAATATCTTAATGTACAATACTTCTTTCCTTCAGGACTCTAACATATTTCTGGTTGGTTGAAAGAGATTACCACATGACAATAAGTTCACCATGTTGTACCTTATACAGCGAAAGTACAATATTGTAAAAAAATTTTTTTTAGCACAACAATATGTAATTATGTTGTTTTACCAAATATGCTTCATACATGTGAAGATATCTTCTTATCTAATAGGTATAGCCACTACCCTCCTTTTCTTATACTCTATATTTTATTGTTTATTTTTTTACTTTTACTCTCTGTAAACATGAGTTTGAATCCCATCAAATTTAAAAGTTCTATTTTACACATTTAGAAACTCTATACGGCTCTATATATGTACATTCTTATTAGTATTATTCTTATTACCTTAGAAAAGTCATAGTGTGGCTCATAGTGTCCTCCAATACCATAGTTGGCCACTTGAAAGGGTTCTGCAGACTCCATGGTAAACCCAGTGAGATCTGTGGTGCGTTGGGAGAGCCTTTTGATAATGGGATTTTCCTCATCATACAGCCACCCTGACTTGCTGACCCTGTAGTTTGCCAGAAGATCTCCTCCTGTCTTTAAGTTGACCACTGCAGCTCTCTTTAACTATATAACAGACCATGGTCTTAATAAAAAACATTTGATAAAAGAAATATAACTACAGTAAAACCCTGTAAATTTAAAATTCAATTGAAAAAAAAAATCCAATTATGTGAAACCTCGTGAATTAAAAAGTAGCAAACACATTGCAAAATTCTTAAAGAATCTCAAAATTCAAGGAAAATGGCGCTGAATGTATATTATAATTATTATGAAAAGTACATTACATACTTAATTAAAGGTACTTAGAACATTACTTTGCGTCATTTTGAAAATGGAACAAAATAAGTTGATTTTTCGGTGCTTGATCCGTTTTTTCTACTGCAAAGGACAAAATATTTTTTACAAATAAAAATTTCCTGTTAAGTAATTGTGAAAAAGTAATTCAATTTTAATTAAATAAAATGTGTGCATGTCACTTTTTCATTTCAATAATATGAAACTAAAAAAAATAAAAACGTATGTAATTTGTTTTTACTATAGTATTGTATATCTCACTAAATGTAAGTTATTCAAATAATTTTACAAGTCAATTTTTAATTGAAAAAACATTTCATAATTTTTTATTTTCAATGGTACCTCAGATTTTTCATATTTTGAAACATTCATTAAAGTAATTTTTATACACACTGTCCATATGAAATATATAATTATCATTATTTTAATATACTCGTAGTTAATGAAAAGTCTACACAACTAAAATCTTCCGCAGCATCCCTACCTTTGGTGTAGCAGCCTCCTTAATGTAAGCAATCTCTTTATCGTAGATAATATCGTGGAAGACAGCAACAAAAGGATCATGGTAATATTCTTCCAACTTGGCTGGAGCCAACTTTAAGAACGGATGGTGTCCTGTGTAATAACGACACTTTAATCTGAAAGCATTATTAGTTTATTTAAACTGAGATAAATTTTTACATTTTACACAACAATAAATCACATGCCATTATAAGCAAAAGAGAATACATAATCCATTTTAGTTGGACCCTATGAGTTTAGGAAAAGAAAATTCGTAACTTGGACACCACGTGGTTGATAATCTCAATTCTCTTATATTTAAATATTGGAAACTATCAGTCTTACAGCTTGGCATAAATGATGAATAATTTCTTATTTAAATTTAATTTATAAATTACATACAAAGCAATATTATTTGGATTGAGAGTCGTGTTTACAATAAATTAAACATTTATTATATTAATCTTTTACTGACTGATTTTATCCTTATTTAATTATCACACTTTATTCAAATACCCAAACCTTTGAGCTGGTTTTAACCGCAGTGCTGTGAAAAGTATCCATATTCATTTATTAATTCTAATTTTTCTATGGTTATTTTTTTTCAATGAATGATTTTATGCGTGCACCAATCATAAATGTATTATTTTAAACAAAAAATATGAAAACTCACAATTTCTTGACACTTGGTGGAGGCTCCATCTCGTCTCTACAAAGTATTTGATAAATGTGTCGTTTCCAAGATTTTCCATACAGTGGTTTAGGTGGTAGACCAAATTCAAATTTCTGAAATTTTATCAATTCAAATGAAAAATTAATAACTAACAATCGTCAATGTCAATTTAGAAATAAAAAGAAGATTATGGTTGTTCAGAAGATATTGCTTCATGACATAAGCCTGTCAAATTGTGTTGTATAAAATGTAAGAGTAATACAAAAATACGGTGAGTATTAAAAACTTTTCAAAATTTGGTAATTGATAATATTCTATAATAGATTGATATTTATTTAACTTGTGAATTTTAGACACCATAAGCTGTGGTTTAGGACATGTCTTTATGACCAACATCACTCATGCATTTCAGCACTGGATATTTTTTTTCTTTTTTTGCAGAACTTTTCTGTATGGGAAAGAGAGATTAACAAACTTTATTTCTTTGAATAAATTAAAAACCTGATTTTTTTAATAGCAAGGACGTTCCTGTGCAGATATGATTGAATTAAATTGGTTCTTGCAACAAATTAACTTGAATCTCCCATGAAGTAACAGCTTATTCCATATTGTATGAATAAAAAAAATCTGGGATATTTATAAAAGGGAATGGAGAGAATATAAAGTCTTGAAGTTATAAATTGAAATCATTAGTTAAAAAATAAGTCAAAACTCACATAGCAACAAAATTCCCCTTGCAGATATTTGATAATCTTCAAAACCTTGTTGAGAAAATAGTAGTTGAGAATGTTATACTTTGGTAAATGTATTTTCTATTGTTTAAAAACAATATGCAAACATTTAATAGCTCCTCGGATAAGTGATTAATGTAATTAGAATATTAAATCTGCGAAGATCTAGATAAGCTGTAATAAATAAATAATGGAAATAGTACCTCACCGGCATCTCGCTTTTTAACCAAGTCTTTAAGCTCTTCCAAAGTTTGGTGTGCCCAAGAGTGGTCATGAACTTCTTTTAATAACTCTGTGGTATATTTAACAGCATTATCCAAATTTCCTATGAAATAAGATCAGGACAATTAAGCTTTCTTTATGCAGTTGTAACAAAATTTGCCTTAATTTCTACCAAATAGATCTATCTCCAGTAAATTAGATTGGCTTGGCCAGAATTTTAATCATAATATTTTATTTTATTCTCATGTTTACATAAATCCACTCTACACATGATAAATTATATATATTAGCTGTCTCAATTGTCTGTTCTTAGACAGCTAACTTACATCTGAAAGATTATTATACAAACACACATAAACAATGCAACAAATCGGAGCTGATTTCACAACTTAAAAAAAATAATGTATCGTCAGAATTTCTTTGAAAATTCCTGTTCTCAAGCTGTTGCTCAATAAAAGCATAACCATACTTTTCAATGAAGGTATGGTTGTATGAAGTGACTGATATTCATCTACATATTTAAGCTTGATAAAACATTCTTTAAGTGTCATTATGCCTCATTAATTGTATGAAAGCATGGCTAGGAGACAAAGTTGTATTCGGCCACATAAATCAAACTTTCGAATTCCTAGCCACTGAGTAGGCATGAAACTGACAGTTCAAAATTGTGTGTGTTTAGAATACAGCCATACACGTAAAGAGGTAATAATACTTACAGACGCCTAGTGTGTTACCCCAGATTAACTCTTTTACCTGAATAATACCCTTTTTTTTCATAAAATAGGAAATCCATAGGGATTTTTGATAATATAGGGAATTGAACCCGAAACCCCTAGTAGGAAGACATGAGTCTTACCAACTAGACTTTTGAAGAAGGTAAATTACATTACACTTAAAGGCAAGGGAGAAAAAAAATTGCAATTAAATGAAAAAAAGTTATGATGAATAAAATTTGTTATAATAAACTTACCAATATTAATGTAAGAGGGAGCCAAATATTCAAAAAAGGCATATTTGTTAAGACTAGGCATAGATTCTAGTTCATACTTTTTCAATCCTTCTGTCATCCATTCAATAGTGACATTATAATCCTCATTGGCATAATATTCATATCCAACCTCGAAACACTCGCGAGCATCCATTGGATTACTAGAAGTAAAATTGAATTATTAATTAAATGTTATCCTAATCATGAAATATAGATTTAATGTAATTATAACCAGTGCCATCTTAACCATTAAAATAACAGGGCAGCAGCCCTAGGATAACATTTACAAGAGGGTGTCAGCTTCCGCTACCTTACAAGATAATATTTCTTGAAGAATGTTTGCATTTTAAGCATGCTAGAGAAAATACTACCTGATGATAAAATGATATCAAAATCAGATCTGAGTTTTAAAACCACAATCAATTCAAATATTAAATCTACATTCCCAAACTTAGTCACTGCTTTAAGAATTTTCATTAGTAATGCTTGCACTTATTGCTGAAGAGAAAGAGCCTTTCCTGTTTTGAAAAGGGTAAAAAAATATGTTCATTCTTCATTAGGGCTGTGCATACTGAATAGTTTATGCATTTTAGCGATAGAATCAGATATATTGGAATCTATTGATATATACACTATAATTAATTAGTTTGCAGAAAAAAAATAGAGAAAAATGTTTATTTAGTTTGTTAATTTAGTCAACATTTATTTTACCTAACATATTATGCATAATAAGTAATACATATAGTTTAGAAACTTATAGCAGTACAATATTCATAATATTCTCAACAACTTTTAGCTAGTTTTTATAGGCATTGTTAACAATTTTGTGCAAACAAGCACTGGCTAACAATATTCACTTTTGAAATTCTGAGCTTACACTGCCAGGGCAATACTCCTGTTTAGCTAACAAAAATATTAAAAAAAAATCTCTAGTGTTTGTGGCACATGGAGATCTGGTTGACACTATAAGTTGTAATTATTGTAAGGAAATTGTCAACAGCTCGTCGTCAAAGTCAGTTCCACATTTTCTAATGACGATATTATAAATTGTGTATGGTAAATGTTTACTGGTGTTTGTTATGCTGATGGAGCAGGGCCTGGGGTGAGATCTTACGAAGGGGATAGGCGTAAACAAGGTATTTACGCCTATCCTCCTGATATACTTAAAGTTATCTAAATGTACAGGTATTTTCCATCAATCACCAAGCCTTTATTGTCCCATTCTAGTTTATTAAAGATGTATTCAAGTGTAGCTGTGAATAATTTTGGGGAAATAGTATCTCCTTGACAAACTCCCTTACCAATTTGGAAGGTTTCCGAGGATTTGTGGAGATTTATTTTTGCTGTTGCATCCTTATAGATGTTATTGGACAACTGAATGTATGCTCTATCAATGCCTTGTGTATTTAGAGCTTCTAGTATGGCAGCTTTCTTGACTGAGTCAAATGCCTTTTAAGTCCACAAAGGCTAGGTACAGAGGGAGTTTGTATTCCTCACATCATTCTATTATTTCCCGCAGCACTTAAATATGATCCATGGTACTGAAATCCTTCCTGAATTCAGCTTGTTCTTATGATTGATGGAAAATATCTGAGCCATTTGAGATTTGCAGACGATATCGTTGTATTCTAACAAAACCCGAATGATCTTCAGTACCAACTGCAAGAATTGGCAGAGGTCAGTAAAGAAGTTGGTTTAAAAATGAATATATCGAAAACCAAATATATGATGAACAGCTTTGCTACCCTAAAACCAATAAACGTAGATGGAAAGCCGCTAGAACTTGTCCAGGAATATGTGTATCTGGGCCAACTTATTTCCTTTTGTAGGTGGCATATCGGAGGAAATAGCACGAAGAACAAAACTAGCATGGACCTCATTAGGACGTTTGAACAACATCTTCAAAAGTAATCTCCCAATATCCTTGAAGCAAAGGGTCTAAAACCAGTGTTTTATCCCAGTACTTACGCATGGCTGCGAGACATGGACGCTTACAGTAATGAACACACAAAAGCTCCAGACCGCACAAAGGGGCATGGAGAGATGCATGTTGGGATATACTAAAAGAGACTGTAAACGAAACACCTGGATTCGCAATATAACTAAGGTAGAAGACATTATAAAGGCGTGCAAAAGAATGAAGTGGCAATGGGCAGGACACTTAACCAGAATGTCAGACTTCTGGTTACGTGTTCTAAATGATGATCTAAATATACAAAAGATATTTTATTAAGATATATACTTATTTAATGAAAACTAAATATCTAAGAAAATAAAAATCACTTTATTTCATTTATATCAAAATTAAATTATAATCCAATTTAAATGAATATATAATCTCCCCCTTTGTAAAAGAACAAATACATGGTGAATTTATAATATCTTACAGATATTTTTTCAAATAGACCCACCATGCCATTTTTCTGTATGTGCATCTGTTGGTTATATGAATGTATTGAATATATGAATGTATTTGAACAGTTACAATCACTGTAGAAAGAGATGTTTTCTCCATAGTGATTACCAATCAGGTAGGGTGGATAGAGAAATATAAATTTGTTCCATTTGAAGATAATTTCTTATATGAATCATTTTAGTTATAAATTTCAATACCTGTACTTAACTCCACGAAGTTTTCCATCAGCTAATTCTTTAGTAGGCATTTTGTAAAGCTCTTGTAATCTCATGAGAGCTTCAGCTGCACCATGAACATCATCTTCTGTTGGGAATTTTATTGATTCATTCAAACGACTCATATTATAGGCAAACTCTTGAAAGAAAAAAAGATGATTAAAAATAAAATTTATATCTCATTTAATCATACTTTCAAAAAGATAACAAAAATTAAGCTCCCTATTTATCAAAACTACTATGATTAGGTATGTATTTTTTATTACTAAGCATTGTGAAAAATTTTCAAGGCAATATCACGACACATAAATTATGACACTTGGATAATACATAATAACAAACTTTTGAAATAGTTTTTTTGTAAAAAAACATAGTACATAGTAAGAAAGTTCTGTAATCTGGATTGAGAGTAGACATAACAGTTTCTTGTACAAGGTAGATGAAATGGTACAAATATCCCTAGATTGAACATGTTCACAGGAAGGCAGTTCAGTTCCTAATTGCCACTTTTTTCAATCCCAAGACTATTGTTAACTCAGAAGACTATTAAAGAATGAATCAAAACCAGATTTTAGATCTAAAGGAAAGGATAATAAACAAAAAGTAAATTTAATTTAAGTTTGAAATAATGTAAGTACTATTTTTACCTTGAATATATTCATTTGTCATTATATCCTCTGTGTATTTCCAATCCACGTAAAGTCTCTTAATAACTTTGAAAGCATTTATTGGATTTGTTAAATACTCAGTAGTATCTTTCATTGCTACGTCATATTCCGCTTTGTAAGCTTTATAAAGCCTGTTAAATATTTTCATTATTTATTAAATTTATAAATATTATTAGTATGCTCACTGTTTTATATTTATGGTGTATGAATGAATTTATATTTTTTAAATCTCGGGTGAATAATCATTTATTTTGTTCATTTTCAGATAAAACTAATAAGGTCTGTCTGTGGTGTTGAAGACATAGTGAGGTGGGGAAGAAACAGTAGGTGCTTCTGGAGGGATTGTTATGATGTTGAAAAGTATTGCATCAATAGCAACACAATAATATTTTTTTGGTTATTCTCATGGTATTTCGCTTTCTCCCTTTAATCAGTATAATAATTTTTAAGTATGAAAGGGTAATTAATTTTAAGTATAAAAAAAATCAATTATTTTAAAATTTGTTCCTTAATAGCCCATACTAATATTGACCATATCACATATAAAACTTTAAATTCAACATCTCACATTTTAAAAATATTAAAAAATTATAAATAAATGGATTTTATTTGCTCCCACAATGTTATAAAACTATGGTATCCGGATATAAAGTCATATTTAAAAATTAAGGACAAATCATATGAACATATTATACACCCTATTGTATTAAAGCTGTGTGACAACATCCACACATCATATGCAATGTGCTAAGTGATGTTTTCATGAAATATATACTCTAGTATCAGTCAACTTAAGTATATAATCAGATAAAATTGAATCTATCATATACGAGTACATGTAATTGCTTGGTTCCAATCTCAAACTGTTTAGCTAATCAGATATTATGTCACAAGAATTATTTAACTTATATCCAATCAGTGAAGCTCATTCATGCATCTATCTCCTGAGTCTGCCAAAAAATGACATTGAACATCGGTTTCTGACAAAATTATTAGTGTGTGTGTTTTATTTTGTTTGCTTGTTGAAAGTTAATATACACTGTGTAAACATTTGGATATCAATTTTCATGATATTTCCTCTATTATGACTTAAAATATTTTTAACCTATGATAAAATTGACTCAATGGACATGGGTTATATTTCCTCTATTAGGTATGACTTAAAATATTTTTAACATATGATAAAATTGACTCAATGGACATGGGTTACATTTTGGTAAGGAAACTTCATAAAATTTCATAAGATTTTGGACAATTTTTATGGATATTTGTGAAAGGAACATAATCTTTATATAATACATACATACCATCACGCCATGCCCCTTTTGGGATAGGTAGAGAGGACAGATCTCTACAGCTATCTATCCATGATCAACACAGCTTTCGCCTTATCTATCATAAATACATCTCGTCATAAATACTCTCCTGGTTCTCATACGCCTTACCTTTCCTCAATTCAAATTTCTCCGACTATCTCGTTCCACTCTTTCCTCGGTCTATGCCTTCCCCACTCTCCATTCATTTCAAACATGTATTTGTTTCGTAAGTCTTTCGCAACTCATTCTGTCAATGTGGCCAAACCATATCTAGATTATTTTCTTTATTCTACTTATAACACTCATCTCTTACTAACAGTAATCTTTTATTCCATCATTTCTTACTCTATCGAAAATTATAATATCAGATATTCTACGCAAGGTAGACATTTTCTACCACATTTATTCTGCCCTTTCAATACTCTGGCTTTGCTTCCATATATCAAAGTTGGCACTAGCTAACCATTGTGCATGATCAATCGTGAATATTATTAGTATATTTTAAAAAAAAAGATGCTGGGCAAAACATAAAATTTTGATAATTTAAGAAACAAGCAAATTTTAATACATTTCATAAAATTCATTTCTAAGAAATATTTTATTTCATTTCACTAAACTTATTGAAGATAACCGAAAATATATTTATCAGATAGGAAAAACAAGATATAAGAGATCCTGGTATATATTTATATAACATATTAAAAAACATACTGTTTAAGCTCTTTGAGTCGATCCTCCTGCATCTTGATATAATGTTTCAAATACCACAATAGGGAGTCTTCAGCATCCAACAATCTCTCCATTCCAACCACCGCTGAGAAGTATGCATCATAATCTCCATCAGGATCTAATTCATCATTCTCTTTAACTTCATCTTCGGTAGTAGTTTCATTGAGACTATTTTGATTAATGGTATCTTCTTCTATTGCATTTGGATCAATATTAGCAGTATTTATATCAGCTGTACCTTCATTTGCAATACTCAAATCAAAGCAATTTAAAACTGTTAGAAATACTACGAGCCAATTCATTTTCCACTACTTACACGAGACTAAAGAAAACCTATAAAAGCAACATTTTCATTAGAATGCACATAAATTTAATGGTAACACAATATCTTAAAATAATATTTTACGCTATTTGACATTATTTACATTTTAATGTTAAATAAATGAATAATTTTCCAAGCAATACATTTTTATTATACAATAATAAAAATTTAACAACAGATTTCCAAGCAATACATTGTTATTATAATAAAAATCTTACAACATTGTCTAGTTTTTATAGTAAAATACCAAATAAATGTATTTATACAATAATTGTACACTAAAAATATGTAAATTTTTGGACTTTTTAAAATTTATTTTACAAAGGATATCAGATATGCATAACTCTCAAATATATGTATAATGTTTTTAATTACTCATATGTTAAAGTCTAATACAATAAATAAGTAAAAAACCCAAGACAGTCCACTTATACAGTCACCAACTAGCAATATCTAGACTGAAATCGGGAAGAATAGTGACATAAACAGAGTGCGAGAACTGATGATTCTTCAAGAGGAAAGAAAAATCATCTGACAATTGGTTTGAGTTCTAGGAAAAGATGGCACTTGGAAATCAACTGTTTTGGCCTACTTACAGAGCCTTGAATAGACAAGTAGTAGAGATGGGGTGTTTCTTAAATAAAAGTAGCATTGAATGTGATTGTAGGGCAGGCAGCTATGCAGGATAACATTGTCTAGTTTGTTTGAACATTAAGGCTACATGCTTTGGGCAACACTTGATTGATGTGAATGAAGGGTTATTGCCTCCTACTGGAAACACATGGCATAATTATTAATTGGTAGTCCGGACACGGAAATGTATGAAAGATATGCGTATGGAATTTGGAAACTTTGTGAAATTTCAAAGCGTATTTAATAAAACCTTAAATTACTTTGTTTTTATAAGATCTACATTTTTTTTCTTTGACACATAATCTTACATCTCATTTTTATTACTGTTGATAATATGCTCACTGAAAACCTTATGATAGGAGGTTGATAAACACATGTCAAGTGAGTCATAATCAAATTTATTTATTTGACACATAAATTGAATTTATGAAACTTTTTTTATATTTGACTTACAGATGGAAATTCTTCATTTTGGCAATTGACATTAGACAATTATTGAAACTTATTTTATTACAAACTATTTCACCGTACCAACTATTATGTATTATAGATTTCACATTGAATGATTCTGATAACAAATTATATGAAAATTCTTACTGTTTTCTACAAATATGTAATTGTAATTAAAATTTGAAAAGATTACATTCATATTATAATTAAATTTCTTTGTTTTACATACAAATTGAATATTTTAGTACCAAATTTGATATACGAGTATGTGAGTGAAACATGAACATAGAAAAATACTGATTAGAGCCAAATAAATGCTGTAGAAATGTGTGCACTTAGAATAATACATGAGGTGAAAATGTATGACGGAATGAAGTGATTAGGTATGAAGTGATTAGGTATGAAGTGATTAGGGATAAATGTGAACTTAAGGCTGATATGTTGATTATGATGAAGAAGAGCACTCTAAGATGGTTTTTGCACATGGAACGAACGAATGAAGAAATACTAACAAAACAAATATACAGTGCAAATGTGAGTGAAATGCATGGTGGAGAAAGATCATGGAAAGTATGATTGGATCTAGTGAATGATAAATTGAAAGAAAGAAATACAGGAAGTAAGAGAAATTGTAGGAGATATATGGATGTAGAAGAGGCTAAATATGTGTGTCAAGATAGAAAAGTTTGGCATTATGTCCTCTCTGTCTACCCCAGTAGGGGCACAGCTTGACGATATGTATGTATGTTGTTATATAGTTGACTTACTGATACAAACAATTTCTTTTTGCCAATTAACATTAAACAATTGATGAAACTTCTATCTCTTTCATAACAAACTATTTCACTGTACTAACTATATTACAGTTATCGATTTAACATTGAATGATTCTAAATAAAAAATATTATTTCAGCGGGCTGTAAATTTATAACAGTGTTTCTCAATTTATTATTGGTCATGATTTAAAATTCAAAATTTGTAATAGAGAAGCAGATTGCTGACTAGCAGGAGTAATCAAGTAAAGGAAATATTAGCTACTATCAATAGTACTCATTGAATGAGATGTGCTACAAATAGCCAATCTCATTTAAAGTATATCTGTATAGTAGTTAAGTAGTTGGCTTTACAACTTTTAACTAGGATATTTAGTAGCATGCTACTTTAGATTGAAAAATAGCTGTAACAGTGTATTCAAAGTAGCTTTAACCACACTGATATATGGCCTTGTAGAAAGCAGAAGATCCCGAGGAGTAAAGTAATAGACAAAGTTACCAAAGTCAAAATCATCATCATCGATCATCATCATGTTCCTCAATCATAAGGATGCTAAAAAGAAAAAGAAGGGTCAGAGTAAAATTTTAGTTAATAATAAACATACAAGTCTAATTTTTCAATTTCATTAAACTAATAAGATTTTTTTCTAAATTAGTGAATTTGAATTACTTTTGGATCAAGCTTATTTGTGAATTATGTTACCTGATGTTCATTCAGATATGTATTTAATAATATTCTAATTTATATAAGTTAATAGAATTTCAGAGATTGAAATTGATGTTTCAATTTAAATCCTTGGAAAATTCAAGAAAGTTAAAGAATCATTGACATGAAGACACTTGTTTTAAAAACCAATGTATTTTATGACCAGAGTCATAAAATAAAAATGTTTGTATGGTTTCATAAAAAAACATTTTAGATTTTTTTAGGCATAAAATAAAAATGTTTGTATTGTTTCATAAAAAAACAAAACGTGCTTATGTATGATGCTAAGATATTGTTATTTATTTACTTTACATATGACAAGAAATATACATAATTAGCGAAAAAACAACAGGTAATTTAATTTGGATACTCAATTTCAATGGATCTGGGTTTGTTGCCCTTCATTTGTCGTGTCCCCAGTAAACTAGGCTTTTACCTGTATCTCACTGAGGACAAATATATGAACATATAAAATTTTAATAAATATCTCACTCACATCAAATTAATTGAGATATTTGTGAAAAGTGGGGAAACACTTTGAAGGCAGACACTGTTATCAATTCAAATATTAGTGAAATATAATTATAATATTTTACTACATATATTTCACAAATCTAAAGAATTGAAACTTATTCTATTGACCTACCAAAGATTAATAGCTAAGTACTTAGATTTGGGTCTATACGAGTATATTTGGATACAATTTATGTTCCAAAGCAAATGACCATGGAAATTATAATTTGTTACAAATATGTAGAAATTTTAATCAGCATTATAGCTATATAATTTTGATTTATTTAATGGTTCTGTATATAATGTCATGGCTTTACTGAGGGACATGTGATGGCTACACTAACATTTGTTCTTCATTAACTATCAGTTGGTTTTTATTTGTTTTTTCCTCTAGGTAATTTTTATTTTATATTAACACGTGAAATGTCAATTTGTCCTCTGAATTAATTTAATAAAATATATTTAGAACTAAAAATGGATGCAATATATTTAATTGTTTGTTTTGTTAAATATTGCATCATTAATTATTACGTGAGAAAAGAAGCAAATCTTCTTGATTACACTTAGTGTATCTGGATTTACCTGGCTATAAAATTAAATGGAATTGAGATAAGGCATAAAATACGTATTAAAAATTAGTTTCAGAGTTATGCTAGGATCAGTTATATAAAACATTCTAAAGTAATGTGCATCAAGAGGAATCTAAAAAGTGGATGCATCAAGAGGAATCTAAAAAGTTTGTATTCCCACTACCTATGCTGTCATATTCACATTGTTTATCAAATTGTGTGTTATACTAATACTTTAATTTGTATGGCATATAGTTCAGTACCCTCTCTGAGAGCAGAGAGGGTACTGAACCTTTGCGAACCTGAAGTGTTTTGCTGTAAAGTAAAAATAATTTACCTTAGTACCAAACCAATTATTTAGATAAGTGAGAATTCATATCATTCCAATGTTTGAATGTTTAAATTATAATAAATTTGACTGAAAAACACGTGTAAACATCTATCTAAAACCTTCTTAGTTCCCTTCTTAGTTAGGATCACAAGAATGCCAAAATCTTTCCATCTAAATCAGTTTGCTGCCTGACACTACATTAAAAAAATACTGCAAATTTCCTTAACATAACTTTGGTGTATGGTGTAAAGAAATGTCCGTTGAATCCCTAGTGGGCTTAGTGGATTAATACAAGGCATTTTTTGACCAGTTACCAGGCAATATTTTTAAAATATGACCGAACCACTTCTAGTGACTTACTAGAATCGTGAAGGTTATAGGCTGCTGCTGCATCCAAAGATGAATTGTTTCCATCACATGATTGTACCACTCAACAATCATCTTCCTCCTAGGGTATTTGCTCTCAAAATTGAGCAGTCTCTCTCTTGGGCTTTGGTAACATGCAAATATTCAGAGCACAAAATGGTCAAAACTTTGTTTTCAGGCTAAAGGCTAAGGAACCACATATAAACTTCACATTGTTAAAGAAACTGCTGGCAGCACCTTTCCTTATAAACATCTCATCTTTTAGACCTCCATTCCCAACAACCACGACATCCAAATCAACAACCGTGACACGAAAATTTACACATTTTGTTGATAGGTGCACAATTGATATACAAGAAGATGTGCTAAGCAGAACATGAGTCGCTGCGTATCAGTTCCATCTACCCTGCATTTTCACACAGGCCAAGGTGGGTTATGCCACATGCTATAAATTACCCACAGAATCTCTCAACAAGGCAATGTCTTTTTCATATTATCCAGTTCCTCCACAGCTCCACCAGTTAATGAATATAAAAAGTCATCAATGGAATATCTAAGCAGAAATCCCACAAGGATGATAAAAATTAAGGTAGCAAGTACCTATCCGACTGTAGGAGTGCTAATGAAAGATTTCGAATGAGCCACTCGTAATCCTCACATAGCGCTCGGAGTCATGGAACTGGGTTTTAGCCATGGTTACAATCTTAGAAGGGACACTGTAAGCAAGAAGCACCTCCCATTCTGAAAGCTTGTGGAGGCTTTTAAAGGATTTTTCAACGGCAATGAAGCAATAAACAAGTAATGAGTTCAGTTCCAGTGTTTGTTGAAAAATGTGATATGTGTTAATAATTTGATACACTTGGAACAAAACCGAATTGTTGCTTCCTCAAAAAAATATTATTATAAAAGTTATAAAGAGGTTAATTATGATAAGTGACTCCAATCTTTGACTAGCACTAGTAAAATGCCCTGAGATTGAAAAATTTGCATGTTTGCTGCTACTGTAGTGAAAAGAAGTTGACTAATGACTAATTTATAAATGGTTCAATAAAACCCTACAAACTAACATTAAACTAACATCTTATATAAAATGTATTTTATCATCTACAATACGAATTGAATGAAGAGTCTTTTAAAGATTCAAAATTTAAAAAAATGCAGATTTAGATGGTTCTATATGTATATAGTATAATGTGATTAAAAATTACATTTTAGAGAATATTTAATTTTATTTGAATTATCTTTCTTTAAAGTTTCTCTCGTCTTCCGAGGTTGGTGATCATCATGACCATCTTGATATTTGAGGCAGCATATTTGAACAAATATATGCTACTACAGTGAAACCACTCCTGTAGTTCTTCAACCAGATGTGTCTTCTTCCTGCACTTCTTCTGTCATGAATTTTCCCCTACAGTATCAGTTGAAAGATCTCACAGTTTTCTCCTCACATTATATGTCGAAAGAACTCGAACTTCTTTTGATGGTGGATAATACTTCTCTATCTTTATTCACCTTTTTGAAGATGTCATCATTATGGACTTTATCAACACATGTGACTTGCAACATTCTTCGATAGTAGAATCATTTCAAAAGCTTTTAGTTTTTTTGTGGTGACCCTAGTATTAGTAGTCCATGCTTCAGCACCATAGAGCAGTACGGAACGTGTAGCGATGCAAAATTCACATATGTAAGTCGAGATTGAAATCCTTATTGTAGAGAAGATTCTTAAGAAGCAGATTTGTGGCATCTCAGCTCTCATTTTGATCTCTTTTGAGACTGGTCCCATTGATCAATTAGCCAGCATCCTTGGTATTTATATTATTAAACTCACTCAATAATTTCAAGAAGTACCCTTGTCTGTACTTTCCTTCGAAATTTTTTTGACATGTGAGGCATATTCTCAATACCAGTGGCCTATGATTTTGTATAAATTCATCTCCTTAACATTTTTCTGTTAATTTAGGACTACTTTAGAAGCCACAGGGTAAGGGTTGACTGTAGATATGCATTTTTAAATATGGAGTTATGGGGGTGTATACAAACTACCAGGGGGGTATATTGAACTACCCAATATCTCTCTGGACTTGTGAGCTTTGGCAAACTTTGTATATTTAATATTTCCATTTGCCCTGTTGCAATTATCATTGGGTGCAAAATCTAATAGAAACTAAAAGTAAAATATCATTAATTAATTTTACAATACTTTTATAAAATAGTCATTTTCATAAAACCAAAACTATAGAAATACATTCATAAGTACATTAATTTGATTTCAAGGTAAAGAGTTAACATGACACATATTTTTATAGATAAGTTTTATAAATTTGCTACAACTGTTTTATAGCTAGTTCATGTTTCCAATATATAAATTATGACTTTTAAACTGATATCATGTAAAACAGCACGAGAAAACAATACATGAAAATTTTTAACCAAGAATAAAGAGTATAAATCAAATTTAAATACATGGAGAAAATTTTAACCTAATCCATAAAATAAATATTACCAGTAATGTAGAGCATAAATTGAAACCCAATTATTTAAAAAAATTGGTTTCAGTCTGGTTTTCACTCAAGACCTTTTTAATATCTTTCTGGTTGATTGGAAGAAATTGTTACATGACAATAAGCCTATTAGACAGTAATGTATACAATGGAATTTTTATAGAATACAACATCTATGCCCTAGTTTGTATGACACCTGTCTTCACATTCAGGGGTTGTTGGTTCAATTTCAGTTGAAACCCGAACTTAAAAAAAGTGTTCCAATCTGGTTTATACTTAAGGTCACTTTAACATATTTCTTGTTGATTAGAATCAAATAAATACTGTTGAGAAAAGATTTACCACCCTTTGTGTCAAACCAACTTTAATCATACCACCTTCTTCCAATTGGAAAATTATGAAAGTAAGATTTTATCGAATTCGTGTGACCAAGGTGGAAAAATAGGTATCTTGTAATATTATAAATATCTTCAGGTTCTGTGTCTGTGTGAGTGGCTAACTTTGGGCCCGAAGGATACGAGCAGGTGGCTCAAGATCATGAGAGGTGGAGAGTCGTAGTCAGTATCCTGTGAGCATGTGTCAGATGACCAGGTGGCTTAGCAGGATTCACATGTATGTACCATTTGAGGTAGAGAATAGGCGTCTAGGTTCAAGCTGTTTTCTCAAAGACGATCACATGATCAACATAGAATAACAGCTTGAGATCAATCTCAGAATGGTGAGGGGATCCTCTACTATGAGGCCCAGCAATGATGGTGTGTGATGCGCTTGTTCTCTTGTAACCTGGATCAGTACTAAATTTTACCACAACTTTTTAAAAAATGATATTGTAAACATAGTGCGAAAATTGACCAAATGTCAACATTTTATGACTTTTGGCCTTGTTGTAAGTTACATTCAAATATATTAAAATAAAGCATCATATATAGTATATTATATATAGACAAATTTAATAAATGATGAATATTATTGCTTTGTAATTGTATGCAATATAGTCTAGTAAGCTTATTACCATATTGCATTTTTTAGTCAAACAGAAAGCTTCTAAAAGGTCTGTATATGAAAAACTAGACTAACAACATTTTTTTCGAAACTTTTTAATTTGAACTCAAGAATTGAACCAAAACCTATGGATTTTAAAAAAGCATTATACCTATAAATCAAATAATACACTTCAACAAAACAGAATTTGGAGGTTAACTCTCGTAATATACCCACTATACATGCACTGAAAAAAAATATATTTTATTTCAACAATGTACCACTAATTGAAAGATATAATACATCTAATCCATAAGTTAAAGCCTCTGATGGTGATGATAATATTATAACAATTAATTATTTAGTTTTGCTATTAATATCTCTACATGAACATTTCTTTTAGAAGAATTTATATAAGTTAATAATAATAATTATCTAGATAAAAAAATATCTCACCACAAATAGTACATTATTATCAATAATAATTAAGATAGTTCTGGTAAGAAATAACAGTTTTTTCCACGTCTTGATTTTGCGTTGAATAAATAATAGTTGCGAGTGAAAATGTTATAGTTTTGATATTCTGCTGTCAGGTGATGTATTAAGGCAGTATTGTTGTGTTTAATCTGATCTTTTATATGGGAAATTGATATAAATATAGAGTAGTAAGTAGTTAGCCCAGTTAACATGCTGTTTTATAACAATTCAAAAACATTATAAAAAATAATTATGAAATCATGCATGATGTGGGTTAGCATTCTAACATAGTATAAGACAATTATGCAAGTCCATTAAACAAGCTACAAAGACCATTATGCTAGCCCAAAAACATGGTAGGAGGCTACTTAGCAGACCAAGACAGAGATTTTTAGATAATGTGCAACAGTATCTTAGGATGCTGGGAGTGAAGGGAGGAGAAGGCCAAAGACCGATGGGCTTGGTGAAAAATTATCTAGGATGTTAAAGCTCTACAGGAGGCCATCTGAGGATGAGTATGTAGGTGTGTATAAGACACCTATTAAAAGCAAAACAATATATATAAGCAATAACAGTTGAATAAAAGTTTTAAATGAAAGTCACCAGTCAAATTAGAGTGTTCGAATGTTACATTTCCATGCTAACTGTTGGAACTCAAACCTTGGCATCGTTATGTGTGGCAAATCACATTTTCAAATCACAAATCACACCATCTATTATATTTTTATTACCTGTTATTTTATTATTTTGTAACTTTATTGAATAAAAAAACAAAAGAGTTTAAAATGTATAACTTTATTTTACGTTGTTTTAAAAATTTTATGTGTCTGAAATAAATAAAAGATTTGAAAAATGAACATGAGTTATAATATAACAAGGCCTTATTTTACTATTCAAGTTATCAGCTATAGTAAACTAACTCACAATTAGAGAACAGAACTTAAATTTTGTTTCAATTATGTTAGGAATATAAATATATTGAGTATTGAGAAAAGTATTGGTGAAGAAGTAACATGTTTAAAACATTTTAATTAATTATACAAGTTTTTTATTAAATTGAACCTTAAAAAATACTTTGTCCATTCCTAATATTTTCAATAAGTAATGTGTATTTTTTTTTACTTTTAGCCAAAACAGTAAATGCAGATCAATTGGATTTATCTTGCATTCTTTTTTATTGGCTCTGGGTAATCTTTATTCATGCCCTCGGTTTGATATTCCAGTGTACAATTTCTTACAAGTTCTTGTCCCCTTTCTCGAATCCATTTGTTGGAAACTGGAAATTAAAATAAAAAAAATTATTTCAAGTTTCAAGTCCACATTAGAATCATTTCTTACAATGTTCTTGAGGTACTTGGCCGAGAGGTTAAAGCGCTTAATTTCTGGAAGGTAGATCACAAACTACTACCATCTATGCTGTTGTTCATATTTATGTTTTAAAAAAATAACATTCTGTCATAATAAATAGTAAATTTTGTCAACCTTATCTTGCTTTCTATGTATAAATGCAAAAAATATTTTGCTGCGAGTCATTTCCCTTTTCCCGTCATATTGGACCATAAGTCCATCGTCACTACTATTCTTTTCACACTCAGGTGTGTCGCCATCGGAGAAGGAGTCCTTTTTAGCATTCTTCTTCACTACGTGACGTCACACTCATAAAAACATAAAGAAGATTTTGATCTTCTACTGTAGATCACGCTAGATGGGGACTTATTTTGTCCCCTATAACAGCGTGGGTGGAGGAGGGATTGAGCTGAAATTTTTATTAATGCACTAAATGTCCCAAACAAACATTCAAATAAATTAAACATTGTAGCTTTTATATTAAGGTAGAAATAAGAGCATTGTACAGAATATGTGGAAAGCCATTGACAGAATGAAGAATCTGGACATGAGAAACAATGCAGATTTAATGAAGATGCAGTGGATTCTGCGTAGTGCTCGGCGCTCAGCAAATTCAAATTTTGCTTTTCGGAAATTTCTAGAATTTCATGGCTACAGAACCTGCAGATATGGAGAGCTAACTGTATTCATTTAGACATTATAAAGTTATATATTAACAGTGCGATATTGTAACCTACCCCATTTATCTCCTCGCAAAACAGGACAAGCTGCATGTAAAGAAGCAAAATTTCCTTCTCCCGAAGGATGCAAATTCACCCAGAACAAGGCTAGTCCCTTTTTAGGCTTAACTGAAATACCCAGCTCAGGGAATACTGTAGCACCTCCTTCAGCTACATTTGTCATCTGCAGTTCATAAATGAAATGTAATATTGTATATATTAAATTAAGGTTAAGTAAATTCAACTTATAAAAATATTCTCATAATTTCTTATCAAAATTCAACTATCCTATATTTTATCTCAGTCAATTAATTATAATAATTTATTTTTTGGTCTTATTTTTATTATATATATAAAAAATATTATTCTTGTTGTTTGATTGACCGATGTTGAAAATGGGATTTTTTATTTTACGTGTTTTCATTAAACATCATGTTTTGAGTTCGGTTATCAGAAAATTCTAAATCTTTTTCAACTTGTTTAAAGATTTTTTCAAAGTGTTTTAAAAATATACCATCAAATCAATTAAAATTTGCAGAAAAAACAAACATACATAAAAGAGAACTGTAGCAATTCGATTTCCATTGCCATCACTTGTAATTCCATTTTTTTCATCTTTCTGAAAAAGAAAGTGATGTTCAAATTGTTAAATATCTTGTTTGTGACCCAAAGTGGATAAACTAATACATTTAAATTTTACACATCTAAAATATAGAAAACTTTATTAGAGTTAATGGCGCTTTATACAGTACTGGTTCATTCTGAATACAACTCAGGTTAATAAGCACATTTTCTCCACATTTGGTGTTGTTTTTATCACTAATGTATATTTTCAATCTTCATAAGGTCATATTAACGTACACTGGATATCATATGCTGCTGGCTGTATATAGTCTCATAGGCTGCCACAATCTCTGTTGAATTTCAAAACAAGATTTTTTTAAACTAGACCATGGGATTAATCTGATTATATGATTAAGATATAATCTAAATCGCATATTATCTGCATGAAAAATTAAATATTCTTTCTGAGCATGAACCGTCTCTCCGATCTGGAGATATCAGAATCATTGGTATTTCAACGCATCACACATCATTTTTTTATGATTCGCCTTAGGAATGATCTTCCTGGATCAATCAGATGTGCTACATCCTTATCTATTTTTAAGAATAAACTAAAGAAGCATTATTTACTATAAAATATTCCTCTCTCTCAACTCCCATCCTAATCCATATTTTCCTTGAAATTTATCTTTTATTTTGATTTTTGTTAATTTTTTTTCAAATATTGTTTTGGATACGAATAATAATTATGAAATAAAAGCTGATTGATTGAAAGAAACTGCTTTAAAGCGATACATACACCAGATGTATTTGCATGACAGTGTTAAATAAATAAATCATGAAATGGATTTTGAAAGATTATATAGTCATAAAATTAGTGTGGAATAATTATATTTATCTATCTATAGACTTAACTTATAAAATAACCAGAAAAGTGAAGAAGTGTTTCTTTCAATATATCTTTAAAAGCATCTATTAGGTTTTTTTTACATTTTTATCTCATTATTTAAAAAAAAGACACCAACAATTGTGATTACCATAGCCTAGTTGATTAGATACCTGTCTTACAACCTGGGGTTTGTGGGTTTGATTCCTATTGGTACCCAAATTTCTTTAAAAATGGTCTTGTCTGTATAAAATGAAGGTATAATACAATATAATTCAGGGTTGGCCTGAGACAGGTGTAAAGGGTGTAGCCACACCTAGCCCCACGCTCATGACAGATAAATAAAAAAATAGAGTTTTAGCTAATTTATTCAATAACAGCCTATTTCAAATAGGCAGTATCGAATAAATTAGCTTAGTTTTAAATGGGTCTTTTATGGGTGAAAATATTTTCACAATTCTTGATCTGTTTTTCATACTAACATAGATGTAGGCATAAATAAATAAAAACTTAGCTCAGCAATTTTCCAGGCTGACCCTGATACAATACAATAGAATTATCTACTTTCCACTCCATTATGGTTCTTAATTAATTATTTAGGTCTCACTTATTGTATTTTCTTGACAGCATTAATAACAATAATTAGGGTACTCCTGTATGCATATCTGGATATTACCTAATAGAATCATAAAAATCATACCAAAGAAAAGTCGAAATGAGGTAAATAATGTCCTCCTATTCCGTAGTTAGCAACTTGAAATGGTTCTGCAAAATCCATTGTATAGCCTGTCATATCAGCAGTTCTCTGGCTTAGAGTCTCAACAAAAGTAAAATCATCATCATTTAGCCACCCAGTTTTACTTGTTCGCACTTTTGAATAAACATTACCCCCAGTTACGGCATCTTGTGTACCTGCCCTTTGTAACTGGAACAAGTTTGAAGATAAATGTTAAAAAAATCATAAATATATTAGGTTAGTTTGGCTTTAACCCTTGATTAACAGTGGGTTTCTGTTTTTGTAGGAAAAGCAATGCAAGAAGAATTGGCAAAAATTAATCTACTTTCATAATGTAAGTCAAATTTATTCATAGTATTATTGTAAGTTGCCAGTAGAACCCGCATTGGAGGGAATAGCGAGTTGAATAAGTGATTTGAAATAACTAAAGATGTGAAGCAAGGATGTGTTACAAAACCTTGGTTATTTGTTACCCATATAGACTATTACGAGTATCAAGGAGATACAGATGTCTGTAGGATGCAAAAAAACAAATGTGAATGTATGTAAACTTCTGTATGCTAATGAAATAGCTGTGTTAATGGAAGATAAGAAGGATCTACAGTTTAAAGTAAATAACTTGCATATAAGATGTGAAGAAAATGATCCAAAATTATGGTTGTAGAAAATATAAAAGGTAAAAAATATGTGATATTTGGGTAAAGAATGAAAGATGTAGAAGAATTTTGTTGGGTACTATATTTTTAGAGTGGAAAAGTTATGAAAAATATTGAATCGAGCCTTGCGATAGGAAACAAAGTCCATGGGGAGCTAAAATAAATATATTTAAATCAAACATTTTCAAAAACTGATGATTCTCAACAGTATATAAATTAATAAATTAATGAAAACTACTTTATGAGAGTGAAATTAGTATGTGGAAAAAGAATGATAGGAGCCAAATAAATGCTGTAGAAATATGGTTACTGAGAAGAATATGTGGCGTGATAACACCTACTTTAGCCACCCGGACTATTTATTTCCAAACTGATCGGTTACTCATCATCTCCTCCCAGTCTCCCCCTACTAACAGTCTCCTAACATTCTGTTATCTAAAAGCCTCTGTCTCCATCTGCCAAGTGGCTTTCTTCCGTGCTGTTTGGCTTGCATGATAATTAATAGAAGCTAACATAGGAGAATATCACAGATCAATTGTGGCATGATAATGAATGCCTTAATACAGAAGGAAGTAATTAACCCTTTCACAGCTGAATTTTTTCTCATGGTTTGCCTCTAGTGCAGGATTATTTAAGAAAATCAAGTCTACCTTATTTTATTGGCTCCAGACTTTTGAATATTATACAACACAATTGAAAAAGTCTTCAAAGGTACAAAGAAGAAAGTACTATAATTTGCACAATGGTCAGAATTGGACTTTGCAGTGATAACATGGCAATACATTCTGGCTATAGTCAATCAATTAAGGTTAATTGTGAACTAAGGGCTGATGTAACAAGCAGAATGAAGAAAAGTTCTATGGATGATTGAAAACATGAATATTTTTTAAGTCCTAAAAATGTAACTTTGAAATGATAAACTTGATTTGGATTTATCAATTTTGAATGCCTAGATCTGGAAAAATAATATTGCAGTTGAGAATTTTACAAAACTAACCTTGGGTAGAGCGGCCTCCTTTATAAGTGTTATTTCATTATCATACAACACTTCATGGAAAACAGCAACATATGGATCTAAATACAGTTCCTCCATTTTGAATGGAGCCAAACGCAAAAATGGATTATTCTTTGTCAGATATTTGCATTTTAAACTGAAAACAGATAAAATTTTATTCAACTGTGATACATATGTTTCTATTTATAGTTTCAAGAAATAACTTAATTTGTTTTAAATAAATCAAATAAGTACATACATATATACCATGTCGCCGTTTCCCTATTGGGGTAGGCAGAGCTCAATAGAGGCTAGTCTAATTGATAAGATGCCTGTATTCAAGATGTCATTAATGCATAGAGGTGTTTTTATCAGGTTATAATTCCCAGAATTTATATATATGAGTAGGTCAAGACCCACAGAGTTCTCTTATAGTAAATCATCCTCAGAGTGTCCTAAAAAGGCCATATATAGCAGCAGTCCATAACCATTATAATAAGGGTTGGTAGCAGACCAAAAGGAATGCTGTTTTATCACCTGCAAGATACTCAACAAATTGGACACCTATCCTACACCATACACCAGTGTAAGGTAGGAGGATGTGGAGTGTCGGGTTGTGGACTGACTTGAATGGAGGAGGTATTTTATGGTATTTCTTTATTTCTCATGATGGAACAAATAGGATGATGAGGATAAATATAATGCTATGTAAAACAATTACTCTTTTCTAACGCTTTCAGGTGGTTGTAGTTCATCTCGACAGAGCATCTTATAGACCTCATAAATTTTTTTATCTAATGTGTATCCCTCTTGATCGATCAGTTTAATATCAGCCACCTAGAACAAAATTTAAGAAAAAAGTTAATTTTTAAATTCAAATTGAATATTTTTTTATCAAATATAGCGGTTATTTTTAATAAGTGATGTATGTTTTCTTAAATATGGATACAGGATTTTAAAAGTATTTTTAGAAGTAATATCTCAATTTTAATCTATACGAGTATGTTTCACACATATTTAAAATTAATACAATGAGGGCTAGAAATTTATAAAGATCTAGCAGACTTATCTAAGATGTAGGAAAATTGTATACAGTAAAAGTCTGTTAATTAGAACAGCGATAATTAATATTTTTCACCATTTTCGTAATAAATTCTACTTCTTCTTAGTATCATGTCAGGTCCCCCCAACGTTGAATATCACTTGAGAGTAGATAACTTTGTCCCTGGCAGCCCAAATAAGATCACCAACGCCCCTTATGCCAGTCCAATCACATATATTGCGGAGCCATAAATTAATTCATAAATTCTACTGTTTATTCTAAAAACCGCATATTTCATAATTCGTTATGTTTTTTCACCAATTATGAATTCCAATAATTCGAAATTTTCCATGCGAATCCCAGATCCACTTAGAAGCCGGCCGTGGTGGTGGGATCAAAAGCGGGACGGGACGACCAGTGTATAACGCATTGACAAGCGGTGAAATTCTTAAGGTTCCCCCTATATTTAAACATTCAAAATCTAAACATCTCAAGATCATTATCGTAAGTATGGAGTTTTGAGTGTTTTTTTTATATAAATCGTTACGTATTTTTAATTTTTTTTTATTTTACCTTTAATAATTTCACGACTGTGACCATTAATTTTTCAAAAACTTGGAATCATAGTTTATAATATCGTAATAAAGTATGCGACCAAATAAAAGCCAGTAACATATCACATTTATAATTAAAAATAAACAAGTTAATCCATGTAAACAAGTGGCCATGTTAAAATCAAGTAAGTGAGAATTATAGTGTTTTTTTTAATTCCTACGCATTGGCTATCCATGATAAAAAGCATGTTTTTCTTTCCATTATATGTTATTTCGACTTATATTCGCAGTATTATAATCTTAATACTGCGAAATATGTCGACAAAACTTTCTTCATTTACATTATCGTTACAGTAAGAAAAATGCCCACGATATTTCCATTGGGATCATGTAATTAATAATTAATTTTTTTGTGAAATATGGTCCTCTGAATTTCGAATAAGCTGATTTTTACTGTATATGTAAATAATTAATTAGTTATCTTATCATCCATGCAATTTTCAAAATATGTAATATTTTCTAAGGTACGTTTGAAATTCTTTAGAAATGAAAACTTACCAAAAATTAAGAGTTAAAGTCAAAATGACCTGATATACTCGTATTTATGATTTCTTTAATCTCTAAAGCCTTAAAACTTATTCCAATTACAAAGGGCGGGTACACAAGACTCCATAACAAGGCTGAATGTTTATTCAAAAGTGTGAACAAGTAAAACAGGGTGGCTTACTGATAATTAATCTAGATTTGTTCAAACTCTGAGCCAAAGAACTGCTGATATGACAGGATACACTGTACAGCAGAGGTTTTTAAAGTATGCTCCTCTGCACCCAAGGCACTGTAGAATATTTGATTTTTTTATAATTCTAGGTAGTCTTAATTCAATGTGCTGATGCAAGATCGCAATGAAGATGTGATCACAGTTGCTAAGCTGAAATATCACTTATTTCAGCTTAGGAACTGGTTTCAAAAATACTTTCAAGAAAATAATATGGAGAAGTTCACATGGATTAAAAAAAGCCCATTCAGGGTCCAATTCGTCGGTAGAGGAATAGTCTGATTGAGATATCTTGTGACATACGTAAAAAAAAAGCTTGCTATGGAATTAGTTGAATTTTGGATATCAGTAAAGGATAAATATCCTTTGCCAAGTTCTAAAGCTAGTGAATCCTGGTTCCATTTTCTCCGACTTACCTCTGTGATACTGGATTCATGGCAGTAGCTGTAATAATATCAAATATTGCTCAAAACTCAATGAGATCAGGAAATGAAGGTAGCTACGTCTAATTTGATTACAACATTTGAAAAAATATATGGCGAATAATAGGTTCAACCAACACAAATTGATAAGTTTCTTTTAGGGTGCTGTGAAAAAATCTTTACACACTAAGGGCACTGTGAAATGAAAAAAAATTGTAAACCGCAACCTTACGGAATATTCTCCAATTTCTCACAGTACAAAGAAATCTAAATTGCGAGCATTGTTATTCAAGGACTTACCTCTTTGGCATATGTTTCATTATTCAATATTTTATAGTCATTTAATCTTGTTTGTGCCCATGGATGACCAGGATCGATATTTAGTATTTGTTTAGTGTATTTCACAGAATCGTCAAGTTTTCCTTAAGTAAACAAAAATATTTTTGAAATAGATGGTCATGAATAAATAAATAAAATATTTTATATATAATTAGGAGAATTGAACAAACATTTGACCTTAAGGGAAAATATACTTTTAAAGTATAATATTAGAAGAATTTAACAAACATTTGACCTTAAGGGTAAATATACTTTTAAAGTATAATATTAGAAGAATTTAACAACCATTTGACCTTAAAGGTAAATATACTTTTAAAGTATAATTTTAGAAGAATTTAAAAAACGTTTGACCTTAAGGGTAAATCTACTTTTAAAGTATAATATTTTTTTATAACAACATATAATAAAGTAAGTGTGAGAAACATACCATTATAGTACGTGGAGAGGGACAGAACTTCTAAAATGCTGATCTCGTCGATATCATGTAAAATCATTTCATTTGCCTTTTTTAAAGCTTGTAACATCCATTCTATACTAAGAGTATATTTTTTCTGTTCGTAAAGATAGTGACCAACTTCAAAGCAGTCATTTGAAGACATGGGGGAACTAAGAATAAAATATTACATTTATTAATATTCACTTTTTTAAGGTATTTTTGGTTTTTGTTAATACCATAAGGAAAGAATTGTCACTGAAAATAAAATTTATTTGTGAGATACGTGTGGTTAAGAGGTGTCCTGACTCTAATTGAACTGAATTTTATGTCTGATGATTTGTATCTTAAATCTGCAGCAATCATTCGGAGACCTAGAAGAGTAATATGAGATTTCTTTCAGATTTCAACAATGTTCGATTATCAAAAGAATAACAGCCTCAATAAGGACCATATCCTCAAAATATACTACAAAAGATGTGTAAGGATGCATGGGAGTTGAAGTCCTTTAGAACCAGATCACTTGGTGATTGCAGTAAATGAATCTACAAATTCAAGGAGGCTTAGGATCAATATCTGTATGACACTATATCAGGAAAAAGTGTAAATAAATGAGTCTAATAATATATATTATTATATTCCTTAATCTTTAGGAATAATAATAATTAATTGAAGACTTCACCTTTTCATAATGAAATAGCACCATAAGCAGAACCCTGTTTGCTAATAGCCAAAGGAGGTGCTCAAAGATCCATAAATAGGTTATAAAAATGTGTAAAACAATTTACACAAATAATTTAAGAAAGAATGCATTCACTTCAGTTAATATTTATAATCATAGGATAACTACAACTGTTCAATGTTACATTTTAGCAAACAAATAATTAACAAAAAAAATTAACCGTTTATCCAAATATTTTTAGTATTTTATTTATGCACACCATTAACAAATAGTTCAGCGAAATGAAATTTTTCATTATTGAAACAACCAAAAACATATTTAAGATTTGCGATAAAACAAGTATTGCCATATTATGAATAGAATCAGACATAATAGTAAATATGGACTTTAATGACATCATAGATGCATTTGTGGAGAAGAAAGCAAGATGTAAACTGTACAGCATCGCTTGAGGTCATCATCCGAAATGATAACATTTTTTAATTATGTATTGGGGGAGGGTGGGAGTGCGGCGCAAATTGCTTAATGGCGTCATCTATACAAATGCGGAACTGACCACATAGGCTAGTGTAAGAAAACTTGAGGCAGTTTTTTGGAGCCAAGCCTCTCATAAGCCTTCTAATAATGAATAAAAATGTCTTGTCTTCTTCTTAAAATAACACACTTAGCATGCTGAAGTAGTTTGTATTCTAAAGAAGACAATATTCTAAAGAAGACAAGTGTTCTTCCACTTCTACTAAAATAACACACTTAGCATGCTGAAGTAGTTTGTATTCTAAAGAAGACAATATTCTAAAGAAGACAAGTGTTCTTCCACTTAACTATTGTAGCCTTATTACCTGTATTGTATTTTATTGAGTTTTCCGTTTGCTACATCAGATGTAGACAAATTGTAAAGTTTCTGTAATCTAATAAGGGCATCTATTGCCCCAGATTCATCTTCAACATTGGGTATATCAAATGTAGTGATCGCTTCAGATAGATTTTCGACCAAAACTAAAATACAGTATAAAAAAAAATTATTTTACAGTTCTTCCGTAAACTTTATTATTTACACTTAATGTTTGTGTATTTGAAGAAAATACATAATTTGTCTTTTTAAAATTCATATACAGATCGGACTTCCTTGACTCACGTAAATTAGTGAAATGTGAGCACAGGCCCTTTTCATTTAGACATCTCTATTTTATTATAATAGTCACCCATGTGTCATCATTAATCCACTATTTTCATCTCTTGTTTTGAATTGAATTGTATTTCTATAGCGCTTTTACCAAAAAGACCAATCTTTCTTTTTGCCTTTTCCTAAAATCGAGGGGTATATAGTGTTTCAGAGGGGTTAATTCTTATAGTTTTAGTTCAACCAGTTATTAGTATCGCTTCATTCAAGCTGGTTCTATTTGAAGGCGTTTTATGAGTGATTTTTAGGTGAATTCTAAAATCTGCCACAAGCAGTTGGTGGTCTCTGCCACTCTACCCCTGGGTGCATTCTAACATTAAAAACATGGGAGGCAGTGCACCAGCTGTCTTTCGACCTAAAAGGTGGAAAGACAGCTGGTGCACTGCCTCCTAAGAATAATTTGCATAGTGACAGATACAAGATCTTAATCAAGAAGAAGAAATAAAAACAACCTAAGACCAAATCAGGTAGAGATGGATGGAGATAGTGCCCAAAAAGGATAGATGCGTAAATTTGTAAATGTGATTAACAGAAAACAAGCTTACCTTCTCCATAATCGTTATTCATAATATCTGTTGTGTAAGCCCAATCTACATTTAGCCTTTTTATGAGTTTGAAAGCATTTATTGGGTTTGTTAAATAGTTTATTTTATGTTTCGTTGCCTCGTCATTATCAGCCATGTACTTCTCCATCTGACTGCAAATATTTTTTTTTTACAAAATATAACATTTTCAATAACCTCAGCATTATCATACCATATTAAAAAAAAACAATATTTCTTTTTCTATTGGTTTGCCCAATTTTAACAGTGAAACAAAAATAGCAAATAATTTCCATTTTAGGTATCGCTAGTTTTTCGCGATCAAATGGTTCTTGGAAAAATTACGTAGCTAGAAAAACATGTAAAGTGAATTAATTTTAATTATGGTGAGATAGGGATTGGTTCCAAACGGAAAAAAATAACTGAAAAATTATAAAAAAATATATGCTTATTTTTATTATCAATTATTGTAGATGGCTCATATATATATAGCTTATTTCTTTTAATCTGGCAACAAATCAATTGAGTTGAGCAGATCTGGCTCATCATTCTCCTGCCGACACAAAGGCTCTGTATCATTGGGTAGATAATTATTTAGTTTTTTTTTTCAAAAAAATGTTTTTTTTTTTTAATGGTTAGTGAGACTCTATAACACAGAAAAATATATGCTATACATGCAATTTCATCTCTAATTGCGAAATTCAAATTGGCTTTTTATGTATTTTCTTCGTAATTTTATTTAAATCATAGCACATGATTGAACAGATGATGATGTTGATCTTTTTTTTATAATAATCAATCTTCATTAAACCATGTTTTTTTTCAAACGCCAAAATTTCTTTCAACATGTTCAGAGATGATTTGCCTTCTTTTGTTAATGCTCATATTTCTGATGGATATTGACACAGGTACTATCAATATTTTATATACATTTATCATTGTTCTATAGTTCTACTTTTTTAGTACTATTTTTAGCTGAGATATTCCTTGGATTGAGCTAAGTATTAATTTGATTTAATCATGTTCAAGATTTGATATTGCGAGTAATACTTATACCTTTTTTTTTTCCCCGTTGGAAATTGAAGCCCAAACCCTCGGGCTGAAGTCAAGCGCCTTATCAACTAAGCCATGGAGGTAAAAAAAGGGTCCCAGACCGCTAAAAGTTCATTTGGTAACATTACTCACACGTGCCAAGTGTACATGTAAGTGTTTTTTTTTTTAGGAGTTGAATTAAGGAGTGAGCTACCATGCTTATCGCGTACAAGGTTTTAGGTTCGAGGTATAGTTTTATCCGTAGTGAACTGTCCCACTACGGATTTATCCCTTTATGGTATTCCCTGTTTGCCGTCTTCAGTGTCTCGTGTATTTATTTGTTGGTGTTTGTGTGTAGGATAGATAGGAAAGTGTCTGTGCACAACTTTGGTTGGTCCCACTTCGGCATTTGCCATACGACTGAGGAATCACAGTAAACTCAGTCGGGATGGCCGACGCTTTGGCCTTCCGATGCGGTTTTTCTTCCCTCGGCATTACACCGTGTTAGCGTTTGTATGTGCTATCTCACGCTCCGCTTCCTGTGTTGTGGTTGATGTCCATCATCTCGATGATGCCCTTCACCACTTCCGTTACAAAGTCCTGTGCCACCTCTGCAGTCTTCGCATCTAGGAAGGCGGCTGATAGCACGTCAGGACTTATCTCTCGCCGGCGCATAAGTGCTGCAGCCCGGATCCTTTTTACTTCAGTTGATGGACAATGAAATAAAATATGCTGCACCGATTGGTCCATCTGATCGTCGCAAGGGCATGAACCGTCCGTCTCCAGGCCAAATAGTTTCAGGTAGCTGCGCATGGCTCCGTGACCCGATAGAACCTGCGTTACCTCGAATGTGGGAGTGTTGATCCTGGAGTATTGCAGCGCTTGATGTATTGTGGGGAAAAAAATCTTTGTCTCACCACCTGCCGTATTCTTGATGTACTCTTCATTCCACTGAGCTGAGCTACCATCTTGACATGGATGCTTCTTTTTGCATAGCTTATTGGAAACCTGACAGAGATGGGCCGCACATGCAGACCACCTGCGGCTCTCGCCAGTTCATCCGCTCTGTCGTTTCCGAGATCCGAGATAAGAAAGAAGAATTTATTCTTGTCTATGCACCACATTGTATAGTATTTATATATATATACAATGTGGTGCATAGACATTTTTAATGAAAAATCGTTAAAAATATTTTTCAATCATAATTGCTCATAATTTTCTGCCAAAAACATTTTGTTTCCTCATCAGTGCATTTGAGATGCATACTGATATCCTTGAAGGCACATTACACCAATGTATTCAACTTGGGATTCAGGACACGTTGTTCATTTGTCCGCGATGAATATTCCAATTTTTTGTCATAATGTGTCATAAATTTTGTCATAATCACAGAGAATAATTAGAAAAAACTTGTCCAAACGGGGAGAATGGAAGAACGACAAGGCAGAGGTATACTACCAATGGGCTAACCAAGTCAAGAGCGCAACAGGACCCTCTATGATGGTAGCAGTCTGAGATCCAAAGTAGGGAAAGGTAGAGAATTATCATGTGCAGAGTTGGAGAGATGGACCAGAAAGATCACAACCATCAATCATAAGAAATCAACAAAAAATATATATCCTTATTATTGATACTGATATGATTGAGTAAATAAAAACCTCCTTAATCATTGAATACGTAAATCTTTTAAAAATATCAAATATGCTTTTATACCTTTTAAGTGATTGCAGTCTTTGTTCTTCAAAAGTGATAAAATAGTCCAGGTGCATCAAAAGTTTGTTTTCAGATTCTAGTAATCTCTCCATTCCAGCCATAGCAGAGAAGTAGGTGTCATACACTTCGTCAGAAGCAGTACTTAATATTAAAGAATTAATTAATAAGCTTAGCCAAAACATACTTTAAAGATGTGTAAAGAAAATAAAATAACGATTTTAGAAAAATATTGAAAACCCGGTGTCGAAATACTTTTTAAAATCTAATAAAATAAATAACTTTCTAAAAAGTTGTTGAAATTAAAAATTTGATGTACTCGTATGTGACACAAATCATAATTTATGAATTACTCAAACATTTGAGAAAAATAGTTAACCATAGGTGCTACATTATAACATTTATTTGTATAAAAACTGAAAACAGTTGTTCTCAAATAAAATTAATTATATAATTTTTTATCCAAGGTTTCATCTTTAATTTTGTGAAAAATATTATCATTATACTCGTAGATAGGCAGCATATATGTTGTTAATATCTTTATCAAGTTTAATTGTCATATGTTCATTAAGTCTAGGGTTACCTACAAAGTACTCAGCCCCTAGTCTGCCGACATCTCAAACTCTTCACCTTTGGCTCCAAGTAGCTGTCGGTACACGGACAGCGGCCACACCTCGAAAATTGTGGTTACACAGGCTCAATTTGGTAGAGGGGTACAGAGGGCTAGTCACTTCTGTATTTTCTTTATCCTCTTTCCTAATCCTTCCAACTCTATATATCCCAAAACAACACTCCTGCTCCTACTTAGCATCCACAAATGCTCATCTGGAATCTAGTACTACACCCCAAAATACTGTGTGTTGGCACCAGTGCTCACAATATATACAACATGTATACAATTCCTATAACATCTACTGCGGTATGCCAAGAAAATAAGAACAAATGTTCAAACTATTTCGTCTTTGTTGTCGATTAGGCAACTTCAATAAACGTAGTATATTTTAATCAATTAGATTAGTCACATATCTTAGAATTGTTGTTATAGATATAATTTTCATTCCAGTAAGGGCACTTTATGACCACAATATGTGTTTCGACAGGCTATCCCAAAATGTTTCATCAGTCCACTTAATAATGCATCCTGATAGAAATGGAAACATGTGAAGATTGTTAAAGGGCAATGAGTGAAGTAGATACTTGTAAGAGCAATTATTCTCCATCTTAAAATGTATCTGTAGACAAAAGTTTGACAACCTTAAGAGGCAATTGAACATTTCGCAAATACGAGTATATATAAAATCTAAACCTTGGAAATATGGCATCAAAATTTAGGTAGCTGCTGACTCGACGACAACATACACATTCAATTTACAAGTTTATAGCTGTATGATCAACAATCACCGAGAGAAATCAAGGTAACAGAGTGGTTATGGACTTAGTACAACCACAAAAAGAGGAGTAACCACAGACAACTTTTTAACATCAATTAAATTAACTGATACACATACATATATACCATAACACCATTTCCCTGTCGGGGTAAGCAGAGGACAGACCGCCAGACTTTCACATCTTGACACACACACTTTCACATCTCGACACACACACTTTCATATCTCGACACACACACTTTCACATCTCAACACACACACTTTCATATCTCGACTACATCTATACAAACTTCCACGATTTCTCTGACTTTCTATGTTTCCTTCTTTCAAAATATCAAAACTGATGAAAACATCAATAAAATCAAAGAAATGTTGGCCGAAAACCGCAAATTGACCATCAGAGCTGGCAGAGGACTTTAACATCGCTTATGGATCTGCTCAAGACATTTTAGTTAGTGATTTGGGCCTCAGACGTGTCGCTGCAAACCTGGTGCCGAAAGACCTCAATTTCATGCAAAAAAAGGACCGCGTTGATATAGCGAAAGACATGATTTTGATGAGTTTTTGACCAAAAACAACACAAATATTATCCAGCAGCCTTCGAATTCACCTGATCTGGATTCCTGCGACTTTTTCCTGTTCAACCGACTCAAAAAACCGCTTCGCGGAACGCGTTACAGCACACGAGAGGATGTCATGAAAAAATAGAAGACGGCTCTGATGGACATACCGAAAATTGAGTACCAGCGGTGTTTCGAAGATTGGATCAAGCGCTGGCGTAAGTGTGTTGCAGTCGATGGGGAGTACTTTGAAGGGGACCATATCGATTTTGATGAATAAACTTGTATTTTCGATTTTATGAATAAAGTATTAAAACTTTTTGATCAAGGTAGTATATCGCATTTACTTTGCTTTCACACTTTTCTATCACCATTACTTTGGATTTTACAACATTCATAAATACTTTTCTTCGCATCTCTCATACAATTTACTTATCAAACTCTGCAATTCATCTTCATTCTCCATCAACGCCACCATGTCATCAGTATACAGCATTCCGAATCGTTCCCATTTGACATTTATATGCCACCCTCTGTAGTTCCTTCACAGATTAATCTATATAAATATTGAACGATCAGTGTGACAATGCATCCTTGCTTTGCCTGTTTTGAAATATAATTTAATTTAATTGATTTTATTAAACCAAAATGTTTTCTTGAAGAGATTATTATTATTTTAGAAGAATTTATTTTAAAGTTTGAGGAACTGAAAGCACCTCCATAAAATAGTATTTATTTGTGCAATAAAAATGATTTTATTACCAATTTTTCTTTTGTGTTCATGGTAATAATGACAAATATTGATAAGAGTACAAGAATACTAAGTAATCCTTCAATTTCCAATGCCGTCATATATTAACTATAATAAATAAGAAAAAAATATGAATAGATTTATTTGTAGCAGTTTATAACATATATAAAAAATCTACCCCTTTATAAATTTATCTGAAAAGTTGATCTAAAAATCTATAAATATAGGTGGAAGAGAAAAAATATATTGATAAAAAAAATTGTCATTTAAACATTTTATTAAAAACATTTTTTTTACACTTATGACAAATCACTTATAAAATATTGTATAAAATATTATATGAAATATGTAAGGAACATTTTGGTAAAAAGCCTTTAAATGATGGAGATAATATCAAAATATGGCCACTTTGTCATATTCTAAGTGTGAAGAGTATCAGTCAAGTACACAAATACACATTCTGAACAATAATCTCAAAAATCCACAAATTCAAAGACACACAACTGGCCGACTCAAGATTCTCAGTTGTAAAATTTAAGCTACCAAAAAACACATATTTAACTGGCTTCATCAACTGGGTCACATTTTTTAGTATTAAAAAAAATAATTTTGATTTTCAAAATACAATACTTTAAGGATCATATTCCCTTTTTTCTTATTCAATAGATGAAATTTTTTGTTGAAAATATGTGGACAAACAGCTAATAGTGAAGTGATGGATGTTCAGGTATTGATACAAAAGTTAAATTTTTTTTAAACCAAACTTGTAATGCATTTTGAATTGAAATATAAAAACAGAGTATTTCTATAAAAATCTGAATATAAGATGAAATTACGAGTACTATTTATTATATTTATTTTGAGTTTATAAATATTTTTTATATTAAAAATACATAAACGTATATTGATAAACATACTACAGCATTCAAACAATGTTGTTTTGTTATGGATGATAAAAAAAGTCATTCTTATATTTATCAAGAAAAATACACAAAATACAGGAATTGTTTAGAATTTCATGTATTATTCTAAACACATACTGAATTTGACGTTGAATATGTAGCTAGCAATCAATAATTACTCCGAAAAAATATTTTTGATGGGTGAACGGCAATATAACAAAAACATTTCATGTGGCAAGAATGTACTCCAATGACAATTATATGTTTTATTTCTAAAATTTGACAAGCATAAATGTATTGGGTAAATTATCTAAATAAAGTTGTAAATGCAAGAATTGATAATGAATGCACAGAATTTTGTTGGGCACAGAAAAGTTATTCCCATAATAGGCCCAAATCAGATAATGCTCTGATCTTCATCAGCTCTACAAGCCGGGATGAGTATTGGCTGCCTTTAGGATCTGTGACCCCTCTTCTCCAATTAATCAGTCCCAGTATTTGATTGTCAGCCTTCACACCATCTATTTACCAGAATTTTAGCATACTGTTCTACACCCCATTTGAACAACTAGTACTATGAAGATATAAAATATGTGCTTGAATTGTCAATATCCCATCTCTAATAATTCAACATTTCTTTGAAATCAACAGTATTACAAAATTAGTTTGATAATAATTCAATAAAATTTGTTAAAATCAGATTAAATTTTTAATGATTTAATCTCATAATTTTACAACTAACTCATCTTATATCCAATCTTGTAGAGAATTGTTTTGAAATATTCTTTCAATCCAAGTACAAAGCCAGCATTACAGTCACTAGAAATCACACTATAAAATAATTTGTAAATACATTAAAGTAATTGATCTATATTTGATAATATCAAGTATTTGTCTGCTTTCTCACTGGTTTGGGATACACTTTGTTAATTCCTTCCTCTTGATATTCGAAATTGCAGGGTTTTATTAATTCTTGGCCATGTTGGTGAATCCATTTATTAGAAACTATAAAAAAAATCAAATATGCATTTAAAACATATGATATATTAATACATTTATCAACGTATCAACCCTTGACCTAATTGATATTTTTAGTTCAATTAAGTTAATGGAAAATACAAACTTTATATTTGATAAATAAAATAGAAATTCTAACACACGAATATCTATGTGGCTTGAATATATATCTACATTTTATTATTCAGTGTTTCAGCTTTCATTTCAGAGCTATATCAAGGTAGATTACGAGTAGGTTTGAGTGCTGATTGCACACACCACCCGCATCGACAATGGAAACTCATTTTGAATTCTAACACTTCCACTTGACCATCTTGATATAATATTGAAGATGAAGACAGCCATGCTCCAAAATGTAGCCATACAGGTATCCTTAACTTTACATGATTGGTTCTAAGAAAAATTGCACAACTATTATAGAAAAATGCGTTAACAAATTGATTTTCTTATTTATGATATCTTAAGATAACATAATAAACACAATAAAATCTGCTAACTCTACACTGCTGGTGAGATCGAATCATTTACGCTATTCATGCAACTGCATCATTCACAGGATGAAATTCAAATAGGCTTTTTATATATTTTTCTTCTTAATTTTATTCAAATCGCATTATAATGAAATTATATAAAGGGGATCACATATAAAGTGGGTTGCCTGTACAATCGAGATATACTAGGGTTCGTGTTGCAGTTTACTGTGTTCAATAATTAAGAGTTTATTGTATTGTCTTCAAAGGACAGATGTGCGTATTTTTTTTTTTATAAATTTTCTCCAAATTACTAATATTATTTATTTATTATAATCTTTTCATACATGAGGATCTAATTCAATTGACTTATGTACTCTACATTTTTTGGGGAAAAAATGGAATAATCTTGCTTACCCCATTTGGATCCTTGTAACACAGGACAGGCAGCGTGGCGCGTAGCAAAGTTGCCTTCACCCGAGGGATACAAGTTCATCCAAAACACACCAGCACCCTTCTTCGGGTGGAGACTGAGGCCCAGCTCAGGGAACACTGTGCTGCCACCTTGAGCTACATCTGACATCTGGACATGATAAATTGATTCAATTAGTAAATAATTTAATATTAAACTAATTCCGCAATGAATGGAGTATCAAAATAATATTTATATGTGCTACCACAAAATTCAATCCAAAATCATGATTAAAACTATTTTATTTTTTTTTTCCTTCTAATATTTATCTTAATTTCTTGGAATGTTTATATTTGTAATATTTTTACAACTCTTAATTGTATTTCTTAAGCAGTATTATTTTTTTAAATTGTTAATAATAAATAGTTTCCACCGAGTTAACAAAATATGTAGAATTCTTCCATCATGAGAATTTTATTGTTACATGTTCATATTGTTTTTTTATTTTTATAGTAACAATATCATCAGAACTAATTTAACTTAACTTAGTGAATAATCACAAAAGTTCGATTGGTTATTTTAAGATCTTTTTAAGGAATATAATTATTATTGTATTGTATTACAATTTTGTTGTATAACATACAGTACAAACTGGTGGGTTTATTGCCATGAGATAGAAACTAGAATTGGAACATAAAACAGAATTGTTGTAATTATAAAAATTACACACTATAAAAAACACACGATTGTTAAATAATTTAGTATAAGGAACTGAAGGTGGTTGGCTCATATACTCGTATTAAGGATGACGCCTGGTAACTGGTCAATAGCTGCGCTACTTTATACCCCACAAGGGACTTGATGAATCGATCCCCCATCCTACAACATACACTAGTGTTTTAATAGAGATTCGCAGTTTCGGCTTAATGTTGGAGAATGTAAGGGTATTTTATGGCATATACATGTAGAAGGTGGTGATTCTACATTTAGTTTTATACATATTTTTTTCATTTTTTATCAGTTCCAAATGACAAACAATTGTAAATATATATGCATGATTTATGTATATTTTGGAATGTGATAAAGAAATTAATCACTTACATAAAATAGAACTGTGGCAATTCTATTACCATTTCCGTCTTCACCAGAAAATGCATGTCTTTCTTCTTTCTATAAAAAATTAAAAAATTATTTTTTTCTATTAAACCATCAATTAGAAAAAACTTAAGAATACAAATTATTTGATCGAAATAAAAGATGTCTTGAAAGTTGAAGTCTGGTCACTACACAAACTCATCAAATTTGATATGAGTGAGGGAATTCACACATCATTGTAAATTCACTACAAAAATTTTATCGATCTTTCCAGTTGTTATATGAAAATATTATAATATATGAAGGTCATCTAGAAAGTAAGGTTACAACATTTATGTAGGATCGAAAAATGCTAGTATTTAATTGTAATTCACAGGATACTTAAAAAATATATTAAACTATTTTTCAACGCAATCGCCGTCGAGATCGAGACATTTCTATAGTTGGGGCAGCAGCTTTTGTATGCCAGTGTCATAGACCCACGCCGCCAGCTCTTTCAGCCACTTCTTCACAGCTTCCTCGACCTCCTGATTGCTGGAAAATTGTTGGGGTGTAGTGACACACCCACGTCTCATCCCCCATCACGATCGAGTCCAGAAAAGCTTCTTCCTCCTGTGCAAAACGATCCAAAAATTCACGCGCGGCGGTCACGTGATTTTGACGGTGCTCCGGTGTGAGCATTCTGGGCACCCATCTCTCACACAACTTCTTGTAACTAAGTTTTTCCGACACAATATCACCAAGGAGACTTCAAGAAATGTCAGAAAATTCTTCATGAAGGTCGTCAAGCGTCACACGGTGGTCATTTCGCACTTGTTCTTCAATTTTTTGCACAAGTTCGTCAGAAATCACTGCCTTGCCTCGTCGTATCAGTACGCCCTTCTCTGAACCTAACCCACTTCGTGACATGTTGTCGACTCATCACTTCACTACCATAAACTTCCACGAGCTTCCGATGGATATTCGCGGCAGTATTGTTCTGCAAAGTTAAAAAACGGATAACCGCGCGGATCTCGCACGGACGGGAGGTGGCGGGAGCGCGCGACAGCTTCTCCATCGGAAGAATTTACTGTGACTGAACAAAATGGCCAACATACACGCGGGACCAAACAAACTGACTGTTAGGATCCCTCCTACCCGCCAGATGCACCAACTTCGAAACAAAAAAATTCCCCCAGCCTCAGGAGCACTTGTAACCTTACTTTCTAGATGACCCTCGTAATTAACTCATTAAAGTACCCGGCGGTAAGTAATACATATCGGGCTTAAGAAAGAGACTGTCGCTTTGTCGTCTATCGCATGTACTGTTAGCGCATCGTGCGACAAAGACAGTCTCTTTCTTAAGCCTGAAGTGTATTACTAACCGCCGGATACTGTACCTCTAAATGCATTAAACATACTTTATGCATTTCTGTATAATGACTTTTTCCGGGCGAATCAACTTTGCATAAAATAAATTTCAATGTATCTATAGACATGTTGTCTTACACATATAAAGAAATCCTTTTATAATGTTTTTCAAGGGATTAGTCAATTAAAACTTCTTGAGAGAATTTGAGATGTATGACCCAATATAGAGAATTATTCAGGGTAAAAATAAACTTCTTCAGATAGTTTGAGATATATACTCATATGTTGCAAAAAAAATAATTAGGATAAAAATAAGCTTCTTGACAGTATTTGAGATGTATGTCCCAATAAACAGAAATTTGAGATGTGCATCCCAATAAAGAGAATTTTGCAGAGCAAAAATAAACTTGAGAGTATTTGAGATATACCAGGTGTACCTATGAAACCGGATTTTTTTTTATAGAAAGAACACATTTATTGTATGAAAATGGTAAAAAATATTTTATTCAAAGTATTGCCCATCGCTAGCTACACATGTTTCCCATCTCTGGCAATTTGTGGATGCCACGCCAAAAAACCCCTTGCTCTTTTGAGGCAAACCGATCATCGAGCCATTTTTGTACATTTTCGTAAGAAGTGAAGCGCTGCTCAGCAAGTGCGTGTCTCATCGATGCAAATAAGTAGTAATCGGATGGAGCCAAGTCTGGTGAGTAAGCCACATGCAAAAGTATTTGCCAACTAAACGCCTCAATTGTTTCCTTGACCGGTTTTGCTGTGTGCGATGGTGCATTATCATGAAGCCAAATCACTTTGTGTTGCTTGTTTTAATATTCTGGTCGTTTTTCACGCAATGCTTGGTTCAAACACATCATTTGTTGATGGTAGCGTTCCGTGTTAACGGTTTCATCAGGTTTTAGCAGCTCATAATAGATAACACCCTTCTGATCCCACCAAACACAGAGCATTGTCTTCCGTCCATAGCGATTTGGCCTTCCAGTCGATGTCGCTGGTTTGCTTGGATTTACCCATGATCTTTTACGCTTAGGATTCTCGAAATATATCTATTTTTCATTGCCAGTCACAATTCGATGGAGAAATGATTTTCTTTTGTACCTGGCGAGCAGCATTTCGCAAGTGGTTTTTCGGTTTTCCTGCTGTCTTTCATTCAGTTCATGTGGAACCCATTTTCCCACCTTCTGGATCTTTCCCATGGCTTTCAATCGTATGGAGACAGCGTCTCGTGTCACATTTAATTGATCCGCGAGTTGTTGTTGTGTTTGAGCGTCAACAATGCTTGTAATTCGGTGCCTTCAAACTTGCTCGGTGGTCTTCCACGTTCTTCGTTTCTCATGTCAAAATCACCACTTTTGAATTTTTTAAACCACTCAAAGCACTGTGATTTACCAAGAGCATGCTCACCGTAAGCTTTGACAAGCATTTGATGCGATTCTGCAGCAGTTTTCTTTAAATGGTAACAGAAAATCAATGCTGTCCGCAAATCGTAGTTTTCAGGCACAAAAACAGACATGTTCAACGCTATGAAAACATATGTAGTTGTATTAAACTTGCATTGTTGCGAGTTAAAAATCTTTGACAAATGTAAACACAAAAAAAAGGCGCCAATGACAAGGTTTGACAGTCACTACATTGACAACTAGAGCCATCTATGACCAAATTCCGGTTTCATAGGTACACACCTGGTATGTCCCAATTTTTCAGGATAAAAATAAACTTCTTCAGAGTTTTTCAGATGTGTCCAAGAAAAAGGAATTTCCAGGGTAAAAATAAATGTAGGGTGGAAAACACTAACTGCAGCAAACTAAGCAAACTCAATGAAAAAAATTGGTTCTTTGAAAAAAATTGAAAATTCAATAATTGATGAAAATGTTGCATATCAATTTTGGTAATAATTAGTCGCTGATAAATATCAAATTTTCACCATTTACAAGACAAATTTATAAAACCCAATATAAAGTGGTCATCCTGTACTAAAATTGTAAGTTGAAGCAAATCTCCGAAATAGAGGATTTACTGTAACTAATAATTTAATTATTTGTCCTGCATATTTTAATTCTTAGATAACTCCTCATTGAGATTTCCATTAAAGAACGTTTTAAAAGATCACTTGAAATTTCCAGAAAGGCTTTAAAAATAATCTGTTTCATATCTTGTCATGTATAATAGCATCTCTCATTGAGAAATTAGTAAATCTCAATGCCCTAATAATTCAACCAAATTGACCCAATTATAAACATTTGGGACCATCTGAATCTGTGAATAATATTTTCAACACATAAATAAGATAATCTAACATAAAAGAACTAACTAAAAGTTTTACTTACTCTGGCAAAATCAAAGTGTGGCTCATAGTGTCCTCCGATACCATAATTGGCCACTTGCAATTCCTCTGCTGTGGTCATAGATAGTCCTGTCATGTCGGACACTCTTTGGCTTATCTGAGCTACGATGGGATGCTCGTAATCTTTGAGCCAAGCAGACTTGCTGATCCTGTATTTGGCATGGATCAGCTTTCCTGTCTGTGAATCTTGTACTGTGGCACGGCGAAACTGCAATCAAATATAACCATTTAATATTGATTAATGACATGTCCACATAGTAATGACATACAAAGAGTAAAATTAAAAACAATGATGAATGTATATTCAAAACATGCAGGCTCATAAGAAACTGCAATCAAATATAACCATTTAATATTGATTAATGACATGTCCACATAGTAATGACATACAAAGAGTAAAATTAAAAACAATGATGAATGTATATTCAAAACATGCAGGCTCATAAGAAACTGCAATCAAATATAACCATTTAATATTGATTAATGACATGTCCACATAGTAATGACATACAAAGAGTAAAATTAAAAACAATGATGAATGTATATTCAAAACATGCAGGCTCATAAGAAACTGCAATCAAACATAACCATTTAATATTGATTAATGACATGTCCACATAGTAATGACATACAAAGAGTAAAATTAAAAACAATGATGAATGTATATTCAAAACATGCAGGCTCATAAGAAACTGCAATCAAATATAACCATTTAATATTGATTAATGACATGTCCACATAGTAATGACATACAAAGAGTAAAATTAAAAACAATGATGAATGTATATTCAAAACATGCAGGCTCATAAGAAAACTTTCTCCACATTTTATCCCTCAAGTAGAGAATATTATTAATTACCACTTTGGATTTAATTATCAATTTTGCAAATAATAAAATGAATTTATTATATTCAACTTCAATTGGAAAAACTTTCTGGAATTAGTCTTATTGAGAATCTAAGGTGGTAAGATAAAAGGTCTCACCATCCTAGATGTGGTTAATATATAAATAATCTAAACCCCAAGGCTATTTTGAGTCAACACTGTTTTTGACTAGAGATAAAAAATTATACAAAATATTTTCATAATTATTATTTCTGAATTTTTTTGCTTTTTAGACTATTTTTTGGTTCATCTGGATCAGTTAACAAAATCAATTGAAAGTAGAAAATAAACTGTATTGAAAATATGTTACCCTAGGCTTGGCATATTCTTTGATGAAATTCATTTCAGTTTCGCTGAGAATATCGTGATACAAGACGATGTATGGATCCAAATATTGCTCTTCCATCTTCATCGGAGCCAATTTCAGGAATGGATGATTTTTAGTGAAGTAGCGACACTTCAGACTGTAAAAATGAAATGTTAAACAATGATTCATTACATGAATATCTTGACAAATTCAAATTAAGTATCGAAATTATAAATTATTAATAAAAAGATTTTAAATGAGAATGACAATCATGATACTATAAAAGCCCCCATTAGTGACCAAATTCATTCCTAGGATGTAAATATTCAAAATAAATACATTTTCCCAGACTTTCTGATGAAGTAGGAATCATATGAATACATACCATTATGCAATATTCCTTTTGTGATAGCCAGAGAAAACATATCTTCATACTTTCTCTAAACAGGCACCAGATACCACTTTAATTTTATTGTCTATGAATCTTGTTATACATGGTATTTTGTTTCTCATACTCCTTATATAAAAAAAATGTGATTGTAATATTTGTAAAATATGTCAAAAATATTAAATCCTTAAAATGATTGAGATATTATAATGTGACAATCTCCGGTGTAATTGGAGCGTGATATGGTAATATTTTGATTGAGACATCATAATGTTACAATCTCCGGTGTAGTTGGAGCATATGGTAATATTTTGATTGAGATATCATAATGTTACAATCTCCGGTGTAGTCGGAGCGTGATACTCGTATGGTAATATTTTGATTTCTACTTTAATTTAAAATAAATTAAAACTATAACTACAAAGATAAAATGATTCTTTCATTCTTATGATGCCCCTAAACATATCCGAAATTGGCAGCGTATACATATTGAAAAAACCGACTGAGACCCAACATTATCTTTGACCTCATCAATCAAGCATTTGAATTTAGAACCGCTAGAATAGGCTCGAAACTCGCAGTTCATCATCACACATGTTGAAAATACTACCGCACATTCAAAGGCAACAAGACTCGCACATGTCTAGCACACACGAGTTTTATTATCAGACAAATTAATTCACCAAACTAGTATTATTTTATCGGGTACCTCTTAGAATCGAAACCGAAACCCTGAGTAGCAATCAAACATCTTACAATAACGACTATGGAGGTCATCTGTGTTTTAGTGCAGTCTAATTATATCATAAAATGTGAAAGTATCGTGATCAATTTTCTTTGTTTATTTATTGCAAATGTGAGATGACAAAAAAAACACTGAATGCTTTTAGAAATGCTATCTAAAATGTCAAAAAAAAATATCTACCAAAACTTATTGATTGAATGTTCTTGTTAATTATAAACTATGGAGAGGCAAAACAAGAACAAGCTGACTTACTCTTTTTTAATATATTCTGGAAGATCCATTTCTTCCCTACAGAGCTGTTCATACATGCTCCGCTCTTCAGTATATTTTGTTGAAGATACAGCTTCTTCTTCCTAAACAAAAGGCAAAAGTATCAGATAAAACTGTCTTTATAGTTTTAAACAAATTGAAAACATGCGTATGCGATATTCACACATCATTTATTCATTTGTAATTTAACCTACTCGGGATATATCTATAGTTATTGGTCAATTTCTGATGATAGTAAATATTATAGTTATTTTGTAAATATTTAAACAGCTGACTTTCTACACAAACAGCTGACCTTCTACACGAAAGTCCAGCGCATCATGTTGTCTACGCTCCTCTATCTATGCAGAGCCATACTTTTTTAACTATCCACCAAACCATTGACACCAGCAATGCTGCCTTATCATTTATTATATAGATATCATTTATTATATATTATGATCAAATAATGACATAGCATCATTCATCCAATAAGGCCCACTGAAGCATTTTTTAGAGCCCCTGCCTCTACTTTTAAGTTGCTGTTTGAAGCATGCCAATGATAATTAAGACTTATGTTAGTTAGTAACTGATTCCAAAGACTGGTGGCATGGAGTGATAAGGATGATAAGGACATGGCAGGACATTTAAGGATGTTACGCAGCAGTGACAATATGTTAACATAATGGGGACTTTTTATATTCATTACTTTTTGAGTATTTCATTAGATTTTTCATGTTGTTTCCAAAATTAATCATGTGGACCTTTACAAATACCGTGTGATGCTGGTTACGTAATAAATGATATTTTTTATTTCTCATTAAAGATGTTCTTTAAAAATATAATAAATAACAGAATGCTATCTTGCTTTAAATTCACTCTCCAAAATATGTTAACCTTTACAAGAGTAGTAAAGATCTTGAATGAAAAGAGATAAAAATGACTTGTTCTGTGAGACATTTTCTGAAAAAGAGTGTCAAATTAAATACACTATATAATATAAAGCATAAAGAACTATCGAGTAACTTTAAGTAGTTTTCCATAAATGGTATACAGCTTGGCATTTAAATCATTCACTTAATAAAAGAAACCATGACGTTTGTGGGGAACTACTATTATACTTCAGAAAGTCTAGGATGAACCGTGCGCCGTTTGTCACAAAGGGATGGGGTAAAATCGTTTGTTTTTACAAATCAAATAGTTTTTTTACAAATCGAAAAATTGTTTTTCTCTAAACTGACGTTTTAATTCCTAATTTCCATTATACTGACTTTCTAATGTATTGTATGATTTGTATGTATATTTAAATAGCCCAAGATCCACTATGAATTAATACTAATTACAAATATTTAATTAAAATCGATTTTCGAAATCGATTTTTGAAAATCCAATTATCGAATACCTCATCCCTAGCCAATGCAGACTAACGTAGTGACTTTTGACAAACGTCACCAAATATTATTTGATTTTAACAAACTGCCACATTTTTGCTAATTTGTGACAAGATGTATTAATTTGTCATTATTGTTAGTTTTATATAATGTCTTTACCTAAATAACTTGCTATTTATTAGAATCGAGGCTTATATTAAAGTTGATAAAATGATAAAAATTACTGAACGTCGTTACAAGGTTGTATTGGGGCAAATTTGTGAGCTGTCATACGGTTCATCCTAGATTTTCCGAACTATAGTTACTCGATTTTTGTTTTTTTGTCAAGTGCGTATAGATTAACACTTTTCTGAGAAAAAGTTGTGTACTAAATTTCGGAAATGAAATTTAAAGCAAAATAGCATTTTTGTTACATTTTGTTTTAAACTTAATATGCAAAACCTACATACTTTAAAATATTTCTTATCTCCATTAATTTGGCTTTTTTTTATTTCAATTGGCTTCAATAAACTATGAAAAATACTTCAAAATTATGTGCCTTACAAAATAATTTGGAAAATACAGAACTTACATTTTCAGTGTCTCTCTTCTCTCTGAGAGCCTTCTCATAATGAGGAATGTTCCCCTTGGCCCTCGAGTGGTCTGGGACAATTTCCAGCAACTCGTGTGTCAAGGACAAAGCACTGACTACATTTCCTAAAAACAAAATGATAATTTTTTATTCGATAGAAAGAAAAATTTAAAAAATACTAATGAATTTTCAAACTACCTTTTCTCATTATAATTTGATACAATTCAAATAACTGCAAAACGAGCATTATATGAAAAACATCTAGCATCCTCATGATCAAGGTTCAGCATCTATTGATGGGGGTGTATCTCGATTGGGAGGATGTTATGAGATGACCGCCAGACTGTTGTATACCATCTCTCTCAAATGTATTTTCTTTCTCATTGCCGTAACATTTATACATCATTTCAGGATTTATACGTACACACTACTGGTATATTGCTATCAAGAAACTTATGTTTATTAATATTAAGTGAAAGTGGACATGGAAAAAGACTGAAGACAGCCGAATAAATGCTGTAGAAATGATGCACTCAGAAGAATATATTAGGTGACAATGTATGACAGAATCCGGAATGAAGTGATTAGGGATGAATGTGAACTTAAGGCTGATGTATTAAGTAAGATGAACAAGAGTATTCTGAGATTATTTGAGCATGTAGAACGAATTAAGAAAGACTAATAATACAAATATGCAGTGCAAATGTGAGTGGAAGGCGTGGTAGAAGACAGTGTAAAGTATGGTTGAATCAAGTGAATAATATTTTGAAAGAAAAGTGTTTTTAATGGTCAGCCTTAACGAGGGTCATCTTTAATCGATTATCTGCCTAAGTGAAACTTTTTAGCCTAATGTTGCACTGTGGAATATGACAAAGAAGATTCTTCGTGTTGTTGTTGTTTAATTTCTGCAAGGCATTTTCTTTTCTTTGAAAGAAAAACGTGATAATCACGTGATATTCAATTTTTAACATTTCAGCATATCACGAAACAACACGTCTTATATCAGCTGTAGTTGACATACTACTGAGAGTAGAAGTATCTAATTTTGACAAACATTGCCTGACATGCTGTGCACATGGTCAGCATGGTATCTGTCCATACATGTATCTGGTACGTATATCTGTCCATACCTTGAAAATTACCAAATACAAACAATATCTGTGCTTTTAACAGTCGATATATAATTTTTTTATACAACTCTATTGAAGTCAACCTTATATTTATGTGTTATCAATATATGCTTACAAAATAAGTCCCCATCCAGCATAATCTACACTAGAAGATCAAAATCTTCTTTATTTATTATGAGTGCAGTTAGAGCTTAGTGATGAAGAAGGAATCAATCAATGAGAATCCTCCAGTGGTGACACACTTGAGTGTGAAAAAAATAGCAATGACGAATTTAAGACCTGGCATCACAGGAGAAATAAAATGCAGTAAGCATGGCCGGCATGAATCTGTCCATACATGATCTAATTTGTTCATAAATTTTTAATAAAATAAATTTAAAAAATATTTTTTATTTTGTATTCACCACCCTTTTATTTGAGTTCAGTACCTGTTACAAAGATCTCCGTGTTCCTCATCAGGTGAAGTTTAACTAAATTATGTCTAAAATATTTTTTTTCTAATTGTAATAGGTACAGGAGAGGGGGAGAGTAGTGACTAACTTGTTCAGTCTGGCTTTTCGACCTTAGTGGTAACAAACCATATATGGAAGATTGAAAACAAAAACTAGAGATATTTTGAAAACAATATTTTTTTTTGTTTAGATCATATTAAAAAAATCATGGGGTTAATATAGAAAATACATACCAGTCATGTAAGAAGAGAAAGCCAGATACTCCAGGATCTCACTTTTAGGCACTGTCTTATTGGATTCTAAATTGTGTTTGGACAATGCCTCGTTCATCCACATTTCAGTATGGTCATAATCTCCCAAGTTATAGGTTTGCCGACCCAGTTCAAAACAATCATGAGAAGACATTGGCGTGCTAAGATTAAAAACAGAATTATAATCATATAATATTCATGATTCAAAAAGCACCTCCAAATATTTTTATCAGTATCTATAAAGTTTATGAATTTGAAAATCAGCCTGGCTAACCACAACTCTAAGTAGAATCTAAAAACTCACTTAAGGCATCTAGATTATTGGAATCTCTCAAAAGAGGAGAGCTTTGCGATTTTCCAGTATCTGACACATGTCTATGTTCCAAGTATTGATATATTGAATATATTTCACGTGTATTGCACACAATAAAAACGATGAAAAGTGATTTATACTCCACTTATCACAAGCACTGTGATAAGTGGAGTATAAATATAAGAGTCATATAGTGCACAAGGGCCCAATGACCCTCATAATGGATAGCGTGGTCCGTGTGAGCATCAGTGTCATCCAACTAGCAGCTTGTTTACCAGGTCTGTAAATATGAAACCGGATGTTTTTTATAGAAAATATACATTTATTGTATGAAAATGGTAAAAAATATTTTATTCAAAGTATTGCCCATCGCTAGCTACATATTTTTCCCATCTCTCTGGCAATTTGTGGATGCCACACCAAAAAAACTGTTGCTCTTTTGAGGCAAACCAATCATCGAGCCATTTTCGTAAGAAGTGAAGCGCTGCTCAGCTAGTGTGTGTCCCATCGATGCCAATAAGTAGTAATCAGATGGAGCCAAGTCTGGTGAGTAAGCCGCATGCAAAAGTATTTGCCAACTAAACGCCTCAATCGTTTCCTTGACCGGTTTTGACAAAATCACTTTGTGTTGCCTCTTTTGATATCCTGGTCGATTTTCACGCAATGCTTGGTTCAAATCCATCATTTGTTGTCGGTAGCGTTCAGTATTAACGGTTTCGTCAGGTTTTAGCAACTCATAATAGATAACATCTTTCTGATCCCACCAAACACAGAGCATTGTCTTCCGTCCATAGTGATTTGGCCTTGCAGTCGATGTCGCTGGTTTGCTTGGAGTTACCCATGATTTTTTACGCTTAGGATTCTCGAAATATATCAATGATTTTCTTTTGTACCTGGTGAGCAGCTTTTCGCAAGTGGTTTTTCGGTTTACCTGCTGTCTTTCATTCAGCTCATGTGGAACCAATTTTCCCACCTTCTGGATCTTTCCCATGGCTTTCAATCGTATGGAGACAGTGTCTCGTGTCACATTTAATTGATCCGCGAGTTGTTGTTGTGTTTGAGCGTCATCATCATCCAACAATGCTTGTAATTCGGCGCCTTCAAACTTTTTCGGTGGTCTTCCACGTTCTTCGTTTCTCATGTCAAAATCACCACTTTTGAATTTTTTAAACCACTCAAAGCAATGTGATTTACCAAGAGCATGCTCACCGTAAGCTTTGACAAGCATTTGATGCGATTCTGCAGCAGTTTTCTTTAAATGGTAACAGAAAATCAATGCTGTCCGCAAATCGTAGTTTTCAGGCACAAAAACAGACATGTTCAACGCTATGAAAACAAATGTAGTTGTATTAAACTTGCATTGTTGCGAGTTAAAAATCTTTGACAAAATTAAACACAAAAAAAAGGCGCCAATGACAAGTTTTGACAGTCACTACATTGACAACTAGAGTCATCTATGACCAAATTCCGGTTTCATATTTACAGACCTGGTAGTGTCATTGATATAAAAAAACAAAAATATTTCATGAAATCACAGGAGGCTTCATATTAAAAAAAAATTATGGTTTCATTCATATGGCCGAATAAACAAAAGTATATCTACCTGTATGTGATTCCATTGAGTCTTCCATCCGCCACTTCAGTGGTATCCATCAGATAGAGATCCTGCAGACGAACTAAAGCTGCGGCAGCCCCACTTAGATCTTCATCAGTTGGGAACTTGAGAACTTCCTTCAGTACAGTCATATTCTTCACAAATGCTGGAATAAAATATATATATATTATATTGGGTTTTTTATTAAGTCAATTATTTGAAACTGACTTGTAAGATTTCAAAAAGTTGACGTTTAGATTAAAAAATTACAAAACTGCTAAAAATACTATAAATTTAGATTGAAGGAACTTCATGGTATGTCCAAGGATGCTATTATACGGTTGCTGAATCTGAAGAGGTCTAGCAGAAGAACAGTTTAGTAATTTAAGAGTAGGTTAGTAATTTTAGAATAGGTTACTAATTTTAGAGTAAAACTACAGTCAAAGGTGAAAAACTGTTAAAACACTATAAATTTAGATTGAAGGAACTTCATGGTATGTCCAAGGATGCTATTATACGGTTGCTGAATCTGAAGAGGTCTAGCGGAAGAACAGTTTAGTAATTTAAGAGTAGGTTAGTAATTTTAGAAAAGGTTACTAATTTTAGAGTAAAACTACAGTCAAAGGTGAAAGCTTCTAAGTATTTTAGAAAGCTGGGTTTTTAACAGTAAATTCTTGATGAAATTCCATGAAGTTTATGATACTTAATTTTATATAACATGGTGATCATTCTGTAGATCAGGACTGGCCAACCCACGGCCCACATGCGGCCCCATTATATGATGAATTTATTTGTTTTTTTTTATTACCGTACAAATATATTTACGAATCAATAACTTAGAATTTTAAGTCATTATATTATCATACAAATACATTTTGTTGTTGGTTCAATACATGTTTTCTCTTCATAGTTGTAGTATCGGTTTTTTCAGATTTACACTGATTGAATACTTTCTGTGTACCTCTGCATCTAAATCAATCACTTAAAAAAAAAAAAAAATAACTACGAATTTCGTTGTAAAGCCAGATATTGAAAAAAATATCGGAACAAAATTTGCAATTATTCTTATTTATGTGCGGCCCTCAAACTTTAAGGTTGTCAATGCAGCCCATGGGGCCATTTGGGTTGGTCAGGCCTGCTGTAGATTCTTACAGAGTGAAAACCATCAATAGTTTAAAAAAATTTAGTGGAAAATATATAAAACATTACAATATTTAAAAAAAAATAATAATAATAAATAGTACAATAGAAAGTCGTCTTAAGCTACTCATAGATTTTATCCTCATATTCAAGTGGATATCACTTAGTTTTGGCCACTCACACCATATCTATGTGCCTTGGCCTTGAATGATCTATTGTGGAAGAACATCATTGCATTTTTCACGATCGTGTTTAATCATAATTTATTGAGTTCTTCTCTAATATCGTCGGATGTTCAAGTTTGTCATCTATGATATACTCGTACAAACTTAGGAGTGAATCTCCTCCAATTCTTTGGGAATTCATATATTGGACATTCTTCCACCATGTGACTGATTGTTTAAACCATTCCACATGAGCACAACGGGAATCAATGAAACCCGAATAAGTATATTAATTGTACACTAAAATCTTCGTGACAGGTCAAATCCTTCGAGAAGCACATTAGGATCGCTCCCAAAGTGGCAATTTCCAACCAAGGATTGAAATTATTGAATTATGCTCTTACCTGAATGCAAAAAAAAGATCAATCCTACATGTACAAATATAGCAAACCAATAAATGAGTTTATCCTGTTAACATTCTATTTAAAAACAAAAATCAATCCTACATGTGCAAATAAAACAAACCAATAAATGAGTTTATCCTGTTAACATTCTATTTAAAAACAAAAATCAATCCTACATGTGCAAATAAAACAAACCAATAAATGAGTTTATCCTGTTAACATTCTATTTAAAAACAAAAATCAATCCTACATGTGCAAATAAAACAAACCAATAAATGAGTTTATCCTGTTAACATTCTATTTAAAAACAAAAATCAATCCTACATGTGCAAATAAAACAAACCAATAAATGAGTTTATCCTGTTAACATTCTATTTAAAAACAAAAATCAATCCTACATGTGCAAATAAAACAAACCAATAAATGAGTTTATCCTGTTAACATTCTATTTAAAAACAAAAATCAATCCTACATGTGCAAATAAAACAAACCAATAAATGAGTTTATCCTGTTAACATTCTATTTAAAAACAAAAATCAATCCAACATGTGCAAATATAGCAAACCAATAAATGAGTTTATCCAGTTAACATTCTATTTAAAAAAAAAAGTTCCATAAGAGCTCATCAAATGGTTGAATGTTCTTTTTACTCGTACATATTATACACATCTATTTTTTTTAGCAAACATCTTACTTGCTCCAGGATCGTTACTCATGAGGTTTTCAGTTGTCTCCCAGTCAGAAGCCAGCCTTTTTATCAGCTTGAAGGCATTGATGGGATTAGCCAAGTAGTTACCAACATCTTCCATCGCCCTCATATGTTCAACTTTGTATTCCTCGTGTTGTCTAAAAAGAGAAAATTATAACAACTAATTATGACTAAATCATATTTTAGCATTGTCAGTCATTCATTACCTTATTCATATGACAAACTAATACACTAAATCCAGGTTAGTAGTCAATGATTCAATAACTGGTGATGTTACACAATGACGTTCAACAATAACCCCATGGAAGGACTTCAAAAGAAACAATAATTGACAATAATCTTGCATAGTCTGATACAAACAAAACTTGAAGTCATTGTCAATTGTGGATAGAATAATGTTTTACAAACAAAGTATACTAAAATGTGGTTGAGGATGTAAAAGTAACTGAAAAGCAAAAGAATGAGTAGTTCTAATAGAGTAAACTAATTTCTAATTTAACAAATTCTGAAAAAAAGATAAAGTAATCAATGTGTGTGACAATCCATTCTTTCTGCCTTGATAAAAATTATATCACAGTTTCTTTGTAAATAATAGAAACTAGCAAGTTCATTTTTTTTAATGATTTATTATACAGGTTATTGAACAAGTAATTTGCTAAATTGCCTAATAGTTTTCGGCAATGGCTTTTGCTATTTCAAATCAAATATAATAGTTTTTATAAAAAAAATAAAACAAACTGTCTGTTTGACAAGAACGTGTACAGCGAAACGCATTTAAAAAAATAAACACATACTACATGATATAAACCGTGATGCTTTATTATTAATAAGTTGTCCAGTCGCCTCCACTAATAATAATTGAGGCATACTTTTTACTAATTTTAAAGCATAATCTAGGGGCAAAACTTCCATATAAGTCGAATCCGTCGAAATAACTGCTTGACGTTCCAGATCTTTTTCCCTTGGAGCTTGGACTTCATGAGTGCCCAAACATTTTCTATGGGATTTGCATCTTGTGACTGCAACAGCCAATCCATTAATTATGTCAAGGTTATTTTCCTGTTTCCACGCAGTACAAAGACGACTCCGATGTTTTGGGTCATTGTCCTCTTGCAGTAGCCAATTTTCATTTTTTTCTTATAAACCAACTTTGGGCAGATGGTAATAAAGCCCTCTGATATACTTTAACCATTTTGGCAGCGTTCAAATTATTTGTGAAGATGTGCAAAGTTCCAAATTCCTGCTTTGAGAAACTGCTCCAGACGTGGACTTTTACCGGGTGTTCAACGGTCCGCTGGATGAGTTAGTGCGGGTACAACAGGTATAATTAATGGAAGAACGTGCCCAAAAAGAAGCTTCGTCCGAAAAAATTACGTTGTCCCAATCGCGGTCTAAATTTTTTTTTGCCCAAGTGAGTCTTTTTTCGACTTGTTTTTCAGACAGTAGTGGTTTCTTTACCGTGCTTCGAAATTTCACTCCATGAGCTAGTAAACGTCTTCTTATAGTATGTCACATGACACAATTAGACCCTTTTCATGCAAAACCGCCTGTCCGCTACACAATGATAGACGAGTATTCTTCTCAAACACCCGTAAAATCACTCTGACTACATTTTTTTTCGTTCTCTGTGCAGTCCACGATCTGGTAGGTCATCGATGTTTTTTAGGTCAGAATAGCGTTTCACCCACTTACTTACAAATGTTTTCAACTTTCTCATGTATTTAGCAGTGGCTCCATATGACATTTTTGGTCCTTTCGGATGTGTCCCACAGAAACACGGCTTCGTAAAGTGATGCGTATGCGGCACTCATGGTGACATATGTTCATGTGTAACCAAGGTCAAACAACAACTGAGTTTTTCTATACAAAGCATCTTGGGGAAGGGTTCTGCTACCTGCTCGCGTTTGAATCTACCCTCTAATGGTTTCCAGAAAAAAATGTAGCCGTACACGCTCTTGTCAAACAGACTGTGTATAAAGTAATAAACAAAATAAAAATGAAAGATTGAAGCAAGTTGGAGAATTCTGTTATTTGGGTAGTATTTTCTCAGATGATGGTAAAGTTCAGAGGGATATCGAAGAGTGTGTAGCGATAGGAAACAAAGAGATCCTTGCTGTTTTAGAAATATAATAAAACAACTGAATGTGTAAAATCCAGAATCGTGTTGTGCCAGCATTGGGAATCATACCAAATCCAGTATTATGTTGTGCCAGCATTGGGAATCATACCAAATCCAGTATTATGTTGTGTCAGCATTGGGAATCATAACAAATACTCCCAGAGAATTCTCCGATGTGGAAATGGCATGATGAGGTGAATGTGCATTATACGGATTTATGCAAAAAGGATAACTTTTTCTGAGATATTTAGGAAAGCGTAACACAGCTTTGTGTTACGCTTTCCTAAATATCTCAGACTAGTATAAAATAAAGACAAAATTGAAGCATGAAATATTAATTTTAATTGATTTTTTTTACAAAGTACCTTAAATGTGACTCCAACTTACTTCCTAAGAACTCGCAGTCGTTCTTCCTGGTAGCGCACATAGGTGTGCAGAGAATCCAGCAGGATGTTCTCCGTCTCCAGGAGGGCCTCCATATCTGCCAGAGCGGTGTAGACCTCACTTCGCACCCCGACTGCTCCCAGCAGGCAAACAAATAGCCACAGCGCCCACCTCATTGTTAATTGCTGAAAACAAAACGTATGGATAAAATTAGAACTTAACACTTTCATTTAAACTAAAAAATACAAAAAGTAGACCAATGTAATTTATTTTTATCAAACACTGTTTATTCCACTTTTTTGTAACGGTATAACCCTACCGGTTTCAAGGCTTTCACCTCATCTTCAGGGGAGCACAAACAAGTCTTGTTTGTGCTCACCTGAAGATGAGGTGTAAGCCTTGAAAACGGTAGGGTTATACCGTTACAAAAAAGTGGAATAAACAGTGTTTGATAAAAATAAATTACAATGTCTTTAAACCTCCACAACGTTAATGCCTTAACTATAAACAACAAGTAGACCAAACACAATGAACAACATATTTAATACATAATGCAAATTTTGACACTGCACAAATTCATACTGCAAAATAAATAACCCCTTTCTAAATACCCTTTAAAGACACTCTTATGTGATGAAAATTAAACCGAAATAGCAGACTATCTTTATGGTCTAGTTGATTAGACACCTGTCTTCCAGCCCCGAGTTTGCCGATTTGATTCCCGTTGGAGCCCAGATTTTTTCAGAAACGCCACGGGATACTTATTTATATATTTAGTACAATTGTACAGTCTTTTTGGACCATTAAAATTGTTACAATATTTAAAAAAAACACATTAGAATTAAGAGTGCGCATGAATACAACAACGTGTTATAAAGGAATAAACATCAATATGACTCATACACAAAACATATCAGAAAGAATTAGGTGCACGTATACTATAAATACCATACATATAATACAAACCCCGACAGTCCAGGGCTCAGGAGGCCCAGTGCTGGAAAAAAATCTGTGATAAAATTAAAAATCCATTCGTATAATTTATCCCCTTAACACATAAAAAACACCGAAATTTCAATATATTTTTCGAAATCTTGGAAAATTTGAGAGAGAAAACAACGAGTCACGTTCTGGCGCCGAATTTATGGTGCAACTAAACAAAAACGCTCAACGAAAGAACATGTCTTTAACATTAAAACTGTCTTCAAATGTATCCGAGACTGCAGCTGCATTACCCAATCGATTTCATCTGTGTACGGTAAAATTCAAGTAATAGTTCTAGAACTCTCGCATCGGAATATATCCTGCAATCTCGTACTTTTACTTCTCGAAGGCATTCGGAAGTTAATCAATTTCAATAACTTACTGCGATCAGAAAGTCGCATTTAATTAAGGTGTGATAGCAACAAATTATACTTTACACCATTACTACCTTGATCAAAAAGTTATAGGACCGGCCACCGTGTGGCGCTGTCAGTCACCCGATTGGAATTCTTTTTTTTTTGTTAGGTTACCACATCTATCATTGACACTTCCCTCCAAATTTCAGCAAAACTGGTGCCGAAAGACCTCAATTTCATGCAAAAAAAAGGACCGCGTTGAAATCGCGAAAGACATGATTTCCATGAGTTTTTGACCAAAAACAACACGAATACTATCTAGCAGCCTTTGAATTCACCTGATCTGGCTCCCTGCGACTTTTTACTGTTCAGCCGACTTAAAAAACCGCTTCGCGGAACGCGTTACAGCACCCGAGAGGATGTCATGAAAAAATCGAAGACGGCTCTGATGGACATACCGAAAATTGAGTAAGTACCAGCGGTGTTTCGAGGATTGGATCAAGCGATGGCGTAAGCGCGTTGCAGTAGATGGGGAGTACTTTGAAGGGGACCATATCGATTTTGATTAATAAACTTGTATTTTCGATTATATGAATTAAGTCCTAAAACTTTTTGATCAAGGTAGTATTTCGAAGATCGAGCTTAAAGTTGATGTGACGATATTGGGATAAAGAAACAGAACTTGTCCATCGACAATGAATTTTCTCATGTTAATGGCGTTTTCATCGCCGTTTGTGTGAAATAATAAACGATCGTTCTAAAATCGAAGATAGTAGAACTAGCGATTTGGTAGCGAAATATCAATCAAATTAACCTTGCTAACATTAACGCTATTGTTGTGTTCTCCGACTTTGGGCGCCACAGGCAAAAACCCTGATACACAGAGGTCGTCGAGAAGCAAGAAATTTTGGGAACCACTGGTATAATAAATCACAATAATAAGTTAAGATCAGTCTCCATTCAGCTTACTTCGGTACGGTCTTCGGACCAATTAGCTACTTGATCTAGTGATGTCAAAGGATAGGTTGCGAGTCATTTTCGTTCTCTCTTGATGTCAGACTAAGTCCGTCGTCGCTAATATTATTTTCACATTCAGGTGTGTTGCCACCGGAGGAGTCCATTTGGGCAGTCCCTTCTTCGTCATTGAATGACTTCGCGTTAATAATAAACAAATATTTCGATCTTCTAGTGTTGATCGAGCTGGATGGGCATTACTTTGTTCTCCATAACAGCGTGATGGCGGTGGGATCGAACCGATCTGAAATACATATTTGTACCAATCGGCTACTTCCATATAGTGGCACTATATAATGGTTTCGCTACATTTAAAACTGTTTTACGAAATCGCAAGCACCTTATTGATTCAGTTCAATTGAGTCTCAAAGTCGTACCCTTTGTTTATTTTTCTTCTTACACAGCATCGGACTATTCGTCCGTAGTTCCCGCCGTTTTTTCTTTATTTTAGTATGCCGCTGCGGAGTAGTTTCTTTTTCGTCATTATGTGATGTGTTTTAAATAAAGAAAATTTGATGTGATAGCATCGATCGTGCTGGATGAGGAATTACTTAGTTGCCCCCATGGCAATGTGAATGTTGTCAAGGAATCGCGAATCACGCGCAGAAATGAAAAGGCATGCATGCAATCAGGTTTCAACTCGTGTCTAACTTTTACTTGCCCGAATATCGTCATGTCAACTTACACTCTGCTTCTACACTTATAACGCCGCTTAGACACAAAAGTCATTTCATGGGTGCTTACGTTACATTGTAACATATGTATCTAAAATAAGTGTTTTTCTCATAGTTATCTACATCCTCGGCCTTCCGAAATTCCAGAGAAAGTACATTTCATGCGACAGGGCTAGCTTCCCTCTGTCCAGGAGTCACCTTGTTACTAGGCGCGTCCAGAAAGTAAAGAACGATTGCGCACCACGCCTTGCGCCAACCCCCCCCCCCCCCGCGATCGTATGCGCATCAGTTAGCTCCTTTCCCCCCGCTTCAGTGCGAGCCGAGTTTTGTTGCTGAACGGTCGTGCGTCTTTGTTCTGTAACCTTTCAAAATGGCTGCGCACATCGAAAATCCCGCCAAATGTGAAATGTGTAGTGTCATTCGTTTTCTGAATGCACAAAATGTTCGGCCTATCGAAATTCATAGGCAAATAAAGAATGTTTATGGTGATAGTGCAATGAACGAGGCTTCAGTGAGAAAATGGTGCATAATGTTTAATCAAGGAAGAACCAGTGTGCACGACGAAGATCGGAGTGGGAGGCCATCACTCGTTACGGATGAGTTAAAAGCAAAAGTTGAAGACAAAATTCAGGAAAACCGACGTTCACTTTAAGCACAGTACATGAATCTTTCTCACAAATTTCACAATCGCTCAGTCGGCAGATCGGCAACAGTTTTTTGGGACCGAAAGGGTTTGATCCACGTGGAGTTTATGCCAAGAGGACATACAATAAACTCAGAGGCCTATTGTGAAACTCTTCAACGACTTAGACGCGCCATCCAAAACAAGAGACGTGGAATGTTGTCGGGAAATGTGGTTTTGATTCATGACAATGCGCGGCCTCGTGCTTCAGCACGAACACAGTGAGAACTTCAACGTCTTAAGTGGGAAAATTTTGGACATCCTCCTTACAGCCCTGACTTGGCACCGAGTGATTTTCACTTATTCCCGAAACTAAAGGAATTTTTGGGTGAAAAACAGTTCGCAAACGATGAAGACCTCAAACAAGAAGTGACATCCTGGCTCAAATCTTTGGCGGTAGAAGAGTATAACATCGGAATTGAAAAATTGGTTCCACGTTACAATAAGTGCCTTGACAGCTATGGCAACTACTTTGAAAAATAGAGTAAGGTACTGTGACTTTGTAAATAAAGTTTTGTGTTGATATTTTTCCTTTTTATTTAGTTATGCCAAAACGTTCTTTACTTTCTGGACGACCCACGTACATATTGTAATTTGTTCATTTAAACACTGTTTATTCAAATACTGTTTATTCCACTTTGACTAAACAAATTACAATGTATTTATTAAACATCCACAGTGTTAACGCTTTAACCATAAATAATATATTATTACCTATACGTATTTTTAAATTTGAATTTGCGACATCACAAAAAAATATAAACGAGTATTTTACAATTTTTAGATTGTACATAGCAGTCATAAGAACTCATTAGATCAATATTTTCAAATCAAATAAAGATGCAATAGTACGAGTCTATTTATTCTTCTGAAAATATAGCGGGAAAATGTTCGTTCTAATCGAAGGGACAAATCGGCGCGAGTGTCAATACGATATATTTTTTCGTAGTATTCAAGTAGTTTAGTAAACATGTCATTTCAAAGTTCCAATGTGACTTAAACATGGACTGCAATGAGTAGGTGACGATGGTCAGATGGTCACGAAATGTCACCACAGGCCGCGCGGATGACATAATGTTCCGAGGAAATGGACAGAAATAATGCATGATGTAATGCATATTTACATTTTATCTGAAATAATTATTATACATTTAAATGAACATTTTCAACTGATTTCAATTAACGAACTGCATTTTTAATGGTACAAAGTCCATGATTATTTAGACTATTATGTATTTTTTTCATAGACTGGCTGCACTTCCTTTGGATGGATAACGCCTATACGAGTATTTGATTATTGGGTACACACTGTTACATTTCAATAAGTACACATTCTTGACAGATTCAACCCAGTGTTCCATGCGTCCAATGCAAGTTAATGCATCCTTTTTGCTAGATATATCGACACATTTGCGGCTGATTTGCGAATGTAGATTCGCTCTGGATTTTCAGCTCCGTGCGCTGTAGCATTTATAATGGAGAGCCTCTGAGCCTTTTTCCATGTCCACGTTTCATTCCCATACTTCAAAGTTGATACTTAAATTCTGTTGTGGACTATCATCTTGGCAGATTTTGATGCTGTCCGGTTTGAGTATATACGTTTTAGTACTCAATTGACTTTGTTTCCTACATGCCGTTCGATAGCCCTCGTAACTCTTCCATCATCTTATAAAATACCAGCAGTTTAGATTATTTTATACATGGTGGGCACTGAAAGACTGAAGGGTTTGAAAAAGTCATAACTTGTTCATTAAATATTTTTTATTTTCTTTTTTTACATGTTATAGAGCATTTTTTGGAGATTAAAATGGCTACGTATGATGTCCAGCAACGAGTAAAACTCATTGGGTTTTTCTATTCCAGTGAAAATATCGAGTAGTTCAAAAACTTTTTGAACTCGATAATGAGCGTTGAGGCCCATTTTCATTTAAACGGGAACATCAACAAACAAAACTGCAGATTTTGGTGTACTGAGAATTCCAGGGAATTACATCAGCATCAATTGCATCCCCTAAAATGCACTGTTTGATGTGGTGTTATGGCTGAAAGAGTTATCGGACCCTATTTCTTTGAAAATGAAGGTCAGCCAGAAAGAATCAACGGGGTCCTGTATAGGACAATGCTTGACATTGATTTGCGCCCAGCGGTCGAAGATAATCAGGAGGTATGGTTCCAACAGGATGGAGCTACTGCGCACACTGCCAAGGCGACGATGGACCTCCTGTGAGAAATTTTCGGTGATCGATTCAGTTTTTCAGTGGCCACCCTGTAGTTCTAGTAAAATAAAAATCATCAGGGTAATCAGATTTTCTATGTTAGTGTTTCAGCCTGGTTAAGGCTTTGTTTAAACATATTTCTGTTGGTTGAGTTCATGGCAATATACCCACCAGGTTGTACTGTACGACATAAGAGTTATACTATACAATAGACTTGTTACGAACTCGTACAGCGCATATGAGCCCAATAAAAAAATGTTCGTAGCCACTATAACATTTTTTATAACTATAACTGAATAACTCAATGCTGGCACGATTGGACGAGAACATCAAATTGGAGAGCTGATTCTAAGGACCATGGGGAACGGAGAAGATTGCTGCTGGAGACCAGAACTCACCCATAGATGTTGCGCCAGTGATGATGAAATAGCAATAAAGGGTTTTGAAAAGCGACTAATTGTAATACTTTAAAAATGTCTGTAGAAGCACCTCAGACAAATAATGAAGATTCAATGGTACCAGAGCATCAAACGGTGAAGTTTTGAGAAGAGCAAACTGTTGATCATCAAGATTCTGGTGTCGCATGCATGCGTGAGTTGGTCTGGATACGAGGGTCGTATGCCTGAGTAGAGATTTCCAAGAAATCTCCTCTTTGGCAAGCTGACGAAGGGCAGAAGGAGGCACGGTGGCCAGCGTAAGAGATATAAGGACGTACTGCATGAGACCTTAAAAGCATTAATTCTCTGCACAACTGAGAGAAAACAGCAACAGATAAACCCAAATGGCATGAAACTGTTGCTAGTTATCGAGGACTTAATAGAGAAAGTATATACAGACAAGCTGCAGGTACTGAAGCTCCTTGCCCCTTATGCAACAGGATATGCCTATCACAAATTGGCTTACATATTCATATCTGGTGACACCAACGCCAGGTACCCTGATCACTCACTGTGTATTGTGCCTTCTATTATACTCGTCACGGATTATGGGCATTCATTTATTCAATGGTAATACAGAACTCTGTTTTAAGAGTAATATTCTGACAGAACGAATAGTGAAATAGATAATAATAGCATGGATCACAATTTTAGAAAAATATGCATTATTCATTGTCCTTTATTTATTTATTTTACACATGACAAGAAATATACATCATGACAAGAAATATACATCATTGGACACACAATTTTAATGGATCTGGGTTTGTTGCCTTTCATTTATCGTGTCCCCAGTAAACTAGACTTTTGCCTGTATCTCACTGAGGACATATAGCATGAAAAAATAAATCGATACTTCTTTCCGATTTTTGATTATATAAAACCCCGTTGCACGTTCTCATCAACCTGACAAACAGTGGCACTCAATTACACATGTATATATCACGCGAAATCAAACTCCTCACACTTCATCACTCCAGACAGACAAAAAACATTCACCCCACAATGTACCGCACATAATCATAAAAATAAAAATATAAAACAATAAAAAACACCACATTCAAGAGCTCACACAAACCTTTTCCACAAGCCATTCCTCTTTACACAGTACAACTTTGTGGGATTATTGCCATATGGAAATTTCATTCAATCAACCAGAATAATATTTATGAGGTCTTAAGTGAAAGCCAGACTGAAAAACCTTTTATTTTTTTAATCTGGGTTCCAACGAGAATCGAACCCGTAACCTCCGGGTCAGAAGACAGACGTCTTACCAACTAGGTCACGGAAGTCGTCAACATACATTAATGATGTATATTTCTTACATTTATAATATAATAATACAATATTTATGGATGTGAGCGAGGCAAAGTTTACATCTTATAAAAAGTTATGGATATCTATCCTCACTGCCTACGACGTAATGATATGTATTGTATTGTAGGTGGTAATCAATCAGTAATTTATTCATAGTAATCCGACACCGTGTGATTTAATAAAAGAGGTTAAACGGTAAATTAAATTTGAGCAGGTGAACAAAAAGCGATCAATGGGATTAATGGCCGTATCGGACTCAATGGACAGGTAATTTGGTAAACGCCGTGATTTCAATGCCCAATAAATTTCGACGGGTTTTTATTTTTTATACTTATTTATAGAACCGTGACGATTTTTCTTTATGCAAAATGCTTATTTATTTTTAGCATTTTTTCTTTCGAAATAATTCCGTTCACGGGTTTTTGAATATCAAATGCAAATGTAAATAATCGGCAGAACGAGATATGGTGAAATGTTCTTGATTCATTTTTTCAAGTTAATGGTTACAGTCCTGTTTTATAGTCATGGAATGCCTCAGAAGAAACCTGATAAAAGCCCACAAGAACATTTTGTTTGCAGACGATATTGTTCTATGTGATGAAAATATGTGAAAATTCAAGATCAACTGGAAAAATGGAGACAAATGTTGGAGGAAAATGGATTAATAATAAGCAGAACCAAGAATTAATATATGCTAGGCACACCAAATACGGACATTGGAACGACCAAACTCCAATCCGAAAACCTACCAAGGACACATTTATTAAAATATCTTGGTTCAATCAATCAAACAGGTGGGGAGGTGCTGCAGTGCGTAAAAAGCAGAATAAAATTGTCTGGAACAAATGGAGATAAACCACGGGGGTTATATGTGACAGAACGCTATCAATAAAGCTTAAGAGCAAGATCTACAAGACAGAACCGCTATACTACATGGAGACGAGTATTGACCTCTAAAGAAAAAATAGGAACAATTGCTTCATGTCGCGGAGATGCATATACTACGGTATTTATTCACTGGGCGTCACTAGATTGGATAAGATCCGAAATGAACGAATTTGTGGAACAATTAAAGTGGCGCCAATAGCAGATAAATCCTGGGAAGCACGACTACGCCGCTGGTATGGGCACGTGCAGCGACTGGATGAAGGGTCTGCGCTAAAAACAGTTACGAATTGAGAACTCCCAAATAGAGGCAGAAGGATACCCGAGAAGAGCATATAAAAGAAAGTAGAGGAGGACATGAGACTCGGACTATCCCCGAGTGGTTGGCGAAATCGAGAGAGAGAGATGGAAGAAAAATATCAGGGCAGCCGACCCCAAATGTATAGGATAAGGCAAGGGAAAATAAGAAGTTATTGATTCATTTTAGTTCCCTTTTCGTTCATTTTTGTTGCCATTTGCAGTTCCCCTTTCCTTAGTTGTAATTCATATAGTTTAGTCTCGAACCGAGTTGTTTTTAGTATACTCAAAATACCAACTACGGACGCGACAACTCAAGTGTGTCGATACGTCCCCATTTGACCTCTGTGGTCTAGTTGGTAAGATAAACTGTCTTCCGACCCGAGGTTGTGGGTTCGATTCTCGCTGGAGTCCAGATCTTTAAAAAAAGGTTTTCAGTCTGGTTTTCACTTAAGGCCTCATAGACAACTTTCTGGTTGGTTGGGTGAGATTGACATATGGCAATAATCTCACAAGATTGTACTATATACAAAGAAAGTGTTCCCTTTAAAAAAAGTGAATACTTTCTATTACGTCAAAAATGAAATGCGCTACTTTGCAGTTACTCTTGGTACGAATCGCACTACTATAACCCCGCTACTTTACAAAACTGTACGAATATACCTTTTATCACGACGAAAATGCGTCTAGTTAAATCTCTCGTCTTCCCAATATTCACGTATGGTGCGGAGACTTGGACTCGACTCTGAGAGCAAGCGAGAGACGTAGAATAGATGCATTTGAAATGTGGTGCTGGAGAAGAATGTTACGAATTCCATTGACAGCAAGGCGAACTAACGCCTCCATTCTCGAAGAAATTAAAATCACCGACAAATTGTCGATAATATGCCTTCGACGAGTCCTCCAATTATTTGGGCACATTACTCGTAGCCAAGGAGACAGTTTGGAGAGGTTTGTGGTTACTGGAGGCGTGGAAAGACGACGCGACAAGAGGAAGAATCTCAATGCGCTGGACTGACCAAGTGAGAGGACGCAACTGGGCTACCCTTCGAACCGCGGAGTGGGATGGATGGAGAAGAGTCGTCAGAGGCTATTATACGAGTCACGATGCTCAGTCATGAGCTACACGACAGGCTGATGACATCCTTTATTAAAATGGCTGTAAAATCATGAGTAAAAAAATCTTGACATTAAAAAATATTATTCCTCCAAGTTATTTTTCCTTAACACGTTGAATTAAATATACATGGCAAATGACATTTACGAGTAGTGTAGATCGGATCATTTCGGGGAAATAATAAATATTTGCCAAACACAGATTTTCGTGGGTGATCGTGATACATGTGATGCTAATGAACTAACGTAGAGGAAAACCCAAATCTGAAAACGGCCACCAGCCATTGAGTAACAAAGTTTAGGTGTCATTTCGTTCAATTTAAATCCCCAAGTTATTCGAACTGTACTTTTAATAAAATAATACATGGTTCATATGAATTCAAGACCCATCCACGGCCCTATCTCCATCTGACATTACATTGGTAGAAAAAATGTCCGATTGAGATGAGATGTCTTACGACAGAATATTAACAACAAAATTTGTCAATATGGAACTGGAGTTTTGGATATCAGTAAATGATGACTATCCCTTTCTGAATGCTAAAGCTCGACGAATCCTGGTTGCGACGGCTTATATCTGGAAAGCTGGGTTTTTGGCGGTAGCTGTAATAAAAATCAAATACCGTATCGAAACGAAATGAGGGTATCTGTGTCTAATTTGAATGCACGAGTTGAAAAATTGTGTGGCAAACAACTGTATTATTAATTGATTCGCTTTTTTAGCGCGTCGTAATAAAATCTTTATACACGTGAGACAAAAAAGTTTGAATACCACTGATTTAATGCCTTAGAGAATTCAAATGGTTTCACGTATTACGAGTATATGATTAAACGTGATATATTCAAAATGGATATACCTACCAAGATAAAAAAAACAAAACACAATGATACTTGTTTTAATTGATGTTGGGTTTATCGTGTATCACATTCAATTTTCTTGTACTTAATATTTCGTTATTCTCTCGCTTCTATATTTTAATGACAATTTACACTTGTAAATATATTTAATGTGTATGTATCGACGAGTATATTTTGCATATCACATGAATGTCCTGTGCGGGTTTTGTATTTTTATCCTGTAAGAGTACGCGTGTTCTTGCATATTTACAAAATTAGTAAAAAATCTTAAGATTGTAAATTTTCATTTATTTTTTACGTAATTGTTTTAAATTGTATTATTGAATGGAACTCAGCACTGAATTTTTTTTAAATGTTGTTATAAGGTACAATGTGCCGGTGATAAATAAATAAATACTTACTAATGTGTAAACTGCAATGTCTCTCATGTAAAAAAGCTAGAAAATCTCCAATTTCCACTAAATAATTTGGTACTCTTATTCAACATATCTCGTTTCCAATATCGCGACATGGTTCCAGCTTAGTTTTCAAACACAGATGTATTCTAATTGGTTGGAAGAAATTACTACATGGAATTAAGGTTGTACTGTAGTGTAATACAATACAGAGTGTCAGGACTTGGGTACGGCCGACCAATTAGTTTATTGTAGTTAAAAATAACCATTAAAAATAGCGAACCGGGACAGTCAAAGGGAGATCTTGCGTCATTTTCGAGAAGGATTGCTTCCTATTGTTTCAAGCTTAACTGCCTCGAGTGGCTGGCTTTGTCGTCCCGTTTGTATAGAAATACACGACACTTTATGAGGATCGGCAATTAGTGTTCCGTCTTACGATCTGATTTATTGCAGTCACAGATAACTATTGTTACTAAGAAAAGAAATAAAACTTTGCGCAAGATATATTTCAGAGGGTGTATGCGCTTTTATGACCGCGATTGTTATGCGAGAAAGAAAAAAGGGGTCAAAAATTTCTCTTCTCCTTTCTAAAGAAATACGTCGCGCTTAATTTATTGCGGACATAGTTAAATATGGATTCAACGGTAAGAAGACAAAAAAAAAACACTTCACTCGAGATACATTTCAAAAGAAGTGACTATTGTCCCTTAAGCAATTTTAAGTGTCGCCTTTAGGGTTACCGGATGTTATACAAAAGGGATTCTCGACTTAATTACGCTGTGAAAGTTTAAATATACTATTCATTGGCAAAATAACGTCCGGCCGGACAAAAAAGATTTATGATTTTTTTAACGGTCGCGAGCAACTTTCTAAAGAGTTCCAAAATGGCGGAGCTTGGGGAGATCCCTTAAATAAAGGAACCGCGATCTCCCCACATCTTTCTCGCCACGAAGTTATCAAGTCAACATCATTCTCGTCTTGACGCTGTTCGCGAACTTGAACAAGCTTTTCTCACATTTGATTGTTCATTCTTATTTGATACAATTTGTCCGGTAAATTCTGGAGGAACTGAGTCGTGTGGGTGTATTACGGCACGAATTGGCGGTCGCCAACCACTGAGGGAATTTCTTCACATCAGCGGCCCTGTAGTAACAGTATAAGGTCAGAGGGCCATATACGAGTCGACCTGGTCATACACTTGAAGCGGATCTGGGATAATACATTTTGTCCTGTATTGGAGTAAGATCAACCTTATTTATCCTCTTTTGCTTGTCATTTTATGGTGATATCTGAGTATTCTAGAGATTGGCGAGATCTAATCTTTGAGAATTGACACATTTCCGCAACGGACTGTTGTGTGATTACCCCTGATAATAAATTACTTCGACTGCCTGTCCATCTGAAAGGTTAGCGGAGTAGCAGAGAGAAATCTGCCCATTTGATTTTCCTGACGGAGTATCAGCTCGTCAGGATTAAATATATAACCTATTAACAGCAAATATGTGTTTCATTATGTATTTATACCTACCCAAGCACTGACGAATGCCTACCTCTTCCCACGACATCTTGAGATCTTATTGAGCCTTGTTTTACCTATACTGAGCTACCGGAGTAAGAGTCATACATTGTAACATCCAGGCTTTTAGTAATCCAACTTAATTAATTAAAGGGCAAAAAGTCTGAAACTGGCCGCCTTTCAACGCGGGGCCTAGAGGTTCGTCGTCGGGCTTGGACGGTATAATTTGTATTTTTATGTTTTTTTTCCTTTCTTTCTTCTTTTGGTACTAGAATAATTTGTGCATTACTGTATTGTGTACTGTGTATTGGAATTTTATGTTTTTTTTCTTCTTTTTTCATTTTTCGATTTGAATATCTTGTGCATTACTTTATTGTATACTGTGTATTTGAATTTTATGTTTTTTTTTCTTCTTTTTTTCTTTTTTTGATTTGAATATCTTGTGCATTACTTTATTGTATACTGTGTATTTGAATTTTATGTTTTCTTCTTTCTTTTCTTCCTTTTTTTTTTTTTCGAAATTTTGTGCATTATTGTATCGTATACGGTGTATAATTTTGTTATATTATTTTGATTAACTGCGTATAACTCGGTAAAGAATCGAAAGCAATTCAGGACCGTTAAAACGACAAAGCATAGGCTTTGTACTTCAGTCAAGTCGGTCGGGCGGAAATTGATTCGAGTACCGTTTGTTTGGCGGTCATTTTGTGTATAAGTTGAGGATTTTATTTAATAATTAAATAAAATATAATAACCAACTAATAACGTGCGGCTGATAAAAGCTGTGCGAGTGTAGGTAGTTATTTTCTAAAATTAGAAAAAATCGAGTTGAGCGTAGTTTTACGAGGAGTATAATCTCGAATTTGGCCGGTAATCGGATAGGCAGAGCTAGTGGAACGCCATAGTTTCTTGTGATTGGCCGGGTGTTTAGCAGCTGATAGAAGTTCCTTGTTGCATTGGCAAGGAATAATTCGTTACGTTTTCTTTCCGGTTGGATAGAGTTAGTGGCGTATTCCGGAGTTTGGATCGCTTTGAAGATTTTTAAATCATCAACAAAAAATAGAATATTTAGAGCACTAAGTTTGCCAACTATAACATTATTCGTTCAGAGCCGTCCGGCTGTTTCGCTAATTAAGTTTGACGAATACTAGCTGTCGTACATCTGGTCGGCGAGATTAGTAGTAGACCGGTGTTATAATAGCGTGGCCGGGTGATCGAACTTATTGAATTATTCTATTTTAGGCCTTTAAGGTAGAGTTGTTTTCTTCGATTACATGCGATTGGAATTTCTGGTGAAGGCTATTCCTGAGATTGGGAACGCGTATTAATAACAGCGTGGCCTAGAGTCTTGGGGATTTCTAATCTTTCAGATAGAACTCTCACCTTGCTAGCTGAGGATAAGTCCACAATGAGTCCTATTGACAATATTACGAGTGCAACTAAGGAGAGATTGATTGGGGAATTGATGGAAAGGGGAATCACTCCGGGTAACAAACTCCCCAGGTTGCGTCGGCAAGCATGGAGCTACAATCGGGGCCTCGTTCACTCTCCTACAGAAGAGGTTATATTGCCTCAAAGGTCTAAGGCACATGTTAATTTGCGAGGAGCCCCGGAATTTTCTATGGAACTGGTTTCCGGAGCGACAGCCCCTCGTTCGGACTCTTCCTTGCCATTTACCGGGTCTTGCCCTTCAAGAGACTTGGGAATGTTGCCGTCTCCTAGCACTAGAGGTAATCAATTACCTCCATTAAATATCAATTTTTCATCGTGGCCAGTAGATCCGTTTAATGGCTCGGGTAGCGTACGTCAGTTTTTGGTTAGGCTCGAGGAAATAGCACACGCACGTAGGTTCGATGTAGACTCTCTCTCTCCCGTCCTACCTGAATTTTTGCGCGACAGAGCCCTGACCTTTTTCAGGATTACGTATAGGAATCCTATGAGATGGGCTACATTGAAGGCACATTTTTTGGAGAGGTTCGAATCGGAGAGTTTTATGATAGATAGAAAGCTGGATATTTGGGCATCCAAGCAGGGTCACGAAGAATCTTCCACCGATTATATCTCCCGAATTTTGGAGGTAAACAGTACACTGGACTCTGCCTTGACAGAGGTGGAGCTGTTACAGGTGTTCAAGAGAGGGCTTCACGTTAGGTTTAGCTCAGTCCTTGTCAGTACGCGGCCTGCGTCAGTACGAGAGATGGAAAGAGTATGTGCCTCTTTCGAACAAATGAACAGGAGTGGTGAGGTATCACCCCGGCCGCTGCAGATGCAGCCAAGGGTAAGGGCACGTGTGTCATCCGTCTCACAGAAGGTTATCGGTAGAGGGCCGACCTTGTTGAGGTGTTTCTTGTGCAATCTTCCGCATCATATTGCCCGCGACTGTCCGCACAAACCACTTATCCAGAAGGAACCGGATAAGTCGCCAAGTAATCGCGTAAGGAGTCGTGCCGAGACTTCTAGACCTTTTACTTTGCTGACGGATACTTCGCGTCCGCCGCCGAGCTCCTTAATTCCAAAAAACAGATAGGGGACCAACCCGGTCAAGGTAATTCGGAGCTAAGGGGTTGGTCAAAAACAATAGAATTAAGAAATAATAGCCGTAACCTTAGTGCCATAGAAATTTCAAATGCTAGGGATGAGAGACCCTATCTTCATTGTGAAATTCAGGGCTCACCATTTAGGGCGTTGCTAGATTCAGGTGCAGCAATTAACGTAATGGGTGGTAATCTGTATAAGAATTTTAAGGACTTACGGTTTATTATGCGAACTGCTGAGGGAGTTGTTCACACGGCTGATAGTCAGGGACATCGAGTGCTGGGTACAATCCAGTTGCCTTTACATTATGACCACCAAACTGTGTTGGTGGAATTCCAGGTAGTTCCTTCCTTAGATACTTGCTTGGTGCTCGGTATTCCCTTTTTGAAGCGTTCCGGGCTTTCGCCGAAATTGTTTTCTCATTCGAGTAGGAGTTAATGGCTCAATAATGCCTCCATTGTTCCGAAAAAGGATGATTCTGCTCGAATTTTATTGGACCTCGCAAACTGAATTCGGTGACGCAGTCGGACTGTTATCGGTTACCGAACGTCAACCGAATTCTCGATAATCTTCGAGATACGCGCTACCTCACTGCTTTAGATCTGAGCCATGAGTTTTGGCTGATGCCATTAAGCAAAGAGTCTAAATGCAAGACGGCATTCTTCGTAGAGGGCCGGGGACAATATCAGTTTGTGGTCACCCCGTTTGGCTTAAAAAACATTCCTGCTGAGATGCAACGAATGATGGAACAATTGTTCGCCGATCAGGGTGACCAGGGTTCTGTACCATGTTGGTTTAATAATATGCAAACAGGACTGAGAGTCTTGGAGATAATTAATTATTGACTTTATTGATCTCAGGTAAAGGCTTGAGAGTTATAATTCTTGTGTGTTTTTCCGTATCTGATTATCTGCCATGCATACATCTTATTATCCTGAATTGTATTTTTTTTTGTTGCATTAATTATATTTATAATTTCATTTCTGTTAGTATTGTATTGTATTTGTGCCTATGTATTGTATTTGGTATTGTGTTCCTTTGAGGTTGCCTTCTAGACGTACGGCTATAATTGTTTGTGCCTGTGCGTGTATTAGGAAGCCGTACTACAGGGTTATACAAATCCGAATTTTGCGATGACGCATGCAAATGTCTAGGTCATCTTACGTACCGCGACGAACTCAGGAGGGTTCCTAGTAGAGAGTAATATTGTAGAAGTTTCATAACCAGCGGCATGGTAAATAAGTTAGAATTTTACTCGTATTACCCGTATATTGTAGTTAGTTCAGTTTAATTTTCGAAACAACGCCTAGCCTTGCGGTAAGCTCGCCAGCCATAAGCTTCATGATACCGCAGATGTAATAGAAACCTAGATCGCTGATTAATTAGTACAAGTATGTCACCAAAGGGCGAAAAAACTTTGATTTGTTTTTCTATCGCAAGGGTATTACACACCCTGATTTTTAGAACGTCTACATATATAACGCGTGGTGACAACTTTAATGTGCTCGGGCAGGAAATCAGAGACCTTAGGGCGCATGTCTGTATACAAGCGAGCGAGTATACCATGCAGTATTGAAGCAACATGTTCGTTTAACCTCCTTCATCGGGAGCGGAGCATGTTTTCACGATGCTGGCCGTAGTATAAAGTTGGCAAGTTGTTTAAACTTCATCGTTGAGGTGGCGTCATCGAAAACTATTAGTTAAAGGTATATGAGGAATAGATATCCCCGCCGTGATCCGCATCATATAAGCACAGCTGAGGGTGACGAGGCTAGTCCCCTCTGCTGGAAATTAGTGGATTACTAGAATCATATGATATCACGGATAAAGGGTTAGCAGCGTTAGTTACCATCCGCAGAAGACTAGCATAGGAGAGGTTTAATTCCTCATTAATTACGTGTTCGTCATGTGGTTTAGAGTAAACCAATGTGAGTGATGCGAACACCTAGGGAAGGATTTGTTCATGCCTCAATGATACTGTGAGAATAGCAGGATGAGTTCACCTTTCCTCTCATCGGCATAATCTCTACCCTGCCCCTCATGGATCGTTCTTCGAATAGAGGGGCCGTGCCGGAAGAACGTTTTGTTCGCACTTCTTGCGATAACTAATGGTATAAGGCAAAGGGAACAACCTTTAGGATAAAAGTACAGATAGGTTGTGGCAGGCTGGAAGCTAAGCGCTGCTTGGTGTAGTTCACACCTAGGTTATAAACCACCTAGTTGGACAGGTGGTATGGAGAGGGTATTTTAGCCAATCAAACGCTGGGCGATACTTCAGCAACAAGTTAGCGCCCCGATTTGTCAAGTGTGTGGTCACAAGGAAAATTTCCGACACAATATATGAACTGTCTGACCTGAAGGGGAAAGTGGCAGGTAAATTTCACGTCAAAGACATCGCCAAGGTGGAATAAGGGCTCCACTACGGTGAATTGACGCGAGAGCTGCCGTGGCACTTGTGGTAATTCAGTTATACCAAATTAGGTTTCCATGTTCCAAGAAAAAAAATATGGTGGCGCTCAATAGACCATGTGCTGGACAATGAGTGGTGATTTTTTGCTGATAGCATAGCGTTTGTATGCACGTCTTTTGATAGAGCGTCGACGCTCACCTCCTCATGATGTCACATTGGATACATCCTTACCAATTCCTTATCCTGTTCTGTCAAGGGTCGCTCACCTGGCACGAGGTCGTATAGGTTGAATGGAAGGCAGCTCCATGATAGGGAATGAGTGGGGTTGCTACAGGGGTTTGGGAAGTGCTGCTGGGAAGTATGAATGAAAGGGATTTGGTGCGTGCTTTGGTGGGGGGGGCTTTCGATGGGATATCCTTTAATTGTGAGGCTTCGGCCAATGATTTTTTTTTTTTTGTTGTTTTGTATATTTTTTTTATTGTAACTGTCAGTCCGGTCTAGGTGGGCAGGCGTCCGCGACGCCATCGGTACACGGAGGTGCATAGTATGATATGACTACGTCATGCACATCTTGGCTCCGCCCGTTGGTTCTGCGGCCGTCGCACCGACGACAGAGGTGGGCGCTCGCGGCACCATTGGTACCAGGACCTCCATAGTAGTGTGTATGGACTCCGCCCTTTGGGTCCGCAGGCGTCACACTGGTGACAAAGGTTTTATTGTCAGTCCGGTCCAGGTGGGCAGGCGTCCGTGGCGCCATCGGTACCCGGACGTAGGTAGCATGGTGTGGGGACATCATGCGTATCTTGGGTCCGCCCGTTGGTTCTGCGGCCGTCGCACCGACGACTTAGGTGGGCGCTCGTGGGCACCATTGGGACAAGGACGACCGTAGTTTTGTGCGTGGACAACATGTACAACTTGGCTCCGCCCTTTGGGTCCGCGGGTGTCGCACTGGTGACAACGGTTGTGGAGTAGGCTCCAACCAATCAGCGAAAGGCTTACGGATGGCCTATATACATCCAGTAGGGGGCTTACGGATGGCCTATATACATCCAGTGGAGGCTTACGGATGGCCTATATACATCCAGTGGGGGTTGTTGAGTGTGACTCCAACCATGGGCGTCATGAACCCAAATTTGCATGTGCTCCCGGTCTAGGTGGACGCTCATGGCACCGTCGGTGCCCGGATAACCATGGTATTTTATGGATCATGCGAGTTTTGGCACCGTCCGTGATGTGTGTGGGCGTCGCACTGACGACTCTGGCTAGCACGAGAATTGGCACTAAAGGGATGACGATCCCCGAGGTGATGATATTATAAACACATATTTGCTGTATTGTATAACCAAGTGTAACTGTTTCTTGTCAGTTTTTAGACCTGGAGGAGGCCTATAGTCAGATGTCGCCCCTATGAGTGGTGTCTCAGGGCCGTGTAATGGAAAATCGTATGTTAAATGTGTCTTATATAGTCTCATTATTGATATATCGCCAGACTTGTATCTTGCAATATCAAAGATCACCAGACAAGCGGGAGGAAACTCACCTTGCTTCCTTAATTTAAGTGATTAGGTTAGGAAACTAAATCAGTGCCCCTAAAAGTGCAGACTATCGGATCCGGTTCTGGGGAAGCCGTTGTGAACTAACATAATTACTATTAAGTAACTTGATCTGTTTTTGGGCATTACTCTTGTGAGTGTGTTGCCTTTGTAATCTTAAATGTTTGTACATTTTTCTATTGTAAATTAATAAGAATTATTATGTGTAACCATGCTGTAGAGAAGGCGATAGTATCTGTTCTTGAACATTACTCTTGTGACTGTTTTGTCTTGTTATCCTAAATGTTGTATGTTTCTTTTTTTTGTAAAAATAATAATAAGACTTATTATGTGTAACCATGTTGAGGGGAAGGCGATAATTGATGTTCTCCTGTATTGTGCCTTGCTCTATAAAATGTTTAACTGTTTCCAGGTGTTCTTAGATAGGGAAGCCCTGAGAGTTAGTTTTTCGTGGTTTCCTACTCTTTCGCAAATGCAGGGGCTTATTAAATCGTCCACGAGCGTATCCGGCATGACCCAGTAACGTCATGCCCTTTAGCATAGTATCTAATCCTTGTTTCGGCAAGCATGTGTATGACCAATTGACACAGGGCCGTAATCAGTACTTGAATTATTATTTTTTTTAATATTTTTTTTTCTTTTCGGTAACATAAAATGGAGTGTCAGGACTTGGGTACGGCCGACCAATTAGTTTATTGTAGTTAAAAATAACCATTAAAAATAGCGAACCGGGACAGTCAAAGGGAGATCTTGCGTCATTTTCGAGAAGGATTGCTTCCTATTGTTTCAAGCTTAACTGCCTCGAGTGGCTGGCTTTGTCGTCCCGTTTGTATAGAAATACACGACACTTTATGAGGATCGGCAATTAGTGTTCCGTCTTACGATCTGATTTATTGCAGTCACAGATAACTATTGTTACTAAGAAAAGAAATAAAACTTTGCGCAAGATATATTTCAGAGGGTGTATGCGCTTTTATGACCGCGATTGTTATGCGAGAAAGAAAAAAGGGGTCAAAAATTTCTCTTCTCCTTTCTAAAGAAATACGTCGCGCTTAATTTATTGCGGACATAGTTAAATATGGATTCAACGGTAAGAAGACAAAAAAAAAACACTTCACTCGAGATACATTTCAAAAGAAGTGACTATTGTCCCTTAAGCAATTTTAAGTGTCGCCTTTAGGGTTACCGGATGTTATACAAAAGGGATTCTCGACTTAATTACGCTGTGAAAGTTTAAATATACTATTCATTGGCAAAATAACGTCCGGCCGGACAAAAAAGATTTATGATTTTTTTAACGGTCGCGAGCAACTTTCTAAAGAGTTCCAAAATGGCGGAGCTTGGGGAGATCCCTTAAATAAAGGAACCGCGATCTCCCCACATCTTTCTCGCCACGAAGTTATCAAGTCAACATCATTCTCGTCTTGACGCTGTTCGCGAACTTGAACAAGCTTTTCTCACATTTGATTGTTCATTCTTATTTGATACAATTTGTCCGGTAAATTCTGGAGGAACTGAGTCGTGTGGGTGTATTACGGCACGAATTGGCGGTCGCCAACCACTGAGGGAATTTCTTCACATCAGCGGCCCTGTAGTAACAGTATAAGGTCAGAGGGCCATATACGAGTCGACCTGGTCATACACTTGAAGCGGATCTGGGATAATACATTTTGTCCTGTATTGGAGTAAGATCAACCTTATTTATCCTCTTTTGCTTGTCATTTTATGGTGATATCTGAGTATTCTAGAGATTGGCGAGATCTAATCTTTGAGAATTGACACATTTCCGCAACGGACTGTTGTGTGATTACCCCTGATAATAAATTACTTCGACTGCCTGTCCATCTGAAAGGTTAGCGGAGTAGCAGAGAGAAATCTGCCCATTTGATTTTCCTGACGGAGTATCAGCTCGTCAGGATTAAATATATAACCTATTAACAGCAAATATGTGTTTCATTATGTATTTATACCTACCCAAGCACTGACGAATGCCTACCTCTTCCCACGACATCTTGAGATCTTATTGAGCCTTGTTTTACCTATACTGAGCTACCGGAGTAAGAGTCATACATTGTAACATCCAGGCTTTTAGTAATCCAACTTAATTAATTAAAGGGCAAAAAGTCTGAAAAGTTATTCCACGGTCTTCAGTTATGCGAATTCAGTTCAGTAACGCAGTCTATTCTGTTTGGAACTGGACAGAAGCAGTCTCTAGATACTCGTATAGATAAATTATTTATGTGATCAACATCGGCAATTAGAACTACACCTGTAATAGCGACACAGTAACAATGAAAGATGGATCTAGGGAGAGTAGTTTTGAATGTATAGTATAATAAATTGTAAGTTCTTTATTTTTTTCTTCGTATAAATAAATCGTACAGCTCTCAGCAAAATGTGTATTTTATAAGATTTAATTGACCACTTATATACTCGTACTTATTAAAAAATAAATTAAGTTTTTTAAGTAAGTAAGAAGAATATCTGAAAATATGTAAAAGATCACCAGTTTTACATAGCATTCAATGACTCCATTTTCACGGTTTTAATTTACTCGTTGTTTTCCTGGAACCAATAATCCGCGTAAACGGAGAGATTACTGTAGATAGTTCAAACGTCACAAACTCCTACACTTCGAGATGTTTCTGAACGGATGCTGTGCATGCGTACATAATCAACATACGAGTTTATTCGTCCACACACCCACACATTCGTGCACCGCAATACTGCGATGTGCCGAAGGGGACGGAGAGATAGCTTGCGGACGGCGTGCCTCACTACACGTACTCACTTCTCAAAGCGCAGGGCCGGTAGCCGGTAGCCAGGATGAACATCTCTAATATGGATTAGATGATTTTCTTACTTTTCCTTCTTTCAAAATATCATTCGCTAGATTCAACTACTCGTAAACTTTCCTCCAACAACCTCCGTAGTCTAGTGGTAACATTTTTAACTTCTATCCGGGGGTTTCGGGTTCAATTCCCGAACTATGTTAACTATAAATTATGTTTATTCCAGAACTATAAATTATGTTAACCATTAAAATAATCGATATTGTTTAATTCGCTTTTCCCTCCCAAATTGCATGATAAAAAAATACTTGAAGTTTATATCACTTAACCGTTTTACTGCGGGCCGTCGATATATCGACGCTTTATTACTGCGCGAAAACTGCGTACCGTCGGGATATCGACTATTGCTCAGTTTGATTTTAGATATCGACCTGTGTAGACGTGTCGCGGTGCGCGCGCGCAAATCATTTTTAATTCGTCAATAATAATCATAAATAAACTTTTAAAAAGTATATCGCGGTGAAAATAACATTAATTAAGAAGGGAGTACATGGAGTTTGTGTGGGAAAACATTTTTGCATATAATTTTTTTTATATTCTTCTTTGTTTTTTTTTATTTTTAAAATATAAATAAATACAGTTATAGTTAAAATTACCTTTTATTTGAGTAGTTTGATATGTTCCCTACACACAACCGAAAGAATTACGAAAATCCCTCTATAGTATATTTGATGAAAATGTACACAATTTTGTGCACACTTATTCAAAGATTATTTTTTCTCTAAAATTCTTCCGCAATTTTCGCATAATATGTGAAAAAAGGCTCAGCAGTAAAACGGTTAATCAAGTTACGTTACAATATATCAAATATGTTGTCGAAATATACGAATAAATAATTAAAAAAACGAAATGATGGCGAAGTTCGAGAACTAGTTGGTATGATTTCTACCTTCTGACCGGGGGTTGAAGGTTTGATTGTCGTTGGTAGTTCATTAAAAAAAGAGGGTTCCAATTTGATTTTCACTTATGTTAAGATCTATTTTCTAAATGGTTGTGAAAGATTACAATAAACCCGCTAATTAGTACTGTACACAGCGAAAATGTGATTAAAAACAATACAAAATAAATTAAGGTTAAATCAATTTTTAAAAATCTATCAAATAAATTTACTACATAAAACGATGAAGATAATAAAGCAGAAGTGATAAGGGAATAAGTTAGAACGCCCGAGGAGAGCGTTCCGATTTAAAGCGCCCTTGAGGAAAGTTTGCTATCTAAACGATGCCACATAAATTGTCACATTAAACGAAAAAAAAATGATAAACCTCAGAATTTTTCACTACTTACTCGCTGAAGATTTCCAGAAAAATTAACCAAAAGTATGGGATCAACTTATCAAGAAAGAAGTTACCATCCACATTTTAAGGAAATTATGGAGTTTAAAATAAATCGAATTTGCATACTTCCATTCTAGCACACGATTCACAAAATATCAAACCAAATCCTTCGGTCTTCACTCACACCTGTTTGGAAAGACGCTCTGTCAACCTCAGCTCAAGAAACTCATTTTTTAAATTAAGGATAACATTATCCAAACAAATCAGTCAGGTCCCTATCCGATAAGGAATCGGTAGCCCCCGGGGTTGGGAATTCCAGCATATTTACTCATCATCACATTGACTAGATGTAAAGGCTCTTAAAAATGACTCGAAATTATCTCAATTCTCATATGTCCCATCGGACTTGTGATTCTACATATTTTTATTAATAAGCAATCCATCCAAACTAGGATGATTTGTGCCATCAAATTATTCGATCATAATAATTCAAATATCTGTCCAAACATCAGAGGCAGGTTTGCCGATACTAATGGCATGGCAGATAATATATAATACTTGTTATGCATTGTCGACATTCTAGTTTTCATGTCTTACTTCCAGACCATTTTTCGACTGAATTTACCTAGTGGCCTTTAATATAACGCTCTTGAGATTATATTTTATTATGAAACAACGCTATACCGTGTCATAAAAATATTATGACTGTTTATTCAGACAACACAAAAACACATACTGCAGGTTTCCCAAAAATTTATTATAAAAATAATAATTAGTAAACTTCCTGCCCGGTATCCCACAGCGGAGTTTTTCAGGGAGAACCTGGTCCTGAATATAGCCAATTTACATTTCAAATCCATTCTCTGGCACTATCATCAAGATGAGGGAAAGATGCAGACATATGACATGCATGGCAACTGATCAAATATTCACCATCCCTAGAGTTAAAACATATTTTGCCCAAAGGCTATATTACCATGACATACAATGGGGTGACGAATTCAATAAAGGCAAAAGGAGGAAAACAATTTAGGTAGTCGATCGGAGCGTGGTTGTTATTGCGACAAGAGTTGGAATACTTGGGCTTGCAAGAGAAATTACTTGTAGCTAAGGTTTTTGAGAGCTCTTGAGAGTAGTAGTTTTTATTTTTTTTATGATTATGTGCGATATATTGTGGGATGAACGTTTTGATCTGTCTGGAGTGATGAAGTGTGAGGGGTTTGATTCGCGTGATGTATACATGTCAGGTATTTCCTATGAAACCGGATTTTTTTTATACAAAAATACACATTTATTATATGAAAATGGTAAAAAATATTTTATTCAAAGTATTGCCCATCGCTAGCTACACATTTTTCCCATCTCTCTGGCAATTTGTGGATGCCACGCCAAAAAAACTGTTGCTCTTTTGAGACAAACCAATCATCCGCATGCAAAAGTATTTGCCAACTAAACGCCTCAATCGTTTCCTTGACCGGTTTTGCTGTGTGCGATGGTGCATTAACATGAAGCAATATCACTTTGTGTTGCCTCTTTTGATATTCTGGTCATTTTTCACGCAATGCTTGGTTCAAATCCATCATTTGTTGTCGGTAGCGTTCAGTATTAACGGTTTCGCCAAGTTTTAGCAACTCATAATATATAACACCCTTCGGATCCCACCAAACACAGAGCAATGTCTTCCGTCCATAGCGATTTGGCCTTGCAGTCGATGTCGCTGGTTTGCTTGGAGTTACCCATAATCTTTTACGCTTAGGATTCTCGAAATATATCCATTTTTCATCGCCAGTCACAATTCGATGGAGAAATGATTTTCTTTTGTACCTGGCGAGCAACATTTCGCAAGTGGTTTTTCGGTTTTCCTACTGTCTTTCATTCGGTTCATGTGAAACCTATTTTCCCACCTTCTGGATCTTTCCCATAGCTTTCAAACGTATGGAGACGGCTTTTGGTGTCACATTTAATTGATCCGCGAGTTGTCGTTGCGTTTGAGCGTCATCCTCATCCAACAATGCTTGCGATTCGGCGTCTTCAAACTTTCTCGGTGGTCTTCCACGTTCCCAGTTTCTCACGTTAAAATCGCCACCTTTGAATTTTTTAAACCACTCAAAGCATTGTGATTTACCAAGAGCATGCTCACCGTAAGCTTTGACAAGCATTCGATGCGATTCTGAAGCAGTTTTCTTCAAATGGTAACAGAAAATCAATGCTGTCCGCAAATCGTAGTTTTCAAGCACAAAAACAGACATGTTCAACGCTATGAAAACATGTGTAGTTTTATTAAACTTGTATTGTTATGAGTTAAAAGTCTTTGACACATGTAAACACAAGAAAAAGGCGCCAATGACGTGGTTTGACAGTCACTACATTGACAACTAGAGCCAGTTTGTCAGGTTGATGAGAATGTGCAACGGGGTTTTATATAATCAAAAATCGGAAAGAAGTATCGATTTATTTTTTCATGCTATATGTCCTCAGTGAGATACATGCAAAAGCCTAGTTTATTGGGGACATGAAAAATGAAGGGCAACAAACCCAGATCCATTAAATTTGTATGTCCAAACTAAATTACCTGTTTTTTTCGCCAATTATGTATATTTCTGTGTAAAATAAACATAAAAAAAATCATACATATGGATACCCCTCAACATATCCGAATCGATGATGCGGACATGTAGAAGAGCGTGCCCGGGAGGCAATAATGTATTCGGTCCCAGTAATCGAGCCTTCGGGTTATGAACCACTGGAGTAGGCGAGTAAGTCACAGCACTGCACGTAGATAGACAACCATAAAAAAGTCTAGTGACAATACTTGCACAAGTCTGTGTGAGTATTTTTACTAAAAGTTTTCTTTTTTTAGTCCTATCGGAATTCGAACGGTGGATGTCAAACATCTTACCAAATAGGCTAATGTTAAGTGGCATTTAAGCTTAAGATTTTCAGTAAATTTCAGTAACTTTAATTAAAAATAAATAATATATAATATTATACTTTCGTTGTAAACAATACAAACTGGCGGGCTTATTGGCAAGTCGATCAAGCAATCAATCAAGTTCAATCAACAAGAAAGATGTAATAGAGGTATTTTGTGAAAACTAAACAGGAATCCTTTTTAAAATATCGGGTTCCCAATGGGAATTTAAGTATTATCAGCGTGGAAACATCGCATCTTGCCTTATTAATAGAATGGTCGTAAATTGTTATTTTTTCCATTCAACTAACATATGCTGACATTCACAATCGAATGTTATGTATAGGTAGGGTAGAGTGATTAACGGAGACGGTTTTGGTAATAAAAGCAAACCTGAACAATACTTAAGACGGTTTGAGTCATGACTCCTCGTTGTAAATTGTAAAAATCATCGATTTTTTCAGTTATCAGAAATGCGTATTTTTTACGTTTTTAATTCTGAAGACTAAATTTGTTATAATACATACACATTCACAATCACGCCGTGTCTATTGCGAGTAACGCAGAAAGAACATACCTGCACTCACTTCTATCCAAGCACGCAAATTTCACCTACTCCATATTCATACATCTCGTCATGCGCAGTATTCTATTATTTATTTCTGTTACTTTACCTTCTTTCAATATCTGACCCACTTGATGCAGTCACATTTTGCGCGGTCTATCTCTTCCTCGCACACCTTACATTCATTCGTCATTCTTTCTCTCCATATGTTCAAACAATCTTAAAGCCCTTTTCTTCATCTTACTTAAAACATTAATGTTATCCATGCAGTCGTTTTCTATGTCTTCATTCCGCATTCTTTTATACATTGACACTCTTTCGTTTTTCTCAGTGTCCGCATCTATGAAACAAAACATATAAATATATATTTTTACACACAAAATGTCAATAGGGTTGGATTGACTCTATGTTTTCAATTAAAACGCTTATAAATAAAATTTCAGTAGAAGTCCTGGTAGTTAAAAAAAACATTGCAAAAATATATGCTATCAAAACTAAATGAAAATATTGCTTTGACCGCCACCACGCTTATCATTAAACAAATCTTGTTTCCACTGTTTTACGATAAAAATGGGCGACCACTGAAAGCTTTCTTTGAAATTATGACGACAAATTGTATACGATCTAATTAAATAAAAAATAAAGCACAATTATATTCAGGTTAAGAGAAAATTGCAAATTTATCGAGAAAATCTTCAATTTGCATTTCTTTTTTCTGCTCCAAATAATATTGAATATACCGTATTATCAACCATTATCTAAAAAAATCTACATACGAGTACATTTTCCTGCAGAGGTAGGCAGAAGACAGAACGAAGAACTTTCCTATCACGACATACGTCCTTATCCTCCTCCACATTCATACATCTTCCCACACAGTTCCTTCTGTTTCTGTTACTCTTTATCTTTCATTCTATCAACATTTCATTCGCTCGGTCCGACCACTCATGTTTGCATTGTCTTCGGTCATCTAGAATTTGTTAAATTTGTTTTGTCAGTCTTTCGTCACGAATCCGTTTGACATGACCAAACCACCTCGACCTGGTCGTTTTCACTCTACTTAACACACCAGTTTTAGCTTGCATTTATCCTTAATAACATTTCTTATTTCGTCATATGTAGGCATACATATTCTTCTCAGCGCACGCATTAACTCGGCATTTCCACGCCCTAGTTTAACTTTCATAACTGTATTAACATTTAGATCTTGTACAAAATCGTAATATTATGGATAATTTAAAGTTTGTGACATAACCGCCCGTATTGTACGTTCGTGCACAGTGGTGTAGGAGGACCTACTCCTTAACACACCTGTCCTCTGCTACCTCATTGTGTAAGAATTATTTTTTATTTTATATAAATCAATGTTGACACTAACACGCTGCTGTGAACCATCATTCTAACAGATCTTAAAATTGTTTAGTTTGAGGAGTTGTCAAATCTCACGAGCGGCTGTAGTGCGGACTTGTAGGATTATTTCTGTACCCTAGAGGAAAAAACCACGGGAGTCACATTTTACCCCAGACTATAAACAACGTACATCATACAATTCATGTATGACGTTTATCCGCTAGGGTGCAAAGTGACTTCCATGGTTTATCCTCTAAGGTACAGATTTATGTTTGATTTTAGAGGGTGTTAGTCAGCTGTCTCAGAACAGGCAATGCGCCTAGTGAGATTGCTGATATAGACCGGTTGTCTGTGTAGAATCATGTCAATATGTAAATAAATTGGAAGTGAACGGTCAGTGAATGTAAACTATGTTATTGATAGTTAATGAACGAACACACTCACTAAAGTAATCAGTGAATGTGTTCTTCGGTGTTATCTGTTTACATTCACTAGCGAAAAAGTATTTCCACTGCTTGGTGTTAGTCAAAGTTTTAGAACATGGACATCCAAGCGCGGTTGCACTATGAAATGCGAGACTCGGAAGCATACATGCAAGTAGTATGACACTATGTATCTCGAAATGTCAACTCTGACTTGCTGCAATAAATATTAACGTTAATTAAAAAGTTTTTTCTTGTTTTATTTTAAATTCGCTTTCCCCAATCCTAGTTAGAAAAGTTTAACAAACACTAAAGAGGGTATACAATCAACAGTGAATATGGATTTATTATTTTTAAACTAACGATTTCTTACACATTACTGATTACTTAGTAAATACTCGTATGTACGTTCACTAGCAACTATAACAAATACGAGTAAACATATTGTAAAATTTATTTATTCGGAGACTTTTCAACGTTTTAAATCATCTAACCTGTTTTGCATTATCGTAAATAACGAATATAAAGTGGAATCGAGACATAAATATCAGGCGGTCGACTTTTTAAAAAATGCTTCTTAAAAACTAGTTTTGTATTCAAATTAACCATAGCGGACGTATAAAATTGGTTACTTAACTCCGAGTGTATCTATAAAATTGCCTTCTTACCACCGTTACTTCTTTTCCATCTTTCATAGAGATAATCCAACGTAAAAAAAATCAATGTTCTACTTTTATGAAATCAATTTAAAATCAAGTCAAAAATATTCAAGCTACAAAATGTCGGCATAGATACTCGTAATTTGTTTTAAGCACGGTGTAATTAACGTCAGGTTTTAATATTCGATTAATATATTGATTAGTTAAATGAATTATAGTGAAAGTATACTGTGAAAGTAAATTTTCTCATCTTCCACAATATCGATTTAAATGTCATCGTTTCTGTTACAAAATTTCAGTCTCTAATAGTTGCTAGATACAATACAAATCATTGTAGAGCACGCGTTCATATTTATTTATTTGTGTGAAACACGACCGATTTTTAATGCGATCAATCAATCAAATTGAAGGTGTCAATAGTATAAATTATGTGGAATGCAAATCATGTATTACACTCAGAATAATCTTTACTCAGAAGAATTAAAATAGGTAGGTACATACGTCTACTTAAATCTCAGAAGAATCAAATAGCACTGTATGTAGTGAATATATGGACGATGAGAAAGAATGAAAGAAACGTGATAAATACTTTGGAGATGTGGTATTGGAGGCGGATGGTCCGCAAGGTGCACTAATGTCTATCATCCAAGAATTAGAAATCACCGAAAGACTTCCGACAAAATGCAGAAAAAGAATTTGAACACACTTCTGACATGTGCCAGAAATAATAACTAGAAGTCTAAAGAAACTGGCGATAATGGGGACAATTGAGGGAAAACGAGCAAGAAGGTGTCCTATACGATGGACGGACCAAATGAAGGAGTAAGCAAAATCCATTTTAAACACTGCATTCAACAGGGCCCAGGGCCGGAAACGATAGAGACAGGTGGTGTGCAGTTGTTGCAGACATAACGGAGGACCACGATCCTCAGCATTGAGTAGACGATAAAGACGTAGATATATGTAGTATAGAGGATAAAGACGTAGAGATATGTAGTATAGAGGATAAAGACGTAGATAGGTGTAGTATAGAGGATAAAGACATAGATAGATAGGCGAACCGTAGAGTAAAAGTACAAAACAATGCTAAAATTTTCCAGTTTTTTAGGCAAGACTTGTGACGAAATTTCTTATTCTTTAATCACAAATTTCATATATTGTCCTAAATGCTAAAACAGGTATTGCATTCAACCTTTACAAATACCTTCTCTAATTGCTCAATTGTTTTCTTTCATAAAAATATCCCTAAAAATATAATTAGCTTAAGTAATCCGTTTTTCTAAACAAAATAATAAATTTACTTACTCAACAAGTGTTGTGTTAAACTAAAATAAACAAATAACTGATACTATTATGAAATAGCATGTAGTCCTCAGAAGCTGCGACTGTTATCTTGTGATTGTGTCGCAATTCTAGAGAGTTCTATGGACCGCAGATGCTTTATCTCCCAGAAGCCAATGAGAGCACTCATCGTGTTGTTATGTACGCCGGCCGGCTACTGGCTAACCATGCCACTGCCATGCGCCGCGTCTCGCCTCCTTCCTCGAGAGAATTAAGAGAACCCATTTCACCGACTTACTCGTACTACTCGTCTGTCCAGCGCTATCGCAAAGGTGTCTAGAATATTTACATTCAAATATTCTGCGTTAAGTAAAACGGGCTTCCTGTTTGATGATTTGAAATTAACACAAAAGTTTTAAAACCAACCATCGATTAGAGTTTGTACTATTCATATAACACTATGCAATCTGGCTTACGAGTAAGATGATTAATATTGATATTAAACCCCCATGATAACTTTTGTGGCTTAGTTTTTTAGATGCTTGCCATTCCTCACGGGGTTTCGGGTTCGAACCCGATGGTATTGAAAAAAATATTAACAAATTATCTCAATATACTTATCTCGTAGTTGAGAGTTTGTCCACAAGGTATATTATTATTCCTCGGAGTGCGGTTGTATTACCAACATGTACGACGACGAACAGCGAGTTACGTACATACTCCAATGATTGTGAACCCGCAAGTTTAATTAAGGGGCCGAAGACAATATTGTCTTCAGTTCAACATGTTCGCATAGAAGTGTGAATATATTGGGGAGTACATATATATCACGCCGTGTTCCTTGCGAAATAGACAGAGAACAGATCTACAAACTTTTCTAGTTATTTGCCTTTATATTTTAATGAGGAATACCACACGAATTAATGAATGGTATGAGATTCAAACCAGCGTATTATTCAAATTCAAGTCATTCGCGCGATGATATCTGTTATCTAGCAGTAATTAGCAAATATGCATTTTTCGTACTTATTCCTCGATATTGAAGCATTAAAATAGTTGTATAACATTTAATTAGATTTGATCACAATAATTATCATTTCAAATAAGACGTTTGAAACAGACGAAATAATTGGATTTTATTTCGTACTTGATGCAATATTGACTCTCACGGTTTTCGTACTTTCAAAAGACGCCAATTACAAAAACTAATTATATGACTGTCGTGAATTCGATGCGCCATAGATCTTGATGTACATTGCGAATGATAGCAAAAAAAACGCGTGTCGTAATTGGTAAATCGCGTAAGGAACAAGGTCGTTACTCTGACGGATGGAGTACCATGACTTATTTATAAATTATATAATGACAATTGAAAGGACTTCATGGTTGATGTACCCAAATGCATTAATTTCTGATCTCTTGTTAGCGAAGGTTCTGCACCATGTGTGGTGAAGCTAGCATAGCATAAGTTGTAAAGATTGTTGGAATGCGCTGGTTTTGGGATTTATATCTTACACCACACGCAGGACACTGACACCGTAGGGAAAACTTTACTTAGTGAGCAAATGAGGCGTAGTAAAGTAGTAAGACCAAAGCTGAGATAGCTGAGTGGTGTGACAGAAAACTGCCGAGACTGAGTATAACCAATTGGAGAGGGAATGCTGCTAAAGAGATATGTGGTAGATAATCTTGCAGGCAGTCAAGACACATACTGGATTGTAGGGCTGATGATATTGATTATGATCATATACACAAAGTAAATCAATGGAAGTATAAAGATGGAATAATTAACTAAGTTAATGAGATTTTATAAGTGTTAAGTATCATGATGGATTTATATAAAAAATAAGCTATTCAAGACACATAAGCTACTTTTTTGGTGCCAGCTAACATAGTATTCAGACTCATTCTATAATCTGGAACAATAGTTGACATCCACGGTTTTTGTTCAAATCTGACCCCAATCCCTCGCGAACTGTAACAAGTCTTCAACTTCAATTCCCGATATATCACAACCAGAAGAACCTTTTCGTTCCCAGCCACCGATTAAACTTGAAGGAATTTAAATTCTAAACATCATGGGATATCGTGTAATTGAAGTTTACACGAACTATGTATGTTGAAATTAAATAAAAAATATACAGGTGTACAATTACAAATGGTCCATCAGCACGCTAGTGACCAGGCGACAGATGTCATAGATATGTATCTACTACACGCGGTCATGCGTTAAGTATAAGAATTCTCAGAATATACACAACTAGTGAAGCAAAACTTTTAGAGCATCAACCGTTGTCACGATTCAAAGAATATGAAGGGACGGACGGGGATGAAATGAGGTTAAAGCAAACCAAGGTGCTAAGATTACCAGGCGGCGACCTTGTCTTGAACGAAGATTTAATTGTGTAAACCGGTTACCATACGAAACATATCTTCACTTATCTTTAAAAAAACGAAAGCAATGACAACTGGTAACACTGGCAAATTGAACCTGATCTGAAACCATTAAGAGGCCTACCTGTGTCCTGTGAGTTTCATTCTACGGCCCTAACCTTAGCAAGGCACGAAGACGAAGTGAACAGCGCTGAGCCGTCATTGATCATGACCTTATTTCGTATCGATTACCGACACGCAACTATCGAACCGCTTCGAACTTTTTTTTACACAGCTCGATTAAATATGGAGAGAAACTGAATCGACTATTACGTTCGATCATTTTATAATTCCAATACTTGCTTATCTTTTTGAAAATAATAATTTAAGGTGGTTTCCTGACGATGCAGTGTCAATTGATTAATTGGAAATAAAGACTATTCTAAATTTATTCGTAAATATGGCTAAATTCACATGCACTTTTTCCACTAAAAAAATTAAAGTTTAGAAAGAATGACACTTATATTTGGCTGTGGGATGAAATAATTTGCTTAATGTGGGCTCCCCTATTCTTGTACCTTTGGGTGTGGTTATTTTAAATATTGTATATGTTACAGACAAAGTGTACATTTCGATAATTTATACATTAACTAGTCAATGTATGCACTACCCTTTAGTGTTAGTTATAGTACACACAAAATAATTTATGCAAACTCTAACTAGTTATTGTATGCATTGACGGTTCGGTGTGTGTCAAAGTATTCATAATGTCCACCAACTTACGGTACACTAGAGTTACCATATGAAAAAAATCCAAAAACTTAAATAAACACTTGCAATCTGAAAGGAGATATAAAATATGAAAATTTATTCAAAATAATCCTTTAAAGAACATAGATTAATAGTAAAAAAGTTATTGAAATAAATAAGTCATTTTTATTTCAGAAAAATTATCAAAAAAATAATTTTTATCACTTTGAATCCTAAACAAAGATATGTTGTTGTTCGTGATGACAGCGAAAGAAGCTTACGACGATCATTATTAATATTATGGTGTTCTAAAAGATAAATCGTGAAACATTGTCACCTTTTAACAAAATATTTAAAATTGTGCGAAAATAGAGGACCGCAATGTGTTTCATTATTTTTGGGGAAAATCTAACATAGAAACCAATATTATTTTCATTGCATATAAAATATTATTTTGAATAAAAATATGCCTACGAATAAATTAATGTTATGCATTTTCAACAAGTGTAATTGTTTTGATTGACAAAATTGCAATTCCTAGCATTATTTTACATTGGCAACATTATAACATGTTGTTATTACTATCTGACATAACCTCAAAGTTTCAACTTAAATCACGATTCTTGGATTATGTTTAATTTTTTCTTAAAAAATTCTTCCACTAACCCAAATGTCAAACAAAAATTTAAATGCAATTTAGCCTACTTAATTTTCTGACATAAACAACATTTATATCAATTTCAACATTTCCCTGAATTTAGCAAATTTAATACTTTCCTTGACTTAGTAAAAATATAAGCAATGTTTGAATCTGAATCTATCTTAACAATTTCAACAATTCCATTTTAACATTTTCATGAACATAATGATATTGTACTTCTATATGCTTAGAATTTTTTGTAAAGTTTCCATATTTAGCTATAGCAAGAGCTCCAGAATTATCTTCATAAACTTTAATAGGTTGAACAATTTCAACAAAAACATCACTAACAACATTTCTTAAGAAATTTATTTCTGTTAGAGCTTCAGATAATGCAATATATTCTGCAAAGGTAGATAGATGACTTGGAACACACTTTTGTTTTTTGTATTTCCAAACTACTTTAATCACTTCAGGCCAGTAACGTCCGTCAACTTTTGCTTCTGCTAGAAGACATCTAGCCATATCCACTATTGTTCTATTATATCTCTCCGTAGTACCATTCAACTCATGTACATGTGTGGACACGACTTTATCTTTATACTTTTTTGTCTTGCAAATTTATATATCTTGTTATTCATATATTCTGTACCATTATCACATCTTAATTATTTTATCATCTTTCCAGTAAAATTTTGAATTTCATTTACATATTCCATAAAACAATCCGAGACTTGACCCTTATAATAATTTAATTAAATCATTCAATAAAAAATAACATTGTTTAAACTTTAGTTTAACAAAGTCATACAATCAACAACTGAAAAGGCTGTTCTGTAAAATCACCATCGATGTCTCCGATCCAGTCTCTGAATCACTATAGAATATCTTCAGCAATTGTATGATGCCAGCGATTATAAAAATCACCTTGAATTCATAGTAACGAAACCGCTTATGTAACATTATTCATTAAAGAAAATTATAAAATGAAGTAAGGGCTGGTCCATTTCTTCAACTTCAATTCCATAAAAAATACCGTGACTTCACGACTCCAACTCCACAGCCCTCCTTGATCAATAAAATGAAATTCAATGAATTCAATGAAATTCAATGATCAATGAAATTAAATGAGTAGATAAAAGAAAATATATTTTTGAAATAACACGTAAGTGTGCATATATATTATATGTTACAGACAAAGTGTACAATAAAATGCACACGCTTCTATCATTAGAATTGTCAATGTGTGGTGGAGTCATTTTCAAACTCGCTCTTTTTAGGTTAGCTGTCAAAACGCTCATCTGACAGATCTTGTTTGTTCACGATGTGACCAGTTCGTGTCGGCGAGTTCACACACTTACCAGTTAAAGCATACATTATCTAGTGAAAATATACACGTAATGCAACAATTTATACTGTGACTAAAACTCATTGTTAGTGCATACATTGACCATTACACCAAGTATCTATCAACGTAGTCAGGGACAACTAAGATCCACACTCTTCTTTCAAATGATTTATTTACATTTACATGACAAATATATATAATACGAGTATGTAAAATATACAACAAAACTAAGACAGGCAAAAATAATGTAATTAAAGTAGACACACAAATTATATATCTTATAGGTATTATGTCAAGCTGGACTCGACATCGGTTATATTAACATGATATCAAAGACTCAACATGGAATACTCAAAAAGTGCTCGAGTAGTCTGTCTCTGGTGAATATTAATGATACATAACACCACTTACTCCATCGATTTCCAAGAAGCATTATCCAATTGAAACCATCGTATTCAATTATTATTTTGCCTCAACACTCCCAGCAGTCATGCACAATCTTCCATTATTCGTGCTTCGAACATTCCCTTGTGATTTTTATCACCAATCAACAGTAGATATTCTTTCATATTTTCATTATTATAAGCGCAGCACAGGTTTGAAGCTCGCGATCTTTATGTCTCGTTTTTAAACAAATTAATTTTATAAATTAATATCCAAAAATATGTTACGAGTGACGAGGATAAAAATATGTCAACAGATCATTTCAATTAACATTACATAATTTTAACATACATACCATCACGCCGTCTCCCTGTCGGGGTAGGCAGATAGGTGAGAGCGTCAGACTTTACTATCGTGGCACACATCTTTCGCCTCTTCTACATCCATACAGATTCTCATACAACACCTACGATTTCTTTGACTTTACATTTAATTCATCCAAAATATAAACCTGATCCAACTATCCTTTCCTTGGTCCTCCTCTAGCACGCCTTCCACTCACATTAGCAATGTATATTTGTTTTATTAGGTCTTCTTCATTTGTTCACTCCACGTGCCCAAACCATCTCAGAGTGCTCTTTTTACCTATCTTACTCAACACATCAGCATTAAGTTCACACTCATTCCGTATTCTGTCATACATTGTCACCTCGTGTATTCTTCTGTGCACACGTTTCTACATATTTTTTTCGGCTCCTATAAGTATTTTCCAACGTCCACGTTTGACTCTCGTATACCAAAATATTAAACATTCAGGTTAATTAATGCCTTTTCTTAAATATTATTCAATAACGATTACAAAACCTTGCAGCAATATGAATCAATTATATTTTTTTGTAATACTTTGCATTATTTTTTTGTATATGTTTACAAAGAAATTTATCTCGATTTGACCTTTGCTATCATCGTAATGCTAATAATCGTCGTCAAATATTCAATTAAAATCCTGTTATTTGAATTAGGAGCATTAACGTTTGGGTAAAAGAAAAAACTCGTTTTCAGCACGTCGACCTATGCCAAAATGCTAAATGTAATATGTCACGTCCTTCAAGCGGGGTCATTTCATTTTGAACACGATGTCTGGAAAATTGGTCATTTTCGTTAAATACCTACGTGATGTACTATATTTTTTTTGGTTTTTATTTGAAATAGATGTGGTAACGTATATAATTATTCATTTTAATTTTTATATGATTCATTTTCACATTATCCTCTTTTACATTCCGACCCCTTATTGTTAGTAGATTCATAATTAACTTCACATTTAATAAACAAGGTCCTATTTTATTTTCAATGTTTTCAAATATCTTCGCCTGAAAGGGCACCACTATCCACGTAAATGGATTACTGTATTTGATGATTTTAAAGGGATACTCAAAAAGAAACAGAGTTTGTTTATGAGAAACAAGAGAATTTTTTTGTTTTTTCATAATACTTCTGCTCTTGTGCTGTTCTGTGTAATGTGTAATGAGCACTGTAAATCACAAGGCGAAAATTCATTAATTTGTTCATCTTAAACGACATGATCTTTATCGATATTGAGAAAAAGTTTACAAAAATCTTAGAAGAGTTAGTTGAAAAAAATGTACAAAGTTACAATATGGTCCAATTGAACACACTTTACATAACATAAGATAGCAAGTCATCGCTGGGTCGGGGCACGTGCAGAATAACTAAGTCGTTTATGATCACTGTTCATCCAAAAGAGAATCCGTTAGGTCACGTATAACATATTTGTTTGCAAATTTAACCACGGGGTCAAGTGCGAATCCTCGGCGACACCTTCGTTTGAATTTAATATGAGAGCGTGGAACGTAAAAAATCGGCAAATTATTTCAATGTTTCGGAATTGGAGCAATTCTTGAGTAAGTGGTTAGAATTGAGGTAGACACTCAACCTGGTGTTGCACCAATTCCTAAAACTGGTAAAAATAAATCCGTTAATCCTGGTTTTAAACTACACAATTCAGAAAACTGGTGCGGTAAGTTAATAATAAAAGCATTGTAGAAACAATAAGTTTTTGCGAAGACTGTACACAATACAATACATAAGGTTGTGATGAAACGTTTCTGTAAATTTATTTCCAAATAATAAAAAATATGACTGCCACATTGTACGCGTTGCACTATATTGAAGTATAATGCTTCGGATTTTACACAAATATAATCCGAAACATTTTTATGTTTTACTGCATTGTATCATAGTATTGTATTACTTTCGAAATGTACAGTACAACCTGGGGGTTTATTGCCTCTTTCAATCAACCAATAATGTCAATAAAGCTTTAAGTAAAAACCAAATTGGAATATTTAAAAAAAATGGGTTCAGCAGCCCCCGGTTTCAGAGACCCCCGGTCTGTGGCCTAATTGGTTAGGCCGAAAACACGTGTCTAAACAATTATGCCACAGAAGTCATCGTCGTTGGTTTATTTAAAATATGAAAAAATCAAATATCAATTCTGTGTATGAAAAAATATCACACAGTTAAAAAAATTATTTTGTTAAATACAGATAGTTCTGCGATAATTGTGTAAACATTCATACAAAACTAATAGATGTTCCAAGAATTATCTAAAAAAATTGGTTGGGCCATTTTTAGATATACTCTAATCGTTCATATTATATTATATATGTGATTGAAGATTTTCCAGACTTGGAATTATTTTAGTGTACTTGTACGTACTCTACAAATACGTGTTACATATTTATCATTTAATAGTTTGTAAAATCAATATTATGACTCGCACACTGTTGCTTGTTATTTTAATGTCGTGGGAGAGGTACTCAGTACTCGGTGGAGATACCTGAAGTGAGCGAATCTCGACATCCATATAAATGTAGCCATTTCGGGTTCCTTAACATGGATACGTGAAATGTCAATGAACTGCTTACCTCACAATATAAATGTCCAATTCAGGGACGGCAAATGCTCTTTGAAACCAATGACTTTTAAAACCGTAATCTTTACTTATAAAGGGCAAACCATCGAATGAATGTCAGGTTTATGTACCAATGTATCTAAGTAATCTATCGAAGCCGATTTATATAAAGCTTATCATATATGATGATATTAAGTTATTTCTGACAAATATTGCAGGTAAATCCAACCCATGATTCACATAACGTCCACACTAATACGTACTATCTACTCGGACCATATGTGAATAATAATAATAAAAATAAAAGGACAATTTATATAGTGCCGTTTAGAGAGCAGACTCTCCTCAAGGATTTAAGAAAATGTATAAGAACGGCATCCTATTTCTAAAAAAAATAAGCTACCAAAATTCATGAATCATTTAATTTAGTAATTTAACATGGGGCTATTACAAGCTTCCGAAACGGGGAAGAAATAGGCAAGCGAAAGGTTGGTGGGCAGAGTAAGCTCTGTATAGTCGAGCTGCGATAATCGCTGACTTTGTGCGGGACGCTTGAAGACTGGGAACAGATGGCCCAAGATCATGGAAAGTGGAGAGCTGTCTGTTCTCGAGCTGATGGCACTTCTATAGCTAGACGTGTGAGAAATAGTCAGGGTGCTGCGAACATGCATCAGCGTTATCAGGCGGCTCAGCAGGATCAACGAGTCTGTAACGTCTACGGAAAGAAGTGCGCGACTAAGACCGGGGTGTTTTTTCACAGAAGATCACACGATTGACGTGGAGGAGCAGCTCTAGATTGACGTTGGAATAGCGATGGGGATCCTTGACTACGAGTCCCAGCAACATATATTTTCACAGAAGATCACACGATTGACGTGGAGGAGCAGCTCTAGATTGACGTTGGAATAGCGATGGGGGATCCTTGACTACGAGTCCCAGCAACATATATTTTCATCGTTCACTTAATATTTTTACTATCTGTCTTTTGTTCCAGGATGGATATAAAATATATCATAGGAGATATGATATGGAATAATGGACCTGAACATGTGATACGGTTGAATTAAAATAGGCACTAAATACCAAAAAAAAACAAAAAAAACTAAGTATGCAGTTTCGTTCTATATGTCATATATAATGAAACTGCATACTTAGTTTTTTTTTTTTTTTTTTTTTGGTACTTAGTGGCTATTTTAATTCAACCATTCATGTGATACGGTTATAAGATATATGAAGAGAGGCTCAGTATTTTTTAAGTGAAAAAAATTTTCAGCTCTTGTATTGTTAAATATATCAAGTTTCGACAATTTAATGAAAACAAAAATGTATTTTATCAATGACGTTTGACGATACTTAATAATTATCTATAAAAATATTATTTCTTTCGACTACCTTCATCAACGTTGAACATTGTTTTCTTCTTCTTATTGGCCACTTTGCACAGATTTCTACTGTAAAGAAAAGTGGGTGTTATTTAATTTATATATAAGGAAGAATATCAAATATAATTATTTTCGTTCAGCTAGCAGTGTCTGCCAAACTGTGTGCCGCAAGAAGTCTCAGGGTTTGCCGCGAAGGAAGAAGCCTCAAAACTGTTTATTTTAAATAATGACTATTCATTTAAATGTACATATGGTATATATTGATAAAATATTAAAATATAAAAAAAAATTGTTACCTACAGTATAATTTCCTTTATTCATATTAAGAAGGTACATTTCCGTTTTAAGGCATTTTTATTTGGTGTGCCGCGGGACAAATCCCATTCACCAGTGTGCCGTGAAGCAAAAAAGTTTGGCAGACACTGAGCTAGACATTGCCAAAAATATATCCGCAGTGTCACTTAGTTGGTTCTACTCTATACCACGCGTAAATGAGTGTTAAGCTGTAACATTCGTTCTATAAGTTAGTTTGTAGAACAGAATATGATTTCTTGCATGTATCGAATTGAATTTATCAATATCATGAAGGTTTAATCCGAAATTATACCATTAATATCTTAAATAATGATATTCTGATGTAATGAAACGTTAATAGGTAATATACGTTATACGAGTACATGAAAATTGGCATTAAAAATCCTTGAAAGTGGAGATCGGTTGTCAATTAACGCCATATTATAAAAAGATGTGCAGCGCGTTTACAGAAAATAAAATTGAAGTAAAGTCCAATAATCATTTTGACATTGATATTAGCACATTAAATTGGCGTTAAAACCATTATTATCGCGACGACCGCAATTGACCTATAAATGATTGAAGGATAACAAATTTCTAATTTGGGTTACAGCGGTTCCGCAGAAACAAGCAGTTGATAAATCAAGTATGATTTATTAGAATTCTGCGACATATTATAAACTTTTTGTTAAATGATCGCGTCACCGAGAAATTATTTCAAATTCACTGTAGCTTTTCATTTCACGTACGCTGTTTCGCGATTAATCATTGTTAGAACAGTAGAACAAATCACAGAGTCACATCAATTGAATAAATTAAACGTATTTAATTAATTCGTTTGATAGAAAATAGTCCGACGAATACTGAATTGGGATATTTCCAAGTTACTCGATATACTCGTAGATTAAAAACTAAATTGAGTATCTTGGAACTTACTTAGTAGATGTCAGGTATTCATATCTAATACGAGTATGTATGGTACATATAATGCCGTGCCCCTTGCCAGAGAGAACCGAGCTCCATACTTTTCTATCCAAGCACAAAAATTTCGCCTCCTCCACTTTCATACATATTTTTGTGCACAATCTTATACTAGGTTAGTCAAAAAGTTTTGAAAGCGGAAATGAAAATACATTTTTTTTGGGGGGAAATCACTTTTATTGCTCAGTATAGTCTCCCATAAGATCAATACACTTGGTCCAACAATCTTCCAACTTTGTTGTCCCATCACGGAAGTGACTTTCTGGAAGGCCTGCAAAATACTCCTCTACGACGGCTATAACCTCTTCGTTTGATGTAAAATGCTTTCCACGAAGGAATTTTTTGAGGTGTGAGAACAGCCAGAAGTCAGAGGGAGCTAAATCTGGCGAATAGGGTGGATGCTGCAACAAGTCGTACCCCAATTCACTGATTTTTGCGATGGTTTTTTGAGCTGTGTGAGCAGGTGCATTGTCTTGATGAAAAATTATTTTTTTCTTCTGCAAACCGGGTCTTTTTTCACAATTTTTTTCATCCAACTGGTCCAAAAAGTCACAATAATAATCAGAGTTGATTGTCTTACCAGTTTGGAGATAATCTATCAATAAAATTCCTTTTGTATCCCAAAAAACTGACGCTAACACCTTCTTGGCCGATTTCTGGACATGAACTCGCTTCGGAGCCAAAGTGACTGGTTCACACCACTCCTTAGCCTCTTGTTTTGATTCAGGATCATGGTGGTAGACCCAAGTCTCATCCATAGTGATGAATCGACGCAGAAAATCCTTTTTATCCTTTCGAAATTGCTCCAAATGTTGCTCAGAAAGTCGCATTCGAACGTGTTTTTGTTGCATTGTTAGCAAATGCGGCACCCATTGTGCACACAGTTTTTTGAAACCCAAAACTTCAGCCAAAATATGCCATGTTGTTCCATATGAGATGCCTATGGTGTCAGCTATCACATCCACAGTCGATCGATGATCTTCCAAAACCATATCCTGTATTTTCGCTATGATTTCTGGTGTTGATGCACTTTTTGGACGTCCTGAGCGTGGATCGTCTTCAACGCTTGTACGGCCACGCTTAAACTCCAAAACCCATCGGTGAACGGTTGGAAATGAAGGAGAAGACTCTTTTAATACTTTCACTATCTTTGCATGGATCTCAGTAGCCGATAAACCTTCCAAAACAAAGAATTTAATCACTGCACGATATTCGGATTTTTCCATTGTTAAAAAATACACTGACACGTCAACTTCAAATGGCTTGTAAACAAAGAATGAATTGACAGATCGAAATGAAATTTTGAGTACGTTCTTATGAAAGATGAACTATTAAAATGGCAAAAGAAATTTTGGTTTTTCTACTGCTCCATAGATGTCGCTTTCAAAACTTATTGACTAACCTATTATTATTCTCATTTTACATTGATACAGCTACGTTTGCTTCGGTTTACCACTTTAATGCACACCTTGCGCTTCTGAGTTATATTCGCTTAGTCATTTTCGTAATTAATTCTCTCCACATGTCCAAACCATCTGAAAGCTCCTTTCTTCATCTTACTTAAAATATCCATGTATGAATTTATTCCGCCTTCTTTCATTCGGTTCATTTTTCTTAGTGCAGACAGAATCTCCAAAGCATTTATCTTACGTGGTGGCACCGACACACTATTATGTATTGTCTTTTTTTTTTATATAGAGCGGATATTTTATATAACATTAAGTGATCCGTTTATCTTATTCCATCTCGCCGCTCTTATGCCGCTTTAATGACCCTTTAAACTCACAATATCCGCCGCCCGCTCTCGTGTTGTTCTTTCGTGGTAAAAACAATTAAATTTTCTCATAAAACTACTAGATATACTTCTTCCACGTTTGACTATATCATACATGACAGAACATCAGAAACATAATGAACATAGAGACAATTATCGACATACAATTACCAATAAACTGAAAATTTCGTAAGCTTTTGCGACACTCAGATACAGAGAATCGTTTTAATAGGTATGGAATTAGACACAACCCTTTTCCTAGTGAAGTGGGTATCCCTATACACAAAATGATGAGTTTGTAAATAGATTATGATGTATTTCTACTCTTCCCTTGGTATTTACATTAAGAAAAATTGTGTTAAACGCGTATGATATATTAAAAAGTAAACAATCGACAGCGAAATTCTTATAATTTATTTCGGAAAATTTAATTGTTTTTTTTTTCGAGTGATGCAAACCCTGATTATGGTACAAAATGTCACCCGATACACTTTTCCTTGTTTTGGCATCCTCTATCCAAAGTCATTGCCCAGTCACACATTTAGGACTGGTCGAAACAATATAAAAAAAAGTTTTTATGGTGGCCGTAGACGATAGTATTTTATCAGGTAAAACTTTTTGTGCACAAATTTAGCTTCAAACCAAACATTAAAGGATCCAAGTACAACTTTTTTATGTCCTATATACTTATTGTAATTTTTTTGTATATCGTCACAATTTTTAGCACGAGATTGTATTTATGTTTTCAATCCTAATCAAAGAATTCGAGTACGACTTTTTTATTGCGTTCTTTATATTGTAGTTTTCATGTACGAGTATATCATCATTTTTAGCACGATATTGTATTTATGTTTTCAATCCTAATCAAAGAAACCGAGTACGACACTTTTTACTGTGTTCTTTATATTGTAGATTTCATATACGAATATATCATCATTTTTTTTTTCAGTATTTGCACCATATTGTATTTATGTTTTAATTCTAATCAAAGAATCCGAGTACGACTTTTTTATTGCGTTCTTTATATTGTAGTTTTCTTGTACGAATATATCATTATTGTTTTCAGTTTTAGCACGATATTGTATTTATGTTTTCAATCCTAATTAAAGAATCCGAGTACGACTTTTTTCGATTGCATTCTATGTAATATATTGTAGTTTTCTTGTATACGATCATCCCTTTTCTTTGTTTTGGCACGATATTGTTTTTATGTTCTCAGTCCGAATATTAAATAATTCGAATATGACTTTTTTCTTTTTACATATTGTAGTTTTCTTGTATACCACTATTTTTATTTTGGCACAATATTATTAGATTTTTAATCCAAATATTAAGGAATGTAATAATAATAATGTAATAATAGTAATAATAATAATAATAATTCCAAGTAAGACTTTTTTTCGATTGCGTTTTATATATTGTAGTTTTCTTGTATATCATCGCTATTTTTTTCAGTTTCAGCTATGTTATATTTTCAGTTTTGTCTCTATCCTGTTAATTTTTCTGCCAGTACCTTGTTTAGCAGCCAATATTGATATGGCAACCCGGAGGATGCGAGTTCGATTCCCTTTGGAACCTAGTTTTTTTTTCTAGATTAGTTTTCACTTAAGGCCTCTTTAACGTCTTTCTGATTGCTTGGAAGGTATTTCCAAATGATAATAATCCTGCCAAGTTGCACTGTAGTGTAATATAGTGTAATATCATAGATGGTAGATGACATGCCTAATCATCTTAATTGACTTTTCTCCATGGATAATACAAAACCAACGAATTTAAGAGGAAAACACATGACTAAAGAAAATTGGATGGATTAAGTAAATTATATTTTGAAACAAGGAAATGTTAATAAAAAAATCTAAAAAGCTCCATGGAGTATTTAAATTCGGAGAGGCGAAAGATGCGTCGTTCAATCTGGTGATCACTTTGCTTACCCCGAGTAAAACGGTGTGATATCACAACCTGGTGAGTTAATTGTCATGTGACAATCTCTTCCAATCATCCAGAAAGATGTTAAAGATGCTTGAAGGAAGAACCCTTTTTAAAAAATAGGATACCAACGGAAATCGAACCCGCAAAATCCAGAAAAAAATTGTCTTTTCAACTAGGCCACGGAGGTATTCTAGTTCGATCTGTAGGAAGTATGTATGTATATATATATGATGTGCTTTGTAATAAAATGGTTACATAATATTTATAGTTAAGGCTTTAACACTGTAGAAGTTTCAAGACATTGTAATTTGTTTAGTAAAACATTGTTTATTCCACTTAATATAACTGTATAACCCTAAAGGTTTCAAGGTTTTGACCTTATCATCAGGCGAGCACACACAAGACTGTTTGTACTCTCCTGATGATGAGGTGAAAAACTTGAAATCGGTAGAGGTATACCGTTATGTTTAGTAGAATGACTACATTTTTAAGGTTTTAATTGACGCTTCTTTGCAGGATGTTGCATATCTTAGAAATCTGACTTGGCACGCCTAGACTCGACATTTTTTTCCTTTTTTAGAATCACATGTCATGATTTATAATACGTTTATATAATACAAAGCTTATTTTAGGTCAATAGTCAGTTAGATTTGTTTTGTTATGTGATTCAGTCCTGCATAAGCACAGCAAAGCGCAGCGCACAAAGTGAATAATTAAGGCCGGCTGAATGGCAATTGATGTGATGTGCTGGATGCGATGCCGGCTGGTGCGAGGAGAGGCATCACTCCCGGCATAGGGGAATCGCTCTGTCAGTATTGGTTGGCCATTACAAATGCCTCAGATGACATATAATTTGTAGAGCCAGAATATCTGTTATCGTTTCATAGAGATCGTTAAAATGTTCAAGTGTTATTATACTCATAAATAGGTTCGTATACGATAACATAGGTTATCCCTCGTGATCAAATATGATTGTCAGCCATCTTGTGAATGGAGGATGCATGTGCATGTATTGGTTTATAGCGAACCAATTGTTGCACTTCAGCGAGCACACATGCTAGACAGAACAAACCCAAAGTTTCTATAGTAAAAAGATAATTTATATAGTGCCATTTTGAGAGCAGACTATCAAGGGCGCTCTAAGTATCGCAAAACTTATACAACTAAGAAATTAACAAAACAATGCAACAATAATATACACCCATACAATCCAAGTAGAAAATCTGTTATTAAGATAAATTCGGATCAATGTTATTTTTGTTATAACCCAATTCTACAACTTATAAATACTATTGTATTTTTATAAGAAAAATAATAAAAAACATTTTTTAAATAGAAGTAATAAGCAAATCCAAATTGTAACATTTTTCAACTATTGAATGCAGAAAGGTGTTACTCCAGTATTCTTATTATAGCTTTTAAAGTTACTTTTTAAACATAGTTACACAGAACACATAATAACAGGAATGTTAAGGCTCTGTAGAATTTGTTCAAGTGCGCCTTTTCTTTAAACTGATTCTGAAAAAAATGTTCAATAACTTCTTACACAGTAGATCGCAAACAGATTAAAGTTACACGAATATCGGCAGCTTTAATCTGCTGCAGGCCTTCGTTAAGCAATTTTATATAGTGCAATTTTTGTGTTGTTTAGTAGCGCTATAATAATTTATGATACGCAGCATATAATCTACAGAAAAATATAAATTCAGATGTAAAACGATCCCGAAAGTGAAAAGCCAGGAATCGAACTTGGGGCACCCGCTTGATTAGTATGATTGTTAACAGTTAGACCACGGCCACCGACTTACTCGTAGGTTCGTATAAAGTAGTCTAGAATGCATGGATACATATTATAAACTCAAATGACTGTATACAACCTAAAAAGTGTGTGAAAAAAACAGCAATTGGCACAACGTGTGTGTGACTCCTGTCTGATTAGGAGGAAGAGATAGGGCAATAGACCCACTAATTGTACATTTGTGCAATTTAGTGCCAAATAAAAAAAATTTAAGATTATTTTTCAACATTTTAGACGGCGATTTTTTTCAATGTGAAAATTTTTATTTGCAAATTATGTCCTAAAATACATATTTTATTTTACATTATCTAAGTTGCCACAATTTATGAGGCGCATGGCCGCGCGGTAACGCGCGGGACTCACGTGCGGAATGCCGTCGGTTCCCGCCCTGTGATACTCCCTTCGAATGACAAAAATATTTTTCCGCCTATCGGGGTAAAATAATATTAATAACTTAAAATAAGGCCGCTTTAACGTCTTTCTGGTTGGTTGGAAAAGAATGCCACATGGCAATAAGCCCACCCGGATGTACTGTATACAATGAAAGTGTAATATAGTACAATGATACAAGCCTTAAGTGTTCAAAAATGCCTTATGTAAAAATCAGACTGGAACAAGTTTTAAAAAAACGATATGCCAATGAATTCAGAATCTGCAACCTCCGGGTTGGAAGACGTGAGTCTAAGTCACATAGATTTAGGTTATTGTATATAACTTTATATGAATGAATTAAAACGAATATTTTTCAAAAGTTTTCATTAAAGAGTTCTTAGTATTCGCATAAAATGGCTAGTTACGAGTATTATGCGAAGAATGTTTTTTAATACAATAATTTAAAAAAATGCATCATAATTAACTAATAAGTATACAGTATATAATTATAAAGTATTCATTTGACGAAAATGACTAACGAAACTTTACTAAAATTAAGCATTTAAATAGCTATATAAAATATAAATGTAAATGAGTAATAGAATTGATAATATATGCCGACGGGCAGATGTCGTTATGGTATTCCTCAAAATATCCGCATTTTTGATGTGGGCATTTTGAAAAGCGTGAACGGGAGATTCTTTGAACCCTTTAATTGAGCTTTTGGATTAAGAACTACCGGAGAAGGCATGTAACTTCCTATCCGTTGTCGTACGTGTTAATAATACTACATCGCCCGAAAGGTAAAAAAAATGACAAAAAGGCAAAAAAACAACGATACTTGGACAATTTTTTAGTCGTCAGCGGAACTGAACCTGAAACCCCCAAGTGGAAGACAAGAATCTTTCTAAACTACACCACGGATGTCGTCACGCGGGTGAATATCGATACTTTCTCTATTTCCCGTTTCAGTGGTACAAACATTACACTTAGTCCGTCCAAAAACTTGCCAATTGGGTAACAATCTTTATTATGTTTCTAGATTTTAGTTTCAGAATTGAGGTTAAGTGGTTGTGTCGAAACAACAGAATGATGTCTCAAAGACAGACATGTTGAAGCGCCCCATAATGTAAGTAAAACTTAAGAAACCACTAGGCCACAGAAATTAACAATTATGTTTAATATTGATTGTCCCATAACATTTTTTGTCTCAAATAGAAGTTCCTTGAAGTTGGCTAACGCTAAAACAGAAGTCTCGGATTTATTATGAGATAAATTTAATTCCGACCAACTCTCTACTATTGTGAAGCCATGAAATCTGCCTTATTACGAAACCTCATCGACCCTCACTCAATCTTTACTTTAATGATGAGATGCAGAAAGCCATACTTCACGCCAAGCAATACATGCCCCAGATATTGAACGTATTAAAGATCCGGCCATAGTGAGAGCATACTAGTTTCTCACCAAATCAGTTTATAATATCCAAATTTCAAATATCTTTCAAGTTTTCGCTGTGAATGGATATTTTAAGAAATCACGTATAAAGTCCTTAAAATATGATACGAGTATAACCGTCTCTGTGTAGCACCTTTTATATATACCTACTATAGGAAATTCCCCCCACTAGGATGATTTTGCAATCACTGTTAACGCCAAAAGTACTATTAAAAAAAGTCAATATAATAAATTAAATATATAAAACGACCAAATTTAGACACCTTTAAGCCACAACTAATTAAAATTTTAAAAATCACAATCGATCTATTAACGGGAAAATTCGTGAAAGAAAATCGGACGTGTGAATATTGTCATAAATTAAAAACTGAGTATGGTTGGATCTGGTGAATTAAATTTTGAAAGGAGTAAAATAAACAGAAGGAACTGTATGCGAAGATGTATGGATGTAGAGAAGGTGAAAGAAGTATGTCGTTATAGAAAAGTTTGAGGGATCTGCCCTCTACCTACCCCAACAGGGAAATGCTGTGATGGTATGTACTACCTTGATCAAAAAGTTTTAGGACCGGCCACCGTGTTGCGCTGTCAGTCACCCGATTGGAAATCTTTTTTTTTGTTAGGTTACCACATCTATCATTGACACTTCCCTCCAAATTTCAGCGTCATAGCTTGACATTTGTAAAAGTTACGCTGTACTGAGTACATCTACCTTTGTGCGTGTTTTCGATTTTTTACAAGTTTGAAAATGGTATCAACGAGTTTGCATTAAATTTTGTGTGAAAAACGGATTTAACGGTCCGCAGACCTTGGAAATGTTGGAGAAGTGTTTTTCGGTGGCACGAACGCTTCAGAAGTGGTCGTGAGTCGGTCGAGGATGACAAACGCAGTGGCAGTCGAAAACCGATGAAAACATCGATAAAATCAAAGAAATGTTGGCCGAAAACCGCAAATTGACCATTAGAGAGCTGGCAGAGGACTTGAACATCGCTTATGGATCCGCTCAAGACATTTTGGTTAGTGATTTGGGCCTCAGACGCGTCGCTGCAAAACTGGTGCCGAAATACCTCAATTTCATGCAAAAAAAGGACCGCGTTGAAATCGCGAAAGACATGATTTCCATGAGTTTTTGACCAAAAACAACACGAATACTATCCAGCAGCCTTCGGATTCGCCTGATCTGGCTCCCTGCGAATTTTTCCTGTTCAACCGACTTAAAAAACCGCTTCGCGGAACGCGTTACAGCACCCGAGAGGATGTCATGAAAAAATCGAAGACGGCTCTGATGGACATACCGAAAATTTAGTACCAGCGGTGTTTCGAGGATTGGATCAAGCGCTGGCGTAAGTGCGTTGCAGTCGATGTGGAGTACTTTGAAGGGGACCATATCGATTTTGATGAATAAACTTGTATTTTCGATTTTATGAATAAAGTCCTAAAACTTTTTGATCAAGGTAGTATATATTTAATACTTCCTTGACAACGAAAATATTCAATGTCTTATTACATTTGTTCATGGTAATCCTCCCACAAAACGGCAAACTCAGCAGAAGTTTGATTGTTCATCTTCATATTTCCAATTGTTAACAAGATATCGTAAATTACTTGAGAAAAAATATAATATAATCAACTAATTAAATATTTTGTCAGATCGACAAAAACGCAAACTTAGAAATAAAAATATTTAAAATACGTGCCCAATTATGTTTATAGCTCTATTAAAGTGAGCAAACAATAAGTCGCCTTGAGGAATCCGCTAATTAGTAGGGAGCAGTTGGCTTATTATTATAAAGAAATGCGTTTTGGCCTTTGTCAATATTTCCTATGTAGAAAATACAGTGGAATACCAATTAGAAAAACTCAATTAAGTCAGATTTTTACATCATAACAGAATAATATTTTCATTGTTTTCCGCAGCGCGTTCGATTCCCGTTGGAATCCATATTTTTAATACAATAGGTTTCCAGTCTGCTTTTCACTTAAATCCTCTTTAACACAGATCTGGTTGGTTGGGATAAATTTTCATATGGCAATAAGCATTCCAGGTTGTACTGTATACAACGAAAGTGTAATACAGCACATTAATATTCTAATAAATAAAGAAACTCGTAAAGAAGTAAATGAATGTTTCAGAAAACTTACTAAATTATTATATGATATTTATTTATGATGTTTAAAATGTGAGAGGTTGTAAAAAAGTCAATCCTACTACCTTTTATATTTATAAAAATGAAACAACAATTTATATAGCGCCGTTTAAAGAGCAGACTCTCCTCAAGGGCGCTCGAACTTACATAGGAAAAATTAAACAACTATACTTTCTGAGATCAATAATTTAATTCACGTGATTTCATCATATTTTCCACGACACGGAGGTGTCTCCGTCAGTGTCAATAGCAGAATTCCTTAACTTGCTCTAATATAACATTGTTCACCCATATATGGTATGATATAGTATTTACTTTTCCTTTCACACTTTTCATGACTTTGGATTTTGTAACATTTTTCAGATGTTTCTCTTCACACCGGTCATACAATTTAACTCAGCCACATTTTCGGCTAACACTACGAGTACCATGTCATTGACAAAAAGAAATCCGCATACATCCCCATTCGACATTTGTACACCACCCATTGACCTCTGTAGTTCCTTCACGCATGGATCTATGTAAATATTAAATATCCATGGTGACATAAAACGTACTTGCTTTACCTCTTTTGTAATATCAACTTATTCAGTCAAGGCACCGTTCACTCAAATAAATTATGAGTAACAACAAAATGTATCATGATTATTATCTTAATGAATGTGAGATAAACTGTATTTTCACGCCTACTTAACATATAATACAGTCGTGAATGTTATAAAATGACAAAACTGATGTTAACGAACCGTGAAATATTGAATTTAGGAAGTGTGTGATATGATTTTAATAATATAACATATTAGCCGTACTTTTGCATAAAATATTAAAATTATTTCATACAATGCTTATAAAAACGATTTGCTCATATAATAAATATTAAGGCCAAAATGGGAAATGTTGCGTGATGGGTCGATTCTCCGTTACATATCTGCGGTAAGGACCAAACATACGACATGCGACACTTGGAACGTTTTCGTGGAACGTGGAACGCCAAGTTATATAGTGCTATTGAAAAGAAAAAAGAAGAAAAAAATAATTTGCTGTAAATATATGTATTGTTTTCTGTATTTTTTATAAAAAAAAATATTGAATATGTATTCATACAATACCATAAGTATTTTGACACACTCAAAGATTTAAAAAAAATCGTCCATTAAATTAATTTAAACTAAGTACTTTTATTACTTGATATAATTGAAAAGAAAATGGAGAAATATTCAGGCGAATATAATCAAGAACAGTTATTTCATTTTTAAAATCCTAGTCAAATGTGTTGTAGCGGACGTATGCGTTACCTAAAATATATGATTTATTTGTAATTGCTGTGTACCTATTGTAATGAAATGTTCCTTATGCGTAGCCTTTGCAATAGTCAGTATAAAAAGTCGATCCACCCATGCAAATCGCATTATCGGTTTCTGGAACGTCTACTGTGTTTTATTTACGACCAACTTCTACCTGCTAAAGAGGAATCTCTTCACCCTGCTACTTTTCACCGGAAAAGCAAGAAGTAAACCGAAATCTCCGAGTATTGAGCGGCAGCCATCCACCTATTTTAGTCTTTGTACCGGTGCTGTACATGAGTCAACAGATTATTAGATCTAAGTTAACTTGATTAACGTGTATGGTGCATACTTTACTAAGAAAAAAAATTTGCTCGAATAAGAAAAAATATGTAACAAACGTGTAATAATCCATCATGCAAAAGACTAATCGAATTGAACGTTGCTTGAGTGCACTTTTTACCATTTCTTACCATACATCTTAAAAGCTTTACGCTCCAATTCGCCGACACGATTTACATTTTGATCCATTGTTTACAAAGATTGATCCGGATTATTAGTGTTTTAGAGTGTTATGTCTACATACGTACGTGAATTCGCACAGTTAAACAAAAACAATAAGTATGTGTAACAAGTTAATGGCTCATTATGAACCTCTCAGACAATGTATACGCGGCTCGAATCTCAATTGACCCGGTGGCCTTTCTCAATCCATCACCTTTGTGTCAATAATTTGCCGAAAAACTACTAAATAAGTCATATTAAACCGAAATGTGAAAAATATAATCAATTTCATATTAAATCGAGCAACTTGATTATTACATCGAAGTCAAATGAAAGTAATTGATGTTTTTTTTTCTTCTTTACATAATGTGAAGTGAAACAGCGATAGTTAATTATGTAGTAGACATGTAATGAATGGCCTTTAAAAAATTTGTCTTGGAATAATTATCCTACATCACTGTTATGCCGTAATCATCTAGATACGAGTATCTGTCCAAACATCAGAGGTTGTATTGCCGATGCCAATAGTATGTTGAATAGTGTACTTGTTTGCCGGCTTTAAGCTTACTTTCATACATTATTCTACAAGAATTAATTTTTAGTGACGGTTAAAAAACTGCCTTGTTTGACTTTAAAAATTCCTTAAAACTTTTAAGATGTTATTTTATTACGAAACCGTTATATATTACTTTACATGTAATATATTTTTTATTATAATTATTACTAGGAAACAAAATAAAAAAAAATAAAAGCGTCTTTCCAACAAGGGTTTAGAGAGGTCGAATAAAAAAAAAATTTAAAACACGGTCGTATTAATTAAAATAAAAATTAAAAACATTCTTTAGAAAAAACTAATGAATATATTTATTCCTTGAATTTATAAAATCCACGTAAATGAAAATTACGCGTTACATGTCAACAGTTCATGACTTGTATCCAATCGAGATACATTTCAATTGTTCATAATACTCATACACACCCCACTAACGCCGCGCTTTTATACGAATAACATATGTTAGATCTAGATATGTGTGATCAAGACTTAAAATAACTTATTGTCGAGCTTAGAAAATAGGATTAGCTAATATCCTCGGTAACTTCATCGGGAATATGAAAATAGGGGAACGGATACAACAGCTCTGGGAAATAAATAGTATGGCTGCAATAAAATATATTCTCATTTGATTTAATCAATTATTGAGTTATTTTAGAAAAGTCAATCTATAATGCAGTTTACACGGAACGAAATTTTACTCTAATACATGAGATAAATCAAATGTCTACATTAAGCCCTCAAATTCAGTTATATCTCGAGATCTTTTTTTGTAAAAAGTCTTCAGAGATGTTTTTGTAAAAAGTCTTCAGAGTTGTAACTCATTACGTTCAAGAAGCGAAACGATTACCGTCATGTAAATGTGGCAATGTTGTCCATTTTCGAGGAATGGGAACAAACGATAATAACGCATTGCGTGCAGCCACGAAGCAGAACTGCTCTGAGCTTTATATCTGTCTGATTGGCGAATTTTAAGGTCAGTAAACATCTGTATTGCTGCTTTACACAATCACACTACTCCCTTGTCATATTCGGATCACGACAGCCAGTGCCGCCACGATGATCAATAACATCATGTTTCTCATACGAGTAATTATTAAAACAGGTTTTTATTCATGCGTTTAAAATACGTAATATTTTTTACACGATGATGCTCACTTCGGCACCGTTTAGTGACGTTGAGCCACCCCAAAGGTTACTAGTGATGAAAAATGGTTTGAAATTGGTGATGAAAAATGTTTGAAGAGGATCTTCATGAATAATAAGCGTTAAAGCATAATAATTAAGCGGTCCTCATTGAAGTCCACTGGTCGTCCGGAACGCTCCATGTTTTTCAGGTCGAAATTACCGTCTTCGAAACACAAAAACCATCGACGAGCTGTCTTTTCATTCATAGCATTTTCGCCGTACACTTCGCAAATATCGCGAGCAGCTTTGGCAGCTTTATTCTTTCGATTGAACACGAACAGAAGGAGGTGTCGAAAATGCTCACTTTCGTCTACTTGACATTCCATTTTGTTTCCAACGTAAAAGCAAACACAATATCTTGTAGAACAGAAAATTTTCTTTTGAATGCCGTATAACATTTACCATTTTGTTTTACTTTTGGTGCTCATTTTTTAATTGGAAAAAAACGGACACAACTTAACACCCAATACTATATATGGACTATCACCTTAGCAGATTTTGATGCTGTCCGATTCGAGCATATATACATATTTAGTGCGCCATTGACTTTGTTTCATATCGCTACAAGCCGTTCGATATCCCTCTTAACTATTCCATCATCTGAGAAAATACTACCCAAATAGCAGAATTCCTCAACTTGCTCTAATATTTCATTGTTACTCGTTCTTTCACACTTTTCTATCACCACGACTTGGATTTTCGAAACATTCATTCTCAGATTACTTTTGATTATTTACTTCGCGTATGTACCAAATTGTCAATCTATTCTAGTATTCGTTTTTGACTTTCTAACCAATATTTCGCGTCATACCGTGTATAAAAATTCCAGACCAAAGGTAATCTTCAAAATTGACAAAGTAATCTTAGATCTTATCAAGATCGTAAGATCTGGTCAGTCTTAATTTTAACAAATCACCTGTCCGTTATACAGTTTGAATACTAAACGCACTGAAACACAGTTAATCCGCAGAAACAAAGTTAATTGGTCTATCTTACCTGGGCGTCTTATTTAGATCGGAACTCACGCATTAACCTTTTTTTCAAATGACTGTTTAATTGTCTAAAAAACATTTTCTTGAAACATCTCAACTGTAAATAATTGTAATTCAAAATCAGTTATATCCATATTTATTTTTAAATGTGCTGAACTATTGTGTTTTTACAATCGCAGTAAGAAACTTGAAGTAAATTAAAAATAATTTCTTTGACACAAATTATGAAATGAATAGAGCTTTAAATAAAAACATAAATTAAAAATATATAATATAAAGATATTCCAAATTATTCAGATTTCGGGTATATATTTGAAACTTACGGTTATTTCCATTTAGCTTTTTGTTACATATGACGATCTCCTAGTTGGTAAGACGGTGAAGCCAACACAGAGTTTACGGGATTGATTCCCGCTGTAACAAAGATTGTTTTAAAAAGGATTCCAGTTTTGTTTTCACATAAGGCAGGCATATCCAACCCGCGGCCCGCTATGTGGTTCGCCAGGGTGTTGTGTGCGACTCGCGAGGTGTTTTTTTTAAGTTATGAAGGAAATAACAATAAGACATAGTTGTTTAATAATACCGACACATTCTAGATTTCCACCACGAAGATTTACATCAAAATCTTATTTAAATGTGACCCAAAATGAAAGTTATATAGTATTATAGTAGACAGAAATTAAAAAGTAAACACAATATAGGCACATATTAATTTTTTACGTGTAATACGTATCCAAAATATTGCTTATATTTATGTATTTATGTAATATGACACTCATATAATGTGAATTGTATTTATATTCATTTTTATATTGGAGCGCATTTGATGATTATTGGCTCTCTAAAAGGATCTGTATTAACTGTTTTTTTTATTAATATTGTTTTAAAATGATATAAAGCAAATTTTGATTTTTTCCAAGTCGAGGATTAACGATTTCATCCCTTAACACTTGAAATAAACTTGAATAGCATTATCATAATGATGCATCTAGTTAAATAAAGAATTTAAAGATGCAAATTATTTTCATTTTACTGACTGGTTTTAGGATGTATGATTCACCGTTTCAAAGTTCTAAAGTTAAACCTTTCAATTTAATGCAGCATGTCAACAATTATCACATTTTTCTTTAAATGCATATTATAATCGAAAGAACTGATTTATATCTAAGTTTTCTAATTTCATAGTTACTCGTATCTAGCGTAAGACATATTTGATAACTTATTTAAGCTTCTTTTTTAATTTTTAATTAGATTTTGTATTGAAAATGGATCAAAAATATTTGTATAAGCAACACCAAACGACTTGCAAAAAGCGAATTAAAAAATGATGCACGTAACACATTGATCAATAAGGCCCGGGACTAACTACTAAAACCACATTTGTTTGCCAAAATTATTCTTTATTCATCAACATAGTCTCCTTCAAGAGCGATACATTCATTCCAACGCTTTCCTAACTTTTCTATGCCGGCCGGGTAGAACGATTTATTTTTAGTTTCAAAATAGGCGTAAGTTTCGGCAATCACTTCTTCATTGGAGCCACATCTCTTTCCCTGGAGCATCTTTTTGAGTTCTGCGAACAGCGAATAGTCGCTGGGAGCTAAATCTGGAGAATACGGTGGGTGCGGAAGTAATTCGAAGTTCAACTCATGCAATTTGGCCATCGTTACCATCGACCTGTGACACGGTGCATTGTTCTGATGAAAAAGAACTGTTTTCTTCTTCATATGGGGCCATTTTTTTGCAATTTCTGCCTTCAAACGCTCCAATAACGCTATGTAATATTCGATATTGATGGTTTTTCCCTTTACAAGGTGATCGATGAATATTATACCATGCGCATCCAAAAATACGGAGGCCATAACCTTCCCGGCCGACTGTTGAGTTTTTGGTCGGTTCGGACGACTTTCACTCAGCTGACTGCCGATTTGATTCCGGAGTATAGTGGTGGATCCAAGTTTCATCCATTGTCACATACCGATGCAAAAACTCCTGTTTATTTCGCGTAAACAGTGCCAAACAGCGCTCTGAATCATCGATGCGTTGTTGTTTCTGTTCCATTGTGAGCAAACGCGGCACCCATTTCGAAAAAAACTTTTTCATGACCAAATATTCATGCAAAATAGTGTAAACACTACCAAATGATATCTTCAGGATGTCAGCTATCTCACGCAACTTTACTTTGCGATTTTCCATCACGATTTTGAGGGTTTTTTATGTTTCCTGGTGTAACAGCCTCATTTGGACGACCAGAGCGTTCAGCATCATTTGTGTATGTACGACCGCGTTTGAAATCAGCATACCACCCGACAAATGGTTGTTTTCGACGGAGCAGAGCCCGGATAACACTTTTCAAGCCATAGCTGAGTTTGAACGGTATTTTTTCCCATTAAAAAGCAATGTTTTATCAACACACGAAATTCGGTTTTTCCATTGTTTTGAAAATAGCAAAAGTAGCGTCACTAAAACCACTGTAACTCAATGACACAATGTCGGAATGTCATGAAAGTTTTACACGTAACTTCTAAAGGTTGGTACTAACTGAGAATGGTATGGATTTGTTATTAGAGGCACCATCTGTTGGTTAGTACCGGTACTTATTGATCGATGTATTATTCATGAATAATTTAGATTCATAATTGAGTCCAGAAATGCGTGCCTACTGTAAAATTTGCAACGTGACAATTTATATACTCTTATCTAATAACTGTTTTAGTGTATTTTAAATCATGTATTAGTTTTGATAAAATATAGCACCTGGAGATCAACTGCCTTGGTTTACTTGGAGAGCTCTGAATAGACTCCTAATAGGGGTGACTAGATGCAAATTGAACATGCATAGATGGAGATTCTTGAAAAAAAGTACCCTTGAATGTGATTGTGGATCACAGCACATGCTGACATGTCCGAACATCGGGGCACGGCCTGATCGTAGCGAATGATAGTTGTATCTGTGTTGATTTCTACTGGAAACACGTGGCATAATCAACAATTGGTGATTAGGACACCGAAATGAATTAATTATAAATTTTTTTTGCTATATTATCCGCTCATTATTTTAATTATTTAAGTACCATATACTGGAAGACCACCCCTCAAAATATATGAGTTAAGAGTAACGATTTACAGTTACATGGAAACATCTATTTTATTAGATAAGGTATTTAAAAATGTCGATTTCCCAATATGGCAACTACTTTTCGTTGTATTATGCCGACAGTACTTGCCGAATTAACGGTCTTATCTGATATGTCACGAGCGCGCGTATTTCAAACATTATAAATTGTATAGTATTGTATTACACTTTCGTTGTATACAGTACAACCTAATGATTTTATTTTCGTATGAACATTTCTTCCATCAAACCAAAAATACTTTAAAACGCTTGTATGTAAAAAGAAACAGGTTTTTGATCACCCATCATCGAGCACGAAACCCTAAAATGCGAAACAAGCATTCTACCTATAGGACACGGAAGGCGTCTAGCATTCTACCTATAGAACATGGAAACAAGCATTCTACCTATAGGACACGGAAGGCGTCTAGCATTCTACCTATAGAACACGGAAACAAGCATTCTACCTATAGGACACGGAAGGCGTCTAGCATTCTACCTATAGAACACGGAAACAAGCATTCTACCTATAGGACACGGAAGGCGTCTAGCATTCTACCTATAGAATACGGAAACAAGCATTCTACCTATAGGATACGGAAGGCGTCTAGCATTCTACCTATAGAACACGGAAACAAGCATTCTACCTATAGGACACGGAAGGCGTCTAGAGCTAGATTTTTGTTTTTTAAGGATAAAGAAAGAAATTAGAGTGAACTTATTAAATTTATGTATTATATCGTCAGGCTTCTGTCACCAAACAAATTGGTGACAAACATTTTACTTTTTTTTATTTAAAAAATCCGATACCATACATATTTGCCTACGATTGTACGAGTATGTACCAAATTTTAAATATAATTACGCTTCCCAAATTTCCCATTATGTATTTTCGTAAAATGGATTTAGAGATAAACCTCACTGTGATAAGATCTTACATAACTCACAATATTATCTGCGTATGAATTAAATGTCTGCCCATTACACTATTGATTTTAGCAAAGGCCTCGTTGGTGAAATTGTATGAATTCGTTTGCAGCTTCCGGTAATTGTAACGGGATTATGACTCGATGGTCGAGGTGTATGATTCCTGTATAATTAATTAATTTGACAAAACAATATAATTTCCATTTCAAATTCAACCAGCAGTGAAAATAATATCATGGGTAAAGCTCGATGACCTCTCGTGGAAAATCAATGGGTTTATACTGAAACGTGAAATAAAAACACCACCGTACCTATATTCGATGGTACCTATCGACTGTGCCTATATTTGATTTATTTTAATTTCTATGATATACACTTCCGTTGTATTTAGCACAACCTATCGATCTTATTGCCATGTGAAAATTACTTTGGTTGTTCTCAAATATGTCCACATTGACGTACGCTGTGGCCCAGTTGACTTATTAAAAATAAATTTTTAAAATATAAGGTAAAATTTAATTAAATTTTTTTTATTTAAAAAATTATAATTAAAAAAATAAATAAAAAAACTTGGAGACACATATTTAAGAGTTGGTGGTCCCATTTCCGTTGGTACCCATTTTTTACAGTGGGTTCCGTCTGGTTTCAATCGAAAACATATTTTTGTTTGATTGGAAGAGATTACCACATTGCAATAAACCACTCCCATACATCAAAGTTGTCACCAAAATACTCTTATAGACAATTTTGATTCTGACCGATTCGAGTATAAGTATGAAATTATAGAAAACACACGAGTGACACGGGTCCTTTCTCTTTATAATGCGGTGTTATCTGCAATATTTATGCAATAAAAACATTACTATACGAAGTAAATAAATCGTTACCTTCAATCCAAGTTTGATGAATCCCTGCAGAGCTCCGAGGACAACTCCCTGAAACGAGATGAGTTGCGACTTGATGTGGCGTTTAATAAAGACTGAAATCTGAGATCGTGGCGAGGAAGAGTAGAAGGTTGTCGAGCTGCACGGTTGGCCCTGCACGACCTGTGGTGAAATGCAGATGCACGCCCCAGCACCGAACTCTGATTAACCTTTGCACAAAAACAGAGACTCGCGACACGATTTCAACTTTATCTTACTAACTCATCTAGTGAATGTCATGATTTAGTTATCGTATTACGAATAATATTATTTAAGTTGAGCAACCTGAATATATTATATGTCGACAATGCAAAACTCGACGAAGTACGTGAAGAACATAGACGACTTCCATGAGCAAATTTGTAAGACGTCTATCTTCCCGATTGTTCAACATCTGTTGGTGCCCAGATATGTTTTTTTAATAATTTTAGTTTGCTTTTCAGTTAAGATAACTTTAACATATTTCTGGTTGGTTGCAAGAGATTTCCAGATTACGATAAGCCCGCCAGGTTGTATTTTATACAGCGAAAATGAAATACAATATAATATGACTTGTTAGATAAAAAAGGTCTTGTCTGAAGAATAACGCAAAAAAATCAAGCATGCAGCTCTGAGTATGGGGCTCCCTTTGGTGTGCAAATATCAGACAATTTCAAAGTACTCGTATTCTTCGCCTTCCCTACCTTCATTATACTCGGTGGAGTCTGCTTTGCAAGTCCTCTCTTTAACAGCCAGTTGAGGACGGGATTCTCGGCCACTCCCAATACGTCTATTTGTTCTTCCACAAAGTCCTCTCTGAATATAGTTAAAAGCTACAAATCCTTTTAAATATACTAACTAGTTGGGAGAACTTACAGTTCTGATGGAGACACTACGAATATGTCTACAGTGACTACGATCCCACACTTACTTTTTAGTGCCTTTCAATCAACGACCCGGTATTTCCAAATGAAGCGCGGCATTTGTATTGTATTACGCTTTCGTTGTATACGATACAACCTAGTGAGCTCATTGCCATGTACAAATATCTTCCAACCAACCATAAATATGTTAAAGCGGCCTTGAGTGAAAACCAGACTAATCTGAGTTTCAACGGTAATTGAATCTGCAGCCCCCGGGTTCAATGACAGGTGACTTACCAAATTGGCCACAGAGGTCATAATTTGACATCTTTGCGTTATAATTTACACGGCTTCAATTCAAAAGATTTTTGCAATAATTTGATCGCATCTCATTCTCCGAAGTTTCTATAGACTAGATAGAAGTGAATTCCACAATTATATGTTGTATCCAATTGACTAATTTTATGAATATTTTTATATACTCGTACATACATTCCAGTCATCTTGGTCAATTATCGATAGCTATCGCACGAACTTTTTCCGGAATTTCGGAAGGCTTAAGACATAGAAGCCTTAAAGAGGCTTTTGAAGTTGACATTCGAGAGATGCTATAAAGTAATGGAACCCCCTGGGCATCTTCTGTCAATCAAACTAACATTTATGTTACGCGGTTTCGGGGCACTGTAAAATCATTATTGAATTTACAATACCCCAATTAAATACAAATTGCACTTTCAAATACCCAATGAGCGAAAATCATATTAGGGTATTTGAATACCAAATCAGAATATGCTATTTTCATGAAAACATAATGATATTTTTTCATAATGTAGGATTATAAAGTAACTTGAAAATTATACATTTATAACTAAACTTGTACGGAAATGAATGTTATCGTTAGAGACCGAGACAAATATATTACTATACTATAACATAGTGGAGACATGCAAGAAAAAAGAGAAATACGTATCGTATTTTCTGGTAGAAGTTCTCCAACATTCAAGAAATTACCACAATGGTTAAACTAGTATTTTTAGTACTATCTACAAAATAATAAGATTTTGTAGGATTCATAAGAGGAAGATTGTGAAGGACGGATGTTGAATGATTTCATTCAAATTGTGGAGATTAATAAATAATTCAAAAATATATATTTTATGAAGTTATTTCAGGTATTATTTAAAATAGTTCATATTTATAATTAAGCTTTCGTAAGAAGGTTTAAATTTAAAAGTGTATTAATTGTTTGAATCGTAAGAAGTTAAATAAACAAAAGTTTGCAAAGTTCCCTATTAAAAAAAATTAAGCATTTTTAAGAAAGCTCTGCAATTTTCGCGAGCTTTTAAAGATAATTACATTATATGTTAAATATCTTTAATGCCCTTAAAAAGCATGGAAATAAGATTATTAATAAAATAAATAATTGATAAAAATCATAAATTCAATTTTCTTGAGGACATTTGCGAATTTTGGAACGGTGCAGTTAAGTTTCAAACAAAACATTATTTAAGTCCAATTTATTTCGAAAAGTCAACCCTGAGCACTTAAGAGCATTATTTGTTTTTTTCTGGTCGCTATTAATAATGGTTTTAATACATATTTATATGAAACACTTTTCATTTCATCTAAAAAGCGGTCACAAAAATATAGTATTGTAGTTTTTTCGAAGTAAATTGATTTAACATCGAGTTAAAACATTAAAAGTAAATAACTGAAAAAAAATCAAAATAAACCTCAATGGCAATAATTAAAACACTGTGATATAAAATTGGTAAACAATGAATTAAACATTCTTACCAAAACTGATGAAAATCTCGTTTGAATTTATATAATTGATTTTCTATATTTGTTGCACAATTTTGGGACTTCACTACACAAAACTTAATAAAATCATTTTAAATTATATCAACTAATAATTCAATAAGAGTTTCAATTGACACACAATAATTAAAAAATCACAGTAAATATAAAGTCATCCCATACAATGAAAACAGTTTCACATTCAATCAACACCAACATTCGACGTTCAAGTCCCTGCCAAAGACTGTAACCCCGATAAAATCCGACCAATTCTGACAGATTGAAAACAAACTTCTTTAAACGCTTCCGTGGTGTTGCTAGTTATAGAAAATTAACTATCGCCGTAATGTTTTTGTTAATTTCGCTATTTTGCTTTTCGAGTGATACTTATAAGTTCTATTAACATAAAATTAAACGGAAATAGTAATTTTATTTCATATTTCAAATATTTATTTAATAGTTAAAGAGCTTTTAATCTAGATTAGCTGGATTTAAAAATATAAATGGTGCCCTTCAAACAAATTAAAATAAACAAGCCTAGTTACAGTCTATCAAAAAAGAATCGCAAATTAATGAGGGCGCTGCAATCGCCTTATTGGCAACACCATAGTTGTGTACATCTGATTGCAAAAGTGACTAAACCACAAAAAAATGTCGGAAAAAATAAACACTAGCCGTTTTGATGAACTTACCTATAATATAAAATTTAATATAAAAAGAGTATAAATGGGATTTCTCTATATTCCGTTGAATTTCTGAGTTAGCAAAATACTTTTGCTTAAGCTAATTAAGGAAAATTTGAAATAAATTTTGAAAGTTGTTTTAAGTTACCCGAAAAGCATTGCTTTTAAAAAAATCGGATCGAGATATCAAACTCAATACGAAAATTCTTGTTTTTTACTTGACCCAATATCATTTAGTTTGTAGCTCAAAATTCTTGATATTATATGATTTACTACAAAAAACTCAATCTTCATAGGGAACTACCAAAGTTAGAGCAAAAATAGATTTTACTAGAAATGAAAAATCGAGATAAAGTTCATGAAATATTTATTAAATCAAAACTAAAATAATTATGTTTAATCATAATCTGAATCCAAAAATTCGACAACCAAAAGAGTAGACTCGTTTTCTGCCAATTCAACATCAAACTCGTCTTCGCTGTCGCTGCTATTATCATTTAGATTTATGACGAGGTCATCCAAATTCCCATATAGTGGTCATAGTATTTTTTTTCTCTATTTTTTCTACATGTTGGCAACAATTTCTCCAATTTTCAGTGGTTATTGCACTGAATGCAAGTTCGACGAGCTCTTTTACATTGCTAAAACTCCCGGTATTTTTTTGAGCGACTTTCCGTTTAGCCAAAGCCGATATCAGTTCTATAGGATTTAAGTCAGTGGTAAGGTGGAAGTCTAACCAAATACTATTTTCTCAAATACTCATGGCTACCACCAAATTCCATGTCTTATTTTAGAATAGCCAGCAAACTTCCAAGTGTTGTCACTTCTTTGCGTACCGTATAAAATAAATGTACCCGTTGGCGAATGGCACAGATATCGAAATTGTCCAATTTTTTTAGGACGACCCTTCCTTTTTTGCCTGAAATTGTGTTTTTCCCCCATTTTCTTCGTATTCTTTAATACATCGTCTAACCATACTTTTTGATTTACCTGTAAATAAAAAAAACACATTAATGCTAATATAAATAATAATTTATTAAATAACATTTATAAAACGACCCATTAAATAAAACGACGTATTCGTATTATATTATGGTAACATACCCTTTATCTTCGTAATATAACTCTTATGATGAAAATATAAATCTCAACAATTTTCATGAAAATTTGGGTTACACCACTTGTACGTGTACAGAGTCCATATTTGTCAAAACAGCTGTCAAACTATGCACATGTAAACATAACCTCAGAAATGATATATTTTAAACAAAAATCAACTCGAAATATGTGTGAATGATTTCTCAACTTGAAAGATTTTTAATAATTATTTAAAAAACACAAACACATACCAGTCCCACTAGCAGTTCGCTCGTAAACGTCACTTATATTAGGCGAGGGTCTTCCCGTATGATATTCTTCTAAACAATGCTGAATAACGTCACTCGTCCCACTACATAGAGTTTTATTCATCTTAATGGTGTTTTGTATATAATAACAAATGTGTTTGACAATATATACCCAATATCACTAGAAAATTTGAGTTTAATCCATGCGACCACTGACAACAAATATGACATGACAGCCAATTTTGGTGTTGCCAAGCTGTAATTTTTTTAGTTCCAATTTTATTAATTTCTACTTTTTCTTGACATACTGCATCTTAATATATTTTTTTAATAGTTTGCTTTATCGCATTGAATAGACTTTATCTGAAACGTCACATTCTGAATAATTTCGGGCACTATAGAAAAAGAGCATTGTAGAAAAATTATTAGTTTTATTTCTTGGATAAATATTTAGGATTTCCCTGTTGTTTATTTTCCTTTAGTAAGTTGTTTGCTGTTACCATGTCAAATATTTTGATAATTTTTGCAAATGCGATAAGTACAAAGCTGTTTTCTAAGTGCAGTTTAATAGAAGTGGTCAAATAAATTTGAATAAGCGACATAGGTAAAAATTAACTTGTTATTAATTTTCCATTAATTTATAGTCCCATGGCTGAATGTATTGTCCAAAACTTCTTGAATATTTAGTACGATAGTAATATCGCACATCTTCGTATACTTCTTTTCTTTAAATTATTATTGACACAAATCCCCTTCTTTATAAGATGGAAAGTCTAAATTACTTATAATAATACAATTGAAAGTTTAGTTTTATTAACATATATTTTATTGGCTCGATATTTTTCAGGCCGTATGTATCTTAAAATTTGGATATACAAAAGCTCGTCAACCCATAAACCGATTATCATGAAAAGTGACAAATATATTCGTAATATAGTATAAGCAAAAACGTAGATTACTATATATGAAATTATCGAACTCAAAATAAAATTTGAAAGATGTGTTTTAATGAGATGAAAAACAATAGTTTTTTTAAAGAGATTTATACTAACGTAAAGCGTTGTTTTTCGCCATTAATGCAATGGTTTTCAATGTTTTTCTGAAAAATACGTGTACAATTTAATGACAGTTTTTTTAAATGTCGTTTATTTAATACAATAAATACTTATTTAAAAGTTAAATTACCCTTTTTAGAGAATTTAAATTAAATATTATCTTAAGAATAAGCACCTAATTATTTTATTCTTTATTTATTTACTTACTTATATAGGTTTAAAAAAATATAAAATAGACATCATCTATCTCTCTGCAGTCCGCTCTTTCAACATTGTCATCCAAAATCTGGACAATTTAAGATATTTAATTGTTTACAGGTAATACAATCCGAGTTTTGTCTATGGTAAATAAGTATAGATTTTGTATTCTTGTCGTCCAAATGTGTGTAGCTTTGATTCCTATTTTCAGGTTCTCGTGGCATTGTTATTTTTCGTTTCAAAATATTAATTTCAATACGTTACGAATATGAAAGTTAAAGTTATCAGCAGAAATCCTGACGATTATATCCGCCAAACAAAAAGGGACATTCACAGAGGTAAAGTGCTAAATATAAGTTGATATCTATGATATAAAAGATAACCTCTTGACTTTTACTAAAATAAAATAATAATATTTGGAACATATCGATGGATGGCGAGCCAATTAAACCATTGATTTTTTACAAATCACTTAGCTTATTCCAAATAACATAAAATATGTATTACGAATAACATACAAAATATGTATATTTTAAGAAAAACATATAAATACATGTGTTGTCTTTTTTTCATTTTATCGCCCAAAGCAGTTGAAAAATACAGAACCAGACAAGTTATTGTCTTTTAAGGTTTACAGGTTTGAAGCATTTGATATTGACAACTCTTAAAATAGTTTTTCGTTTTATAGAGATACATATATTTTTCACTCCAGTACACAAGAAAAAGAAAATGCTCAAGTTAAATATTAATATATTGCTTCACATGCAAGAGATTTTGCAGATACGAACCCTATAAAATAATAACAGCATTCCGATCAGCATCTTATAATAAATATGACCAGTCAAATTTATATATTTTTTTTAAAAGTTCACATGAAAGAACCTTGGACAAATATGGCTCCACTCTCATTTAATTTTTTCATTGTTTCTGTAGTACATAAATGCATAAACATTATTGTAAGTTTATTAAAATGATTTATTTGTTTTGTTTAGTTCCGAGAAATTATGATCCAGGACTACACCCTTTCGAAGCACCTAGAGAATATGTTCGAGCATTAAATGCAGTCAAACTTGAAAGGGTGTTTGCTAAACCTTTCATTGGGTGTTTAGATGGGCATTCAGATGGAGTGTCTTGTATCGGCAAGCATCCGACAAGATTATCTTTAACAGCTAGTGGTGCCTTTGATGGCGAAGTTCGTCTTTGGAATTTACCTACATTAAAATGCACCAGGAATTTTATGGCCCATGAAGGATATGTCAGGCAAATTTGCTTCTTACCAAATGGCCAAAGATTTATGACAGTAGGAGATGATAAAACAATCAAAACATGGAATATAGATGGACCAACTGAAGGAGAATCGGAAGAACCTATAGATACCATTCTCAGCAGATCAATGATCACTGGTTTGTCACATCATAGGACTAATCCTACTTTTGCTACCTGTGGTGAATTGTGTCAACTATGGGAAGAGACCAGAAATGAACCAATAAAGACATTCCAGTGGGGTATTGACAGTTTACACCATGTGGCTTTTAACCAGGTAATTATAATTAAAATTCCAACCAAGTTTAGTTACAAATCTGTCATAGAAAATTATATATTAAAAAAAATAAACTAATGAATTCAATGAACTTTTCATTTTAACAAATTTGAAAAAAATAATAAAGATGATGAATATGCAGTGACAAATAAATAATACAATTATTTTGAAACGGAATCTTGAAGCTGGTGGCAACTTTTCTGATGACTGGAGATCAATTCTTGATCCACAGATATGGCTGTATCAGCAACTCCGCATTTAGTCCGGGCTGAAGGTTATCCACACCTCTCTCTTTCTCTCTCTTAATTCGAGGTCCTCAGGCCAATTTTCATCACACACCTCTCTGGCTCGACGAAGCACTTGGTGCCACAGATTTGTATCCTTGGTGTATTCTTTCCACAATTCAAAATCTACATTGCAGTCTCTTTTCTTTAAGAAGCACTCCTGCTGATAACATACTGGTGTGATTAAGGAATTCCTCATTAGTAAGCTTGTCTTGCCAAGTTACACCAGGTATTCAACAGAAACAATATGTGTGGAAGGCATTTAAAACTAAAAGAGAGTGCCAAGGACACAAACTTGGTACACCTAAACTTTGGTTTTCAAATATAGATTCTTATGATATAAAATCTATTTATCTTGTATATATGTCTTCTATCAAGTGCATAAGCAAAAAGTTGAAATGTCTAGAGTAAATCAAATTCAACTATATGGAAAGTTCAAAATGAATACGGTGTCCATTACTTCTTAGGTACGAGGCATATGTTGTATGTTTATTATTGGTTATTATTATACTATAATCTATTTTTAGGTAGAAACCAACCTTCTCGCATGCTGTGCCAGTGACCGCAGTATAATTTTATATGACAGTAGAGAGACAGGACCCGTGCGGAAGGTAGTCATGGAAATGAGGTCAAATGCGTTGTGCTGGAACCCCATGGAAGCTTTTGTTTTCACAGTAGCCAATGAAGATTATAAGTAAGAATTTTTGTAATTTTGAGATACTTATGTAGAATGGTAGTTGTTGAATATGGTTGCATTTTTTTTTTATAAATGTCATCGGCCATTAAAAAAGGTTACAAGAGTAATATACTCAAATAAAGTATGTCGAAAACATCCACAATTTTCTCTTGCACTTTATAATCCTTAACTACTGTCATGTTGATAAACATATTTTCATTTTATACAAGTATTTTATCAATACAGGTGCACTAGCAACGTTTCAACTTGTGATACTTCACATTTACAATAATTTTTAATAGGCGCCACACCAAACCCCGTCTTCAGACACTTGCATCACAGTAACGATATCGCAGCGACATGATGCTGCTGCCATATCATACTTTACTCGTACTATTGCATCATTGCTTTAGATATGATAGAGAACCTAACCATGTCATGAGTGCAGGGTATGACGTGCCTCTATACATACTTCATGATCAAAAATATTTTATTCCTACTTTTAAAGATAGATTCGAAATTTTGTTTCTTCATTTTACTGAAACTTACATCTCTTTTATGAATATTTTTAAATAAAGTGACGTAAACTCATTGTTTATATTTTTTCAGCTTGTATTCGTATGATACTCGCCATTTAAAAAATCCAGTAAATATTCACATGGATCATGTGTCTGCTGTAATCGATGTTGATTATTCTCCAACTGGCAAGGAATTTGTGTCAGCCAGTTACGACAAGACTATCAGGATATTTGAGTCACCGAAAGGTCACTCTAGGGATATTTATCACACCAAAAGAATGCAAAGGCTCACTTGTGTCAAATGGTCATTGGATAATAAATATATTTTAAGTGGATCTGATGAAATGAATATTAGAATTTGGAAAGCCAAGTCATCAAGTAAACTCGGAGCTGTAAGTATATTTCTAAGTATTTTCTTCTCTTGTATGTTGCTTCCCCTTAACAGTTGGATTTTTAACACAATGACGAACTGTAAACTAATAAATTCTATTCGAAAATATATTCCGTTCGGAGAAAACAACTTGAAACAAGATCTGCCCAAACGACGCTCGGGAGAAACACTCCCAACAAGTTGAAACAAGATTTGCCCGAACGAGGTTTGGGCTCGTTAGTATAAAAAGAAACTTCGTGTCCGAGTCCCGCTCGGGAAAAACTATCAAGTGGTTAATAATCCCACTAATGTTACGGATATTTTGAAAAGTGTAGCTAGGAGGCAACATTATCTTCACCACAATTAAGCAAGCCTACAAGCTTAAAACCACTGGGTTATGCACATCACTTGTGGCTCGGTATATGTTGGTAATGCTACCATACATGAAGATAAACTACCCTGCTCTACTTACTTCCACATGTCTAGCTAGCAATGAAATTTTAAGTAGACTGGGATCCTTTTTATGGGATACATTTGATACTAAAACTCCTATATGGAAGACAAGCATTCTGCCAATTAAGCTAGACGGCGTTTACATTCAGAAAATGAATGAGGATTTGAGTTCTTTAAACTTTTTTAATTTGGTTATCATAAATATAAATACTTTATAAAGTCATAATGGAGACTAATAGAGAATGTCCATGTAAGTTATAAAAAAATCTTTATCTATTTTATGTGAAATCAAGTATAAACTGGATCATCTTTACTTTTTAGCTAAAACCTCGAGAGAAGGCTGCTTTAAATTATTCAGAAGCTCTCAAAGAAAAGTTTGCTAGTCACCCTCAAATAAAACGAATTGCACGCCACAGGCAAGTGCCTAAGCATGTGTACAATGCTAGGAGGGAGCACAAAGTCATCCGGGAGAAGAACAAGAGGAAGGAGGCTAACATAAGGAAGCACAGCAAGCCCAAGTCTGTTCCATTTGTTTCAGAGAGAAAGAAACATGTTGTTAAAGAACAAGAATAAAATATTTTTACTCTATATGGACTTCTATTTTCCCTGTACATTTTCTCCTAAGAATATTTTATCTGGACATATTTATATAAAAAAAGACAACTCCAAAAAGCACATTTTTAATTTATTTGAAATATTGGAAAAGCGTAGATCTATCTCGTATATCAATCCAGTTAAAAGGATATTATTTCGTGATTTGCATTAAAACGTTATGTTCCATACAAGTGGCATATTTCCTTGATGGTTTATGTTCTCTGAACAGGTTAAATGTGGGTTGGGTTCTTTTTTTGAATAAATACATAGGTCTGTAAATATGAAACCGGATTTTTTTTATAGAAAATACACATTTATTGTATGAAAATGGTAAAAAATATTTTATTTAAAGTATTGCCCATCGCTAGCTACACATTTTTCCCATCTCTGACAATTTGTGGATGCCACGCCAAAAAAACTGTTGTACCTTTGAGGCAAACCAATCATCGAGCCATTTTCGTAAGAAGTGAAGCGCTTCTCAGCAAGTGCGTGTCCCATTGATGCAAATAAGTAGTAATCGGATGGAGCCAAGTCTGGTGAGTAAGCTGCATGCGAAAGTATTTGCCAACTAAATGCCTCAATCATTTCCTTGACCGGTTTTGCTGTGTGCGATGGTGCATTATCATGAAGCAAAATCACTTTGTGTTGCCTCTTTTCATATTCTGGTCGTTTTTCACGCAATGGTTGGTTCAAATCCATCATTTGTTGTCGGTCGCATTCAGTATTAACGGTTTCGCCAGGTTTTAGCAGCTCATGATAGATAACACCCTTCTGCACCCACCAAACATATAGCATTGTCCTCCGTCCATAGCGATTTGGACTTGCAGTCGATGTCGCTGGTTTTTTTGGAGTTACCCATGATCTTTTACGCTTAGGATTCTCGAAATATATCTATTTTTCATCGCCAGTCACAATTCGATGCAGAAATGTTTTTCTTTTGTACCTGGCGAGCAACATTTCGCAAGTGGTTTTTCGGTTTTCCTGCTGTCTTTCATTCGGTTCATATGGAACCTATTTGCCCACCTTCTGGATCTTTCCCATGGCTTTTAAACGTATGGAGACGGCTTTTGGTGTCACATTTAATTGATCCGCGAGTTGTTGTGTTTTGAGCATCATCCTCATCCAACAATGCTTGCAATTCGGCGTCTTCAAACTTTCTCGGTGGTCTTCCACATTCGTTTCTCATGTCAAAATCACCACTTTTGAATTTTTAAAACCACTCAAAGCACTGTGGATTTACCAAGAGCATGCTCACCGTAAGCTTTGACAAGTATTCGATACGATTCTGCAGCAGTTTTCTTCAAATGGAATCAGAAAAAATCAATGCTGTCCGCAAATCGTAGTTTTCAGGCATAAAAACAGACATGTTCAACGCTATGAAAATATATGTAGTTGTATTAAATTGTATTGTTGTGAGTCAAAAGTCTTTGACAAATGTAAACACAAGAAAAAGGCGCCAATGACGCGGTTTGACAGTCACTACATTGACAACTAGAGCCATCTATGAGCAAATTCCAGTTTAAATTTTACAGACCTGGTATGTGATAATCAAACCCTAATAGACAAGTGGTCTATCGGTCTAGTGGCCACAGAGGTTATATAATTGATATTATAAAACACCTTAAGCTAATTTCCAAAAATGGACAGTAGTAAAGTGCTTGTATCTTTATTATGCTGACCAAGTATATCGAAATATAGTTCTTTTTGCATTGTCAAATGGTTCTCAAACACAGGCCTCTTTACATCTTTCTAATCGGCTAGTAGATGCCCGCGAGCGTTCCAAAGTATACTGAATCTATGGGAGTACTTTTTCAAAGTACGACATATTAAGTACATTTTCTTTTGATGGCAAATATATAGAATATAAAGATGTTAAAAATATACGGTTATAAAAGCATATGTAGCCATAAATATTGGTGGTGGACTGCAATGTTCCGAGTTCAAAAGGCCTTCATCCAGATCGGTCCACAATCTACGAATCCCATGCCAGGCGAAGTCTGTGAACTCCCTATCATAACATCGAAGTATAGTATAAGATGTATGCCCGATTTGTTGAGTCCCTTATGGGTGATAAAACAGACGAGCTACCAGGTGGCAACTTAATATGTGACCTAACTATCTTCAGCACCTCACTGTTACTGTGGAAATTATAGACTGCTTTAGTGTCCAAAGACGAACTGTTTCATTCATCACATGATCATACCACCTGACACCCAAAGTCTTCCTAAGCCATCTATTTTCAAAACTGAGAAGTTATCTTTTGGACCATGGCTATGACATGTCCTTTACTGTCCATGCAGTGAGACTCTGGAATCAGTTACAAACCAATATAAGACTCGCTCCGTCCTTGGCATGCTTTAAGAAGCGACTGAAAAACGTCTTAATTTCTAGTCAGTAAAATAACGTATTTCATTCCTGATTTTTCCTTTCCTCTCTACCATCCCTTCCTTTCCTTTTGATTGATGATATCTCACTTTATATGAAAAAGAATGTTTGGGTGACTGTCCGTCTTTGTGGGGTTCGTGGGCATGTGCTCACATATATGTTTATGGATTTCGTGGGGATGGATAGTCATTTGAATGATTTATGTGACCACGTAACTTGCTTCATTTACTTTTGTCTGGTTGATTGGAAGAGATTGCCGCCTGGCAATAAGCCCGCCAGATTGTATTTGCAATAAAAGTGTTAAATAAATAAATGATAATGTTTAAATCTAGACAAAAAAATAGCCAAGATACAGGCGCCAAACAGCTGACACTTTATCTCCAAACTACACTCTGAGGAGTCCCATATGGTTTTCATATTGTTAAATGTACCACTAGCAGCACATATTCTATTAAGCAGCTCATTCTTCAGACACCCATTCCCAGTTATTGTGGCACCCAAATATTTTAACTCTGTTCACAGGGACACTTTATGAACAGGAGGGATATCCTTATCATGGCAAGAGTCCCTACACATCAGCTCCGTTTTCTCAGCATTTATATGGAGGCCAACATAGAGAGATTGGCATCTGATTGGCTGGATACCATCTATACATGTCTCAAATGAATTAAGAATGACAAAGTGAAAGATCCATGGAAGAATGAAATTAAGTAATTTTAACAAAGAATGGTATAGCGAGTGTCATGAGAGCTTGCACTTTTTAACACATTGACAAGTTTAGTGCGTAATATACAAAACGTGTCAGTGTATTAGTAAATATCTTTGCCGTGGTTGGTTGATGCGTTCCGTCAGTATGAACTGACGTTTGAAGCGGGCGCGCGCAGTGTTTATTTGACGAAAAATACCGTGACCATAATGTCTGAAGTTGGGAAAAGGAAGAGCATTGTGTGGACAGGCTAAAGAAGTGGTTTTGAATGTTTATAATTACATCAAGAAATGACGGGACACTAGTGAGGAGGTAAATATTCATGATTTTTATTTATTCTTCAGTGAATCACCTTAGGAGTAGTTAAAATTTTTACAATATTTATAAATACCTAATACAATAAAAAAAAGCTTAGTTTAATTTATTTTTAAAAGATAATGAATTAAATAAACAGTAATATAATATTAGTTTAGCTTGCAATCATATTAATTTATGCCATATTAGATATATAATAATCATTTTCGGCTATATGAAATAGTTATTGTGTACGAACATTTTTTATCAAGAAGTTTTAATAATATTTTTTTCCTTTTTTTCAGAGAATGATTCTTATTAACGAAGTTTCGATGGCAACTGGGGTATCGCTATGAACTATCAAAACGATAACATATTCCTTTAACAAAAACTGAAAAGGTGATGCCATTAGGTGTCAAAAAAAAAAACAAAAAATCGACAAAACAAAGTATCTGTAAACAGTTTTGATGAATGTGTAATAAGGAGGTGTATATGTTGAGTTTCACATTAAAGAAAAAATGTTGCCTACAATCCCAAAATTATTTCCAATGTTGCAAGAATCAATTAATTTTAATGGATCCGAGTCAACCCTGAGAAGAATAATAAAAAAAATTGATTTCGTTGGCATGCAACGCAAGACAATTTAAATATTTTGAGGGAAAAACCAGACATAGTATTTATGGTAAAAAAATATATTTAAAAGCACTCAAACAATACCGAAAAGCAGGTAGAAGACTCGTGTACACGGATGAAACATAACATATGTTCATACTAGCCATGTGTCATCGAGAGCACGGATGAATCTGAAGACGGACTTCGAAAGCCTATTTCAAAGGGATCCCGTTTCATTATTGTATATGCTGGAAGTGAAAAAGGTTTCAAACCTAATGGTCTACTCATATACAAATCTCACAAAAAAACCGGAGACTACCATGATGACATGAACTACAAAACCTATCAGAAATGGCTTACGGAAAAACTTATTCCCAACTTAGAACCGAGGTCTGTGGTGGTAATTGATAACGCTTCATACCATACTAAAGTAATGAATCCTGCACCAACATCAAATTCTAAGAAGGCTGACATGATTCAATGGCTGACTTAGAGGAGTATCCCTTTTTCAAGTGAAATGCTTAAGCCAGAATTATATCGGTTAATCTTAAGACACAAAAGTGTATGCAAGGAATACGCCATCGATAGGTTATTTCAGAATAATGGACACAATGTTTTACGGCTTCCACCTTACCATCCAGATATCAACCCAATAGAAAGTTTGGGCTTTTATCAAGGGATATGTGGGCTCTAGAAACACTGATATGACGTTGAGTTCTGTCGAAAGGCTGGTCAGAGGTTTCTTTGATTTCGAGCGACGAGTGGAGTAATGTTTGCTGGCATGTACAGGAAACGGAATTCCAATACTGGGAAAATGAAGTAGCTGTGGACAGTATTACTGATCTCAATCAATTTTTAATAAATATCAATTCAAGCAACGATTAATTGGTCTTAGTATTTATTAGTGTTGTGTTTTCTTTGCCTGAATAAATAATTTGATTTTACATTGACCATTGATTTCATTATTGTCATAAGGTACATACCTCAATCTGATATTTTATTATTATTATGGTATTTTATTGGAATAGAAAATATCAGAGACAATATTTAAAAATATATTACAAAATAAATTAAAATATGGTCATCCTAGACTAGCAGTGCAAACTATCATAAAACCCACTCTACCAAGTATGAGAACTAAAAGAACACGTATGACGAGATATATTTTTCTAATTTACTGCTTTTAATTGAAACTTATTGAAAAAAATGCTTCTTATATTAACTCATATATAACTTGAAACTAACTAGTTTCAATCAGTTTGCATATAAAAAATATTACAGAAAACGTTACTTGAAGATTGGTGGCAGATTTATTGATTGGGATAGAATGTTGCCAAATCCGTAATCACGGTGATAGAAAAGAGTGAATGAATGGAAATATTACAACCAGATGAACTATACAGCGATCAATTCTTTAAATTTTGTATCGTTCAGGTGGCTATATTTGATAAAATTATATTTAGTAAAACCATGTTCATATTTCTAAATCAAATTTATTACCTACTATATTCCTGAATTAAATTGATTTCCTCCACCATAAAAAAAGGAATGATTCAAAATCGATTATCGCTATATAGTTCAGGATGGGCATCCAATTTGTCAAGTTCTTGTGGGCGATAAAACTACACAGTTCTTGGTTATTTGGTCTAATCACTTCCACCACTTCACCTTTATTGTGGTGGCTATAGGCTGCTGTTGTGTCCGAAGAAGAACTATTTAATTTGCCATGTGATTGTACTACCTATCAAGATCTGATCTTGAGAACACCTCATTATATAGTTGTATATTACAATTCAATGCAATTTTGAATGATCTCTTTCGTGACCTCAATGCTGAGGAATGTGACCTACAAATTGTAGAGCATATTCACGTAGTTTTCTTGGGAAAAATAGTACAGCGGTCTCATATTGCCTTTCGCACTGTAGTAGATTTTATAGAAATTGTATACATTGAGCCCTGCTGCCACAGTATTTTGGCCAACACACAGTCCTAGATGAAATGTGCACTTGGGAATGTTAAGTGGGAACAAGTGTAGTAGAAATGTTTTGGGATATACTAATGTGGATAGGAGTTGGAAGGATAGGGAAAACACTGACACAGAATTGATCAGCCTCTATGCGCCTCCACCAAGTTTAGCCTGCGGACCCAAGCAGTTTCCGGGGTGTGACTGTTTGTTATCTGTGAAGAGTTCAAGATGTCAGCAGACTAGGGGCTGAGTACTTTCTAGATGACCCTAGACTGGTCAGTACTTTCTTTAACATTTCACTACATGTTTTTGAATGATACATTATACTATTTCTCAACTAAGGATAAAAAAAAAGTGTTTCTCCATCACAGGTTTCATTTTATTTAAACTTTGCCATGTTTCATATAAATATAGAACACAATAGTTCTTCAAAAGGTACATTTCTTTTGTGGACCTCAAATTTTTTTTACCATATACTCTCTCTCTCATGTTAATGAAAATATTGAAGTTTTTTAAATATAACTTGGTTCTTATACATTCCCTGTAATAATGCTCTTTACATATATGATTATGTTGTAAATATGACAAAATATTGAAAGGTTACATAAAATCTGTCTATAAAGTCGAGTATACAATCTATCAAAGATTCCATTCTATCAAAAATACCATAAATTCATATTCCAGCACCCATTCTTTCCACTCATAATAAGCGTACTTGGTTCCATTCTCAGGATGGTACATTATAAAATCTCTTATCGATTACCTTCCTTCTTGCCCCTTACTCTATTTACCCGACAAATAGGACTTTTTCTTCAACAAAGTTAAATATTAAAATATGTATACTTAAATAAAAGTGATCAGAAGTAAGATTATCAACTATTCTTCAGACTTTTTAGCCTTGTTTCTTAAACTATTTATAATTATTAACAATACCACATTTTTTCCGAGCAAGTCGCTCATAGCAACATGCTATTACGTGAATTAAAAATCAATTTTATAAACTAAAGTGTTTCAATAAATATTAGCCTAATTTAGATCCAGTGCTGGAGAATTATTTAATGAATCAGCATAAATAATTGTAGCAAAATCTTTCATTATTTAGAGCTACAAAGCTGCAAAACAATAGATGTATATAACATCATTCAATATATAAAAATAGAGAAGGTGACAGGACATTGATATGCGTTTCATTTTGAGTTAATAGATGTTAAGAAAAAAATCCGTCGAGTCAATTACTAGTTTAGAGCTACAATAAGTAAACTTATCCCAACACAGCCGAGAATATCTTAACCATTTCTTCTTCGCAATACTGATGATGCACTAGAATGGATGATTAAAGAATATTTAAATTATAAATCTAACTACAGGTGGACTAATGTTTACTCATCCTTTCTCTCGAGAATAGTCGCAGCTTGTATCTCTTCACGGGGCTGATCCTGATCTCCCCAGCCCCAAAGGTGGTGAGTGCCGTCTCCTGTCCTCTTTACCCTCTTTTCAATTATCTCCTCAGATACAGTTTTCATATTGTAAGCCCATCCAAACTTTGCGAAGAAGTTAATGAAAGCTGTTGTAAAGTTAAGTCTGCTGTTACCGAGCTCAGCTGTCTTGTAATCCCAAGGGAAAGTATGGTGATAATTATGGAATCCTTCTCCCAGAGCGAACATGGCCACAGAGATGTTTTGGGTGGGGTTAATGTTCTTGTCATAGGGCTTGTTTCCCCACTTGTGCGCAGCGCTATTGACGAGCCAGGTGACGTTGAGGATGAAGGTATAGCGGAAGAGTGTTGCCACAAACCAAGAGTTTGTCCAAGTTTCATTCCACAAATAGACAGGAATCAAGGTGGGCAGGATGAAACAAGTGATCGGCATGAGGATCATGTAATACCTAAAATATAATTTTTTTAGAGTTAAATTACTTTCTTTCTCTTATAATTTTTTACACTAGTATTGAAAACAATTGCACTATTTTTTTTTATAATTGAGCTACTAAACAACATATTAAGAATAAAATGAAAGAAAGAATTAAAAAGTCAACCAACTCATCATAAAAAATACAACTAAAGTTTTAAAATTAAAAATATTTTTGAGTTGAAATAAAGTCTGAAAGTAAAACCAGCCTAGAAACAAAATTTGTTAGGAATTGAACTTGAGATATCAGCTTATTTAGCAAGCATGCTAATCGTTAGACCTATTTTTAGACAACCTTAAAAGCAAAAAAGATGATATAACCTAAGCTTCCCACTCACTGCTACCCGGTGTTCCGTGAGAAGTCAGATAGATCCAGGATTGGGTTGCTGAGTCACCTGAGATTGCGTCTGAGTTGTAACTAGTGTCATTCTTGCCTCAAAGGACATTTGAAGGTGATGAAAATTTGTAGACAGTGTTTGCAAGTATATTTTGAAAGGAAAATATTTATTTAATAGTAGAGAAAACAATTATCAATTGAATTAGAATAGTATTACTTACTTCTTTTGGAATCGTAACAAAGGATCAGCGTATAGATCACTCATGTCCAGCCCTTTGCCTTTCTCCTTGATCTGAGGGTGCTTGCGACATAGCAACCATCCAATGTGAGAGAAGAAAAAGCCTCGGGTGGCATTGTGAGGATCTGCGTCTGTCTCGCTGTACTTGTGATGCATCCTGTGGTCTCGGGCCCAGTCAATTACTGAGTCCTGTAAAAATTAAACCAAATTGTCATGAAACAGAAAAAAATAAAGGCGAGAGCTCTTGATTACTTGTTGAAATTGTTAAAAAAAAATAACCTTCATGTTGAAATTGAAACTAAATTGTTAGATTAAGTTTTTATAAACATTTCAGTCAATTGGTTCTTAATTGAAAGATAAGTTATTAGAGGAATTAAAGAGAAAATTCTTGGAAGGGTTCAAATAGGGTCAGCCCTAATGGGTAGGAAACCTAGGAGCGACATTTTGATTTTGAATATAGACAATGGACAACCTCCATGGCTTATTTTGTAAGACCCTTGTTTCCCAATCCGGAGGTTGCGGATTCGATTCCAGTTGAAACCCAGATTATTTTAAAAAAAGATTCCAATCTGATTTTCACTCAAGACCTCTTTAACATCTTTCTATTCGGTTGGAAGAGATTGAGATTGATTTTACTGTATACAGCAAAAGTGTAATACATTATAATAAAATACAAAACATGAGAAACAATATTAAAAAATCAGCCCTTTTATTATTTTTTTAGTTGCATTTCATTTTGATAAGTTATTGCGTTTTGTGAAGATTTCATAACTTTTCGTGATCTTCAATTATTACGGTATTCTTCAACCGGGATGGTAAATCCATCGACAGCTTTCTTTTCAACCTTACTAAATTTATATCGCTCTCCTAATCACTTCGATATGTCAATATTCTTAACCCTTGTATGTAGTATTGAATAATATTAATGTAAGGTGTAATGGAATTTAAATAACCTTGTAATTTCTCACTTCAGTATATACTTGTCATAGATTATGGTTAAATGAAGTAATTTAGATATCTTTGGTGAATGTTTTTTAGCCTTCACCGCCTCTTTTTGTGTTAACATCAGAATATTGCTAAATTTGTTATTTTATGTTAAAGAAATTCATGTAAAATTACTTGTACAAAAAAAATTATTAATTTGTTATCGTCTTAATGAAAACTGAGAAGCCTTCAATATTCATGAATGAAATTGTTCGAGTTGGTCTTGATAAAGGTCTATGGACTAAATTGGGGTGTAAGGTTTGGCCAGCAATATAGCTGATTCCAAGGGGCGCCGGGTGTTCATATTTGATTCTTGTTTTTAGTTGAACAATTTTTTCCTAATTGTTCTTAACATGCACTTAAATGCACCTTCCTTGCCCACCTCATATCTCCAGTGAGGAGTAGTTCATGAACACTTACTACAGTGCCCGAGAAACCCGGTGTCTCGCAACAAAGAGGACTTGATTCATGGAAAGCAAGATGACATGACTCTTAGAATCCGCAAGGTGCCTATTTGATTTTATTAGAACTACTCATTGGTGTTTTCGTATAGAATAGTATAATAACATTTGTTAAGAATATTTTCAATTTCAATCTTAAAAGATTAAGGGCTAAATAATGTATATAGCCTAGTGGTAAAACAGTTCTAGATTTTATACCCAATGGTGAATTAACATAAATGTACCTGTTCTAATATCTTTTTGATTGTTTGAAAATATTAAATATTGCTATTTTCTCACCTCGCATTTTACATGTTGATAAATACAAATAAAGGTAATAAAAAAAGTCATAAAACATGTTCAGTGATGAGAAAAGCGTACAATGGTTGCAGTATATCTAACAAAAGTGTAAATTACGCGTGAATAGTTTAAACAGTTTTTGCTATTGATTCCAATTGGTAATCAGTGTATGAATTTTGAAAAAAAAAAAAACAAAACAGTTATCAACACATTCACTATGAATAAAATTTTATGTCAGAATATGCCGTGCTGAGAAATTTAGTCAAGACACAAACATATTAACAGAACACGCCTGGCATGTTGTACGCATTGGGTGTATATTTGTTTGGACACGCAAGGCGTGTCCTCAGCACTGAATGTTTTAAGGAGCTAATTTATGAACCAAGATATACAAAATGCATAATATCAACATATTGTGGTGAAGACACACCTCACGTGTCCATACAAACATATGCCCAGTGTGTACAACAAGCCAGACATGTTTTGTTGATATGTTTGTGTCTTTCAGCACGGCATATATTGACGTCAAATTTTATTCGCAGTGAATGTGTTAAAAAACAAATGTAATAAAACTAAAAAAAATTGTTTTGAACGAAAGTTACAAAGATTTTTTTATTAATTTTGATGTATAGGAGTGAATGAAACATGGATGTGAAAAATAAATAAAAGTAAGATGAAAAAGAGCATGATGAGACTGTTTCCATTTGTTTAAATCAAATTAACTTACAATAGATGAAGAATAAACGGACAATAAATAGAATTGTTTTTTATTCAACATAAAAAGGCACTTATCATAAACAATAAGTTCTATCGACCAAGAAGGAAAGATCGTGTTGAAATCCATTTCTTTCATTCCTTACTTAACGTAGACATAAATATAAATTTTACCTGGAATGCCAATGTGTTGAATATGACAAGAATGAGCCTTAGTGGCCACTTTGCGCTGTATGACTTGTGAGCCCATTGTCGGTGGGCTCCCGCTGTGATGCCTAATCCTGAAGCCACGTACAGGAAGAATGCTATAGAAAAACACAAAAATTGCCATTATAGTATAATATTTAGTTAAAACTTAACATGAAAATGTGGAAAATGAAGAAAATCAATGCTGGGGAACATCGTGCATTTATAATCAGTTGAAAATCTCTCTCTCTCTCTCTCTCTCTCTCTCAAATGTCTGAAAATGAATATGTGATGAAGTTGTTCATGATGAATGGAGGATTTGTTATGAAGAATGAGGAAATATGTTTTGATATATTGAACAGACAGAGGCCATGGATTGATTAATTCCATACTACGAAAACAATAATCCAAAAAACATTTTTTACTTTTTCACATTACTTTTCTCTTGCTTAGTGAACCATGACAGTTAATCATGATATCGATATTACCGACATTCATGTTACTTGTCTATAATGATAATATTAGTGTCAGGCATGGGGTTTTTCATAAGCTCCATTTTATTTTAATCTGCTGTACTATATTTTATCACAATTATAAAAAATAATATAATATATTGCTATATATATTTTCCAATAGATGGAAAAAGTGAGTTAGAGGGAAATAAAATGTAAAGAAATTCAAATTGTCTGTTCACATTAAGACTACAACTTCTGTAAACAAATTCGACATTACAAGTTTAACAAAGAAAATAAGCCTCATATTTTAACCCAGATGAAAAGAAAGTAGTGGAATAGATAAAATATATTAAAACACTGTTTGATAATGTCAGAGATATAAGATACGAGGGATCAGAAAGCAACAATGGATCCTAGAGTATAATATATTAATATATGAAATAGAGTATGTAATCAAATGAGCGATAAATGTAATTTCCTACATCTTACAATCTGTTTTGAGACTACAATGGAGGATGTGAAGCAGAAATTCCAAAACTAATTAAAACGGCAAAAGTAGCTATGACAAATCTGACAAAGATATGGACTAACCAATCTATACTGAAAAGAACCAAAATCTCTCTGGTCATTTTTAGTATTCTCCATAGCACTATATGAAGTGGAAATATGGATGGTGGGAAGGTAAGAAACAAACATTATAGATGCCTTCGAGATATGGTCTTGGAGGCGGATGCTCCGTAAATGCCATGGATTGCAAGGTGCACCAATGTCTCTATCATTCAAGAATTGGAAATTACCGAAAAACTTTTGACAATATGCAGAAAAAGAATCCTTACCTACTTTGGGCATGTTGCTAGAAAAAATTATGCAAATCTAGAGAAGCTGGTGACCATGAAGACAGTTGAGGGAAGGTGAGCAAGAGGAAAGTGTCCTATGATATGGACAGATCATATAAAGGAGTTAACAAGATCCGTTTTAAGTGCTGCATTCAACATGGCCCAGGACCGGGAAGGATGGATATAAATGGTGCGTCGAGCTCGAGAGATAGCAGAGGACCACAACGCTCAGCATTTAACATAATAAAAAAGAACAAAGTCACAGAGACTCACATGATTGCCAACATTCAGTAACAGATGAGGCATGGAAAAGAAAAAGGTTCATTCATTCCTATGGTAACCTTCAACATATCTGACTTGGTGACGGGGACATATTAACAAGCATGGCTGGTAGACAACATTGTACTCGACCCCATTAATCTAGCCTTCGGGTCATGAACCAGTGGAGTAGGCATGGAACTTGTATTTCATTATTACTCGTGTTGAAAAATCTACAGCATGTTACGAGACAACAACATTTGTAAGTATTGTTACCAATTATTTTTATCTGGTACTTTTTTTATATTATTTTTCTGATAGCATCGGGAATTAAATCCAAAATCCCTAGGTGGGTCAAGTCAAGCATCTAACCAACCAAGTTACAGAGGTCACCACAAGTAGAAAGTGTACGAATGTGAAATGTGTTTATTATGATAGATTGGTTTGATACTCTCTTCCCTATGCGGAAGTATGTAAAGGAAAATATTGGCACTGTTAGCTGTAGGACTCTATTTTTTTGTCTTAAAGGTTGTCTTGTGATATTCTGCGAATGGTTTATTATTGTTACATTTAACATACGTCTTATCAATTCCTACTATTCTATAATTTATTCACTAAATCTTAACAGTGAAATTGAAAAAGTTTTATTTGGATGAGTTGTAAACAACTGAATATTGGTTTTATTTTTAATCATTTCTTGGCAATTTTCCTCGAGGTTTTTTTTTGGGTTTGTTATGGCACTGTAAAAGTAGTATGTCACTATTTTTTTTTTATATTTAGTGAGGTTGAATTGTGACAATTTGCATTGGAAAAAAAAGCAAGTTACCAAAGTGCAAAAATGCGACTCAATGACGGTTTTGATTAATATTTCAAAAAAATGTATCTTTAAATAATATCTTTTAAAATTAAAAGTAAGTTCAACAAACCGGAAGTTATAAAGAAACCAAAAACTTACCTAATACATCAGTTTGCCATTTAGCCGATGTAAGAAAGAGGTATGCCCCATACAATGCAGCAATATGGAGGTATGCAAAAGCAATGATATTCCTCCACACTAACTTGACTTTTCGGTCATCAGCCACATTGGTATTTATTATTTCAGAAGATATTGCCAGATCGTTGGTTTTAGCATCTGTTTCAAACAGCACGCCTGTCACCTCACTCTTATAGGGAGGCATCTCTGTTACAGTGGTGTCGTTACTAGAAGCAAAAAGGAAATAATAAAACTTTAGTCTAATTTTTCTTATCCATACACTTTACAACCCAACCAATCGATAAAATCATATTTTTCATGAGCAGTCTCTTTTGAAGCAGATAGAGGGGAGATCTTAACACCTACATATCAAGGTGCATACCTTTTGCCACGTCTACATCTATACATTTTATCATACATGTTCTGTTTCTCATAATTCTCACCTGTCTCTGTGAAAATTTCTTCAATTATCTCTTTCCATTCAATCTTTGGTCTATCTCTTCCTTGTTCTTCATTAATTTCAGATATACATTATATATGTGATTAACATTTGAAAACTTTAATTTGATGTGTTTCACAGTTCATTTTCTCAATTTGTCCAAAATATGTACTGGTTATTAAAATTATTGGAAAATATATATTTATAACCGACTGATTTATAATTTACTGTGAATAAATCTGTAAGTAATTTCATAGGATCTAATTTTATGCTACATATAAATTGAAATTCTACAATACTTAAATACTGATCTATTATATAATATAATGGAAATGTAATAAAAAACAGGGTTATTTTAAGTAGAGTGCATGACCGTACGCACGGTATCATGCTAGACTTCTGTACAGACGATTGCCTATTCAAACACCCATCTGTGATTTTCCCCTTAGAAGAACATAGTTTTTCAGCCTAGGATTTGGGGGTATAGAGATACCCTATGACTTCGGCTATGTTAATTATATTTTTTTTAAATATAATTTGTAAAAAGTACATTACATTTCTAGGATTTAATTGAAAATGTATTTCTTTCTTAGAAATAAAACCATATGAATTATTAACATGGGTGTTGTCTAAAATAAAACATTTCAACAAAGAAAATTATCATTTTAATATTTGTAAGGACACAAAAGTACACTAAAACTTTAATATTTGTAAGGACACAATAGTACACTAAAACCAGCAGTTTTAATACTAGACTTTTTTCAACTGGAATTATTGTGCACCCTTGCAAAGAGGATCACTAAAAATGTTTAAATTATACATGAAATTTGTTTAATAATAAATGTCTAACAATTGTAATGAGTTAAGTAAATTGATGTCATGACTGAATAATTTCTTTTGTAGGCATTAGTAATTAATTTGAAGTCACATAAAAATCAAGGGATTTTTTTCATTGTAAAAAGGGAAAAAATACATTTTTTTCTAAATGGAAAACGGACTAAAAATAAGAGTACGTAAAATAACCAAAATAGAAATATAAGCGGGCACACATTAAAAAGTAAACAAAATATGTAGGTATAGATAATAGTCCGTTAGAATGGTGAAATTCTGACTCATTGGAAACCAAGCCTGAGGCGCATTATGTTACATGCTTGATTTTTTTGGAAGAATATACACGAAATGATTTCAATAAGTTTTTAGTGTGTAAGTTAAGTAGTATAAACACTGAGTATTATAAATAAAAAAAAATAACATATGTAATAAAAATAGTGCGCAACAAATACTTGATTGAGAGAATGGAAGAGAAAGACACTTTGAATTTAATAAAAGCAAGTTTTTACCGAATATCAACACGTTTTTTCATCACTTATCGATAAAAAGAGTAATTCGTTTCGTTCTGGAAAAATCGACCCTGAGTTTTCAACGATGGTGTAGAGACGAGGTCGGTCTAATGGTTAATTTATTTTAATTGAGCTAAAAATTATTTAAATTGAGATAAAATCATAGCGAGATGATTTTATTACCAAAATTAAAACTATTCTCGGGTCATCGGGGTCGCAGAAAGCCGGTTGTAAACAAAAGAAAATTTTCAAAAGGTCAAACGACCCACCCACCTGCTAACATTGTTCATACCGTTCATAACTCGCCTTCAATACACTGCACACTTTATTCAATCCACCTTAACGACAAATTGTAAAAAAAAATCTGCAAGAAATCGAAGCGGAGTCTCCACCGCGAAAAAACTAGATTTGACAGCGGCGAAAAGTCGAACGACCGGCCGGGATTCTAGAAGCTGGAAACTTCGCGCGGGGTGTAAATCAACATGGAACAGACGCGATATGCGGCGTCACCCTAGACGTGTCAATATAAATGTGATATTTGCAAATTATTTTTCTGTTTGTTCGTAGACAAGTTGACTCCGGTTATTTTAGAAAAATCAATCGATTGGAAATTAAGTCAAACACGGAGTGAACACGAAACGACTCTGATCGTTACAAAATTTATGTGTACTCTAACGACGACGTCGCGCTATAGGGGCGAAACGGAAAATTTGAATTGATTTGCGAAACTTTTGGCCAGGGCCGGGTCATTTCGCTTGTTTAAAGATTTTTTTTAATGTAAACAGGAATTATAAATAATCATCGTCTTATTACATGAAAAATTTTCGAGGTGATTTTGAATAAGTATATTTATGTATGATATATAGAAAGTGCGCGATGCATCTTACTACTTGTAACATACGACATTTGGGCTCTTTCTCTACAAATGATACAAAAGCTCACAGCATACAAAGGTGCATGGTAGGTTATACGGGTTATACCAGGAGAGACTGCAAACGTAATGAGTGGACACGCGCCCAAACAAAAGTTGATGATGTTATAGAGGTTACACAAATACTCAAGTAGAAGTGGGTTGGGCAAATCGCCCGAGAACGGATCATCGTTGGAAGTATAAAGTTATCCAATAGTACCCAATAGTCAGAATGAGGCCTTTAAGAAGACCGAAGGCATGCTGGGTGAACGAAAAACGTAAACAAGCAGCGATTACGTGGCAGCAATGCGCAAATAACATGAAACAACATGGAGGCCTACATCCTGCAGTGAATGAATGTGGGCTGATATATAATGCACTTAAATTGATAATCGACCCTTCGGACTTAGAGCCACTGGAGTAGACATGGAACTCGTTTGTAATCACACATGTTAGCAATACTACAAAATATACAAGAATCGCACACGTCTAGCGCGTATTGTTACCAGACGAACTCTTTTACTACTCGTAGATTGGAACTTTTTTTTTCAGGTACCATAGAAAATTGAACCCGAAACCCCAGGGTAGAAGTCAAGTGTCTTACCAACTACAACACGGAAGTTTCCAATATTATTTATTGTTATTAGAAGTTTCCAATATTATTTATTGTTCCGTTATTTTCAAACAGTTCATTCAAACGTTTTGGTTTAAATGTATAATATTATAATTTTGTCAAATGTGTTCAAATTTAAGCCTAAAGAATGTCAAGTATTACGATCTAAATTGTTAGTGATAGAACACTTGCCTTCCTCACAATGGTTTACCTCGAATACGCCCTTTTAACATTTTGTCATAACATAAGTCTCCTTTGCGATGGACAATGTGTATGATAACTCTTGTACAATACAATATTTAAACTTGTTAAAATTTCAATTTCAATTATGTAACAAAAATGTAAATCATCGGCCTAGATTACGGGGTTTATAAAGGCGCCAGTGGCTAGAGCCATGAAATTCGAAAAAAAAACATGCTTTCAAAATGAGAGTGAAGATTTCCCAAGGCAATAAATGTGCGGGCACGAATCACAAAACATTTTTCAATATCAATAATGTCACGCAATACAAACGTATGCGGATAAGCACGGTCGTTACTTATGAGTTTAATAAGTGATTGACGACCTCCGTGGTATATTTGGCAAGACGCTTGACCTGGAGAATGGTTCGATTCCCGATAGTACCAAAAAATGTTATAGTCTGGTGAAAGAGTTCGTCTGGTAACAACAATCGCACGCTTCGAATACACGTGCGAGTATTGTTGCCTTTTTAAGTGTGGCAAGTCACGCTCTTCAAAGTCAAAATTACCGATTCGGATATGTCGAAGACTACCATACGAAATAAGAAGTTCAATAAGTTATGGTTTACAATATTTGAATATGTTTGTAATGGTTTAGAGCAGTGATTCTTAACGGGGGCGCCAGCGCCCCCTTGTGGGCGTTTTAGAGGTCTGGGGGGGCGTTTATAAATTTTTAGAATTCAGGGGGCGCTGCAGGAGTTCCAGTGGGCGTTATGTCGAAATACAAAAATAAGGTATGCTCAATTGGTGCGTGCACTGCACACATCATCACTGTAAATCATCGCATACACAATCGCGAATAAAATATTGCGATCGAGTTACCATGTTGCATTTGACAGTTAGCGCTATGTCACATGAAAGAGAGATACAAAATGCGTGCTCATGCGCATGCGTATCTTATTTTTTCTATATATGGCGTTGTGTCATGCAAAGCGATTTTGCTGCATATTACAAATTAGTCATTTCTGTCAGTCCGTTGGGGCGATCGCGTTAATTTCTGTTGGTGTATGTGAGTTCTTCTGTATTAAAATTATTTCTTCATAGATAAGCCCTTTTTTCAAGATGTCAGTCAAACAGAAAAAGTGTCGACAATATTTAGTTGACTATTTAAAATTTGGTTTTGTTTCATCTCCTACAAATCAACAATTGCCAATGTGTTTACTCTGTCAACATGTGTTTTCTAACGAGGCCATGAAGCCATCGCGGTTAAAGGAAAATTTTGTAAAGAAACATCCCGACAATAATAATAAAGACATATCGTATTTTCAACAACTTAAGAAAACATTTGATAGTCGCAATACTCTCAGTAATGTTTTAAGAAGATTTCAAGTCGGAATGATAAAGGACTAATGGTGTCTTATGAAACAGCACAAATTATTGCAAAATGTGGTGCACCACATATATATGGAGAAAAATTAATACTACCAGCTATACGTGTATTCATTAATAATATGATCGGGAAAAACCAGCAAGAGATTGTTTCTTCAGTCCCATTGAGCAATGATACAATTTCAAAAAGAATTGATGAGATGGCAAGTGATATCGAAATTCAACTATGTGATGAACTACAGTCCAACGAATTTTCATTACAATTGGATGAGAGTACTCTGCATAATAATGAATCTCTACTACTTACTTATGTACGATTTGTGAAGAATGAAAAAATTATTGAAGAAATGTTATTTGCAAAATTACTTACTACTAACTCGAATGGTGCATCAATATTTGAAACCCTTGAAAACTTTTTCGCCGAAAAATGTATTTCCTTCACTAATGTGATTGCTTGTGCTACTGATGGAGCACTAGCGATGGTTGGTCGGCATCGTGGTTTTGTATCAAGATTGAAAAATGTGGCACCAAATGTTCTAACAATTCACTGCATCATTCACCGTCAACATTTAGTCGCAAAATATCTTAGCGGACGTCTTCACAAATCGATGAGTATTGTTATAAAAGTTATCAATAAAATAAAGTTCTCTCCCTTGAATGATAGATTATTCCGTCAACTGTGTAAAGAAAATGATGAAGAATTCGAAAGACTTATCTTAAATACAGAAGTAAGATGGCTATCGAAAGGAAATTGTTTAAAAATATTTTATGCACTGTTTGATACAATTGTGGAGTTTTTGGATGTAAACAGTGAAAACATATGCATTGAATTAAAATTACTACGAAATGATGTGGCCTATCTTTCGGATATATTCGAAAAAATGAATGAAAATCTCCTGAAACTTCAAGGAAACAATATCAGCCTTATTAAAGCCAAAGGAGTTGTACTAAGCTTTATCAATAAACTTAAATTATATAAAAATAATCTTAGTCGGCGAGAATTCCATCAGTTTCCTTCTTTACAACAATTAAAAGAAGATATGCTCAAGGATTCTGATTTGGAAACATACTGTAGCCACATTGACGCCCTTATCGAAGATATGATAATACGATTCAAAGACTTTCAGGAACTTGTAATACCAGCTTGGTTAATTAATCCATTTTTATCAGACATAGAAAGTGTCAGTCAAAATTTAAAAGAGCAGTTTATTGAGCTACAAAATGACTGTGAGGCTAAAATAATATTCAATCAATGTGATTATGATGCTTTTTGGGTTCGTTTTCGCCATCAATACCCTCTTCTGTGGAAAGAAGTAAAATTACCCATCATAGCATTTCCTTCGTCGTATTTAGTGGAAAAGGGGTTTAGTGCAGTAATGCATATATTAAAAAAATCACGAAATCGATTACAAATAAGCCAAGGAGGAGATTTGAGATTGTATTTAAGTAAATTTGAACCTAATATTACGAAATTGGCGCAATCACATGAGGCTCAAGGATCTCATTAAATTTATTTTTCATTAAAAATTTCATATTTCGTATTGAATCATGCACCTTTTTTTATTGAAATAATATTATAATGTTGTGTGTAATGTTAATATGACAAAAAAGGCAATAAATACATAATGTTTACAAAAATAATCACGTGTTTTATTTTTATTTCTCCTATTTTTTTATTTATAGTAGAAAATCGATTGCATAAAATACAGACGTGGAGAAAAGTATAAATTTTGAATTTCGCATTTTGTGTGTGGGGGGGGTGGGGGGGCGCTGGATAATTTTACCGTGGTAAAGGGGGCGATTCTTTCAATACGGTTAAGAAACACTGGTTTAGAGTGATGTGTAAGTAATGGTTTGTAGCGATATAATATTACATATTTAACTTCATAGTATAAATAAAAAAACAAAGAAACATTTCTAAAATTCATTAAGCTATTATAAATATCTTTAAAAAAACGGATTCAAACAGCTTGTTTCATATGTTGGAAAAAAAATCCAAACACATATTGGGTATATATAGTAGTATAGGCATTACTTAAATATTTTTAAGAAATCACTCAAACACATACATATAAGATTTTCTTATTTAAAAAAATAAAATTAGAATCTAAATACTTAAAAATATATTAAAAGCTTATCTTATTTAGATTTAAAAAAAACAAAAGATCTAAACACTTATAGGCATATATAAGCTTATATTGTTTAAATAACCAATTACTTGTAGGTTTATAAGCTCCTCTTGTTGAAATATTTAAATTAAATAATCCAAACGTTTATGGGAACATAAGTGTTTTTATTTATTAAAAAAATAAATTAAAACACATACACATAGGTATGTAATATTTTCTTATTTAAACATTTAAAAAAAGATCCAAAGCTCTTATTTAAATATAAAAATGATTCAAACACTCATAGGTAAACAAACTTATTTTATTTAAACATTAAAAAAGATCTAAACAAATATAGGTATGTAAGCTTTCCTTATTTAAAAAAAATAATAAAAATGCTTAGGAATAATTTAGTATTTTTTTAAATAGAATAAACCAATTCAAGTTGAAGTTAAAATAGTTCACATAAAATTTAAAGGTGATTTTATTAAAATTAATCATACAAACTAACCTGATCAAAATAAGAACACTGAAAACTTGTCCACAGTATTCTCAACCCACCAAAAATATTAAATTTATTAACCACTTATCTTCGTAAAACGCAATAAACATGAATTACTAAACTGTCAATAAATATCAAACATTAGTTGCTTTTTTATATAAATAAAGTCATGAGATTCACGATCAAGTGTCAAGTGAGAGAAATAATTCGGGCTCATTGGCTATATACTCGTAGAGGCTTAAGCCATATTGCATATAGAGCGAGACAGAGCGGGTTGATGGTTGATAGGGCCACGACAGAGTTGACCTTTGAGCGAGACTCCGTCACTTATCGGGGCACAAACTTCCTCACGTGTTATTTTATCCTGATGACGATGCATTGCGATGTCAAAACATATTATTTTTCTAGCGCAAGATATTACATCGTGTAATCATATAACACTCGAATGTTACAATCACAGAAGGGTTGAATAGGGTCACGATATATGAGACCTTTCAGTTTTCGTTATACTTGTACATATTTCAGCACATGCGCCGTCACGTGTCATGGTATATAAATTATGCATTTCGTTAGTGTTACATATTTTTCTTATATATACGTCATGTTATACGAAATTCTCTATAGTTAATATTAATATTTCGTTTTGAGTTGAAAACAAAAATATATATTGACCATGGAGACGTTGTGATTTCCTTATATTCGGTCGTCAATTCGGTACCAGCTATTTATTATTCGCCAGCTGTAGTATCTTAATGTGAACAAAATACGAGTATGTGTACCTACTCGTTTACTTGAATAGGACAGTATTGAAATCTACTAAGATGATAATCCACAACAATAGTTTAGTACCAACTTTGGCGTATAAGAGTGAAACGTTGACATGGAAAAATAATGAAAGCCGCCGAATAAAATCTGTAGAAATGCGTACACTGAGAAGAATACATGGGGTGACAATGTATGGCAGAATACGGGATGAAATTATTAAGGATTAATGTGAACTAGAAGCTGATGTGTTGAGTAAGGCCAATAAGTGCATTTTCAAATGGTTTGGGCATGTAGGATGAATTAAAAAAGACTAACAAAACAAATATTTTGTGCAAACGTAAGTGGAAGGCGTGGTAGAGGAAGTCCAAGGAAAGTATGGCTAAAAATCATCATAAGTAAATTGTATGAGAGATGCGAAGAGAAACATCTGAGAATGAATGTTGCAAAATCCTAAGTAATGGGGATAGAAAAGTGTGAAAGGAAAAGTAAACTCGACACATGGGTGAAAAATGAAACATTGAAGGACGTTCAGGATATTGGATAGTATTTACTGCTATTTGGGTAGTATTTTCTCAGATAGAAGAGTTAAGAGGGATATCGAACGGCAATGTAGCGATAGAAAACATTGTCAATGGGGCACTACGACATATGTAGATACTCGAAAATACTATATATGTTGACTTTGACTTTGTTTCATATCGCTACACGCCATTCGATATCCTTCTTAACTCTTTCTTATCCACCACCTGAGAAAATATTACCTAGATAGCAAAATTCATCAACTTGCTCCAATATTTTATTAATCACCTATATGACGCATTTACTTTTCCTTTCACACTTTTCTATCACCATTTCTTTGGATTTTGCAACATTCACTCTCAATTTTTTTTCTTCACATCTCTCATACAATTTACTTATCAAAAATACTTTAAATTAAATATGTAAACTGAAATCATGATTTTCCAGGAAAAACTTAATAAAAATTCCTTATCAGACAAGTGGAACAGTTTAAAAATAATAATTCAAATGAAATAAAATGGACGATTTTCCGTCGATATGATTAAGATTACTGATTATATAATTATCAAGAATCATCTTGTGATAAAATGTATGATCGCGAAGTACGAGTATATAACGATTAATATAAATAAAAATATACAATAAGTAATAAGCAGCATTTCAACTAATGAGTCATGAATTCGGACTCGGGTCGATTCCGCCTGTGTGTGAAAAGAAAGGATATTTTCCATTTTATGGTACCCTGTAGATACTCGAAAATTTCTCTCGAACAAATTGCATCATTGTGTAGCGATAAAAAAGGCTCCGGCAGGTATTCAAGTCGATTGTCCCTACCACAGGAACTGCGGGTTTAGTATGTTAAGAATGTGTGCTTGCTGAAGTGTAACAACATGTACTAAATAAAGCAATATCCGAATATACTCGTACATTAAACAATATAATATCAACCTCGATCGTGAGGGATTGCCTTTCATCAAACATCTTATAAACGTACAATAATTATTAAGTTTCTTTGAATGAATGTGTTAGTGATAATAAAATGATTAGAAATATTGGTCAAGATTATTGATCGATATAGGCGAAATTTAAGCTGTTGTTTGATCTGCTTATACAATATGACTTGTAATAGCTGATATCGATTTCCCATTTTAAAAACCATTGCCAGTTTTCTATAATTATTCTACTTCATAGTTAATCATCAAAACTAGTTACACGTATAAGGTCAAAGTGAAACTAAGATAGAAGAACTAAACGATGTGCATTGGAGCTCTACCAAAGTTGGAAAAAGAAAAAAGAAGTAGGTTATTAGAAAGGCAAAAAATATCAAATTTGTATACACGAGTACACATTGCATTAGTTTAATTTTAAAGGACGACTGTTATATTAATATATTATATTTTTTACAATACTCATGCTAAATATTCCAGACATTATCAACTTAAATGAAACAATAAGCGCGGCTGTGAAGTTTCGAAATGTTGAGTTTCCTTCGTAAAAATAATTTCACTATGAATACAATGAAAATGTCATAAACCACAATTGGATAGAAATGTTTGTTGCAAGAGTTAGGGCATGAGGTAAACGAGCTGGAGTTCTATTATAGTGTCCATACGCACTGAATTACCTCGCCCTCAGATTACAAAAGAATAATATAAGAGGGTACGACAAAGAGCGGAAATATTCTTCACTCCCTATCACAGCAGTACCTTCTATCACAAAATGTATGCTGCGTCTTAAAACTTTCACGCCTCCCTCTTTCAAAATTTGATACTCAACTTTTTTTTTCACATTCAATACAAATTGATTATTATTTATTTTATTGCAATACGGTTAGTATCTCAATAAGTTTTTTTAAATAAATTTGGGATTAATTATACATGAAGTGCATTAAGATGAAGTATTTACTGAATGATGCAATACATGATAGGTAATGTAAGTTATTAGTAATTAATGTATAATAAATTAATGATAATATGAGAAATTCCCTCACCACATACAAGACGACCTCTGTGGCCTAGTTGGTAAGACGTTTGTCTTCCATCCCGGAGGTTGCGGGCTCAATTCCCGGTGGAACCTAGCTTTTTATTCAAAAGGATACCAATCTGGTTTTCACTTAAGGCCTCTTTAACATATTTCTGGTTGGTTGGAAGATATTGCCACATGACAATAAACCCACCAGATTGTACTGTATATTATACAACGAAAATATAATACAATACCAAAATTGAGTTCTTTATTAGTGAGGTAATTTTTGGAATCTATACAATGGACTTATTTGGTTTGTTAAACGTCAAACGCCTGGAAGATAATAAATAAATCAAAAGAAAAAAAATAATTTAATTATTGATTTATTTTTGGAAAAGTTTGAGGTCGTGACGTTACATATAAATAAATACCTAATGTACACGTGTATTTCATGCCAGTATATTTATACCACACGATAACCGAGAGCTTCTAGGATAGAAAAAGTATATAAAAAGTTTATCATAAAAATATATATTAATAGTTGGCACGAACGTTATCAATGGGAATGAATGAGTCGAGTATCGATTGGCATCTAATCAAAATATTGAGACAATCCACATTATTCAATTCTTCTTATTCTAGAGAAAACTAGCCTCATTGTGAATATAAAAACTTCAAAACTAATTACTATCCATTTATTTATTTTACACGATTTCATACTTTCTCGTATTTATTTTGATACGGATATGCATAAAAATTTTAAAGCGATTATGTGTTTTCGGATAATAGTTTTCCGTCTTGAGGGAACTATATAGTATGTTACATATTAAACGCTCCTAATAAATTTTAAGCCAGCTTGAGTATTGGATGTATGAAGTATGAAATATAATATGAATAAGAAAATCTCATTGGAATATACGTGTTAAAATAATTATCCAAAAATATTTCCTTTGAGGAATTTTATCAGAAAAAAGATTATTTTTAAACCTATAGGTAAATAAATTTTAAATTTCCTCAAATTTGAAAAGATTCACATTTGGATCGTTTGCGCCATATATGCATGCATCCAAATGATAAAAAATTGTATGGATAGAAATATTAAAAATATCCCTTCATCTATGAATCTCGCAAATAAATCACCCCCGAGGCGAGTCGAGAGGAAGGGAGACTTTCCCTCGCCCTTGACCTGCGGGAGAACGGGAACCACGCGTGGAGGACCAATATCGGCAATCTCGTGGCGTGGCGTGGCATGACGTGTCGTGCACTCCACTCAGTCCATACCTCCGCTTTCGCCAGCTCCAGTCACGCCAGCGGAACCCCTTTTAGCGTGAATTTACATGTGGTTAAAATCTGATCGAAGGCAAGTTTAAGTCGATGTGGATTAGCTTTGATCAGCCATTATTCAAGCCACGATCGATACTACCATATTTTTCACACAATATATTCAGATTAATTTAATCGATATCACGGCGATCACCAATTATTATCATTTCTATTCTCAACAGTTTTTATCAATGTTGTATCATATTGATTTTGTATCGATAAGAAATATGCGATTGTATCTAAATTATGAATTAAGGGTAAAGATTATCAAACGTGTTGAAGTTTGTCGACGATTTTTATACACGAGTATATTATAAATTATAACTGTTCCAAGTTTATAGTCGTCGCGAACTTCACTTCAATGCATCACTTTTAATGACGAAGAAACATGTCAATGTGATTTGATAATCCTTCTTGTTAAGTCAGAAAGCAGTTTTAAATCCCACATGAATTCACATACATTCCTACGGGTGTAATATTCCTTTAGATTGAATGAGCATTTCCTTTAACATAACATATCTATATTTTCTATATTTAAACAATAAACTAACATAATTCGTCTGTAACTTACTAAAATATCCTCATAATGTGTGTAAACGTTGTTGCATATATTTAGGAGTATTGTATATTTGCTAGTATGTAACATATATATTATATTTTAGTGGCTAATTTACAGATCCTCTGGTTGAATTATAATAGTTTTAAAATGATTTGTTTACTTATCGACTATTATTGTTTGCTAATAAAAGAAAAGCGTTTGAAAATCACACAAGAAAAATAACATACATGCAAAAAAAGTAGAGATTTACTTTTTTCAATACTAGAATCCTCATAATTCAATGACTTCTCATTGTTATGAATGGCTCAATGGCAGTATACAATTGTTCGAGTGCGTTTTAAAACTATCGATCGCTTTGAAAATAAACCAATCTTCATTGATACCACGATAGTCCACGTGCAATTCTTATAAAAAATGCATAACTTAGTATCTTTAATATATTCTTGAATCAAAACGTTGGAATAATTGATTTATTCAACAGTTATTGCATTTAGTGAATGAATGAAACGCGATATAATTTAAAACGAACTATAAACTTGTGGTTCTCAAATCAGTTTTAATTCTCGTCCAGGAAGACGGATACAAGTTAACAAGAGATTTTTTAATATTGTTAATTATTCCGGCAGGGAGAAAATACCGCACCAATCTAAAGAAAATATCATAAGTCTAAAAGTTATGACTTAAAGTAACTGCGTAAAAGAAATTCCTGCAAAATTTTCTTTTTGTTTTAGAGTAATCACATTTATCTTTATAATGTTTTTTTTTTAAATATATAATGTGTTCGTACTCGTTGCAAAATATCACATTTTGCCAAAAAAAACCATCAATAAAATAATCAAAACTTAGTTCTCAACATTTACATGGTACTATTAATTATTTGTAAACATGCACAAAGTTTTAGATATCCGTTGTCTAATTGGTAAGACATCTGTCTTTCAGCCCGGGGCTGTGGATTCAATTCCCGTTGGAGCTCAGATAAAAAATGGTTCCAGTATATAGTGCTGTATATAACGAAAATGCAATAGAATGTCAATATTTTTTTTACCAATTTAATGACTAATTATTTTGACGGAATATGCAAGGTACGCTACTTCCTCGGATTTTACGAGGGTCATCCAGAAAGTAAGGGTACAACATTTATGTAGGATCAAAAAATGCTTGTATTTAATTCAAGTTTACAGGATACTTCAAAAATATATTAAACTATTTTTCAACGTAATCGCCGTCGAGATCGAGACATTTCTGTAGTCGGGGCACCAGCTTTTGTATGCCAGGGTCATAGACCTCCGCCGCCAGCTCTTTCAGCCCCTTCTTCACAGCTTCATCGACTTCCTGATCGTTGGAAAATTGTTGGGGTGTAGTGACACACCTACGTCTCATCTCCCGTCATGATAGAGTTCAGAAAAGCGTCTCCCTCCTGTGCAAAACGATCCAAAAATTCACGCGTGGCGGTCACGCGATTTTGACGGTGCTCCGGTGTGAGCATTCTGGGCACCCATCTCGCACACAACTTTTTGTAACCAAGTTTTTTCCGACACAATATTACGAAGGAGACTTTGAGAAATGTCAGGAAATTATTCGTGAAGGTCGTCAAGCGTCACACGGCGGTCATTTCGAACTTGTTCTTCAATTTTTTGCACAAATTCGTCAGAAATCACTGCCTTGCCTCGTCGTGAGTATCAGTACGACCTTCTCTGAACAACCTAACCCACTTCGTGACATGTTGACGACTCATCACATCACTACCATAAACTTCCACGAGCTTCCGATGGACATTCGCGGCGGTATTGTTCTGCAAAATCAAAAAACTGATGACCGCGCGGGTCTCGCACGGACGAGAGTTGGCGGGAGCGCACGACGACCTCTCCATCGGAAGAATTTACTGTGACTGAACGAAATGGCCGAAAAACACGCGGGACCAAACAAACTGACCGTTAGGATCCCCCCTACACGCCAGGTGCACCAATTTTGAAACAAAAATTTCCCCCGACCTCAGGAGCCCTTGTAACCTTAGTTTCTGGATGACCCTCGTATGTTAGAATGTATTGATATTTTGCTGGTATGTAATAACGATAAACGGCATTGTACTCGTATATGATTTTCTGATTAATTATTTTTCCTATAAGATTTCACAGAGTTAATGCATCGATGCCTAAATAGTTTAATGCTCTACCCGAAGTGTAAATCTTTGATAATACGAGTATCAAAAACCGCGATCGTCATGACAACAAAATCTTTATTTCCATATTATCTTTTGTGAAATGGATTAAAATATGTTAACCAATAAACTTTAGTTTTATTATCTTGGGTACTTATTTCAACATAGCTAATCCATTGTAATACTCCGCCTGTCGTTATGTTATCGGATGGGATTAAAGGTTTTTTCACGGATACTAGAAAAAACATCCTGTGCAATTCGATAATGAGGCAATGACACGAAATGTACTCAGATTAACGAATTTCGGAAGGTGAGTGTGTAATGCGTAAGACAAAACGAGGTTAATGCACAATATTATTACTTAATCTCGACCGAATTGAGATAAATTTTAAGTCATCCTATTCGTGTATAGACAAAATATTCGCTTTATACGTACATAATTATTAATTTCATCTTTCAATAATTTTACTACACCTCATTAAATTTGATACCCCACGTTAAATAAATTTATAAGCTGCAATCTGAAATTTTGGAATAAAAAATATAAATTTCAATCAGTAAAATAGCAACATTAATACGACATTAAGAGGATGCTATTACTTTTTAAAACATTTCTATTCATTATACGCCGTTATTTGATTTATTTTAAAAACTATTCGTAACTTGACTCGAATCACATTAATTTTATGTGAAAGTAAAATTTATAATTTCACTCAATCACATTTTACTTGTATCCTTGTAATTTGTTTTATCAAACACTGCTTATTCCACTTTTTGTAACGGTATAACCCTACCGGTTTCAAGGCTTTCACCTCATTTTCAGGGGATCACAAACAAGTCTTGTTTGTGATCCCTGATGATGAGGTGAAAGCCTTGAAACCGGTAGGGTTATGCCGTATCAAAAAGTGGAATAAACAGTGTTTGATAAAACAAATTACAATGTCTTTAAACCTCCACAATGTTAATGCCTTAACTATAATATAAACAATACTTTTATCCTTCTTCTGCTAAATTCAAATTTCACTTCCATATCTCAAAGTGAGTGCCAGCCACTATTATGTATTGACATTTTTGGTACGTTTGATATACACAGTTGTGTATTAGTTACATTGAATGATCCATTCACCTTGTCTCATGTAGCTACCCTTCTTTCAATGTCCTTTTCAACTCGCCCATCATACGTAAACAGTGCCCAAATAACAGAATTTATCAACCTGCTCCAGTTTCTCTGAGTTAACTCATGCATCGTACATAATTTTTAGCACACCTCTTTCTATAACTATATTATAACGTTTAATTTCACTACATTCATTTTCAAACCTTTTACTAGAAGTCTCTCGTTACATTTCACCTGTACGAGTATACTCTCCTTTATTTGAGGAACCATACTGTAATGGATTTCAAACGTTCCTTTAAGATTTTTATTCATGATAGTCAGATTATTTATTGATTTTTTTTAATAAATTTAAAATTTCGGAAATATTGTTTATTATTCGAACGATTAATAAATATAGGAGAACCTGTTTCTAATATTCAAGGATAGGAATATATGTAACGACGGACTTAATTTTTTATCGGTCAAATATTAAATACAAATATTATACCAACGTCTTTCTTACACGTCGTTCAAATATAATAAACGGTTAATTAAAAAAAACACGAACCCCCACAGAATTCATGATTTAGGGTTATACGTTATTTATAGGAAATTCTTCTCTTCCCATTACGCAATTTGAACCTCTATATTTTTATGTTCTCTATTCCACGTACTTCCCGAGGCAATTCCACGAATTTCCCCCACTTAAGTATAAAACGTTTGTTGACTAAAAAGCGACGCATAATAGGAATACTTAAAAAAACCGTATTATAAAATAAGCTGAGTTCAAATAGTACTTGAAAGATAGAAAATGTAAAAATAAAAACGTCGCGTTTAGACTATATTTCATACCCTCGCACTTGAAGATGGTGTATAGTTAGTGATATATTATCGCAAGATATACAACATAAACACCCCGAAGGTCTAGTTGGTAAGACGTGTGCCTTCCAACTTGGGGGCTGCAAGTTCGATTCCCGTATGTACCCACATTCTTTAAAAAGGATTTTAATCTGGGGTTACTTAAGACCTCAACATATTTCAGGTTGCTTGGAAGAGATTACCACATGGCAATAAACTCGACAGTTTGTACTGTATACAACGAATGTGTAATAATATAATATACAATACATTTTTAAATAAATCATGTAGATGTATGATGTTACGTCTCACATGATTACTATTCATTAATCAAGCACAATTATTTTGGATATAATATTACATACTCGTATTTAATTTCATAATATAATATAAAACAAAAAAAAAAGACGGAACATTTCTAAATCTCATGAAGGTAATACAAAAATATTTAAAAAAAGGTTCCTTTTATTTAAAAAAAACTTTTAAGTATACGTATAAAAGATTATTTTAATTAAATATTTTTTTAAATATATTATAATATTTAAAGGTAAAAAAAATTAAACATTAAAAAACAGATCAAATCTTCTCTTATTTAAAAATTTAAAATAATTCAAACGCTTCTAGATATACAAGATTCTCTTATAAATATTTTTTTAAAAATTAATTACTTATCAATAATTTAGATTTTTTTGCATAATATGTGATTAAACCAATTTTAAAAAAGGATCCAAAGCTCTTATTTAAATATAAAAATGATTTAAACACTCATAGGCAAACCAGCTTATTTTATTTAAATATTTAAAAAGATCTAAACAAATATAGGTATTTAAGCTTTTCTTATTTAAAAAAATATTTAAAATACTTATGAATAATTAAGTATTTTTTTGAATAGAATAAACCAATTCAAGTTGAAGTTATAATAGTTCACATTAAATTTGATGGTGATTTTTTATAACTATACAAACTTACCTAAACACTTGTCCACAGTATTCCCAACCCACTAGTAAAGCTTAAATATTAATGAAATGTTAATAAATATCAAACACTAGTAGCGTACAAACAAATCGAAGTCATGAGATTCACGACCAAGTATCAAGTGAGAGAAAAAAATAAAGCACATTGACTATATACTCGTCGAGGCTTAAGCCATATTGCATATAGAGCGAGACAGAGCGGATTGATAGGACCACGACAGACTTGACCTTTAAGCGAGACTCACTTATCGGGGCACACTCTTCCTCACGTGTTATCCTGATGATGATGCACTGCGATGTCAAAACATATTATTTTTCTAGCGCAAGTTATTACTTCATGTAATCATATAATACTCTCGAATGTTACAATCACAGAAGGGTTGAATAGGGTCACGATATATGAGACCTTTCAGGAGTTTTCGTTATACTCGTACACATTTGAGCACATATGCTGTCGCGTGTCATGGTATATAAATGATGCAATTTCGCTGGTGTGACGTTTTTTTTAATATAATATTTACGTCGTGATACATAAGGTCCCCTCTAGTGTGCATTTATTCCCAATAGACGTGACATTTAGACGATGTTCCATTTCTACCTGTATTTTACGAGTATTTAGATTACACGTATCTTCGCATGGCACTGTATGGAACAGAAACATGAACAATGAGTAAAAAGCAAAGGGACATGATAGATGCCTTCGAAACGTGGTGATGGAAGCGAATGCTCTGTATCCCATGAATTGTAATGAACTTCAAGGGCTCTATTATTCAAGAATTAGCGATTACCGAAAAACTCTCGATAACATTCAAGACAATAATCCTAACGTACTTTGGACATAGCAGAAGACCACGACGCTCAACATTGAGAACGCGATGTAAAGTAAGAAAGTTTTCCCAGTCCTATTTAATTTTCCATTACACTGATACAAACTGTTTTTGCATGAGTTAAGTTATGGAAAGTAATAAGAAATTATTATTGTAGTAAGAATCTCAGAATAATTTATAAGAACAGATATATTATTATTCTCTCCATGACCTAGTTGTTAAGACGGACTCCATCAAGGGGTTGCTTATCTCCATCCAAGAATAAAAAATGTTATAGTCAGGTTTAAGGTCTTAAGTGAACAGTACTTCCCCTCGTGCGGTAGTGTTGTAAAAACACATGATAATTAACTACGAATTTACTAATTGAATGCCTACTCCAGTGGTTCTGAACCTGAAGGCTCGATTAATGGGACTGACAACAATGTTGTCTTCCGGCAACACTGTTCAAAATGCCGCATAACCAATTCGGATATGTTGAAAGGTATTATAAGAATGAGCGAATTAGTTAGTATTATGTTGCCCCGGTATTTATTGATGAATAACGCTAATGCAAACATAATTTTCTAGCGTTAAATTTTTACGGTTACAATTTATTCATGAACTTATTGAATAGAGGACGAAAATCATGACCTTCCTTATAACTACCGATATGTATTGTGCTTCCTTTGTACACAATACAACCTGAAGACGTTATTTTCACATAGGCATGTGGTAGAAAAAATACATGAATCATTTTTTTAAAACATCGGAAGACGAATCAGAGTATCTATGGCGTCCCGGGTTCAATTCCCAACAGGTATCGCATCGAATGTAATTTCTCATCAAAATTTATATTGCCGAGTGCAAAGTGACTGTCTTATCCCTATCACGAGATTTCGTAATCTGGATTTCTTTAATTCCATCATTAATTTGTTTTATTCTCAGAGCGGAATAATACAGTTTCATTCAATTTGAATGGCAACCCTTCAAGATAACCGAATTGGTGATTCGGACACATTGAAGATCGCGACCGGGACATAATATTGTCTTTAACCCCATCATTTTAAATAAGTAGTATTCACCAATCTCCCATGAACGTTCAAGGCTTTTTATTTACACTGCAATTAGTCTTAGAACAAAATTATTGATCCGCCATTGGAGGGTAATCTTTACTCTATAAAATAACCTTTGTAACGGTGACTAAAAATTCGTAATTGGCAAAGTTCAAACAACACATTAATCTCCGAACTTTTGTATCAAGGCATCATGCCACTGCATGATGATACTCGTATTAAGATAAGTGAACATGATGCAATGTAGAATCCTGTTTTCTATTTGATGTGTATTACTTACCGCCGGGTATTGTAGGTATATTACAAGGTACAAGGTAATATACCTACGTCATGTACGCCGGGTGCTGTACATGACTTGATTTAAAAAAAACGAGAAATCTTTATTCATTGATATTAATATTGACCCTTTCAAAGTAGTTCCCATAGGATAAAATGCACTTATGCCAACGTTTTTTCCAATCCGCAAAACATTTGTGGAACGCACTTTTTGGGATAGCCTTTACCTCCTCTATGGTCGCAAAACATTGTCCTTTCAAAATTCTCTTCATCTTCGGGAACAGGAAAAAGTCGCAGGGGGCATATCTGGTGAATACAGCAGCTGCGGCATCACGACATTTTTGATTTTGATAAAAAAATCATGAATAAGTAGAAGTGTGCGCCCGTGGATTATCGCCTACAATTCTGATCCTTTTTCTTCGGATTGCCTCACGCAAACGGCATAACACCTCAAGATAATACTCCGTATTGACCGTACGGTCAGGCGATAAGAATTCATAGTGGACTATGCCATTGTAATTTAAGAAAACAATAAGGAGAACCTTGATATATGATCAAATTTGGTTGTTTTTTTTTTCGGTATTGGCTCATCAGGAAGCTTCCATTGGGACGAATGGGCCTTTGTTTCGATGTTATAGCCATGCACCCACGTTTTGTCACCTGTTATAATGCGATGGAGTAATTCTGGGTCGTCAGCGACTTCTACCAACATTTGCTCAGCGATGTTTTTGCGAAACTGCTTTTGGCTGCCAGTCGTTTCATGTTCAAAACGTTGGTAAAAATTACTTCACATGAACCATATGAGATACCAACTTCCGCAGCAGCCTCCCTTATAGGGATTTGGCGATTACTAAGCACAATATCCTATTTTTTTCCGACATTTTAATCGGTAGCTGATGTGCTACGACAGCCATCCCATCAGCCATGATGACAGCATCATCGCCAAAAACCTCAAATATTTGCACCACTTCACTGCACTTAATTCCATTTTACACGCAAAATTTAACACAAATTGTAAGTCGTCAATTTAAAAATGAAAAAAATCGCAAAATAGGCTCATTACATGTTCTGAGGCAGCTGACTTACACTCGCGAAATTCACGTACAAACATACGAGTATATAAACAATGCAACAAGTCTGATCTGTAACGACTCGTGAGATTAAACAATTCTCAACAAAAATACATATATTGGTTCAAGTTCATTGAAACTCCCAGTCCCTGCAAAAAGTTTAGCATTTATTCGTTACAATGGGATTTAAGGTATAAATTACTATTTACCTTGACCTTGTTGATAGAAAAACCAATTCAGTTTCACTGGAAATGTCAGAGATTGATTAGTTAGCACGCTCACCGAACTGATTATTGTATGATACAAAACGGTTAATTGGAGATACAATTTACTATTGAATGGCCTTAAGCAAAATTACTAAAATGCTTATTTATTAAGTTATTATGGAAACAAATAAATATCATTCTTCAAACTACTCATGAACTCGTGTATTAAGGAAACTTGAATTGGACGTATGATCAAAAAAGATCGTACCCACAATTTACCTGTTTTGAAATATTTCGGGAAACATTACATCGGTTACATTCATATTACATTGCATCAATTACACTTTACATTACATCGATTACACACTTTCTCATACAACTCCTACGATTTATCTGACTCTTAAAACTTTTTTCTTTCAAAATATCATTCACACGATCCAACCATACTTCGATTTCAAGCAGTAATAAAAATATTAGATGTACTCGTATTTGATCTGCGTTAGTAAAAAGTTAAAGACCTCGTAAAGATACCATGATTAATATAATAATACCAACTAAATAATAATAATAAATATAATAAAATTACCAACTAATTAATATTATAATACCAACTAAAAACACTTGCAGCACATTTGGAGAATGTTTAACTTTTCGGCAATGCCAAAGGTGGTTTAAACAATTTAAAAGTGGTGATTTTAATCTAAAAAAACAATCCTAGAAGTGAAAAAAGAGTGAAAGTGGATGATGACGTATTGCGTACAGAAATTTTATCAAATCCAGCACTGACTAGACGACAATTAGCTGACAAACTTGGATACTCAAAATCTAGTGTGCAAGAACATCTGAAAAAAATTTACAAGATTGTGAAGCATGGCGTATGGATACCGTACGATCTAATGGATGAGACCAAAGCGGTACGCAAGCGCATATGTGAAGATTTAAACGAAAAAGAGACAAACACTCAGTTTTTACACCATTTAGTGACCGGAGACGAAAAATTGGTACTATGTTATATTCGAACCAACGACGTAAACGCCAATGGATTTCAAAGGGGCAGGTAGCAAAACCGACCCATCGATCGGGTCTAACTGCTTTTTAGCGTATGGTGGGAAGCAAAAGGCATAATTTATCACGAAGTCCTTCCTTACGGTAAAACAATCACGAGTGAAGTATACTCGTACTGTCCCAACTCGAAAATTTGAATGCAGCAATAAGGCTAAAGATATCTGGTTTTTTCAATCGACATTCAATTTTATTGCAACACAACGCCCGACCCCATACATCGAAGATGTATGAAAATAAAATAAAGGAGCTTGGATGGAAAACTATTCTTCACCCACCATATAGTCCCGATTTGGCTCCTTCAGATTAGCATTTATTTAGATCTAACATATGCAGCACTATTTAACTGGAAAAAAAATCGCACTTTAGAACTGAAAAAAGGTATCGAGGAATATTTTGCATCCAAATCTACTAAATTTTATTCTGACGGCATTAAAAATTTGTTAATTAGATGGAATAAGGTTGTGGCTACGGAAGGATAATATATTTTATTGACATAATAAGAAAATACTTTTTTTTTTCGATCTACCTTTCATTTAAAAAACGACATTTTCATCCGAACAACCTATATTATACATACGAGAGTAGTTTGAAAAATTTGGTAAATTTCCATGAGATAGTGTCACAATTCATAAAGTGACATCGCTGCTGGCAAGTATCATTCCTCAAACGACCTCTATAAAAATGTTTAGTTAACGTTTGACAGCTACTCGTATCTGAATCGATCACTTTGATATTCGTCGCATAAATATAAAAAAAAAACGAGTTCCGTGCCGTCAAAAGACATTTTTATTTGAAAAAGTTAACAACCGCGCAGGTCAAAGCCGAGTTGGACGAAGTTCACGGGGACTCACTCGCCAGCGTTAAAAATAGTTTATTTTAAACGTGGCCGTTCACGCACCGAAGATGAATCGCCCTTCGGACGACCAATTGCGTCCACCACGGAAACATAATTGAAACAGTCATGGTATGGTAATGGAAAACCGCTGAGTGCATGTGCGCGAGATTGCTGAAGCCGTGGGTATCTCAAGTGCACGGGTGGACAATATCTAATATGAAAAATTTAATATAAAAAAGCTGTCGGCGCGATTGTTGACTGTCGACCGAAAAAGTGCTCAAAAGGACATTCCAACGCAGTATTAAGCGACGTTTAATCGCAATCCGAATATTTTTTTGCGTCCATTCGTGACTGGACGAAACTTGGATCCACCACTACTACACACCAGAGTCCAAACAGCAGTCAAAACAATGGACGACAATGATGAAAGTATCCCGATGAAGGCGAATACTATTTTGTCGGCTGGGAAGGTAATGGCAACTGTTTTTTGGGATTCCCAAGGAATCATCATGATTGACTACTTGGAAAAGAGCAAGACAATTACGGGATCCTATTATGCGACATTATTAGACGGGCAAAAGGTGGACATGATAAGGTTTGCTGACGATATTGCTATGGTTGCTGAAAGTGAAGAGGAACTACAAGAGGCCTTAACAACTATGGAAAGCATTCTTCAAAATAACTACAGTATGAAGATAAATAAAGACAAAACAAAGCTGCTGACTGTAGGCCGAGCGCAGCACCAGATGAGAATAGTGATGTCGGGTAAACCACTAAAGAATACCAAGGAGTTTGTCTACCTCGGGAGCAAAATAACATGGGACGGTCGGTCCAAGAGCGAGGTCGACAGCCGTATACATCAGGCTAGACTTGCATTTAATAAAAGGTCGAAAATAATAGAATCAAATAATATAGACCTTAAACTGAGAATACTCCTCATCAAGACCTATGTATGGAGTATCTTGATGTACGGCTGCGAGACATGGTGCCTATCCGAAAGAGATAGACGAAGACTAGAGGCTTTTGAGATGTGGTCCTATAGAAGACTATTAGGAATTTCCTGGAGAGACCGCATCACAAATAAAGAGGTTCTCCAACGAATCGAAGGAGGAAGGCACCTGCTCAGGATCCTGTCCGAAAGGCGTGCAAGATGGATCGGGCATATAATACGACAAGAGGGCCTCTTGCATGCCATAATGGAGGGCATGACCGAGGGGACAAACTCTAGGGGACGCCCACGCCGAGAGTACCTGGAGGACCTGTTGGTGGACGTGCGCTGCTCAACATACACAGACTTAAAAAGAGCCGCACAGGACAGGGGGGAATGGAGGAGAAGAGTTCAAATTGCTGCAAACCAGTCTTAGGACTGCAACCACGGAAGGATTAGACCGTTTGAAAGAAAAACGGAATCAATATAATAAATTATTTTTATTAAAATGCTATGTGAATCTATATAATAAGTGATTTTTTAGATGATTTATGGGGTTATATGGCGTAAAAATCACGCGAGTTACTCATGAAAAAAAAATCTTTTTTTTTTTCAAATATCGGTATAAAATATACGTGAATGTACATAGGCGTGTGATTTACAAAATGCATACCCAGATTGAAATGTTTGGAGTTAATATTTCATATACTTTTAAACGATTGCAAATTTAGTTTTAAAAGGGCTTTAAATTAAAAAAAAATAAAATGAACTTATTTCATAAGACAGTTGGCAACCCGTGGGGTTAAAACAGAGTGTCATTTTGTGAATGATTGCGATTGTGAAATGTTATCAATACTTTCGTTTATCTAACATCAACTGCTTTATAATGATAATTGCTTTAGAAAGTGCTACAGTTAGCAAACTTCATTTCATATTAATATTGCGGAGAAAGAAAGTATCGCCAGCTTATCAATATCATACATAAATTTTGGATAAATATAACAAATTTAACTATCAAATATTACATAAAAAATACATGTTTATACATAAATGTTATACACATTCGATTTCCGTGACTTAATCGATATGACATTTGCCTTCCGACCCGGGGGTTTCAGGTTCGATTCCCGTTGGTGCCCATTAAAAAAACGGTTCCAGCATGTTTTCATTTAATGCTAATTTAACACGTTTCTGGTTGTTTGAAAGAGATATCCACATGGCAATAAACCCGTCAAGTTGTGCTATAGCAATGAAAGTTACACAAGAATACAACATATACGAGTATATTAAACTTAGAATAATATAATAAGTGAATAATTTATAAGTGAAAAAATCCTAGACACAAAAATAATTTAAAGAAGTAAGAAGAGTTTAATGTGAATATTTATCGCAAAAAACTTAATTGTAATTTTCTTGAGCCAGAAAATAAATGTAGGTCTGCAATTAGGTAAGTATTATGTGGCAAAACATATTGTAGATGTCCGATTTCTAAATGGAATTATTGCTGACTGGTGTACATTTACTTTCGAGTGATTTAAAACCACCGTATAAGCATCGCAAAGTAAAACAAAGGTATGAATAAGTGAAACTAAGGTGGAATCTTCTGTCATTGTACAATATAATTTTCTTTTATGTACATTTTGAGCATTTTCGTTTGGTACTTTGATAAAACAAGTAATTTGCATTTTATTTCACAAACCCGTAATATGAATGAAATTGAATATTCTTATTATGTCACCAAGAAAGGTTATAACAAGATTTTGCTAAATTGTTTTGATAATTACGCACATTTATATCCGGTGGATGATTGTACTTGCAGTGATATACTCATAGTTTTTTTATTGATAGAAAATAAACATTTTAAAGAAACGGGTATTATTGAACTTTTAAATATAATTATTAAAATTGTCGATTGAAAATATTTTGCTGGTACATTCACTTACAAAACAGATCGAGCGTCGAAGTAAAAAAATAGAATTTAAATAATTCGAAAACGACTTTTGTTTTTTTATTGAAGGTTTTAAAATTTATAAATATTATATTAACGATTCATGATTTTATTGGTATATGGGGTTTATAATAACTAAAGAAATGGATTATCACGTTAAAATGTAAAATAAAAGAATTTCGAGGGAAACGTGAAATAAGAATGAAAACATAGAATTGGACAATTTTGACAAAATTCTTGACTCAATACTATCGAAACCTATACGTTACTAGGAAATTTAAATGACATGTATCGATTAAATAACAATCAAACCTTTTTTGAGCGTATTCCACTTCATACGAGTATAAACAAAGATATTTCAACAAATTAAAATAAAAAATCGATTATGTACCAAAATAAGTAAAAGAAAAACACAAAAAAATTAATAAGTTGGAATGCTGACGTAGCTTGTGTCAAATAACTGCGAATAGAATAATACATAAAAAATAGAAAATATCAATGAATTTTACGCACAAATTATGCAAGCAAAATTTTAATCGATATAATTTTATCGAATCAAACAATTACGATCCTTTAGGGATGAATAATGAACGGGAGGCAAATTCAAATTGGAATCCAAAAAGTTAATCCTCGATGATAAATCTTTACCGAAAATTCCGCCTAATCCGAGATAATATATGAAAAAATAAGATTAATATTACTTACATGTGTAATTCTACACGTCGATTAAACGAGAAAAGCTAAGACAAATATCGTAAAATTTGACAAAATTTCATCATGAGCTTTAGTTGCTGACACTAGACTGCACCGGCATGATTCACCCGCGCGCACGTTGTTGTTCTGTACCTACCTACCTCAACAGTTATTTACGATTGCAGATGTAACTTTACACAGCGTCACAGATTTGTATTTGCAATATTTATGTCAAAGAATTGAAATTAACACTTTTCATATCCTTTCCAAATAAATGAGGTTTTATTTATTTAATGAAAATATACAGTCCAGTGAGCTTATTTCCACGTTACAATATCTTCCAACTCACCACACAAAAGTATGTAAGGGAATTTACGTGATAATATAAAAAAAACTATTTATTTTTAATTTGTACGAAATGTATAAATATTTAAAAAATTAAATGTCATCTATTGAGAGAAAATGAAATTAATTATGGTGGAGGGAAAACAAAAACGTAAATCACATTACTGACTAAATGAAATGGTTTTCAATAATAATTAAAAATATATCAATTATGGTAAATTTCCAGTTTCGAATAGACAACAAATAATGATGTTAAAAAAGAAGAGCTGAGAATTTGGAAAGCCGATATTCAATCTATATTAAGCTTACTGCAAGTATGAGAACGGAAAGAAGCTGCATTCTTTAGTTGATGGGATATTCAAAGAGGTTTTATAAAAAAAGGACAATATGTGAACTATGCAAATATTTAAATATGAAATTTTATGAATTATATACGTTCAACAAATTAAAACACCACTTCATCACACGCCTTGTTTAGTGAAGTGATTCTTTATATCCACAATATGGGTGCTATTTTGGATGCCGAGTACTTATACTTCACAGGTCGCATATCCATTATAAATGGTGAATTGTTGATAGTAAAAATAAATAAAAACATATTTCGTTAGTTACTACGATTTAAGCTCATTTTATTGAATTAAATTAAATTGACCTTCAAAGAAAGCTAACATCGAAATATGATTTTCATTTACACATGATAGGGTATATATCGAATGGCGTTTAGCGATAGGGAACAAAGACAATGGGGCACTAAAACATATATAATCGAACCAGATAATATTAAAATTTGCTAAGATAATATTCCACAATTGTACGGCACCGGTGCGAAGAACTGTATCATAAGTAGATGGTTGCTGCTCGATGTTCAGAGAATTCCGCTCACGTTCAGAGGCGTAGATCGGTGAAAAGGTAGCGGGGTGAAGAGATATCTCTTAGGCAGGTATTAGCAGGTCTCAAGTAAAACACAGTAGGTAGAGTGAACTGAGAAGATATTTAATTTGGTTTTGACCCTTATGAACGGCCGATCGCTCATCGTAAGCGTTATTTTCCGCCACCAAAATACCACAATTTTCGGGAGTTTTGCGCAATGCAGAGGTCGGCCGGCTAGCGATATAGTCTCACGACGACCGTCCATAAGTTTTATTTCCGTTGCGATCGCGACGCAGCGCGGATCCAAACAAACATAAAAATACATACAAAACCAAACAAATATCACAGTATAACCAAATCTATACACATTAAACAATTAAGAAACTAATCCTAATCTGTTTTATGATGACGCGTATGTCCGATACAACAATAGTATTTAGTCCCAACGTTGATGTATTTGGATCTTATGAATGATATTTTTAAGGAAGGAAACGTAGAAAGTTTAGAGTCAAGTGTAGGAGTTAGATAGAAGGTGTGTTTTAGAAGAAGCGAAGGGTCTGTATCTAGATTGGAAAGTGTCTTATTTGTCTAGATGGTATGTATTTTGATATCAAACAATTATTGATATTGTTTATGAATCTTTTTTGTTTTTTGTTTATTAAACATTTGAATCTTTTAATTTAAAGCTTAAGTTGATAACTATAACATGGATATTAGAACTGATTTATTAGCATTCACATTTATTCAATTACTAAAGAATATAAATACAATTCAGGACAATTTTATAATATCGTGATTTTCATAAAATCGAGAGTATTGAATAATGGCTTTAATAATTATGATTTTGTCTAAACGCTCCTCTTTATGGAATCCATATTCTCAAAATGGATGACAAAGATTTTAATTAAGTTTAATGACATCGTTAAAGAATTATTTGCTCTTTCTAAACCTTTCTTTCAACATAAATACTTAAATATTCCCATTTTGATCGCCTGGACTCATTACAGGCCGATAAAAGTAATGCAATTATTTATATAAAATTATATTACTCATTCAATTAAAATATATATTTTCTAACCAATTAACGGAGGTCAGGAGACACCGGAATTCAAAGATCAAATTTATACGCTTTGAATTTATGCATCATACGCCAACATGACGCACACCGAACGTTGCACCGTGTTGGTGTTCTCACGTGTTGTATCGCGCGATTTCCTACAGCGAATCCCCTCTTTGTGCCGTTTCCACTTTGCCGCCAACTCACTGCAACGCGAATTTTGATTTGGATGTTGCCAGTCAAATAAAATATGCTATTATGGTCGACATGTGAATTTAAATTTTGAAGTAATTTTATATTTTTGGGTGCAATATGATATTTTTTATATGTTACGTGAATTTTACATACATACAAATGATTTATTTCTTTAATATATAAATTTAGTGATTATAGACTTTTTAGTTATGTTTTTTTTACGAACGTTGATCATTTGAATGAATCCAGTTTTACGTAATAATTCTTTAAACAAGGAAAATCTAAATTTTAGTTACAAAATTTCTTATGTAAAACGAGTTCTTGAGGGCTTACATTATTTTATGGCCACTTTTTTTATATAGCTAGCAACATAATGGATCACACCATCGTTAATGATCGTTTCCTAGGCGTTATGTGATTTTTTGCATTATTTTGGTTTACAAGTGCAAAATTGATATGAAGACTAGTGAACAAGGTTATCAATGTCACACTTTCAATATATTTAATACTAGCTGTACCCGGCCACGCGTTGCTGTGGCTCAGTCTGGTTAAATGGAAAATAAAGAAAAGAGAAAGCATACGTTTCTAATATGTTTAATTTCACAATGCTTGTGGGTATACAATATTTTTGATGTCTTTCAGCCACTCTCAGTCTGTCGCGTTCACTCTCAGTATGTCGCGTTCATCGCCGTGCTCGCCAATGATCGCGTCACTCCATGAGGTCAATTCACGATATGATTTGAATTCAAATGATAGATCGATTGCACTGAAAAAGAAGAAAGAAAATTATAACAAAAACATATAAAATTGCGAAACATTAAAAAAGGAACTGAATAATATTGTTAAGTTCGTAGACGTCTTTGTTCTTGGCGGCAAGAATAGCTCGTTCACTCAGCCAATCGTGATTCTTATAATTTATTTGACTATTGGGAAATACTTTTTCAACCAATTCTTCTTTTGAGGTCACTAAATTGCAGAAGTTATGAGACAATGAAATTCGTCGTGAGGTCATATCAACCGGCACCTTTCTGTTCCCAATTTGCAGCAATTGATGTGAGAATATCTCAGCTGATCGATCGTTTTGCAGCTGGACACGCATATTTGTTGTTAATTTCAACGCATTTACGTGTCGCCACAAAGTAGAGTATTTCAGGCAACATATAAAATTGCGAAACATAAAAGTAACTAATTAAATATTAAGGGAAGACAGAGATATAATTGTAACCAATTAAATGTTAAGAGAAGACAGAGAGATAATTGTAACTAATTAAATGTTAAGGGAAGGCAAATAGATAATTGGAACTAATTTAAAAAAATCTCCATTTCTACATACGATTTGATAGATTTTGAAATATAAACATAGAGATAAAATTAAATTCTATATAAAAAAGATACTTTTGATATTTCTACTGACCTCTTTCAGCCACTATCAGCCTGTCACGTACATTCTGTTGAAAACGAAGCAGTTCTGAAGCTGCAGGATGCGATCGCCGTGCTCGCAACCGTGCATCCTCAAGTCTGGCTACACGTCTTTCTGCTGCTTCCTCGACATTTTGATGAACTAAAGCAGATCGATTGCACTGAAAAAAAATAAAGTTATAGCGAAAACATATAAAATTGTGAAACATTAAAAAAGGAACTGAATAATATTGTTAAGTTCGTGCACGTCTTTGTTCTTGGCGGCAATAATATCTCGTTCACTCAGCCAATCGTGATTCTTATAATTGATTTGAATATAGGGAAATACTTTTTCAACCAATTCTTCTTTAGACGTCACTAAATTGCACAAGTTATAAGAAAATAAAATTCGTCCTGAGGTCATATCAACCTGCGCCTTTCCGTTCCCAATTTCCAGCAATTGATGTGAGAATATCTGCTGATCTCTGATCAGCTGATCGATCGTTCTGCAGCTGGACACGCATTTGTCAAATATTTGTCAAATAGGAATATTGTTAAGGAAATATTTGTCAAATAGGAGTATTGTTAAGGAAATACAGAGATAATTGGAACTAATTAAATGTTAAGCAAAGAGAGAGATTATTGGAATTAATTAAATGTTAGGGAAAGACATTGCAAACTATGCACGAATTTAATTTGGATGTGACATGTTGCACGCGTCATTAATGAACAATAAATATCGATTCTAATCAATATCAAGTTATTTAGGTAAATACATTATAAAAAACTAACAATAATGACAAATGAATACATCTTGTTACAAATTAGCAAAAATTTGGCAGTTTCTTAAAATCAAATTTGTCAAAAGTTAGTTGTATGAAACACGTGAAACTTTTAATAATTCAAATGTATAAAACATACACACATACATACCATGAATTCAAATGAAAATCAATCGATACAGTTTAAATTCACTGCTAATTGTACTGAAAAATTATAAAAAAACAGTTTAAAAACACATTATTACCACGCGACGCTACGAAATGGCAGATAAAAATTTAGTATATTTTTACGTCGTAGCACGCTATTTTTCAATAAACGTATTTGAAAATTTTATATTTATTATTTAAATATTTAATAATTATTATTAAACATTTAATTATTTAATATTTATTATTTAATATTCAAAATCAAAATGGAACTGTCAAAATTTCAAAGCAATGTGAATAACTTTCGGAGATTGGAGATTTTTAATTAACGAATATTTACATTTTTTATTTATATAGATATTTAATATTTTTAAACTATGTTTGAAATCTATTAAGGTAGTTCTTAAGTTTTTAAAAAATGCTTTAGATCTTCGTAAATATTAGGACATAAAGTGGTGAATATTTCTAAAATAATCGTGAGCGGTCGGATTTGAACGACCCTCTCTCTCTCTCTCACTCACACACACAATCTAATCTGGGTCTCTAGTTCAATATTTGAAAGTAGCCGTCACTCAAATACAGGTAGTTTTTGCTAAGTTCATTGACTCACAATTCATCAAGCTGTGGCCGCTTGGACGTCCCTGATTATCTTTATCGCGTCAGCTTTGTTTGCAAATTAAGTGTCACACGTGTGTTTGTCGTAGTAGAAAACATGTGACATTGTCAGGGTTATCAAGCTTTATTCAATTATTTATGAATGAAATGTTACAAAAAATCGATGTAGAAACAATGTTTGTGGATTTATTATCGATGAAACAGAGCGTTCCAAATTAGACCCATATCTCTACTGAGCATTCTCTCAAAAAATATTGAGAAAATAGTGAAGGACCGACTGATGATTTTTTTCAATATGCACAACATTATCTCTCCTAATCAGTTTGGGTTCCAAAGGAGTGTGGGAACTGAAACTGATTTGCTTAGTCTAGTAATCAGCGCTACCACCACTTTGGATAATAAGAAAACATGTTTGGCAGTTTTTTTGGACCTTGCAAAGGCTTTTGATACAGTGTCTCACCGAATATTACTTACCAGATTGATGGAGGTGGGCATATGTGGGCGCTCTTCTAGTTGGTTCTCTTCATACTTATCTGATAGAACTCAGAGAGTCAAATTGGGTGATAGTGTATTTAGTGAGCCTCTTTTTGTGAGATTCGGAGTACCTCAAGGTAGTGTTCTGGGACCTATATTGTTCGTGATATATGTCAATAAGTTGTGTAATCTTTCTATCAGGGGTAAGATTATTACTTTTGCGGACGACACGGTTCTTCTATTCGAGGGCCGAACATGGGATGATGTATTCTCAAAGGCTAACGAAGAATTACGTGTAGTTAAAGAATGGATGGACTCAAATTTATTGACTAAATTCCCAAAAAACTAAATACATCACATTTAGCATATCTACAAGAACTCAAGCACCTACAAATAAATATATAACACTACACACTTGTTCACCCATGGCTGACTGTAGTTGTGTTTCCTTGGAAAGGGTTGATAGTATAAAGTTCCTTGGAGTTTATGTTGATCAGTTCCTTCATTGGGAGGTCCATATTAACACTTTGAGCGCAAAAATCAGAAAACTAGGATACATATTCCGTATGATTCGAAATATGCTCAGTGAAAATATTCTTAAAAGTATATACTTCGCCTTATGTCAGTCAGCACTTTCTTACGGTATATCAGTTTTGGGGGGATGCACCTTAACCCAAAAACACATATTGCAGGTTTCCCAAAAATTTATTGTGAAAATAATTAATAAACTTCCTGCTCGGTATCCCATGGCGGAGCTTTTCAGAGAGTATCAGGTCCTGAACTTAGCCAATTTACATCTCAAATCCATTCTCTGGCACTACCATCGAGAGGAAGGGAAGATGCAGACTCAGCAGACACACATGACACGCATGGCAACTAATGAAATGTTCACCATCCCTAGAGTTAAAACCTCTTTTGCCCAAAGGCAATATGCTTATTTGGCCCCCATTACATACAATGGCGTGCCGGCTTCAATAAAGGCAAAGGTAGGAAAACCATTTAGACAGTCGATCGGAGCGTGGTTTTGAGTACTTGGGCTTTCAGGATGAATGACGAGTGGGAACGATTTGTGTGAGCTCGTGAGTGTGGGTTTCTTCTTGTTGTTTTAATTTTGGTTGTTTTTGTATTTGTGTTTCTGTGTATTTTTTGTTTTGATTTTTATTTTAATTCTTATGATTGTGTGCGGTATACTGTGGGATGAATATTTTTGGTCTTTCTGGAGTGATGATGTGTGAGGAGTTTAATTTCGCAAGATGTTTCCAGTTGTAGTTGAGTGTCACTGTTTGTCAGGTTGATGAGAGCATGCAACGGGGTTTTGTTTTTGTGTAATCAAAAATCGGAAAGAAGTATCGATTTATTTTTTCATGCTAAATATCCTCAGTGAGATACAGGCAAAATCCTAGTTTACTGGGGATACGACAAATGAAAGGCAACAAACCCAGATCCATTAAAATTGTATGTCCAAATCAAATTACCTGTTGTTTTTTCGCAAATTGTGTATATTTCTTGTCATGTGTGTCATGCAAACTCAGCAGACACACATGACACGCATGGCAACTAATGAAATGTTCACCATCCCTAGAGTTAAAACCTCTTTTGCCCAAAGGCAATATGCTTATTTGGCTCCCATTACATACAATGGCGTGCCGACTTCAATAAAAGTAAAGGTAGGAAAACCATTTAGACAGTCGATCGGAGCGTGGTTGTTATTGCGACAGGATTTTGAGTACTTGGGCTTTCAGGATGAATGACGAGTGGAAAGGATTTATGTGAGCTCGTGAGTGTGGGTCTCTTCTTGTTGTTTTAATTTTGGTTGTTTTTGTATTTGTGTTTTTCTTTTTTTCTTCTTTTTTTTTGTTTTGAATTTGTTTTGATTTTTATTTTTATGATTGTGTGCGGTATATTGTGGGACGAATATTTTTGGTCTTTCTGGAGTGATAATGTGTGAGGAGTTGAGTTTGGCAAGATGTTTCCAGTTGTAGTTGAGTGTCACTGTTTGTCAGGTTGATGAGAGCGTGCAACGGGGTTTTTTGTGTTATCAAAAATCGGAAAGAAGTATCGATTTATTTTTTCATGCTAAATATCCTCAGTGAGATACAGGCAAAAGCCTAGTTTACTGGGGATACGACAAATGAAAGGCAACAAACCCAGATCCATTAAAATGATATGTCCAAATCAAATTACCTGTTGTTTTTTCTCAAATTGTGTATATTTCTTGTCATGTGTAATAATAAATAAAAATAAAATATATATCGGGTTCGTTTCCGGACTGATTTCATTTTAAACTTTTTCTTTGTGTTGATGTATATGTGCAAAAAGGATTCAAACCACAATTTTTTTTTATTCGTTTTCTTTAAATATCGATTAAGTTTACCTCATCTCTACAAGTGCAAAAAAAATAAACCAGTGTGTATGTACATCATTGCTTAACTCCGAAAAATGTCATTTTTTCAATTAAATTTTCCAATTCAAATGACAATTTTATATAGCGCCGTTTAGAGAGAAAACTCTCCTCTAGGGTGCTCTAACTTTGGACTAGAACAAATTATTATTAAAAAATCATGTTTGGCAACTATAGCAGCGCCCGAGTGAATCATGTTTAACACTTTCTATGTATACAGTATACAACCTTGTGGGGTTACCTCCTCCCACAATCAACGAAAATGAGGCCTTAACTAAAAACCAAACTGATAAACTTTTTTTTTAAATCAGGGTTCCAGTATGAATGTAACCAGCAACCTCTGGGTCGAAAGACAGGCTTACCAACTAGGTCGTTAAATATTTTATTGATATATTTTCTATTAATTAGCTTGACAAAGGTTCGAAACGTCTAAGTGTTGCCCGAACTATCGAGCACTTCCTCAAACTGACATCTTTTTCAATTTCCTTACACGTGCCTAGACTCCATGTTTGAATGATTTCACTTATATACTCGTACATACTGAAACCCCTTATTAATAAAATTCTATTTTACCATTACCGCGTGTGGAAGAATATATTCAAGGGGCTCAGGGCGATAATGACAACTCAACAAAATTATTGAACAATTTATTTAAATATTAACACGGAACTATTATTATTGATATTTATGTAAGGATAAAGCATCTCTGCGCAGCACTTAAATACCATTGTGTTATTTTCCTTTCGGCGTAGGCACAGAGGACAACGTGCTACACTCCTCTAACACGAGATCCTTTCTTCGCTTCCTCTACATTCATACATCTTCCCATACAGCTCTTTCGATTTATGTTACTACTTACTACAATCAATTTTTTCTCTGCTACGATTATGTATGTTCGCTCTATATAATATTTGTTTTATCAGTCTTTCATTATTTATTCGTTCGATATGTCCAAACCACCTCAGAGCGCTCATTTTAATCCTAAAAAATATTCCAGTCCTTGATTAACACTTCAGAATTTGATTTTTGTGACTTCATTTCACATTGTCATACGTCGTCACACCGCATATACTCCTCAGTGCCCTTTTATACATGCAATAATATGTTACGATTATATAATATAAACTGCAAGTGCAAGAAATTCATGTATTTTAATTGCTCGTATAAATTATCTGACAGTTTCCATTGTCAAATTCTAATATTTATGATTGAATCGTCAGTATGCAAATTACTATAACAGAAATTCCTACATTATAATTTACTTCTGATGTGACACATTCATAAATCCTTTGTGATGGTTGGATTATGATTGCAGAAATGAACATTATTTGAGCGTATATATACAAAAATAAACCAAATCTCTAAACACTTATTTTCTTTGAAACATCGAATAATCCTATATCTGCAAAATATGTAGTCAATTAAATTGATATTTTCGTACAAACGTACAAAATGGCGTGATGTGTCCTAAATTATCTTAGAACAAGTCAAGTGTGGGTTTGATCCTTCATGTATATCATAGGTTCTCAACCTTATTTTGCCCACCGCCCACTTGGAGAATATATTTTTTTTCTAAAGCCCCCCAATTTTTTTACTTGCGAATCTGAAACAGCTATTGCCACGATTAAAAACAACCGTAAGTCGCCGTGTTCAGTAACATGGTTTACTGCTGGTAAAATTAAATCTTCCCCAATAGTATGTGGTTTGCCTGTTTTAGCAATCAGCAATGAGATATTGTACGAAGCTTGAAGTCCGTCATCGTCTTGATTAGAAGCTGATGAAAAAAGTTTTGAAATAGTTCTTTTTCATGTCTTGAAAATAGGTCACATCTTTGTCTTTCTTATCCGGGTGTATTTTATTAAAATGATCTTGAAGCCCAGAAGGCTTCATCGCTTCATTTGAAAATGTTTTTTGACAAATAAGGCACATTGGCGATGATGGATTTGTGGGATTTTCGATAAATCCGTATTTAATATAATCCACACTATACTGCCGTCTCTTCTTTTTTGCTTCCGACATGGTTTTTACTTTACAGCCGGCGCGAAAGTAAAGCGCGGGGGCAAGGGTGATGCGGGAGCAGAGTGCGGGCTAGAACAAGCACAGATAATACTGTCAATTCTTGCAGGATTGCAAAAATTACGTTATTTAACAAAAACTTGTTATAACTGAATTGCTACAAGCATATTTTTTGCTATTTTTTATTAACAGGCTTTTGTTAACTTTACCTGTATTTATATATGAGATATTTCATGTGAACTTGGAAGATTTGAATATTTTTAATTCAAATCTAAAATGAATTTTTTTTATATCATCCAATTTAATGTAGATCTGAATGTAATGGAATCTTTCAAGTTCAATTTTCGTCCACTTCCCGAACTACCGAAATATGTGAATTTTCGCACAAGTGATAAAAATGATTAAAATACATACAATAACAAAAATTAACCAATATTAATGTTTACTTTAGTTACTATAGTACGTGATTAGCGTGTTTTTTTTGTCTTTTTTAGACTATATTTTTTTAATCTGCCCACGCCCCTCCGTGCCATCTCAACGCCCCCTAATTTTCTCTGGGTCTTCTACTGCCCCCCTGAAAGTCTCAAACGCCCAAAAGGGGGCGTTATCGCCCACGTTGAGAACCTATGATGTATATCAATGATAATTTGTTGTTTCGTGTGGGACATTAGGAAATAATGAAGATTGAAATAAGAGGCAGTGCTTGAGATAAAGAAAAAAAAAAACGTTAAGATGGACGTAACTTATGATTTATGTATTACGTATGATCTTTGGCCACGTAGAAAGAATGAACGATTAAAAAAACAAAAAGAATCTATACTTGTAGTATACATGGTACGAAAAGACCTAGAAAAATTTGACACGATCAAATTAACTAAATTCTGAAAATGGGAAGACTGAAAAGTTTTTTATAATACGGTGTATAGATGTGACAGAAGCAAAAAATGTGTGTCAAGATTAAAATGGTGGGATGGTGATGATGTGTAGATATTGGATTTATTTTTCGTTTTTACTTACCTGTAATCTATTTTTTACTAACCTGTCTTCATACTCTAAACCAGTGATTCCTGTTCCAGGGTTTCGCGAGCCCGTGACCGAGGTTCCCAGAAAATTAACGAGTTTATGAAAAAAATACAAATTAGAGAAATTGTAGAAGTTGTATGAGAAGGAATATGGATGTACAAGAGGCTAAGGATGTGTGTGTATGTGTGTCGAGATAGAAATGTCTGGCGCTCGGTCCTTTCTGCTTACCCCGACATGGAAATGGCGTGATGGGTATGTATGTACTCGTAACATATGTATAAACTTGGAGTGAGCCAGAGAGAGAGAGAACAAATGTTACGAGTACGAGTATGTTTAAGTTAGCGATTCTTGAAGTCAGAGCTGAAATGAAACATGAGACAAGTGAATCGAGTTAAAAAGCAAAATCTCTTTTAATATTTACTACAGTCATCTTTTCTATCGTTCACTTATTCTACTCGTAGAATCATTATTTAGGGAACTCGATCCCCTACATTCAATTTCCTTTGTGAAAAGTACAGCTTAGCGCTCCAAACTGGTTATCACTTAAGGTCGCTTAACATATTTTTGGTCGGTCGGAAGCAATTGTCACATGACATCGTTATGCTTCAAATTATATTACAACACAATTTATTTATTTTTAATGAAAGTCGCTAAAATTGACTGGAAATCTTAAGCTGGATTGACACTTGATTGCGGTCATACTTTAAGGTTATATGCTCACAGGATGCTTGTATGTGTGACAAGGTTGTATACATTTTTTTAACGGTGTGTCAATTCAGATTGTAACGTTGCCTGTCTGCAACTTTTTTGACCATTGGTTGATCGTTATAAAGTTCGCAAAAATATGCTCGCGGTATGTACGTGGTTAATTGGGAAGATTCCTGCCTTAAAAACGTTCTCTACTAAAGTCGCATTCTTTAGTTCTTCATGGAGTGACTCATTGTCAATGGCAATGTGGAGGACCGTAGAAGCAGAGGTTTACTTATGAGCTGGAGTGACCAGGCAAAGAGTGTTGCTGGCTTGTCTTTGCCACATGTTCTTCGGACAGCGGCATGTTAAGATAACTGGAGAAGAATGTGCACACCGCACATCAATTTCAGTGTGGGTCACGTTCTCCAGTATTGAGGGAATGACGTCGAAGAAATAAAGTTTGTCTAAGTCTAATTAAAATGAATACATAATTTCTACAAGTGACAAATGCTTAGCATTAAGGAAATTCTCTATGTATAATTTTCACGGCTGGTTATTAATTAAAGCTGGATAGTGAAGCTCGTTCTTGAACGGAGAGGTTTCCCCGATAATTTATACAGAAAAACGTTGAAATATCCCGTTTAATTTTGGTGGCAGATTACCTTCTCCAATCAATGAGTACGACCAATATCTCACAAGTCTTTGGTTACGTCTCCTCATTCCGCGGAAAATCGGTTATATTTCGGCCTACCCCGATGCAATAAAACAGCCCCCTCAAGGGGACCCCCTTGCCTTCCGCCCCTCATCCACCGACTTCATAATTTCTTTGTAACTTTCAAGTGCATCCGAGACAATACAAATATAACTTTTACCATTCATACAATTTAATAACCATACTTAAGGCATGGCTATAAGGGAGTAATAGCATGCTTGACAAGGTGTATGAATAATAATAGTGACATGTAAAGACCGAAAGATTGGAGATGTGTCCTCATTCTCTATTCCAAAAGGAAACATGGCGAACTATTATTTAATCGTAATCCATTCATATAACATAAAATACCAGCGTCACGCTCTTTACTCGCAACTTATTCAAATATATTGATACACTAGATAATAAAGGAAGTTCAACTGACAGCATATAAGTTATGAAAAACATGATTATTTAGGTGGTGTAGGGAAGGTATAGTGGAATGAGAAACAAGTCAATCTATTCCCTTCGCCTACCCTTTAATGAATGCGAAACGTCCGATGATGATAGATTGGTGTGCATTTGTCACATTTCGTTTGCTGATGGGGAATCATTTTATAATCTTCAGCTGGTTTATCTCCACTCAGGCAGACATCCAAGCATTACGAAGTTTCATATCGGTATTATTGCAGTGTTTATTGCGCATCTCGTTTATTACGACAGCTCGGTTACTGGAGCTCGCTTCCTAAATAACTCGACAGTCGTCCTCTTATTGCACTTTTATGATATTTACGTGGGTCTGAGATGTCGCCAAGGATTCAGATTGGACACTGCCCCCCGTTTAACGGGCTCTCTGAGGAGCCGCCCAGCATACACCCTGAGAAGCAATATACTCGTATGTAAGGATAGCAATTAAGCTATAAACGTTGATGAATTTCTTCGGTAGCACTCATCTTGAGGCGGAATGCGTGAAAAAAAATATGGTCCAATTTCGAGAAAGCAAAAATTGCTATAACAAGTTGCTTTAATTGAGATTAACTTATGTGTAGTTCGCGCTTTGTACGACAATATGGTCGCTGTTCTTAGTGTCGATATGGATCTAATCCAGAGGTTCCCAACCCCGTGCCCGCGGGCACCATGGCGCCCGCGGAACGATTCGTATGTGCCCGCCACTATTCGACAGAGACAGAATTTTTTCATAAACATTAATTAAAAATGTGAATTATTTTTATTTATTTGTTAGAGTTATCCTTTGCAACACCAACTTTTCAAGGCCCTGTTAGAAGATACTGAAGATAAAGAACATGATCTTATTCTGCATACTGAAGTACGTTGGCTCAGTAAAGGAAACATTTATAAACGATAAAAAGGAAAATGATGATGAACTAGCTGACTCTCGCTGGCTGATTGATTTGGGATTTCTCACAGACATCATGGAAAAATTGAATTCTTTAAATTTGGAGTTGTAGGGGAAAGACAAAAACATAGCTGAAATGATAAGCTCTGTAAAGTCATTTAAAGCTAAATTGGATTTGTTGATATCACATCTGCAGATCAATTCTCTCGTGCATTTCCCACATATGAAGAAAATGCTAGGTAACAATTAATTAAACGGGTCATTATTTATTAAGCATCTTCAAGTGTTAAAAAAACAGTTTGAAGAAAGATTTTTACAGTTTACACATATCGAGCCAATTGTTTCCTTCTGTATCAATCCTTTTACTTACCAAATAAATGTAATGGAAATGGCCGCATGTATTGCAGATTTTGTTCAAGGTAAGACAGAAGAACTAGAGTTAGAAATTTTGGACCTTAAGAATGATATTTTGCTAAAATCCTTAATATCAGAGGACTTTTGGAATACAGTAGACAGAGAAAAGTTCCCATTTTTGAAAAAAGCGGCATATAAAATTGAATAATTTTTCGGTTCGACATATTTATGCGAATCATTGTTTTCAAACATGAACTGAATAAAATCAAGATATAGATCTCGACTCACCGATGAGCATCTTTATTATTGTTTGCCAACAGGATTATCTGCTATCGTCATACTCTCCTAATTATGAGTATGAGGCACTGGCCAATGATATGCAATGCCAAAGATCACATTGACATATTGATATTATATTTTTTTATAAAATGTTTTCTTTGTATTTGTGTTTTTTGTTTACGTTTTGTAAATACATTTCTCTGTGTGTATGCAATTTGAATAATACTTTTATTATTTTGAAACATTTTTGTTTATTATTTATTAATAAATTATGAATATAAGAAAATAAATTATGGGAAAATGAGAAGTTATGGAAGGAGTTTGTCGATTAAAAATAGGTGGTGCCCGCCACCCTACCGATATTTTAGAATGTGCTCTAGAGTACAAAAAGGTTGGGAACCCCTGATATAATCCATAGTTTCCCAAACTCTTTCGACCCGTACACCACTTGCCGATTTTTTTGTTTTCCGTAGACCCCCTGTCTGTCTAATATTGAATTTTCCTAAACTTATCAACGTCAAATGTATTTTTGACAGCTGACACAGTGCTGTTCACCTTGATAAGGTTTTTTGTCGAGTGGACAATTGTAAAAAAATTAAAACATGTACAATTTTTATACATACCTTTATTGAAAAGCCACAAAATGCAAGTAAATATTTGGCTTGGAACGAAACAAATCAAAACCTAGTAAAATTCTTACATAAAATGAATACACAAATAATACTGTTAATGAGATGGATGAACCTGATGCTCTGATAGCGATGGTTCAATATTTGGCTTCAAATTAGTAAGGTATATTCTTAAATCTCCACGTTCAGTGATTTGCACTCGATTTCTTTTTTTCGTAAGAAGATTGTCAACCGCCCTAAAACCTTTTTTCACGAGGTATGAAGATGGAAAAGCTAACAAAAACTTTTTTGCAATAGTCCATAATGCAGGATAAGCAACAGGAATATCTTTCTGGAGCCAGAACTGCTGATACTTATTTCTGAACTGCACCTTAACTTCGTCGTTTTTTCAATCGGTTATTCTTGTAATATATACATATATAGTATGTATCATACACACAATCTGTGTAAGGTGTAATAAGACATTTACGGAACGCCTAAATATTGATGATGATCTGCCTAAATGGGATACGCTCACGTGGACCCCTATTTACAACTCGTACACCCCCATTTTCTTTTCTCGCTGACATAGACCCCCTGGAAGTCGAAATCGACCACTTTAGGAATCTTTAATCTAATCAATGGAATATGTATAACATACTATATATCTTGATTGAGATTGATTATGGCATAATTTCAATATCCAATCTACGATAAACATAAATAACTTGTCAATTCAGTTATACAATATCCTGATTAAATCAAACAAGAAATATATATCTGGATTCAATATATTCGTTTTGCGTGGGTGCAATTAAATATCATTATTTGTGACACAACGATTATTGATGTTTTGAAGATAATTATTAATTCAAACACACATTCATGGAGGAAAACCCACTTTGTATTGTTACATATCAATTTTCACATCGATTATTGATCCTGATTAAATCTCCTTGACCTAATTGATAAGACATCATTTGACTGCCAACCGAGTGATTTTCGGGTTCCATTCATGTGGATTAATTACGGGTTCGATTCAATGGTACACAAAAAAAAAAATCCCTGTTTGGTAAAAGATTTCGTCAAGTAACAATATACACGCGCACTAGAGGTGTGCGAGTGTTGTTGTATTTTCACGTGCCGTAGTATTGCTAACACGTACAATGACGAACCGCGAGTTCCATGTTTACTTCGGTGGTTCTAAACCAGAATGCTCGATTACTGGGGTTGAAGATAATATTATTTCCCAGCCACTCTTTTTAAATTTGTCCGAATCACGTTCGAACGATATGTTGAAGGGTACCATACGAAAAAAGAAAATAAATATTTACTATCATCATCACCATCACGCCATGTCACGGGGATAGGCAGCGAGAACTGATATCCAATTCATTCTATATTTGCACACATATTTCGCTTCTGTTATGTTCATGCATACTCTCTTAACATATTATATAAAGGCTTTTCAATATTTTCTCATTAAGAAATTGATTCAGAATTTGGCCGTACTACACTTTTCTAGGTATTCTCAAACTGCTTGCACCTTCTATTCTACTTGAATATATTATTTTTTTAATCTTTCTACGTGGCCAAATAATCTCAATGCTTAACTCTCGATCTACTCAGAAGGCAGCTCGTGAGCAGCTTGCTGCATGATCGTAATCAAATGGGAATTCAACCTTCGAGTTGACCGTATCAAGTCAGATCATCAGGTCGCATGTCATTGACCGTTGGTGGATCGAAGGGAAATTGGCACAAGTAAGCTCGCGATGTGACCGAAGTCAAGTGAGAAATCAATCTTAGAGGGTAATGAGTTTGATTTTACACAGTGAAACCACTGTGTAAAATCAAACTCATTACCCTCTAATATTCCATTGTACGTACGGCGTATGAACGAGACAGTTCGATCATATTCCTTCAAAATTGTATTATTATAGTGTCTTTCATGGCATATTGGTAATTTTTGTAATATATTTAAAATAAAGCTCGAAAGAACATGTCACATGAGCTGTATTTTAAATATAAATATGATAATATATTTAAAATACAGCTCATGTGACATGTTCTTTCGATTGCAAAAGATACTTAATCCTAGTGTAGTAACTGGGAAAATGAAAATGATTACAGTTATTCCTCGTTATACGCGACCTCACTTTCACAAGATTTCGCTATAAAGCGTTAACACCTTGTGAGGGATGAAGTTCCTTAGCTCGCTATCAATAACTTTATGGAGACCAAAACAAATCTGCCCGCCAAGTCACTCTTAAGCTTTTCGAAATAATAAACTGAAAATCATCTTCTTATCGATTCTTCTTATCGTTTTTCTAGCTAAGCGATTTTTTCTTGAACCAATTAATCGTATAAAGCGAGGGATACCTGTATATGACATTGATTAGATCTGTGTTCATATACGTGTCCACAGCATGGACAACGACAAATAAATACGCGAGTATTCTTAATATTTTCGGAAGAAAGATATGAGAAGAATATGGAGCTTTGTATAAGAGTATTTAAAACAATGAGGTATATTAACTTGAAACATATTCCCCGCGGATAAGGGTTGATTAAAATTGATCTCAAAGTTAAGAAAAATCATGATTAATTCGGTTTAATTTTGACGTTAATCTAGATGACGACAACTTTCCGAGCGGAAAGTGATAAAACAATATTTTTTTTATCAAATAAAGGAAACTTTTGAAACACGTGGGAAGTCAAACACTTAACAATAATCAAATAATCTGTATTATGATGTTACGTTTAAGTGGATTGCACAATATCATCTCTGGTGTTCACACTGACCTTGTCTCGACTTACACCACAGATAACACTCACGCGTTCTGGCCATGACAATGAAACGCCTTGTGTATCATATATTGTGCAGTGTGCAGGGTCGCTGCTACAGGTGGAAATTTATGTGTTTTAGTAAACTATTTAACTAAAAAATATTAGATATTTTGTTGAATAATTTTACTAAACAACTTTTAGAGCAAGTTTTTGTCACTTATACCCGAGCGTCCCGGTTCAATTTGTTTTACTATACCTGAGAAAATGTAGCATGGTCCCTGTGACAGTTCACAAATTTGCCCCAATACAACCTTGTCACGACGTTCAGTAATTTTAATTATTTTATCAACTTTAATATAAGCCTCGATTCTAATAAATAGCAAGTTATTTAGGTAAATACATTACATAAAACTAACAATAATGACAAATTAATACATCTCGTTACAAATTAGCAAAAATGTGGCGGTTTGTTAAAATTAAATAATATTTGGTGACGTTTGTCAAAAGTCACTACGTTCGTCAGCATTGGCGTTACTACTGATATGTAAGAATTTGGCATCATCAATAGAAAAAGTATGGTTTTCACGGTGACAATGATTAGCCATTTCAGAATAAATTAGAGGATTTGTGTTCACGAAATCTCTTTTCAAAGGATCTTCCTGTCTTACCTACATAGAAATTATCAGTCAGCACATAAAATGTTATACACACCACTGTTTCTAAGTATTCCATTTTTGCCTTTCTCATTAAATAAGAGTTTCCGTAGATTAAAATTAGTGTAAAAAGCTGGCTTTATGTGACTTGGATTTTTTTTTTGGTTATTTCGTATATGTTTTTTATAAATAGAAATTTGCTCCATTTATAGGTATGCTTGTCGTTAAATACTCGTATATGATCTTTTATAGGTTTCTTTTTTGTTTTGTTTTTTAAAAGTGAATCAATGAGGCTTCCAGGATAGCCATTATTTGTAGCTATTTTTTTGGTGGTTATTAATTCCTTTTTGAAATTGTCGTCGGTTAATAGGACACTGAGCAATCTATGAAGCACACAGGCGGCGAATTTATGGTTATTAGGATGGTTGGAAGTTGCTGGAATTATAGTCTGAATAAGTGTCTTTTCTATATATATCAAAGTCAAATATACCATTTTTGCGAGATAATGTTAGGTCCAAGAAATTAAATTTTCCGTCCTGTTCTGTTTCTAGTGTAAATTTTATAAAATTCTCTATAGAATTTAAATATTTTAGAAATTGGTGTAATTGTCTATCGGTACCCGTCCTATGTGTTTATTTATTTTATTCAAATATTTACATAATTTTATTCTTCACAAAATAAACAGTTTATATCAGCTGTCTCACTAAACTTATTGCCTGTTCTGAGATAGCTGATTTATATCCGCGAGTTCGACATCAAACACAGATATGTTTAACAACGAAAGTCAGAGTTACAATCACTCTTGAGATTTGACAACTCGAACAAAAAAAAATATAGGGTGTCTCAAAACAATGTATACACACTTTCATGCCGTGTCGTTTACCTGAACTTGATGCAGAAATTTGTCATACTGCGCATTCATGAAGAGTTTAGGGATGAGGAGGACTCTTATTTTCAGTAAGATGATGTACCTCCCCACAACCGTCAGGATGTGACAGCCTATCTTGATGAAAATTCGCTAAACAGGTGGATTGGGTGTAGAGGTAGCATTGAATACCCACCACGCTCCCTAAACCTGACACCAATGAACTTTTTTAAATGAAGACTCATCAAGAATAAAGTAAATGGCACAAAACCTACAACAGTTAATGAATTGAGAGCAGCTATTGAAAGAGAATGCAGCCAAATAACAAAAATAATGGTTCGTGAAGTTTGTGATTCCACATTATCAGCAGTGCAGCCAGAAAAGACATACTTAGAGCATTGCAGCCAGAAAAGACATACTTAGGCCTGATCAGATTACATCTGCACTGGTAAAACATACTCAAAGATTTATAGCACTTCCGCTGAAACATGTAATCAATTTGAGTTTTAGAGGTGTAACTTTCCCAACTGCATTAAAACGTTCGCATATTGTCCCAATACACAAGGGAGGCTCGATGGATGACTTAAAAAATTATAGACCCATATCTCTGCTGAGCATTCTTTCAAAAATTATTGAGAAAATAGTGAAGGACCGACTGATGAAATTTTTCAATATGCACAACATTATCTCTCCTAATCAGTTTGGTTTCCAAAGGAATGTGGGAACTGAAACTGCTTTGCTTAGTCTAGTAAACAGCGTTACCACCACTTTGGATAATAAGAAAGCATGTTTGGCAGTTTTTTTGGACTTTGCAAAGGCTTTTGATACAGTGTCTCACCGAATATTACTTACCAGATTGATGGAGGTGGGCATATGTGGGCGCTCTTCTAGTTGGTTCTCTTCTTACTTGTCTGATAGAACTCAGAGAGTCAAATTGGGTGATAGTGTATTTGGTGAGCCTCTTTTTGTGAGATTCGGGGTACCTCAGGGCAGTGTTCTGGGACCTATATTGTTCCTGATATATGTCAATCAGTTGTGTAATCTTTCTCTCAGGGGTAAGATTATTACTTTTGCGGACGACACGGTTCTTCTATTCGAGGGCCGAACATGGGATGATGTATTCTTAAAGGCTAACGAAGAATTGCGTGTAGTTAAAGAATGGATGGACTCAAATTTATTGACTAAATTCCCAAAAAACTAAATACATCACATTTAGCATATCTACAAGAACTCAAGCACCTACAAATAAATACATAACACTACACATTTGTTCACCCACGTCTGACTGTAGTTGTGTTTCCTTGGAAAGGGTTGATAGTATAAAGTACCTTGGAGTTTATGTTGACCAGTTCCTTCGTTGGGAGGTCCATATTAACACTTTGAGCGCAAAAATCATAAAACTAGGATACATATTCCGCATGATTCGAAATGTGCTCAGTGAAAATATTCTTAAAAGTATATACTTCGCCTTATGTCAGTCAGCACTTTCTTACGGTATATCAGTTTGGGGGGGATGCACCTTAACCCAAAAACACATATTACGGGTTTCCCAAAAATTGATTGTGAAAATAATCAATAAACTTCCTGCTCGGTATCCCACGGCGGAGCTTTTCAGAGAGTATCAGGTCCTGAACATAGCCAATTTACATCTCAAATCCATTCTCTGGCACTACCATCGAGAGGAGGGGAAGATGCAAACTCAGCAGACACACATGCCACGCATGGCAACTAATGAAATGTTCACCATCCCTAGAGTTAAAACCTCTTTTGCCCAAAGGCAATATGCTTATTTGGCTCCCTTACATACAATGGCGTCCCGACTTCAATAAAAGTAAAGGTAGGAAAACCATTTAGACAGTCGATCGGAGCGTGGTTGTTATTGCGACAGGATTTTGAGTACTTAGGCTTTCAGGATGAATGACGAGTGGAAAGGATTTATGTGAGCTCGTGAGTGTGGGTCTCTTCTTGTTGTTTTAATTTTGGTTGTTTTTGTATTTGTGTTTTTCTTTTTTTCTTCTTTTTTTTTGTTTTGAATTTGTTTTGATTTTTATTCTTATGATTGTGTGCGGTATATTGTGGGATGAATATTTTTGGTCTTTCTGGAGTGATAATGTGTGAGGAGTTGAGTTTGGCAAGATGTTTCCAGTTGTAGTTGAGTGTCACTGTTTGTCAGGTTGATGAGAGCGTGCAACGGGGTTTTTTGTGTTATCAAAAATCGGAAAGAAGTATCGATTTATTTTTTCATGCTAAATATCCTCAGTGAGATACAGGCAAAAGCCTAGTTTACTGGGGATACGACAAATGAAAGGCAACAAACCCAGATCCATTAAAATGATATGTCCAAATCAAATTACCTGTTGTTTTTTCTCAAATTGTGTATATTTCTTGTCATGTGTAATAATAATAATAATAATTTACGACAAATGAAAAAAACAAATACGTTTATCTTATTTAATTTGAAGTTTTAATATTAGACATAGCTTAATAAATACCTACTGAATTTCAATAATTTGAAATGTGTGTATATTTTTTTGAGATAACCTGCATTAGCACAATTTCATTGAATATCCCTGTTGAGATCGGGTCAACAAAATATAAAATTAAAACAACAAAATATAAAAAACAAACTCACCTGTCATGCGCATGTTGTACTGTCAGTTCATATTTTATATTGTACATTTATCTATATTATATTTGCAAACTTTGCACAAAGCTAGAATATTTTATGAATTTGATGTAATTTATCAATGATACAAATTAAAATTTTTCATTATTTAATCGGTATATAATGATAGTCTAGCTTTGTATCTAACTATTTCTTTGTAGACAAATTTGAAAGGAAATTGATGTCACATTGGAGTTAAGTTTCAATTTTCTTGAAATATGAATTAAATTGATATGTAACATTTTGGTTCAGAGCTTATAATTGAAATTTTATGTAGGTAAGTAATTATTTAAATATGGACAAGTATCCGCTAATTGAAGGCATCAACAATGACTGCAAAATTCAAATTCCACAACTGCTAGATACAAAATACCTCATAAATTCCATCTTTGGCACACATATTAACTAATTGATTGAAAAATTTTCAAAACGAGTTATTGTAGTGCCTATAAGTCAGCAGACTCTTGATATAAACTCAAAGATTATTAGTATGATACCAGGCTAAGGAGAAATTAACTATAACATTGACTGTATCATCTCAGATGAACCAAGTGATCCGTTCAACTACCCTCTTAAGATCTTAAACAATCAAAATTTGAATTAAAAAAAAGAATGGGCAACGAAAACCGACTGCTCTTGTGAGAGCTTCATAGGAACTTCATCACATCAGAGAATATTTCCAAGTATAATTCGTCAACATTGTTTTGATCCCACAAATAGATTTGACTCTGACTGATATGACATTTCTATTTTCATTGAAGTGGCGACAATTTCCCATTATTTCTGCATATGCCATCACCATAAACAAGTCAAAAGGACAAAAATTCAAGCACGTTGACATTGATCTGCAAACCGTGATTTTACAAATGCTCAACTTTATGTTAAATTATCACAATAGAGAAATCCAGACCAGATGAAAGTCCCATTTATAACAATACATCATCATGTATCAACTGGTAAAGCATATAATGAAGAATATTTAGGAGAACATCAAATCACTTTTAACACGTTCTGCGCGCGTAGGTCACCGGTGACCTACCGTGTTTTTGACCAGGGCGCCACATAGGTCACCGGTGACCTACGTGTTTTTTTTTATAAACAGTCCCAGTGCGCCAGCGGTCACATTTACTACGAATTTTAACATTGAATGTGACCTATACGTCGCCCCTGAATATAATGCACATAAAAACTTCCAAAATTTTGTTTGAAAATGTAATTATTTTTAATAAACCTCCAGGTGTACATGAGCAAGCTATAACGGTTTATTTTTTTCAAGGATAAACTAGCCTCTACAATTAGGCTAGGGGGTATAGAAGAGATTCCAGGGATAACATAATGAATGGGACCATCCATTTGTCACACTCTGGAAATTTATGAGGGTGCATTGTCTATGCAACATTGTGACCCTTTTTTTGGAGCTATTGTCTCAGTAATCATAAGAGATTATTATGTTATGGCGTAACACTATAGCATATTACATAAATAAATAAAAAATATAATAAGTAATAAATTAGGCATGCTACAATTTGTTTCGACTACAAAAGTTGATGTTGTATATACATGTATTACTGTACGACGCCGCGTAGGTCACCGGTGACCTACGCTCACAATATCCCCTAAAATCATTTTATTTTTAAAAATAAATCATTATTTATGAAGTCTTTATATGTATACATAATATAAACTATAATTTGTTTAGTGGCGCAGGTACTTATTTTCTCAAAATGTACTGCGGCACGGAACGTGTTAATGAAACTTTAGAAAATAAATTCTTGATCACTTAACAATATTGCATATATGTTTTTTTTCATGATTGCGATGGATGTACGAAAGCTTGCGTTCCACGTAGTTGATAAAAAGAAAAAATCCATATCGATTTTATAAAGAGAAATAGATGCAGGTTGGGACAAGCTCAAATGTTTGACTAGTTGAATTTCACCTCTGGCTCTTAGAATTTCTGAGTCGACATCAGCTGCAAGAGTTAATTCATTTAACAGAGTGCAGATAGGTAAATATTTTAATAAATTATCAGAGGTCATAGATATGTATAAATTTGAACCACATGAAATTTGGAATCTTTGTGAGTTTTTGATTTGTTCACAGTCCCATCGTCCTAATTTTTTACTATGTACGAGTAAGTATGAATTTTCCTGTGCTAAAAGAGGCAAACATCGAATAGTTGTTTGCTGTGTGAAAGTTATTGGATTCCATTTAAATTAATTTTACTCAGGCAAAATGTGAACAATGAGCTGAGGGATCATGCACCTATTGGTTTAGTAGGATTAGCACAAGAAAAAGGATGGACGTGTTTTATGTTTTAAAAATGTTTGCATCATTTCATTAAATATGTTAAGACAACAAAAAACAAAGAGTTCTGCTGTTGTTAGATGGTCATTGCAACCTTAAGGACCCGGATGTGTGATAATATATGCTAAAGAAAATGGCATTGTGATATTTTGTTTTTCTCCACATTGCACTCACAGTGTGCAACCACTAGATATCAGTTTTTTAAAGTAATTAAGAATTGACAAAATGGTTTAAAATGCACCCTAGCAGAAAATTTTCAGAGGATTTACGGTTTAAAATGTTTAGAATACATTTATATCACTGGTATATTCCCTTTTAATAAATATATTTTTCCAGAGTGGATGTTTCCTCCATCAGAAACAATCAACACACCTGTTGTAATGAAATCATTATTTAATGTAATTAATGGAAGTCTCATCTCTAAGTATAATATATTTGAATTATCTTCTACTTGTCCAGTACCAGGAGCATGCACACCAAATAATTTTTTTATTCGAAGTTCAGAAAACTGTGATATTATCTATTGTGGAAATATCTCCATTGTTAGTTGCATCAGCAAAATCTCGAGGAAGAAGGGGAAATATGAGGTTCTTAATAGTAATCCAGATATATGATAGATGAAGCGTAACAAAAAAATTGGTGAAAAAGCAGCAGGAGTTCTGAAAAAGATAATTTCAATCCTTCAAAATTATGATCATGATTTTGAGTGATGATGATTTTGACACAGCATGCATATATTGCAATGAACTATTTTCTCATTCGAAGACTCCGGAGGTACGGTTAAGATGTCAATATGCAAATTAAGTTGCCATGCTGAGTATATGTTATAGGTATACCCGGAACTACAAGATATCTGTAATGAAGTATATTTTATATTTCCTTTATATTCATGTTTTTGAATAAAAATTTCCTTATTAAATTTACATATACTATATATCATCTCAATTGATGATAAACATTTCTACCTGATGGAAGTTGTTTGTTTCATGTTCAATATTTTTATTCTATATTTACTATAATTTATCACTTCTTTCTATGTGTAAAAAACCAATAAGACAGCCCTTAGTTTTTTTTTGGAATACTATATTTTTAATAATTTTACACAAAAAATATGCCAGCTTTACGGGTTGTAAAGCAACTTCAACACAGTGACATGAACGAAGCAAAAGAGATTCACTAGCTGAAGAGTTTTGAATGGGTGGAGTGTGTATTATGGTGTTCAAAGCTCTTAATGGTCTGGTGTCGCAGAACATGATAGAATTATGCTGTAGGGATGTACCCTTTTGGAGACATACTACACTGAGTTTGCCTGGATGGAATTGGGTGAATAGACCGGAAAATCTTAATTGGTATTTTGGAGTGACTGAACCCTATTGCTGTAACACGGAATAAATTTACTTTAAAGACATTCAAGAAGATTCTTTATATGCCTCAAATGTAAGTTTATTCCATGGTCATACTATTTGACATATTTATCGCACACTATTTGAGATATTTAATTCACATTATTTGAGAGATTTTGTATTGAAATGTAGGCGCTCTTGGAGTATCTTTGGTCAATATAAGGCTCAAAACACAAATGTTATGTAAATTTTCACATTGTTTCAATTGAATTTTAGGATGTTTCCAAACTCTAGTAAAATTATAAAATCTGGAAGAATAGGTAATTTTTCTTTTATAATAATAAATAAATTTTTTCATCATCATCAAGTATTCTTCATTTTATATATTCTTAACCTCCCCTTTCAATAAATATCCAATATTTATGTCCATATGTCAGGATTGGCCTGTATGAGAACTAAAGACTTGCATTTTAATTTTGAATGTAAATTCACCTCAACTCTTAACTATCAAGGACTCTTAATATGCTACTCGCTGCTCTTATTCTGGTTTTGAGTTCACCACCTTGACGTTCATCCTGTATGAACTGAACTACCAGTATTTAAAATTGGCAATTTTTTTAAAGAAAATGGATTAAATTAGCTTTATAAATTGTTTCAAATGTTGTGATTTATTTTGAAATCAGTTCCTTTAAGCCAAGAGTTCCCAAATTTTTTTCCGCTGCAGACCCCTTTACCAAAAACTTTTGAAACCGTCGACCCCCTAGTCATTTACTTTACTGGCTTAAATTAATATTAATATTAATTAATTACAGTACTCGATATTAAATATTTCACTAGATATCAAACTCTTCATTTTAATTAAGGATTGAAAAAGATAAAAGGACTATGAATTATGGCATTATCTTGTACAACATTTAATATTGAAATCTGCGCAGACAAAAATTAAAGCAAAAAAATAGGAGAATAGTTTTTTTTTTATTTTTGACATTTATGAAATAAATTCAAAATAAGTACAAATATTCTTAATTAGGTACCTATTGGAATCAAAAATATTTTGAAGTAACAAACAAATAGCTGTAGTAAGGGGGTCTATTTTTGATATCATCGAACTCCAAATTTTTTTATTGAAACAATCGACCCCTAGAAAAATCAAATCGACCCCAGGGGGTCAAGAACTCTTGCTTTAAGCCAAATAATTTGTGTTTTGAATTATATAATTAATAAATTATTTACAAGTCACAAGATCTCAATAATTGAATTATAATAATATATTGCCAATTTATGTTAAGGGTTGAAAGTTTAAGTCGGCGCCTGTGGTCTCACAATTAGCATTTATGTTCATTTCTTGGCAGATTCACTTTCAAACTGGTTTTACATGGCTATTTTACATCTGAATAAATTTTTTTTGTAGCTTATATGCTGCTTATTATCAATTTCTATAGTGCTATTAAGCAATACAAGAAAAAGCGCTTTACAAAAAATTGCATAATAAAAGGTTGTAGCAGATTAAACCTGTTGATTGTCTTAGAGCAGGGATCCCCAAACTACGGCCCGCAAGGGCTTTTCATCCAGCACGTTTATGCATTTAAAAATATGTATGTCACATATAAAATACATTAAAATATAATTCATGACAATTTTTATTACAAAAAATAACTTAAGAACATATGATCTTTTTAAGCAAACATATAATTCATGACAATTTTTATTACAAAAAATAGCTTAAGAACATATGATCTTTTTAAGCAAACATATTCGCACGCTTCATAGCGCCGATGTCCGAACGGTCTGGGATGTGCTGTTGCAAGTTAGCAATATGTGTGTTCACTCTAATGTCACTGTGATAAAACACAGTCGCGTGTATCCACAGAGTATGTGGGAGGATAGCGGGGACGAGAAAAAGCAACTATTCGGAATTGATCAATAATCATTTGCAAGATTTAAAAAAAATAAGTGTTTCTAATTTAACACCTAATATTAATAAAGTAGTTCTGGCAACAAGCCCATAGTTCTCAGTAGCCCTATTTAAATACCGGTGGCGAATTGAAGTATCTGAACATTATTTTTATTTGAATAGTTTATAAATATTTCTTATCATTATTAAGAAAAATTTATTAGTTTAGTTATATATTGCAATTATTAGAGTTTAAATTATTATTAAACTTGTGTAGTTTCTATGTGAATATTTTTTTTAATCCGGCCCACTTAGCAATTTCAATACTCTTATATGGCCCTATTCTTAAAAAGTTTGGAGACCCCTGTCTTAGAGGATTGATCTCTGTGACATTAAAACTTTTGATTTGTTTTGTTAACATTTTGTTTGCTGAAGTGCAACAGTTTGTACACAATAAACCAATACACGCATAGATGTCTTCCATTCACAGGATGTCAGACAATCATACTCGATCATGAAGTACCTATTCTATCGTATTCAAGTTTAAATAAACCAATGTAATACAAAATCATAATTAACATATAAGAGAGGATACTGGAGATGAAGGAAACTCACTAAAACACAAGGCTTTCAGTTTATTTTTTTTAATAAAAAGGATTCAGTTTCCAAATGGTTGATTGATCATTTTCAAAAGGGAAATTAAATATTCAATTACAAACTTGTATTGTAATATCAATTACATACATTGTACAATATCCCTTGTCCTGTAGTGCATAGAATATAAAAAATACTAGATCATAAATAAGTTTTGGACCAAATGTATAAAAATTAAAATAATAATTAGAAATACTTAAACCGCAAATACATAATATATACATCTAATCTAAACTACGTATAAAAATATTATAACAATAAGTGCATTTTGACAACTAATACGAAGTTTATTTTTACACTTTCATATGTTTTCCACTCGTGCATTTAGTCAATTTGAGTAGCAGTTTAAAGAAAGGTGCTTAAACTGAAAGTTTAAAAATAAACATGTTAAAGCATTCTTTTCTTGTTCAGTTAAACAAATTAAAAGTATCGTCACAAGAGTGAATTTGTTTACAAAAATTATCCTATGAAATAGACAAAAATTAAGTTATAATTCTTTAGCCTTTTCAGTAACTCCATTAGCTGTTGGTATTTCGGGAATTTCATCATGACCAAACACAGGATGGGAACCATCTCCGCTGGCTTCTACCACTTTTTTGACAAGATCTTTGGAAGGTTGTTTGAGGTCATATGCCCATCCGATCTTAGCAAATTGGTCTATCCAGAAGGTGGTGATATTTAGAGAGTAGTCTCCGAGTTCAGCAGCTTTGTAATCCCAAGGAAAGGCATGGTGATAGTTGTGCCAGCCTTCACCCATGGCCAGGAAGGCGACACTCTTATTTTCAACTGGTTTAATACGCCTGAAAATAAAAATATATTAAAATGTTTGATGAATGTTATTTCATTTTATGAACAAGAGGTAAAGGAAATCTTAAAAACATATAGATCTAATGTCATCTCATAAGGAAAGCTGAATAACATTATAAGATTTTTATAGAGGTAATAATTTATCTTATAAATATGTTCAATGTTGTTTTTCTTAAGTTCTTGAACATTGATCTAGAACTGTGAAAAAAAAGTCCAACAAGGTCAATAGGAATAGCTAATTATTATTGTGGTCAAGTATCAGATATTTACTTTAATTTTCATTATATTATAGTGTATTCTCTTGTGTCACTGTATATTGTACTCTATTGTGTCAACTTGATGGGTTTACTGCCATATAATGATTTAGTTTTAACCTACCAGAATGATGTTAAAAAGCCTCGTGTAAAAAATATTTTTTTGTTCCATTCAATAGTAAAAGCTAATTTTAAAAGGAAACATTGTTACACATTGTCTTAAATCTGAAGTGGCTAGCATGTTACTCAAGTATTTATGTAAAACATAGTAATATTGCTACTATCCTTAACAACATTGGTTTCACCAGGAATCAAATCTGAAACCCCGGGTCAGATATCAGAATAAAATACCCATTTTAACGTTCTCTATTACAAGAAACCAGATATGTTTAGAAGTATGTTACATGCTCATATTTGAACTAAACTATTAAATGGTGTATAATTCACTCATCATCGCAATATTTATTTAATTTTACATTTGATACAGGTTTAAACCAATCACATAAAATAAAATGCAAAGTAAAGAAAATAAATAAAAGTCCAAAAAAAAATAACAGGATCATGCTTCCCTACGAAGTGCCTTAGTCGTGTGTACATATTTTATTAAGGAGCTCAATCCTTAATTAATCCATCTAGATATGGAAGACATCTATATCAGAAATTTATTTAAAAATGTCATTCCGTGTGCGAGTGGTGATGATCTTATCAGTTCAGTTTGTAAATATGGCACCGAAAACAGTCTAAATTTACGAAGCTGTAAATAATTGTCAGGTACATTTAATAAAAGTTTGTTAACTAACAAGATGTTTGCTTTTTTTTGTAAGATGTGTGAATATCTGTTTTAATGCGTAATGAGTAATAGCCAAGCATACTAATTAAAAAAAATTGGGATAGAGTCATAGGTAAAATCAATATTTCCCTGGATAAAAGTATCGCAGAAATCTCTATTGGAATCACTTTTGAACTTCTCTAGAGTTCCATTGAGCCATACGTCAATCAATTGTAACCAAGTGAATTATAAAGAGATCTCATAACAGCACCACTACAATCAAAAGAAAAATCCTAGAGATTCTTATTACAAATCCCATGACAGAATAAACACATACTCTTTATATGAGAATCAAAATTAAGTTTACTGTTGAACATGATGCCAAGGTCTTTGATAGTAGAGACATGCACAATGCGTTGATAATTTATTGAGGACCTTAAGTTCTGCTGAGCTCCAGGTCTTGAAAAAGTCATGAGTTTACATTTAGACTTCTAATAAAATAATCAAATGAGGTGAATACCTGTCATAAGGTTTGGTCCCAGACATGTGAGCCAAGCTATTAACTAGCCAGGTGCAGTTGAGGGTGAGGACGTAGCGCAATAGGGGTTGGGAGACCAGTGCATTCTGCCACGTCTCACCCCAGCAGTATACAGGGATTACCGTAGGCAAGAAAAAACAGCACAGGAACTTCATCAGTTTGAAATACCTAGAAACCAATTCATAATTGTATATCAATTCAAAAATTAACTCAAATCAGATGGGTACAGAAAAATTCTCCACTCAGTGTGACAAAGTGAATATGATTGTGAACAACTGCCTAATAAATGTTCTGAAGAAGCTGCTATTGTTTCCTTTGGATACGGTGGACATATAACATAGATGAGTGTTTCCATAATGTGAGGCCACAATAAGAATGATGAAAATTTGTATACATTATACATGAGAAAATTTCGAAACAAGACCAGAAAGGTAATGGATGTTTGTTTCAGTATTTAGACTGCTTTAAGCTCTCAACTATTAGGTATTCAAGCAACAATACTGACTTGAAAGTAGTCAATATAAAATCTGAGTTATGTTTGTATGTTAAAAACCATATTTCCTTCCCATACTTTTATTAAATTTTGGTATCATGCTCTGAAGGTCAGTTAAAATTCTTGAATGACATTCTGCCAAGTGTCCTTTGAAACTAGACATATTTCATTATAATGTTCAATGGACAAGAATCTTTTATCTCAGTCATATAATTTTTTGTAAATTATACAATTTTACATACTTTTCGTGGAACTTAACTACAGGATCATTGATAATGTCCTGCATGTCGATGGTGTTGCCTTTAGTGATGACATCAGGGTGCTTACGCATCATGAGCCAGCCGACGTGCGAGAAGAAGAATCCTCGGTTTGCATTGTGAGGGTCTGCATCAGTCTCACTGAACTTGTGGTGCACGCGATGGTCTCTCACCCAGTCATATATGGTATTCTGGAAATAAAAATTACATTAAGTATTTACAGCATCTTCACAAAAATGTATCTTTTAGTGAAAGGCACTTATGATTGGGGAAAGTCTGCTTCGAAATTACGCTATATAAATTGTTTTTTAATATTATTTATTACACTATCATTCAGCATCTTCAGTAATATTAAAAGAAATTCCTTAAGGACCTCTACAGTAAACCTTTTTATGTAATAAAATCAGCTATTTTAAATAACTGATTGAAATAACTATGTTTATTGACCCAAAACCATCTCAACAAGGTGATACCAGTCAAATTCAGTGAACAAGACCTCTCAGAAAACCTGAACATAACTCAATTTTATGATATAAAGCATTGTCATACCATTTAAGGCTATGAATATCGTAAGTCATGACTTGATCTTTTCTCTCGAAGGGACAGCTTCAACCAGTGAAGCTTCTCCAACAGCAGATTTACAACAACCATTATTTATTATGCCTGCAGCAGGGTCTATGAAGCTGCAACTTGGGTAAATATATGTTGAATAAAACAGTAACTCTAATATTCTTACCTGCCCTGCAATAGAATAGCACAGCATGAGGATAATCTTAAGGGGCAGCTTAGCACTGTAGGCCCTGTGGCACCAGTGTCGGTGGACTCCACCTGTCACTCCGAACCCAGCGCAACCACCGATGAAGAAACCTGGAAAGAAAAAAATAAAACAATGGTTAAATTAAAGAGACTGACAGAAGAGGTAAGGTGTCTTTGATGAAAATGTTAATTTAATCAGATTTTAATGTATTTTTATCATAATTTAAGTTATGTCCCATTAACTATATCATCATCATCACCATCGCACCATATACCTATTGGGATGGGCAAAGAGAACAGTGTTCCCCTTCATCCTATCCTGGCATACATTTTTTGTTTTTACACTATATATAACTCATCATGCATAATCTCCTTTAATAAAGGCTTATCATTCTTATCTCTTTTAGAATTTGATTAATTTAGTCATGCCAAATTTTTATAGATCGTTCCAAACTTCTTATACCTTCTGTACTACTTGTACAGATAATTTATGTAAATCTTTCATCATTCATTCTTTCTATGTGGTTGAATGATCTCAATGCTCTTTTCCTCATTTTAAGCACTGCATACACATGCTCTCTAAATTTGCATTTCAGGGCTACAGCAAGGATACAGTCACCTGTGTGCAATAAAAAAATATCATCCTGATTTATAAAGTCTATTAATAAAAAAATATTTATCAGCTATACATTTTGTCATATTCTGCATAAAAAATATCTTTCTCATGTGAAATGTCTTTCTTATGTGTCTCATCACCCAATATATTTTGGAGTAATATGCATTGTTCATTTAATACACGAAGTACACAACACTGACATAAAATGAAATAAATGTTAAGAAAAATAATCAAAATGTCACTTTTCTTGTTTTGTGAGATAGGATTTTTGTGATGAGCAATTAATTCTAGATCCGAATTTTGTGATGATCACAAAATGCTCTATTGGAATTATTGACAGTGCTATCTTTTTTTGGGACATGGTATTTCTTTGTTGAATTTGAATATTTTCGGTAAGAAACTGAAATTATTTTCAGTCACTTCATTAGATATCGAATATAGTTCGATATCGGTAGTTTTAATTTCCCAGACAATCTGGGGAAAAAACTCGAATCTTTTCAGTAATTTGCTAAGGCATTAAAGGAGTGCACACATCGACATAAGTAAATGTGCACTACTAGCACTCTGTTTAAAATTTTCGGTTTTCCTGGTTATGTTTCCATCGTCCATTAAGAAAGTTTTCAATAATTTCGATAATCGCATTTATTGTTCTAGCTTAAGCTGTTTTTTTTTTCATTTATACTGAGCACCAGACAACTGTTTGGTTTTCTGACATTTAATATCTGCGTAGGCTGAGGTTGAACAGAAAACCGTAGCTTTTCGATAATTAGGCCCATCATTTAAAAAATACCAGATGTGCAGACTGTTTGTACAACCTCAGTCTCAGTAAAATGTTTGAGTTGGTAATGCCTACCTAAGCAGTTCAAGTTCACCATTCATTACTTTCACATATATAAATAATACTCGTAAATTGCCAATCATTAATGTCGCATACTTCAATAATTAATAGTTAGTTTATATTCAAAATAAAATATGCCAATTTATATTCAGAATCAGTTTAGTTTATATTCAGAATCAATTACAAAAATTAATAACAATAATTTTTCTATTTATATTACGAGGCGTATTAGTCAAAGTGCATCCCTAAGGATCAAAAGTTTCCAGCCTGAACAAGTTACAGTGTGTATGGACAGATGCCACGCTGGCTACGTCCATATCATGGTCAGGCAATGTTAGAGTTAAAATTTTATACCTCTACCCTCAGTAGAATGTCAACTAGAGTCGAGAAAAGACTTATTGTTTCGTTATATTCAGTAATTTAAAAAATTAAATATTGCGTAGTTATTAAGTTTCTTTCTAAAGAAGGGAAAAAAGTCTGACAGAAATTGAATGACAATCAGATGCTGTCTATGGAGAATTTTCTCCGTCATATTGTATAGGGAATGATAAGGTTAAACAGTTTCACTTAGGTAGAAAAGCGATTGAAGATGTCCTTCATCTAGGTAGACCAGCAGAAGTACTCACTTTAGAAACAGTTGCATTAGTGCAAAATCAAGTGTTACCAGATAGAAGACTAAAATCAAAAGAAATAACGCGTAAAATCAAAAGAAATAAGTGTGGGCTTCCAAAATCACATCGCTTTGAATTCTGAACGATCTTCTTGGTATAAATAAGTTGAGCGCAAGATGAGTGTCAAAACTTTTGAGTGCGGTCCAAAGGCAACAGCAATAGGAAAGAAAAAGAAATAATAAAACAGATTGCCACTGGGGATGAAATTTTGGTTTTGTAACATGATCCTCTGTCAATAAGAAACCTTTAAATGGTGCTGTCTGGGATCAGCACAGTCCAAAAAAGCCAAAGTGAAATTATGGCAACATTTTTTGGGATTGCCAGGGAATTCTACTAATTAAATTGAATTCAAAGAGAAAAACACTATAATTACTGGCGAGTATTATGCGTCATTGATGTGCAAATTTAACCGTTTTACTGTTGGCCATTTTTTTCAATACTACAAAACGTCTATATATAGACTCTCAGCATTCTTAACGGTTAAGGATGCCATAATAACGCCGATGAAATCTGCCACAAAGCTTGAGATTATTACTCGACTTTGTTGCTGCAAAGCAACAGAAGCGTGCACTGACAAGAAACAAAATTAAATGTGACAAAGAAATTATTTCTGCAGTGTTACACCATTTTGAGAAAAAAACTTCAGAATATTTTTTCATTGGTACTGGATTGTTTTAAATCTGAGTTTGTGACTTAAAAATGGTCAGGGTTCCAAAAATTTGTATCAAGGTGAAAAGGGTGACGACTTCTGTGGCCAAGTTGGTAAGACGCTTTCATTTCGACCATGGGTTGCGGGTTCAAAAGACTTTTGCAATCAAAAGATCGCAAAAGTTTTTTGAATTGAAGCTATGTAAATTATAACACAAGAGTGTCAAATGACAACTTCTGTGGCCAAGTTGGTAAGACGCCTGTCATCCAACCTGGGGATGCAAACTCGATTCTCGTTGAAACTCAGATTTAAAATAATCCAGTCTGGTTTTCACTTAAGGCCTCTTCAACTTTCTGGTTGGTTGAAAGAGATTGATAAATGGCAATAATTTCATAAAAAATAAGCACAATCACCTGCGACCCGTTTATTTTTACTTTAAGATGTTAAAGATATTAATAAGCTATTTTGAAGAAAATAAATTGAAAACATGCATTTTTCGGCCTAATGCTAAATGGCCCATGGTGCAAAACGAGTTTGACATGCCTGCCATAAATTGTGTGCAATAAATATTAATTCATTTTTTGTCTTATTTTTTTATAACTAACATAAAATACGTCATACAAACTAACTGCAATATCCAAAATTATGATTTAACTATATATTCAAAAAATATATGAAAACGAGTCCATTTGAAAGTTAAGAAAAACCAGTAATATTAAACTGAATTCTTTCCGCTAGATGGATTTAATCTCAGGTGTGTTTTTGAGACTTATTTTTTTACCACCTGTCGATAGATGTCTCTTACTTTCGGTTTGTGCAACGAAAACATTTTGGCGGTATTATAGTTATTTTTAAATAATTTATTCCAATTTATCTATTTATTGATTATAATGGAGTTGTATAATGCCATTATATTTTAAATATATCCAGCTCTATTGGTTTTTAGTTAAGTAGTAAAGGATAATTTAGTTTATCAAGAGAAAAAAATGGAAAATGGTATGTACTTTTCTCCAATATCGTATAGATTTGTAATATTTTTCCTATTTAATAAACAATTTTTAACATTGTTTAAAAACAAAAAGTCTCAAAAACGAGATGGGATTAACTCCTGGCATTGTGATAGAGACTGTAGTCTTTCATTCGGTGGCAAATAGTAAGTCAAGTGTTTAGTGTGAGGACGTTTTTTTTTATAATATTATACTCGTATTTCAGATGTATAGTAAATTATTAATAAAATCATGCATAAAAGTAGATAAATTTATCTATCATGACAGATGGTGTTTTTTGGAAGCTCCATTATTTTTGTTTAGTTTTACATTGCATTACACAATTTAAAAGGGAAGAAAACCGAATAAACTATTTCTCATATTGATTACAACCGATGAAGCGAGCTTTTAGGTAAAAAATTGTGTGTGACTATGAAGGAACGCGGCTGTCAAATTTCTTTGGAAGTTGTACGTCACAAGTTATAGCGACGCGCAAATGAGCGTTTCATGAAATAAGATGTTTTTTTTTATTGTTTTTGCAGTCATTACTGGTAGAATTTTTTTTTACTTTTGGCTCATTTTGTTTAAAAAAAATAAGAAAATATAAAGCTACTCTACAGTAATTTACAAATTTAGTTTGGTCCAAGTTAACAATATTCTGCTTAACTTTTGCAACTAAGTTATCAGGTTAACTATTTGAATTCATTTTATAATTTTGGCTCTCTGACAATTAATTGTTGAATTCGATTCATTGATTAAAAATTTCATTTCGGTTTATAATTTAGAATTTTATTTTATTTTTCTTATAAGTTTCACGCACCAGAGTGAGACAATATGAGGTTAGTGAAAAAATATTTAACGATACTAATTTTTTTAAGTTAACAAAATGTGTAAATATAGAGAATCCTAGGTTTAACTCTCTTACCAACAGTATACATAAAACTATAAGTGGAAAATATAACACTGTACATGTCGGGCATTTGAAATTTCTAAAACTAAATATCTCACAATTATCTTTATATGTTTTTGGAAATGTTCGTAACTCTAAGAGATAAATGGAGCATTAAATTGGTTTTATTTTCTTGAACTAAAATATATATTATCTAACTCCATGTACCTACATATGCTTCTACACTCACATTTGAAAAGAGTTGAATGTATCTCTTTCGGGTCCATAAGAGTCCATGAGGGTCGAATTCCCTAGATACATTTGCACAAGGGAGCTACGAGGTCATTATGACGTTTTATTCTGTAAAGTATATCCGTGGTATACTTCATGTATAATACTTTAATTTATTGTAACGAGTAAGAAAGATTAAGCAGAGCATTCTGAGATGATTGAGTTTGTGAAACGAATGTTTGAAGAAAGATAAAAGCACATGTAGTCCAAATGTGACAATGCAGTGACAAATAGGTGATCATTTATGACAGAATACGAAATGAAGTGAGTTGGGATAAATGTGAACTCAAGTCTTATGTGTTAACATAAGATGATAATGAGCACTTTGGGACGGTTTGAGCACATATAACGAATTCATGAAGAAGGAATAACAAAATAAATAATATATACAATGCAAATGTGAGTGTAAGATGTGGTAGAGGAAGACCAACAGAATTATGGTAAGATCAAGTGAATGATATTTTGAAAGAATGAAATGTAAAAGGTCAGAGAAATCGTAGGAGTTGTATGAGAAGGTGTATGGATGTAGAAGATACGATTTATGTTTGTGGCGATAGGAAAATCTGGCTTTCCATGGTCTCAGCCTACACCGACAGGAAAACGGTGAGATATGTAATAAGTTAACAATACAGTTTTTAAAAAGTGCATATTTTTATCGTCACCACCTACTTCCGACATAATAGAATTTATTTCCGACATAACAGAAAGTAAATATAAAAACTTGAGGAAAAAAGAGAAACTTACCAAATACGATAGTCAAAAATTTTCCGTTCTTCCAAAAGAGTGCAACAAAGAGCAACGACAGTACATGAAACAAAATAATAGATACAGTGTTAAGCCATATCAAAGGAGTCTTGAATTGGTAGTACTCTTCAAATCTCTGAACCCAAGTCTTCTCGGGCGGTGGCGAGAGTGCGTGTCCATTGGTGAGAGTCGCTGTGGCAACGGATGTGGCAGGACTTGTTTCTTTCACACTGTCATCGACCAACGTCACGTGCTTCAGAACGGTATTGGTAGTTGTACTACAGGGGACATAGGGAGGCATTTTATCTCCGCTGTAAAAAAGGAAAACATTGTATTATAAAGCGATGCAATAAGGATATAACTTATGATAAAAAAATATATATGTGATGCCCATGTTTACAACATGAACGAATTCCAAATGCAAGTAACTTAAAATTTTCAAAAATGTGTCTTGTGCCAGTTGAATTTTCAATTCCTGATATACTAAGCAAAAGAGACAATATAATGTTGTAGAACTAGAACAATAATTTTCACTTTTGCTTGTAAAATTATTAATGCACTTATTGAAATTGGTTTCCGACACTGTTGTAAGAGATACGTGTATTTTTACTCAGTTTGCCGAGGTTTCGAAATCTTATTTTTTTTGGATTTTATTAATCAAATTTTTCGTCTCAAATCAGCGATCTATAACATTTTGAATGTCTGGCTAAAAACTTAAGAATAATCGCAAAATATAATACATCAAGTCTAAAGTATTATTTCTGATTTTGTAAACTTTGGACCAACATATTTACGAGTAGATTTATATGTTACATATCGAGATATATTCGTATATATACAATATAATATTTATACATACTGCACATTTACTTCTTTAAAATCACACGTTCGTTTTCAAGTTGCGTATCGAAATGACTATGGAAATCGTAGTGATCGCCTAATATAATCAAAGAAATTATAAATATTTGTAAAAAAATAGCGACACGTTAATTGCCATTTAATGTATTCAAATGTGTTTAGGGGGAAACAAAAGATTATGACAGCCTTGCAAACAAAAAAGGATGATAGAAGGTAATTTTGAATAAAAAACATTGTAATTTTTATGAAATTCTTGACATTTTAGAAGCGTTATTTTCAATATTATTTACAAATCTTGATAGAGAGAGAGGAAAAATTGCACGAGGTAAAAACTACCAAATATGTTATTTAAATACATAGATTCCCCAGGAAGTGTACTTTTATGCATCTTAGTGCGAGTATGTATGAAAAAGGTTAATACTAGCTCCGGGGACATCAAACAAATAGACGTCCGATTCAAGAGGAACGTAATGAGTTGAGAACCCGGAAGAAGATTGTATGAGAATCTAACATAAGCGATTCCATACGGAACTTGCAGGGTTTTCTTAGTTATGAGGGTCATTATGCATTTTCATTAAGCTCAGAAGAGGAATTGGTTTTGAGGAGTTCCATATATACTCGTATATGCTCTAGTATTGGTCCTTAAAATACACGTGTATATGCTATCCTTGGAACATTATATTTGTGCAAGGTGCACAAATACACGTATGTATATATTTATAAATTCCCTGTATTTACCTATTTAAAATACATATTTTATAAAGTCACACCATTACCCCCTGCCCCCATCTTGGTAGTATATTAAAATATAAGATACGTAATTTTGTACCTGTATCTCTATTCTTTCTTTCTGTATGTACATATAAACGTGCGTGACATATAAATAAATATAAGTATAAATGCTATGTAACATATTTATAACATTAATATATTATATATTGACTTTTTTAATTTCCTTTCAACGATATTTTTCTCCTCCCAACCTCAGCCAAATCTCTACCAAATATCCATCGCCCGCTTCATAAATCCGATAAGGCGCAAGTTATCTTAAAATTGGACCAATACTCAGGGCACAATCATCACCACGGAGTGGAACACTGTAGTGGCTTTATATTATGTCTGACAGTGCGAAAGTCTGGCTTTAAAATACTATATTTCACATTGTAGGTGAAGTGGACGACCATACGAAAACAAAAGGAAGGGGTAATAATAATAAAAAGGGTAATTTATAGAGCACCGCTTAGAAAGCAGACTCTCCTCAAGGAGGGCGCTCATATATAATATTAACCCAAGAGTGCTTATGTCAGTCATAATTTCGTCTAAGAAGATACCGAATTAAATAAATTTCAAGGAGTCAAAAAAAATAATAATAATGTTCTTTAAGTAAATTTCAACTTGTAAAATTTATTTAAAGGCATTATGTGATCATGTACCTCAAACACTTCTGATCTAAATTCTTAAAATCGAGTCTATGAAAATTCGTTGTGGACAATCCTTCGCGAGACAATTGGTTGCATGGACAATTAATTAATCGTGGCGACAATTCGGCTGGTGTTTGATTGAATTTTTATATTGAATTCGGAAAAAGTTTCATTATATATTCATACTTATCCTCTTATATTTCAACGTTTGCTACTTATTGGGTTATCGTTTAAGTTATTTCACAAGATATAATTGTTATTTCATATTTGTTGAAATTACCGTCAAATATGTGTAAACTCAAAATAAAAGTCCTGCGTTTTCATTTCCTTACACTAATGTATTAAAAAAAATCAAATGTAAAATGAAATACAAATGTTTATATACAATATTTATTTAGCCTATACACAATGTTTTATAGTGTGCAAAATATAATAATTTGGATAAAAACAATTAAATTTCTAAGTTTTTGAACTTGTTTTTTATGCAAATTAGATAATGAAATGATAAATATTAGAAATAACAATTAATTTTCCTTATATATACTTTAAATTTAATTTTGATGTATAAACACAGCATTGGAAATAATTTTCTCTTTATTTATTCGAATGAATAGTTGACATTCTATTAATTGGTTGCTTTTATATTGTTTTTACGCATATAAGTAAATAAATCATTATTATTTCTGATGGTTTGACGCACTCAGACTATGGTATATAACTAAAAAAATGTTTTCGCATTGTTTATTCGTCAATTTCTTCTGTCTAGATGCGTCAAGGCTTTAATATCCGTGAACTGCAAAAGGCATTATTATTTATATAATTTCAGATGAAGTTTTTGTCCATTGAAATTTTGTAAACTTTTAATTAAAATGTTTGCACCAACAGGGGCATTTGCATGAATTTTTTAACTTTATTTTATTTTATTTTATCATGAATTTTTTAACTTTATTTTATTTTCTGCAAATGCCCCTCAACAGGGGCATTTGCAGAAAATAAAATAAAGTTAAAAAATTAGAAACATGGCATTTTTTTCTACTAGCGAGTATTTGGCTATATTTACGACATTAATATAGATAGTTAAATTTCAAATAACCATCGAAACGCTCAATTGCGAGTTTTAGTTTATGACGGAACAACTCCCGGCGAAATTTGATGGTATTATTTACTCATACAACTGCATATGATTTTACACATACAAGATCGCATTGTCAGTAATTTTTAAGGTATTTCGTCAGCTTTTTTTATTTCTTTACTGAAACAGTGTTACTGAAATTTCAAGTAGTGTATAGTGCCCAAGTGCAATCTTTAGTACACGAAACAAGACATTTATTGTGTATAAAGGTATCAAAAAATGATGCGCCAAAAACAATGATCTTTCCAAAAAAAAGATTTTGATTTGTTCATTTGAGCATTATTTTCACGAAAATAACTCATTACACGTTGTTTATTTTTATTCCATTAAAAAAATGTGCTAAGGGTTCCTACAGACTCAGTCGATCTTTATCGTACATTATAAAATGATACGACTGAATGATTCATATGCAGTCCTTGTCCGTCATTTCGGAATCTCAGCAGCGGTAATATTTCGAATATGCACAAAGATGGTTATCGTTTTGGCAAGTCTCTGCCAAGAGCTCATTATTTGGCAAGCCCCATTTTTTTAAAGCTAAACTATCAGCACTTAGAAAGATCGCACTTAGACATAGTCACATAAAAATAGCTTTGATCTTATGTGTTGTATACGGTACAATAACCTAGCGAGTTTATAACAATGTGACAATCTTCAACAACCAACCAGAACGATGTTGAAAAGGTATTAGTGAAAGTTAGTTTGCAATCTTCTTTTAAAAAAAAGGAGCATACAGGAATAGAACCCCCAACCCCCAAGCTGGAAGGCAGGTGTCTTACTAACTATACTACGGGGATCGTCTATCTGGCGGGTTTATTGTAAAATTGAAATTTATTTCAACCAATCAAAAGGGAAATGCCTGTGTGAAAAATAGACAGGGACCTTTCTTGGTTCCATCTGGAATCGAAAGTGAAACCCGTCGAACATTTAACCAATAAGGCCCCGAAGGTCATTAATTTTAGACTAATTATCCGACTGGCTTACAAAAAATTAGTCTGTCACGATTGATACATTTATGGATATATATGGTAAATGAATGTTTTTATTAATAATATACAACAAATTCATTTAAAATATTATAAACAAAATGTTCCCAAAACGAACACTCTACCTACTGTTTGCCGCCGAGTGAGTGACATGTCGGGTATTATGACGTCGTAACACTGTGAGTCAATCACGGCACGTTTTTAATAAATATATTAAGTTTTGTACAACCTGAAAAATTATTTAATGAATTTAAAAAATATATTAATTCGATTTTTGAGACAAACTCATATCATTTCACACTTGATATGTATCAAAAACTATTTGCATTTAGACTAAAAATACCTTTTTGCTAAATTATATAGTAAAACATATTGTGAATCAAATCAGTTTTTAGAAAAATTTTAATATCTAAAATTATTTAATTCCTGATGAGAAAAATCAGTAAAATATTTATTAATATTTGCTTAAACACAATATTTTAGCAAGATAATGAATGTTTCGAATTCTAATGAGAAAGTAAAAGTTTAAATATATTTAGCTGCGCCCCATTGTTTCGAAAATTTAATAGACGCAGACAATTTTTATGACGTTTCATGAAGTTTGAAATACTTGTAATTTTATGGAAAATGCTTCTTGGAACTTCAATTCTTAATTCAGTTCCGTGTCTTATCAATAGTTTTCATTTAGACAGAAACTTTAGATTTTTACGAAATAATGACATATTCAAATGTATTTATACTAATTTATTATTTAATATCGAATGGCCTGTAATTATATGAAATAACTTCAATTGGGCACTGACACATATGTACCATATATACTCGAACCGGACAGTATAAAAATCTGCTAAGATAATCGTTTCCAATAGTATTTTAGTACGGACTTTGATATATGGGAGTGGAACGTGGATGTGGAAAAAACACTGAAAGGAGTCGAATAAATGCTGTATAAATTATTGTACTGAGAAGAATACGCGGGGTGATATTGTATGACAGAACACCAAAAGGCGATGAAGTGCATTCTGCGATGGTTTTGGTATGTAGAACAAATGAATGAACATAGACTTACAAAACAAATATAAAACGCAACTGAGTGGATGGCAAGACACTTGTAGAAAAAAGATCGAGAAAAGTATGGCTGGATCTAGTAAATGATATTTTGAAAGAAGGAAATGTTGAAAGTCAGAGAAATCTTGGGAATCGTATGAGAATATTTATGGTGTATAAGAGACGAAATATGTGTGTTAATATAGGAAAATCCGGCTCCCCGTCCTCTGCCCACCCCGACAGGGAAATTGTGAGATGGAATGCTTGTACGAGTACGGTTTGGAATAATACATCCAGCTGTGAACTGGTAATTATAACAGGCCCGGTAAATTGGTTGACACCGGTTTTTATGCTATCAAATAATTCGCACTAACCCATCCACTGCCGATTTAAAAAAAAACTGTACACTAAATATTGTGACCCATTTACACATCGGCCCACCGGGAAATTTTCTCTGGTCTAGTCCACTACTGGATGCATCTAGCAGATTTATTGTGCTACAGAAATTTATTACAACCGTGGTTATATTTATTATTTTGAATAGATGATACATTTTATGCCGATTGTAGGTCTGCCCTTTAGTTTAGTAAAAAATAAATCTCCAAAAGGGGAAATAAATCAGGGATAGGGATCATGATCGAAGGGAAATTGGGATAAATGGGTATTCTCAGTGATATAATATATTATTAATTCTCTCTTTAAAGGCATTCCAGGATAGTGTACACCTGATAGCTCTTAGGAAGTTATTTTACAGTCGTGTCTATCATAATATATAGGAAATGATATTTAAATTTTTAATCAAAATTTAATATTTCTTGATAGTCAATAGTTTGGAAGACACTGGATCAATGTTTTGGAATCATAATTTTCGTTTAATATCTTATTGCGTTAATTTTTAATATATTTACTAATAAAAAATATTTATAATGGGTTTTCCCCATATATAAAATGTTCATCGAGCACGAATAACAAGTTCAATTAAAGAATATTCTTGAAATTTATGCTAAAATCATTTTCGTTTTCTTCGTTTAGAACATTGTTTTGATAGTACATAAACTTTTTTATGCTTGGTTTTTTTTTAATATTTTGCCTTGTTTTGACTTGGAGAATTAACAGTTTTTACTTTGAATATTTGGAAACGCTTTGTAGTTATCGCAATAAGAAACTTATTTACACTTATTTTATATCCATTTATATATTTATTTCACAGTTTAATAATACTTGAATACAAATATAAACATCTAAGGAATGATAAAATAAATCGTTCAGGATTATGAATACATTATATATGGATTAGAAGCCATAGTACATTTTCGGAACTTGTTTTTTATAAAAAAACGAGTTAAAATTTTTTTAATAAATAATTGTACTTTAATAATAAAAATATATTTAGTCAATATTTTAAGGTATAGCGCAGACTTATAAAATCTATCTACGTACACAGATCATATATAATATATATAGACGCAGTGCAGTGAAACTCAAATAAAGTTAATACAACCATGAAAAAAAGACAAATTCAGTATGAACCAAGACAGTCACTACATACTTATGTCTAGTTCTAGCTTGACCAACCCAAATTGCCCCAAGGGCCGCATTGGTGACCTAAAATTTTCCAAGGGCCGCACACAAATAAGAATAATTGCAAATTTTGTTCCAATTTTTTTTCGACGTCTGGCTGTACAACGAACGAAATTCGTACTTTTATTTTTTTGTTGTAATTGATTTGGATGCAGAGGTACACAGAAAGTGTTCAATCAGTGTAAATCTGAAGAAAAAAAAACCGATACTATGTACAACTAGATATGAAGAGAAAACATGTATTGAACCTACAACAAAATGTATTTGTATGGTAACATAATGACTGAATTCTAAGTTATCAATTCGTTAATATATTTGGATGGTAATAAAAAATGAAAAAACCTAATTCGTCATAAATGACCACGGGCCGCACATAAGGGCGCCGCGGTTCGCGGGTTGGTCAGTACTGGTCTATTTGGAGGTGGGGGGAGAATTGATCATCTTTTACACAGCTTCATTCAGCGCTTGATGAGAAAAAGCCTCCCGGATCACACATGTTATTCTCTTCCATATTCATCATTGGATTCCCCATCAGAGCCACGAACCCATGCCTTCTGCGAACATGGCTTTGATCACGTATTTCTTACTTTGTGGGAATAACAAAAATGTCCGGATGTTAAATGCACTTAAGTTTTAGTGACATAAAATATGTCCATTGTTGTAGAAGGAATCCTAATAAATGGACCTTAAACTCGCAATATTGAAAAGGAAAGTAATTTGTTTTATCAAACACTGATGATGAGGTGAAAGCCTTGAAACCGGTAGGGTTATATCGTTACATAAAGTGGAATAAACAGTGTTTGATAAAACAAATTACAATGTCTTTAAACCTCCACAATGTTAATGCCTTAACTATAAATAATATATGAAAAGGAAAGGTAAGGAAGAATGAAATTTACTAATTCAAGAAACCTTATTTTCAATAATAATCAACGATTCCAAAAACTCGATATTTGAAGTCCTTCTTTCTGTTAAATAAGAACCATAAAGTTTTGTTATATTTTAGAGCAAAGAGATGCTGACATTATTTGTAAAAATGTTAATTTATTTAAGAAATTTTTAAATTCTGCGTATATTTGTATATCTTGATTTTCCATTAGATTTCAACAAAAGACTGTCGCTAAAGAGTTTATAAAACATTATGAGGCAATTTGAGATTTTCCGTGAGCTAAAAATCTAATTTTAATCAAAGGTAACTTTATTTTGTATCTCTATCTAGTTGGAATATTTATGAGCATTTTATATTATTTCATAAATTATGACGTGTGATATTTATTAAATAAAATTTTACGATGCCGAACTCTTTATTTATAACACCATCTCAATGCTGTTAATAGATGTTGCAAATTTAAACAAAAATTAAGTATATGATATACGACCTCCATGGCCTAGTTGACACCTGAATACTAACCCGGGGGCTGCAGATTCGATTCTTTTTAGTACCTTTTTTAAAAAAGGGTTTCAGTTTGGTTTCACTTTAAACTTATTAACATATTTCTGGTTGGGTGGAAGAGATTGCCACATGACAATAAACTAGTCAGGTTGTACTATGCACAGTACGACGGAAGTGCAATACAATATAGTGATTTTTATTCACAAGCTTTAAAATATTTTAAGTTTCTTCGATGGGTGTTTTGAAATGGCTGACCCACTGAAAAGACATAATTTGAAACGTAGGTGGACTAGGTTGATAGCATAGAGGTATTTAAAAGAATTATCAAATTTACTCTGTTTACGAGATGTTACCTTGAAACGGAGACACTCTTTGAGCGATCTTTGATCACTAAATCGCGACAGAAAAAACAATGAATGTAATTGTATTTGTTGTGTATTTTTAAACTAATATATCGTAGTAAACATATGACTTTTGAATTTGAATTATATCTTTTCTAACTATGTTATGTTAGTGGTACAATCCTTTGTGATCAAGTATGATTGTCAGTCAAACTGTGGATGGAAGACGTATGCGCGTATTGATTTATTTTATACAGTCTATTGCACTTCAGCTAGCACACGGTCTTTTTATATCAAATTCATAGTTCATTAACTTCCAAAACGACTGCAGATTTCTTTTGCAACAGCTTATCGTTAGGCAGAGTTTACATAGCTCTATTTTTGTATTAAATAGTTAATGATAAGCATCATATAAACTAAAGAAAAATATGAATTCAAATGTAAAATGGTTGAAGAGTAAAATCCACCAAGAAGTGAATCCGCTAGGAATCGAACCTTCGGCGCCCACTTCCTTAACATAAATGGTAACTGTAGTAACTCTAACAACCACCTGAGCAAGCACATTGTATACGAATTTTTGTTTTTTAGAAATTTGTTGATTAGCTTTGAAGATTTAGCCATGGATTTTTTAAATTTTATTATTTACACATGTTTCTTTCATCAGCGAGGTATAGCGACTATTTAGCGCACTTTGTGACATACGAATACATCTTAGAAAAGTATCAACTTTTATAAATTTAATAGGTACGTTGATTTGTTGTATTTAAATTGCATGACAAATGTTTCATATTTAAATTAATATAGATAAATTTAGGCCAAGAAAAGCATTGTGAGATGGTTTGGGCATGTGGAACGAAGAAAGACTAACAAAAGAAATATAAAGAGCACATGTGAGTCAAAGGCGTGATATTTAAAAAGAATGAAATGTAGGAAGAAAGAGAAAACGTATAAGTTGTATGAGAAAGTATAATATATGGATGTAGAAGAGGCAAAAGTTGTGTGTCGCGATATGAAAGTTTAGCGCTCTTTCCTTCTGCCTACCCCGATAAGGAAACGGTATGTTAATGTGTTTTTTAATGAATAACAATATTCCATGATGGAGTTTTTATATTTATCTGCATTTATTTGTCGATAAACAATAAAATAATTTATATACATATTACCAATGCATTTTTATGATCTTATGAAAATGTTCATACAGTGAAACAAACGTATTTGGTCTTAATAAAACCAATTAATTATTATAATATATTTTATTGTTATTAAAAAAATAATAAAATATAGCTTTTCATTAAACGTAGAAAAATAATACGAATAACAACTTTTTTAAATCGAACAAATTAAGTTTTTCATTTTAGTTTCAGTTAAAATAATAGATCGTTATGCTTAAAATTGATATTCAATAGATAAAGTCCACAGTTAAAAAAAAAAATATTTTTTTAAAAAGTTTATGTTTAGTTACAATTGAAAAAATAAATAATTTTTAAATAGATGTTATAACTTTTGTACAGACTTTAGAATAAATAATTTGTCAAAAAATTATTTCACAACTGCCAAACAATTATCAGAAAAATCTGGCTAGTTCAAATATAATAAAATGTAATATTTTTAGATAAAACTTAAAACACAAACAACAAAGAAATTAATATTATTCAAATAAAAAGTTGAAGAAAACCGAAATCCCATATCTAAAAATCCCATTAATATTAAAATACAGAGAACTTGGTAATAATAGAGAATCGAATAGATAGTTTTTATTTTTTTTCCCTAACAATAACTAAAAACCTATTCTTACACGTTCAAGAGTGTCTCATTTCACGGTTCAATCCATTAAAAGTTCTAGAAACTACGCCTGTCAGTGTTCTGTCACCAAACATTGTTCAGTATTCATTGTACTCGTATCAAGAAATATTGTTCATTCTCGAAATCTTCATAATTTCTCCAACCGATCAAGTCGAGTCTATGATTTGCTTGATTGGAATAATCCCAAGAAAAGTACTACCTTAAATATTATGTGTGAATCCATGAATCTGTTAAATTTCTGTTAAAAGCATTTCAAATCTTTGATATGGAAAAAACTATTTAGTCATCTTTACTCAAAGTAGAAATGCCTCTTATCCTATTTCGATAGTTTCCATTTATTTTTCTATCGTTCCCGGTTCCTTATTCAACAATTGAAATTCAAGTAATACATCATAAAATATAAAAAAAACTTACTCTTTTCCATACGTATCGAGGGAGCACATTTTTACTTCAAGATCAACAAACACTTATTCACATAATTTTCGAAGAAAGAGTTTGTTAATATAATATATTAAACATAAATATTGGGTATCTATCAGGTATTCTTCTTTGGACACTTTAATTTACTCTTAATAGATCAATTACTTGTTGGCTGTTTACTCGACAAACCAATTAAGAATAGTGGCAGCCTGACAAGGTGGCTTATGACAAGGTAGCTTCTAAAGGTTTCGAAATACTAATTAGTCGGAAAAATACGCTATTGATATATATTATAATACCTCAAATAATGAAGTGAATACGTTGTCATATTTCAGTTGAATTCTCGTAAATGCTTTGTTTTGTGGTGAGCCAGTTTTATGACCTTAGTGGTTTTGTCGATTGATGCATTCTTGTCCATTCTGTATACAGTTGGTCAATTTTGTAATTTGAAAGAAAATGCGAATAAAGCATAAACAGTACTTACGGTGTTCACAAAATAAATAAATATCGACTGTTGGTAGCCAAAGTGTTTGAATTGTCATTATTTTTTTGAATGCTCGAATTTTTAACTATTAAGTATATTACACGTTTAACTTATGTATTGTATGTATTGGAAATATATAAGATGAGAAAGAGGGCAAAAACATGATAGATACCTTCAAGATGTGATGTTAGAGATAGATGCTTTGTACACTATAGACCGCAAGGCACACCAACGTTTCTATTATTTAAGAATTAGCGATTACTGAAAAACTTCCGAAAACATAGACTTTCGAGAAAATGATCCTAACTTACTTTGGGTATGTTGTTAGAAAAAAACAATAAAAATTTTGAGAAGCTCGCGATCACGAGGAACGTGAAGGAAAAACGAGCAAAATGAAGATCTCGTACAAGATAGTTGGACAAAATAAAGAATTTAACAGGATTCTTTTTAAACCTGAATTCAACGCGACATAGGACCGGGAAGGACGGAAATAAATTGTGAACCAAGTTTCAGATATATTATAGTATATCACCACGACACTCAACATACAGCGTGGGATAAAGTAGAATATATATGCATTATTAAAAAAATATGCTTTTCTCCTAAATTATTATTATTATTACACATGACAAGAAATATACACAATTTGAGAAAAAACAACAGGTAATTTGATTTGGACATATAATTTTAATGGATCTGGGTTTGTTGCCTTTCATTTGTCGTATCCCCAGTAAACTAGGCTTTTGCCTGTATCTCACTGAGGATATTTAGCATGAAAAAATAAATCGATACAGGGTGTGTTTTATGTTCCAGGCCGATGTTGTTTTTGAATAACTTTTAAATGAAACACAATTTTACAATTTATATTTAATTGATTGATTATATGGTCTTTATCATTATGTATGAAATATAATGTCGGTCAAGTGGTCACCTCTGGCCGTGGCGCAAACGCGAGCTCTTTTAAGCATATTTTTCATAACATTCTCGCAGACTTCTGGTGTTATTTCAGCAATTTCTTTTCGAATGTTGTCCTTAAGCATCGGAATTGTGGTTGGTTTGTTGGTGTACATCTTTCCTTTCAAGTACCCTCATAGGAAATAATGGGGGGCGGTCAAATCAGGGGATCGTGGGGGCCAGTCGATATCACCACTTTTTGACATTATTCGTCCGGGAAAAGTTTCTCGCAAAATTTGCATCGTAGCACAAGCTGTATGTAATGTGGCACCGTCCGGTTGGAACCACATGTGCTGTAGGCCCAATTGATCCAATTTGGGTACAAGAAAGTTTACCAACATGTCACGATAGCGATCACCAGTAACTGTTACAGCATTGCCTCTAGCATCCTCAAAAAAATATGGCCCAATGATGCCACCGGCCCAAATGGCGCACCATACAGTCACTCTACGAGAGTGTAATGGTCGTTGGTGTATCAATTGAGGATTTTCAGTGCCCCAATAGCTATTCTATTTATTAACAAAGTCAACCAAGTCGAAATGTGCCTCGTCGCTCATGATGTTTTTTTGCCAAAAATGGTGGTCATCCATACCGACCTGTAAAACCCGAGCACTCCAATCTCGCCGCCGTTTATGGTAATTTTCCTGTATCTCTTGTGTCAATTGAATTTTATACGGATAAAAATGCAAATCTTTTTTGATAATTTTTAACAAACATGACTGTGACATTCCCGATTCTTGTGCACGACGTCGATGAGAGGTGCATGGACGTTCACCAATACTGCCTCACTGCATCAATATTTTCTGGCGTACGTTGGCTACGTTGCGCCCAGCCTTTTCGTTATCTCTCAGTGTATGCAAATTTTCAAAATTATTCATTACACGCTGAATGGTTGACTTGCTTGGTATATGGTTTAAACCAAAAAAAACACGCAATTTTCTTCGTGTATTCACAATTGAACAATTATTTAAATAAAATATTTTAATATCTTCAACACGTTGTTGCGGAGTTAGATGCTCTATAATAAATTGTTATCGACCACTCTCTACGACTGTCAAATATAAACTTTCAAATTACAGCCAAATCAAAATGGCGGCCAAACAAAATCGGCTTGGAATATAAACCGTAACCTGTATAAGTATAACTTTTGGTAATTCAAGGGGAAAACTATTTTCTTTAAATAATGGACATGTTCTGAGCGGTTTTTTTAGTTCATTAAGATCATTTTTTAGTAAATAAATGTACTTTAGTCCCAATTTGGTCAATAGGGCTGAACAATTGTACGGATTTGATGGAATTATCGTTTTTTGAGAATTATACAATAAAATTGTAAACCGAAACAAGGTATTTCCAGGTAGGCTCTGTACATTTCTTATGGATAGTGGCAATGGAACTATTTCACCAATCTCTCGTCAGCACTCCTCATCCTATACTTTTTTATAAAGTTGGTAAAGTGGATTATCAGAGCACTGATTCCACACTTAAGAAACTCGATATGAATGCTTATCATCTTTGAGTTTTCTCACAGCCGCTAGTATCTTGTCATACGTAGGCGGGCTCGCACCTAAATCGTTTCTGTTATTGGTTGAACTATTCCTAGGTTCGCTGACTCTGCCTGAGTTTCATAAGGATATACGTGAGGAGGGCGATTTAGGATCTTTTCCAGGTACATTTTCCATATTTCTATAACAAGTTCGGGATAAGGCATTCCGTTCGTGCTGTGCGATGCTCGATTTGTTTTACCCCCTACCCGCATGGGCAGCACGAGATCTCAAAAATTGTCGTTGAGTCATTGAAATTGACAGCTACTTCAGCCCTACAAATGATATTCTGGAGGTGGATATGTTTATCTCGACATTAGCACCTTAACCCGACGGTTAGCATCCTGCTATTCACATCTCAGCCTCTGTAGAGACACATTCCCTATCGCAGTTCCTACGTACCATATTTTTTTTGAGGATCCTCGAAAGCTCCCATTGATTAAGAGTTTATGAAATGTCAAGTTTTCAAAATAATCCTAGATGTGTATGTAAACCAATAGTTAATTTACGATTTGGAATAAAGGTTTTAGAAAAATATTATATATCCTTTTTGATATTAATAACTGCGGAATGTGTCAGATTAAATTACAATAGAAATTTATACCAAGTAGCAAAGTAAAAAATATACAAGAAAGATTGAAGGAATATTTTTTTAATTGCAAAAATAAAAATAACGCGTTAATAACCAGTGTTCTTAAAACTACGAGTACTTTGAGAAAGGAGAACTATTATATCTATTTTTCCTTTCAGAGAAGCATGGCATAGTAGAAGAAATAAATTGTAGTACTTTATAGCTACTCTTAGGCCTTAGCTTGCTACTTGTAACGCGTTGAAATATCATTTTTTGCAGCACCTTGATACTAGGAATTAACTTTGATTATTTTCGTTTAATTGAAGAGTCTTTCAACCGACTGCAAACAATGTAACATATGACTACCTACTCATTATTTAAAAAAAATGCTTTTTCTGAATTTCTATATGTTTTTTATTTCCAAATTACCTATTAAATTTATCTCGAATAATAAATGTTAAGAAATGTAATTTGTTTTTCATGCGATGATAGAAATTTATTTTTTATAAATATCTGAAATATTTGAAAAGAAAATAATGTACGGGCTTAAATGGAAACGTTCAAAACATTGGTTTCGCTAAGTTTTTATTTCGAATTCTGTTTCCTTTTATTTGATAATGATCCATTGCTAAATAAAATTCAAATTAATATTATTAAAAAAAAACAGTGACAAAAAATATACCTAATTAATTAATAAGGTAGATTTTTGTCACCAATCTGGAGTTTAGTGTTTGATTTCCGATGGTAATAAAAAAATATTCCTTATTTTTACACAAAAGTCTTGTTTTCATATAAGAAAATACTCCAGGATTTAGAATTTTAATATTACTTAAAAAAATTATATCCTGTAAAAATATTTTCAATTTATTTTTAAACCAATAAATTACCGCATATATTTTTTTTAAATTTAATAAATTTAACAACTGTTTGAAGTCATATGACACTTAAATCCTTTGTAATTGCATGTTTACCACAAAAATGTATCTAAGTTATTTGTAATTCATCAGTGCTTTACACGTTTTTACATTTTATCTGTTAAAAATATTTTGAATAATTTCTCATGCAACTTCTTGCTGTTTACAATGAATTTTAATCAAAATTATTATCTGACGTTAAAATATGTAAATTGTTAAAAACAATCTTCCGGTTTTGACGAAAATTAAAATGAATTATAATACAACAACCTTAGACAGATAATAAAACTAAAAAATAATGATGCAACACGTTACTATAAAATCATTAAGGAAACGATTTATAAAACTTACAAAACTTTCAAGACGTGAGAATTTTCAATTAAATTCTGATTTACCAAAGTATCTTGGTGTTCGTTGTTATCCGGTAGTTCTTGATGTCATTTTTACATATTGTGTAAATAAATTACTATAGGGATATCGAAGAATATGCGTAAAATGTGGCCAATAGCCACAAAAATCTCAAATTCCTATTGACGACCTCCGTGACCGAGTTCGTAAGACGCCTGTCTAGATTTTGCGGGGTTGATTCCCGATGGAACCTTGATTTAAAAAAAGGATTTAAATCTGATTTTCACTTAAGGAGTATTTCTGGTTCGTTGGAAGAGATTGCGGTTGTACTATATATGTATAACGAAAGTTTAATACAATAAACATGCATGGAACCAGTTATCCACTAACGTCATTTATATGTTTTAAAAACCGATTGCAAAAACTTTATTACTTATTAGAAATTGAACGTGTTTCATTCCCGATTTAACTTTCCTATCCAGCATCCTTTCCTTTTTTCCTTGACTGTTGATATCTCACCTTTATTGTAGTTACTTATATTGCTCATGAATTTTGTGCAAATCGACAATTAATTGAATATTTTTGTGACCATATACTTGCTTTTATTTGGTTGGTTGGAAGAGATTGCCACCTGACAAGAAGCCCGCTAGATTGTTATAGAATGATGCATTAAATAATAATAACAAATCATTAATATTTAGAAGAATATGGGGTGCATATTGAAAACATACCATTTATTTTATGTTTGTAAGCATATTATACAATACTTGACAAGTATATGCCGCCAGATTTGATTAATAAATGTCATATCTTTGTCACCCCCAATGAATTTTACTTTCAACTTATATATTGATTTTTTAAATTGAATCAGTTAAGTTTTAAATTGTTTTTATTTTTAAATTATTTTTTTTATAAAAGCACTTTTGGATTCAACGGTGATGGCACAAATCGTCCTAGTGTGGATGGATTGCTTATTAAAAAAATCTAACTTTAGGCTAAAAAATATATAAATATTCATGAAACGAAATTAAAATACTGGTTTTATTTTATGAGTTGAAAAATCTAAAAATATTGAAGATTAGTAAAATTATGAGTTTACTATTTAGCTGAAAAACAAATACAATAACTTCTTTTCTACAGTGGCAATGAAATCGTTAACCAATTGGCAAAAACGTTCACAGGAACCTTAAAGTTCTAAAGCTTACACATAAAGCTTTACTCTTTTCATATATGCTATACAATCTAGTGTTTTTTTTACATGAGGGGATCTCTTATAACAAACCAGAAATATGTTAAAGATACCTTAAGAGAAAATCAGACGGGATTACTTTTTAAAATAATTTTCAAGACAAGTTTACCATGTTGGTCACCTTTTTTGTTGTTGTTGGTCAGATGTCTGCAATTTGTTTAGCAGGGTGATAGATGTCGCATACTAGAAAATACAAATACCCGTTTATACTAAGCCCTGATATCTAAATAAAGAAACCTCTAAAGATAAACGGTAGTTATCATATGGAGAATAATACTTTAGGAGAGTTATCCATAATGAAACAAATATCTCAATTATTCAACATTTATCTAAAAATATCTTTTACAGAATGATGAAGGAAAATTAAATGAAAATAAAATATCTGTCAAAATTGTAATATGTATATAAAACAAACTCTTTTCATATATGTTATACAATCTAGTGTTTTTTTACATGAGAGGATCTCTTATAACAAACCAGAAATATGTTAAAGATACCTTAAGAGAAAATCAGACGGGATTACTTTTTAAAATAATTTTCAAGACAAGTTTACCATGTTGGTCACCTTTTTTGTTGTTGTTGGTCAGATGTCTGCAATTTGTTTAGCAGGGTGATAGATGTCGCATACTAGAAAATACAAATACCCGTTTATACTAAGCCCTGATATCTAAATAAAGAAACCTCTAAAGACAAACGGTAGTTATCATATGGAGAATAATACTTTAGGAGAGTTATCCATAATGAAACAAATATCTCAATTATTCAACATTTATCTAAAAATATCTTTTACAGAATGATGAAGGAAAATCGTCGTAGGGCTTATATGGTAGTTTATTTATGGTGAAATAATGTTTATGTTTAATTGTTTTTTTGCTCTTGGGATTTTTTTTTAATCAAACCCGAGATTCTGATAGCCAGTTTCAAGTTCGAACACTAGCATAAAAGTTCAATAAGAGTTAATTCAAAGCAGCTGATATGTTACAGAGCAATATAAAATATTATGTTTGAAAATAAAATCGACTTGGATAGTAATTATGCTGCAGTCGAACTTGTTGTAGGAATTTGTCATACTTCATTATCGTAAGAAGTTTAGGGATAAGGAGGACTTTTATTACCATCGTGATGTGAGGGCGTATCTTGATGAAAATTTGCCGAATAGAGGTTGCTTTGAATACCTTCCGCGCTCTCCAGACCTCATGCCTATAACATTTTTAATGGATCTCAACAAAGATACATTTTATGGCACAAAATCAGTACAGTTAATAAATTGAGAGCAGTCATTGAAAGATAATGCACCCAAATACCAAACCAAAGATTCCTGATGTTTACGATTTTATGTCATCAGCAGTGTATGGACTAGAACGGCCATCAATTTGAGCACTCACGATAATTAAAAAAAATCTACGTTTATCTTCTTTAATGTAGTGTTTTGATTTTAGATATACCTTAATAAATGCTGAATGAATATTCATTAAAAATGTGTATACATTTTTTGGGACACCCCTGTATTTTGATTCAATTTCAACGCATATAAAAGGGAGCGTATTTATTGTAACTAAGAATCCCGATCTACTGAGTGACTCCCCTTGATTTTTTCTCTTAATATATAAACAGTATGTAGTAGTCTCGATTTGTGTTTTTTTATATGTATTGAGTGAATGAATTAAATAAGCACATTTTTTTCTAAATCGATTGATTTTTTTATTTTTAAGTAATTCTCATTGAGCCTATTGAATCCTAGTCTGTTGTGTGCTTGAATTATTTGCGTAATATTATGTATTGTATTGTATTAAATTACACTCTTGTTGTATACAGTACAACCTGGAGGACTTATTACCGTGTGGCAATCTATTTAATTCAATCAGAAATATGTTAACTGTTCTAAGTGAAAATTAGAGCGGAATCCTTTTTTTATTCTGGATTTCAACGGAAATCTAACCTGCATTCCTCAAGTTAGAAGATAGGCGTCTTACCAATTAGGCCACGGAGGTCTTACCATGTACTTCTTCTGATGTTATTTGTGCAGGAGTCGTGATAACGTTAATATTTTAGTATACATATGCACTTTTAATTTAATTTTAAACATTTTCACAGTCGAAATCGACCTTACATTGTACAAATAAATTAAAAAATAAATAATCCGGTCTAAACCCGAAGAATATCAATTTCGAAACGAAAAACAAGCCCTTTAACCGTTATAACAATGTTGTCGAATCGTCTTTACATCATTAAAATTGGGCAGTTTTTTTTTTAATAAAAACAAAATAATATTTATTTAATAGATTTTGAGCCACTGACAAATCATCAAAATTCTGAACTGGCTCCAGTTCACAAGATAAATCGGACATTTGTGTATTGAAATGCGGGTTCATCCTTGTCTATTGGTTTTACAGATGTTTTACGAGTCCGAGCTTTAAGTGTTATGGTGGCAGCTAAACCTGGCTGGGATTCACTAGCGGTTCACATAACATTTAACATTTCTCGTGCTAGGCACAATATATAATCGTACCATTCCTTTTGCTTGTAGTGAATACTTCCAGCGCAGCTGTCTTACTCTCATATAAAGCAACATTATTAGGTTTGCAGATCTACTAGTGTCGAGATGACCTTCAAATCACCACAAATCAACCATTCATGATTCCCTTAGTTTATGCTGCTTATAATCCGTTTTATGTTAATGCAATAACATGAAAATAATAGCCAATTAATAAAAAATATATCATTTTCAAATGAAACATCCCTAAATATACACAAATATTGGTTTATGTCAAAATTTCATTGTTTAGCAGTGAAATCACATTACAAATTATTTTGAAAGAAGGAAACGTAGAAAGTCAGAGAAATCATAGGAGTCGTATGAGAAGGTGTATGGATTTGGTAGAGGGAAAGTATGTGTGTGTCAAGACAAGAAAGTCTAGCGCTTTTTCCTCTCTGCCTACATCGACAGGGAAATGGCGTGACGGTGTGTATTTTTGGATCAAACCGCAAACGGATTCGATTGCTGAATTCGGTAATCCGCCACTGCAAGCCATTAATGACAAGACAGCTCTTTCAATATCCGTGTTATTTCTCAATGGCCAAAACTTTCCTTTGGTCTGCAGTCTGTACTCACGAAGTATACCTATTTATACGAAATCTTGTGTGAAGAGGTTACTCAATAAATACAAAGTCTTCGTACGAAAATGGTTGGAATATTCCCATTGAGTTTTAAAATCTTGTCATTTCACAATATTGTGAAATAAATTGATTTATTCTTGAAATCTCTGATCGGTAAATATACAACCAGATGACCTTCGTGGCCTAGATGGTATTTCGACCAGGGGGTTGCGGGTGTGATGAATTTCAAAACCCTGATCAAAAAATATATATTCGAGTCTTAATTTAAGGCCTCTTGGTAAGACGTTTGTCTCCCAGCCCGGAGGCTGTGGGCTAGATTCCCGTTGATGCATCGATTTTTTTTAAAGGATTTCAATTTGGTTTTCACTTAAGGCCTCTGTAATATATTTCTGGTTAGTTGGAAGATATTGCCACATGGCAAAAATCCCCCAGATTGTACTGTATACAACAAACGTGTATTAAAATACATTACACATTGTACCATATACTCGTATGATTGCTCATAATGGAACATCGTGGTCTCAAAATATGCAAGCGAAACTTGGACGTAACGAAAAAGCGATGAAAGCAAGATATATGCGATAGAAATGAGAGTGTTAAGTAGAATGTGTGGAAAAACAACGGAAAAGAGAAATTAGGAAAGATTGCTGATTTAAAGAATATGCAGTGCTTAATATGAAGAGAGGGGAATTGAGATGGTTAAGCCACGTAGAAACAATGAATTATGAAAAATTTATGAAAGTTGTATAGAAGGTAATTGGGAAGACCTAGAAAAAATCGCAAATTATGAAAGAGGGAAGAATGAAAAGCCTTTGTAATAGAAAAGTATGCTCGAAGAGATGAATGGACGAGGCAGAAGCGAAAGACTTATGCAGGATAGAATGAAGTAGAGTGGAAGTTGCCTCTGCTTACGTCAATAGGGACATGGCGTGATGGTGGTGATTAAATATGTTCATTCGTGATACGTCACTTTTGAGATCAATGCATACATGGTTGAAATATACTATAATACGATGAAAAGTAAAGTATTGTACACATTCTTGACACAATATTTGTAAAATTGCAATAACATTTTACCATATATGGAGATGACATTTAAAAAAAATTTACTTACTACGTACCATTATAGTAGTAGATCCTATTGGAGTAGGCAGAGAGGACAGGGTGCTAAATTTTGCTATCACATCATACTTTTTTCTCCTCCACCACAACCTTACATCTTCTCCTTCTGTTTCTTTTATTCCTTATCTATCCATTCACAACTGTATTCCCTTGGCCCACTCATACTCTTCTTGGTAGTTATTTACCAGGATTACCACTTATCCATGCAATATAAATAAAATTGTCAGCCTTTCGTCATCCAACCGTTCTACGTACGCAAATCAACTCAACGAGCTTTCTTTCACCCTACTTAACAAAGTTATTTTATTGTATGTATTGTATTACACTTTCGTTGTATACAGTGCAACCTTGCAGGCTTATTGCCATGTGCCAATCATTTCCAGCCAACCAGAAATAGGTTTAAGAGGCCTTAAGTGAAAACCAGATTGGAATTCTTTTTGAAAAATTTAGATTCCAGTGGAATTTGAACCCACCATCTCCGGGTTGGGAGACAGGCGTCTTACCAACTAGGTCACGGAGGTCGAATTTATCCTACTTTTATAAAAATATACAAATGTCACAAATAAATTACAAGAAATATGTATTCTCAGAAATTTTACTTTTTATGACCTATGTATGACCTGATTTAAAAATAGATTTTTTTAAATTTTCAAACTAATTTTTTTTGAAAATTATCATATGATTTAAAAATTGTCTTTGAACATGTTTGTCAGCACCAACTCAGAAAATCTGTGTTGTTACATATTTTTAGTTGAAATACGAATTTGTATAATGATTATGTCATTACTATTATTTGCAATTGTCATCAGAACAATTGTTTGCAATTTTCTATTGTCATCATAACAATTGTTTGTTGCTTTTGTCTTTTATAAGATTCGTAGAAAAGACAAACCTAGTTTTGAAAACAATACCTTGAAATCAATTTTATAGATTTATGTCAGAGGTTTTCATAGTGCACTCCTCGGCACCCTGGGGCGACGCGATTATTTCCTAGAGGTGTCGCGGAATTTTTGAAAATTTTAATACTTGCTGTCAATCATAATATATTAAACACGAAATTTGTCGATGAAGAACTAGTTGAGTTTTGTATATTAGTAAAGGATGAATATCCTTATATTGACCAAACTCTAGTTTGGTAGACCTGAAGATAGGAGGAGGTGGCTGAGCAATCAGAACAGCGAAAGAATAGATAATATAGTTTACAATAAAACAATATTATTTCAGTAATTGTTAAAAATAATTTGATTGTAAAATTTATACAAGAAGAAATCAATTTCAAAATACTATCGCCGTCAGGTATCAATGTAACAAATACTCGTAGTATAAGGATCATAAGTAATTTACGGCGAGTGTTGATATTAATTATGATTACGTGTAAAATCTTGGTCTAAAGCTTACTCAACTTTTTATATCTTCAATTAAACAACAAAATATATACTCGTACATACTGGTCAAAAAATCTTGTGCAAATCATATAAAATATTATTTTACAATTGTTTTAATTGTTTATCGATAAATCTATAGACAATTAAGATTATTGGAAAAAATATTTTAGATACTATGTAGAGTACGCTTTTGAGATGTGAATTTATTGTATGTACTCGTACGTATCCTCAAGATTCAGCATGGACAGATCATGTAACAAATGTGGAAGTGCTTGCTCGCATGTAGAAGGACCGAGAACTGCTTAAAACATTGAATTTTCGCAAGTTGTTTTGTCTCAGTCACACAATGAAGGGCACAAGATACATTATTACACAGTCGGTTATTCAGTGAAAAGTAAATGGCAAACGAAGCAGAGGACGATGCCAAATCTGTTGACTTAAGCATTTGCGGGAGTGGTTTGGGTGCAATTTTACTTAAATATGACCGGAATTGTTATGATGGTGGTCAACCTTCGACAGGAGACAATTCCTCATAATACGAATAGAGAATATTTGGAATAGTGCAGGACGTTGAAAGAGAGAGAGAGAGAGAGAGATCATCGTGAAACGTGGTATTGTGCAGGTTATAATGTTGTCCGAAAATAATTGGAGTGATGAATGCTGAGATTATAGTGGATGGGTTTTGTTACGTGGGGAAATGGAGTTAGATCAATTAAGACCGTTCTTGATACCTTGCGGATTGGATGCAAAATATGCAGTAATCGTAGGGGTTGATGACTGGAAGAAGGCAATATAAGACAGACCCAGTTGAAAGTCAATAGTGCAGTCGGTATAAGACCTCCACGGTCTGAAACACCAATGGAGTTAGAGTAAATGATATTTCATCAATACATGATTACTTAATATATAATATTCTGGTAAAATACTGTTTCAGGGTATTGTAAAGAGAGCCAATTAATAATAAAGCCCCTCTTTTATGCTATCTAGCATCTGTAAGCGAGTTGATTCAGAAGCAAGAAATATCTTTTGAAATTTAAGGTAGAAAAAAAAATTGTTATTAGAAAATGAAAAAAAATAACATTGTGAGTATGACCATCCAACTTTCTTTAATCTAACAATCATTGCTAGGCATTTTTGTTTTTACTTAACTAATTAGGTATTCCATTCTATAAAGTAAAGTTAAGTAAATAAGGGAGTGTAAACATCTGAAGAAAACTACTGAATTAAGTGCGAGGTGGAGTATGTTGAATAGGCTGGAGATACCATATTTTTACTTGAATATCATATACGGCGCGGCGCGTACAGGAAACTCAAAGCAAATATACGGCTCTCCTTCATACGGATTTTAAACAGCTTCTTATCAGATCGTGTCCTATTTTAATCCTGTATGTGCATATGACAGACGCAAAGCGTTTGGACAGGTTTATTTTGTGGAATCAAGGCTAAGTAGGTATCATTACTTGGATATTCGTGTAGGCAGCCCCCGTCTAGGTACTACACAGCTCCGATATTTTTGCTTGAATATAATTACAATACGGCGCAAAAACTCAGAATTAATATAATGAGAAGAAAAAAGTGGAGAGGGACCGAGGCCGAGCGAACGAGTAAATAATTATCAACAAATTTGTTAAAATGTTAATAATTTTTAATATTTCTTTTTGAATTTTTATCTAAAATAATTGATAAATGAACAAAACTGTGTTTAATAACTCGCCGTTCTCTTCGCTTCGTCCACTTAGCACTTTGGGATATTAAAATAACGTATCGATTTCATTGGTCTCCTTCATTAAATAACTATTTAAGAATCTTCCTTAATTATTATATTTGTTTTTATATAAATGAGATTTATAGTGCAATTTTAATTGATAAACCACCGTTTATAAACCACCAAAAAAATCATATTTTTTTTAAAAGCCACTTTCATCATAGTACATTGGGCTAATATTAATTATGCATATAATTTATGTACGTATTTGACTTTCAAAAAACATTTTTAATTATAATTGCACATTTTTCTTCTGCTTAAAATTACTTGAATGCATTTTTTTGTTTCTTCAGTCACGTAAGCCATTCATTCGCTATTTAATTATTATTATGTCTGTTGTAATCCCAATCTGGTTTACTTTTATATTCTTGGTAAGGAATAAAAAGTAAAATCGGTAGTCATAAAACAGCAACTAGATTGAAGGCTTAATTATGTCGTTCAGTAGGCTGAGAGTCGTAAAAATTAAAATGTAAGTATGGACCTTCAGCATGATATTTTGTGCAATGGACCTTCAATATATTATGATATTCGACGTTTATATTTGTAAAAAAAAAACAACTAAATGTTTTTATAAGTGCAAACATATTCAACCAACTTAAAATTGTTTAAACAATTGAATTTGAAATATTAATTCTACTTTTAAGTGTTCTTTTTGAAAAAAAATGTTAAAAGAAAATGAACATTTTTCATATAAGTAAAGCAATAGTTACAATTATACAGATTTTACTTTATCATCTAGTCCACTATTTGAAGAAAAACTAGTATGATTTTTATGGGCTTCTAAATAAAATAAATAAAACAATAGGTTCCCAAACTTATTTGATCCACTACCCCCTTATCAACAAAAAAAAATACACAAGGCCCCCTGGAAATGTACCTTTTTTAAATTAAATAAAACAAAGAAATTTAGTGGACATTTTTTATGTACATATCTATAGTGTTATAAATGAGATACGCTGATACTTAAATTGTTGAAGTATTTATTAAATAATCCTAATGAGAAGTATGAACCTGATGTACTGCCACCAATTTATTCATGTGCCGCAGTTTGTTATTTGCAATAAAATTACAGCAAAAAAATTATGCAACTATGAGAGTAATTTTTTAATTTCAAAAAGTTATTTTGGAAATAACACAATTTGGAAAATAAATTATAAAGGTATTTATTAAAAACAATTAAAATAAGCAAGTAGCCCCCTTACTTCCCCCAGGGCAAGCATGGCCCCTTCAGTTCCCTCCAGTACTCCTGGGGAGGCCGATAGGCCCACTTTGGGAACCTATGTTCTAAAATAACACATTTAAAATTTCAAACAGAATAAACTTGGTGAATTCGCATAAGTGTAGACTATAAATGGAGGGATGAGTGTATTATTTAGTATTCAATAGTTTTTGCAACACTTGGCAATACATGATAAAAAATGTCACTATATAGTCACTAAAATCGGAATAAAATGACATACCAACATCATTGAAAAATAAAAATGTTTCTTAACCCTTTAGACACGTATGACGTGCACCGCACGCGCACGCGCATCAAAACCAAAACTCCCCACAGGGACGTATGACGTGCACCGCATGCGCACCAAAAATTCCACACAAGGATGGACGAAAACAGTGCCTTGTTTTATCATCTATTTATATGAGCAATAGTTTAACGATTTCGTTAAAAACGATCTCCATAAAAAAAAATTAAACGTCCCAGGAACTGAAAAAATGTTTTAGGCATACGGGCCTGAAGGGTTAAAATAAAGAATTAAAAATTTTTAAAGTAAATTTTAAGAATTAAAAGAAAATATATTTCGTAAGTAAAATATTTTTTTTCTGCACTTTATGTAATGTAAAGAAAACATGAATAAAAAAGCAAACAAATATGCAATTTTTCTTTAATGTTATTCCATAATTCTATAAGAATGGCGACTGGCGACCTCGTGGCCTATTGGAAGAACAGTGTAATTAAAAGGATAAAACGTTAGGTTATTTGAATAAAAATATATTGTGTCATATGATTATACAAGTATAGCATGAAAGAAGGCGGAGGGACAAGGTTGACAATATAGTTTCTGGGAAACCGGTTACAACTCAGTTTGGTCATCAAATTCTAGAACTTTATAGCGATGTGGTTTGAAAGGTTTCACAATTCTTGGCTAAAATCAACAAACGAACAGCTTTTGGGTCAAATGTGTGTTTTATGACAGTCCATAGAATGTTTCGACAGTATTATAAACCATTTTTTACTTTGGCTGTAAATTGGTCAGCAAATGATATGATTTCGATATTTTATTGAGGGTATAAACAAATCTGAATAGCAATACATAATGCCATCGGGGTTCTGACACAAATCGTTAAGTGCAAAATGTCGAAAAAATATCATTAAATGGCCAATGTGCATGCCTGGTAAAATATGGAATTGATTTATAATTGTAAAAACTATTTTCACACAATCGAAAAATGTGTAAGTTTCCAGATGCTTATATTGTATAGTGGAACGAGTTACAACTTTTAAATTGAAATATTTGCGATACAGTAAAATGTAACTTATCAATTTGGGCCAGTTACCCGATGATACTTTTACAAGGATTTCAGAAAAAAACTTGGATGGGAAAGATTTGCCGCAATCATTCAAGTTATCGAAGTCTAGCCAAAGTGTTTGGCTCGAAACATTATTCTGAGTATTATATTTGGATCAGTATTCGAGAAAAATGTGAGATGACATTCGTTAGAGCGCTTTCACAATTATCTGGAGTGATAGAAGTAAGGAGTTTCAAGAGAGTAGGTTATGTTGCGAAGGTAAATGGTGCAACATCCATTAACAAGTTATTGGTGCCTTATGGACTAGGAGAAGACTGGATGAACTGTGTGCAACAGGATGCGGAAAGCGCAGGGATTGATGATTAGACAGAGGTACGGGAAGATAGACCTGAAAGGGGACAGTGAAGTCAGTATTATACTTTCATGGTTTTTTTATACCAAAAGAGTGTGTGTGTGAGAGAGAGAGAGAGTAATTATTTATTACTTGGATGGAGTTATGCAGAGTTTATGACTGAAAAAAAAGCCTTGGAGTTGGGATATTTATCATATTGTCTTAATACTATGACTTTGTACTTTGGATATCAGCGTGACTGTCGCAAGCAGCATTACAAGTGCTAATGTCACATTGCATTGTATAATCATTTCGTTGTATACAGTAAAACTTGGTTGCTTTATTTCCATGTTGTAATACCTTTCAATCAAACAGAAAGATGTTAAATAGGTCTCAAATTATATTCAGATAAAAATCTTTTTTACGAAAATGGGTAGTAGCGGGAATCGATCCCGCAACCTTCTGGCTAGAAGACGGACGGGCGTCTTACCAACTAGACCACGGAGGTCGTCATGTTTAGTGAACTTATTGTCGTGTCAGTTTGAATTTAGCCTTCGGGCTTTAATCTGTGTATAAATAAATAAAAAATATAATTTATTCATTGATTAGGTATTTATATGGTTGACCTTATGATTTTAAACATAAATGTGAAAAAATCTACAAAATAAACATAAATTAAAATGACAGGTCTGTTTTACTTTACAAAAGTATTTTAAACAGTATTCAATAGGTTGCTTACCAAGCTTAAATAGCAAAATATTTTACAATCTATGGGTTAAAACTATAAACCTAATAACACCTTTTTGGGTTGACATAAAAATCAATGAAAACCCTTTTCGGCTAAAGAAAGAAAAAAACCCAATGCTTTGTTTTGAAAACCCTTTTTACTAAATTGATATTTCATATTGTTTTACATCAAATTTAGGTGAAGATACTCGTAGTATATGTAGTTTGACTGTTTTACGAGGGCTGGTTGTTCCCAACACGTCAGGATAGTCGGCTCCTGTTAAGTTTGGTAAGCAACGTATTGCTATATAAGTTTGGTAAACAATATATTGCGTACAGTTTTGTTAAACTTAACAGGCCTGTCACTTCAATTTATGTTTATTATGTACATTTTTTTCACATTTAAGTGTATACTCATTCTGTTTAAAAAATATAACTTAAAAACAAATTCGTTTTGAGATGATAATTGCTCATGCAATATCATAACTTAAAAACAATGTAAAACATTCGACTTTTGATAATTCGTAATAAGATTCGGGCAGTTTGGCTGCCTTCTGAAAATAATATTGTATTAACAGTGTTTTTTTCTCGTACACATTTTATTTCGGTAGGTGGAGATTTTAAAGGCACAATATTATTGTTTTAACAAACTCTTTTAAGCCATCCTTTAAGCGTCTTGCAAGGACTTCTCCAGGGTTGTGAAATTCTCAATAAAAATGTAAGTTTTATTTGATTAAAATTATAATCGAAATAATATTTATAAATTACAAAAATATGTATCACATATAAGGAATGAGGACATTAGAAAATAATGCGGATCGAAAGAAGATGCAGTGCTTAAGATGAAAATACGAGTACTATCTTCTGGACGCCAATATTTGTAGACTTTCGTGCTACGTTTCTAGTCCATTTCCAGTTCATTTTCCAGTCTTAAGCAATCGTTTAGTATAAACATACCTGTGAAATGTGTTAATACTTGTAATTGTGAAGTGGTAATTTAAAATGTGTATGACCATGATAATTTGTTATTTATTGGGGCGTGGTGCAGGGTCAATCACCGCTGATAGTTTTCCAATCTCACAAGCGGATGCATCTCGGACTTGTTGCATATTTTATGTGTGTTAACATATGAATTTTGTGGGTGTAAGTCAGTTGTCTCTGAACATGTTTAGTGAAGTGGCTGATATAGACTGTTTATCTTGTGTAAAGTAGAATTATGTATGCATTGTAAAAAAATATTCCTTTCAGATCTTTTTCTTTTTGAAAGATATTTTAAAGTTAATTTGTACGCTTGAACCCAAGCATTAGGGAATATTATAATCGTGAAATTAGTTTTTGCTTTTGTGTTTGACGTAGTTCATACGTCTGTCATACTTATCTAACAATTACGAAACAGCTTCCTAACAGGGTCGCGCTGGAGAATAACTAATGATTGTAATAATTAATAATACATTTAACGATGACTTCCATTGGTTCGTTAAGGTGATAACAATAGCTTACAAGATAATTGCACACAACATAACACACAAATAAATACAGAATTTATTTTATTCAAGTTTTATGTGGAATAGCACATTTAAGCACAATTCAGATCTAATATAATTCTAGACTTAAGAGGAAAATAACAATCACAGATACCTCTCGATATAAACAATGAAATGTGTTAGAATGGAATGCTGGCTGAATGATCAATGGTGATTTCTCTATTCATCAATTTCAAGATGTCACCATTATGGACTATTTCAAACCATGAGACTCTCCTTATTTGTTTAACTTGTATGGATAGTACATTATGAATAAAAGAGCACTGGAAGAATGGAAGAACTGGATTGCTATTAGTGAAAGAAAGATCTGAAATCTGAGATATGCAGACGACATAACTTTGATGGCCACATTATAAGAATAAATAGCCACTCTCCTTTAAAAGGTGGAAGCTAGCTTATGGGCTTGAAAGAAAATGGGACAAAAAAGTTAATGATTATGGACTACAGCAACCAACTGTCATCAAATAACGTAGTATAATAGTTCGGAAATTCTAGGATGAGTCCGGTGACAGCTCACAAATTTGCCCCAATACAACCTTATGTAATGTATTTACCTAAATAGCTTGCTATTTATTAAAATTGAGGCTTATATTAAAGTTGATAAAATAATTAAAATTACTGAACATCGTTACAAGGTTGTATTGGGGCAAATTTGTGAGCTGTCACAGGACTCATCCTAGAATTTCCGACATATAGGGGCAGTTTTTTTGGACCTCGCAAAAGCTTTTCATACTGTGTCTCACCAAATATTACTTAACGATGGAGGTGTGCATATGTCGGAGCTCCTTTAGTTGGTTCTCTTCATACTTATTTGATAGAACTCAGAGAGTTTTATTGGGTGATGATATATTTAGTGAGCCTCTTTCTGTATAATTTAGAGTATTCTAAGCTAGAGTTCTGGGACCTATATTGTTCTTGATGTGTGTTAATCAGTTCTGTAATCTTTCTATCGGGGGTAAAATTGTTACTTTTGCGGATGACACGGTTCTTCTGTTTAAGGGGAGAACATGGGATGACGTATTTTCAAAGGCAAACGAAGAATTGTGTCTACTTACAAATGGATGGACTTAAAATGATTGACTCTAAATTCCAGTCGATCAGAGCGCGGTTGTGATTGCTGCATGAGTTTGAAAACTTGGGCTTGCAAGCAGAATGGCTTGTAACAAAGGTTTGTGTGAACTCTTGAGTGTGGTGTGTTTTTGGTGATTATGTGCGGCACTTTATGGGATGAACTTTTTGATCTGTCTGGAATGACGAAGTGTGAGGGGGTTGATTCACGTCATATATACATATATAATTGAGTGTCACTGTTTACCGAGTTGATGAGAGTATACCACGGGGTATTGTATAATCAACAATCGGAAAGAAATATCTATTCATTTTTCCATGTTACATGTCCTAGGTAAGATGCAGGCAAAATCCTAGTGTGCTGGGGACACGACAAATGAAAGTCAACCAACTCAGACCCATAAAAGTTGTGTGTCCACATTATGTTACATTCCTGTTGTTTTCTTTTTACAAATTATGTATTTATACAATTTCTGGTCATATATAAATAAATAAACGTGAATCATGGTCTGAAAGTTGTAAGTGACTTTCTTTATCTAGGCTCCAGTATTATGAACAATGGAGGATGCGAGGCTAAGGCTAACAAACTGTCGGAATGGCGAAGAATGCGATGTCGACGATATAGAAGAGCAGTATTACTATCACGGCGAATATGCGTCTAGTTAAGTATTTTGTCTTCGTAATATTTATGTACAGTGCTGAGACGTGTACTCTGAGCGCAAAGAAGAAACGTGGAAAAGATGCATTTGAAATGTGATACTGGAGAATGATGCTACGAAAGCAATGAATGGCAAGGCGAACTAATGACTCCATTTTCGAAGAACTGAGAGTCGTCAACAAATTATCGAAAATACTACAACGGGTCTCCTGATTCTTCGGACATATTATCCGTTGCTAAGAAGACAATTTGTAAAGTTTTTATAGTCACTGGAAGCGTGGAAGAACGACGCCCAACAGGAAAATCGTCAATATGTTAAACTGACCAAGCGAGAGATGCAATAGAACTACTCTAAAAACTAATGCTTGAACTACGAAGCGCAAGGATGGATGGAGTGGAGCCATCAAGGGTTATCGTAGGAGTCACGATTGTCTGTCATGACACGACGAGATGATGTTGAACAAAATATTACAATAATATATTTTACTATAGAACAAATCCATTTTATAATTTGTCTAATGCCGTGAAGCCGAAAATGAAACAAAACATATTGTGACCGTTAAGTGAAAATGAAACAATACATATATGCACAAGCATTGTTCTAATTTTGATAAACATTATACTGTCAATGTAAAAACTCGGCAGTTAATTAGGTAGGGTAGGCACCTGTTAGGTACTTGCGTTATTGACATAATTTATTTTTCCCAAACAGATTTACAAAACAAATGTATTTTCGTTATTGTCGAAATTGGCCTTTGCAATTGCAATTAACGTTTTTTGTATGTATGAAACGATTAACGTATTTTTCTCCCATTACGAAGAGACAATGTATAAAATTCTTGCACATCGCACCAAATAACTTCTCCCTGCTTTAACAATAACACCACACCGTGAAGAGACACAGGGGGCGTTTCTATAAACACAAAAATCAACCACCCAACATGAAAAAAAAAGGGTTTTCAAAGCTTCAACGAAAACGTCATTTTTCCCATCGATAGGCACCTAGCCACTTAAGTTTAATATTAGGCATGGGTGGATTGCCAATTAAAAAAAACTATGTGTTACTTTCTCAAAAAATCGAAGACGAGCTGACAAAAATAAAAAATGAATCTGGATCCAATCAAGTAAAGTAACTGGAAGAATTCAATTATGTTTCCATAAAAAAACATGTTGCACACAAAAAATATTCTAGATTAAATTATTTTTATTCCAGATTGTTTGTTATACTCGTACTATATATGCAAGTATAATAATTAAAAAGTATTTAGATAATTTTCACATATGCTTTGACGGGCTTTCCAGCTAGTATTTTTATAATGTTCAAAGATTATGAGTGACAACGGAAATCGATTGTTTTAAAAATTGCGAATTGATTGTTTGTTTGTTTGTAATTTCAAATATTATGTTTCATAACATAAAATTGTGTCAATAGCGATCTCAGCAACTCGAGAATAATCGACAGAATGTTGTGAACATCCTACGTTCAGCAACTTGCAAAATTGACAAGATGGCTTCTTGTTTCTCAACAATACACTCAGGAGACACAACACTCATACTTCCATACTGCTTTATTATGAAGTATAATACACAGACAAATGTCACTGCGGCCAGCTTTGCATGACTTTGCTTGGGTACGTTTGACATATTGCCTCAGGCAGAAAATAAAAGGAAATGTTTGCTTTGAAGGTATTTCAAATTTTTTAAGAAAAATTTTACCTGAACCGTCTCTAACTCATTATTGAATAAACGGCTAAATCACAAAATCAGTTAATAAAATTATTAAATATTTTTCTTATACTCGTATAATACATTCATGTGATGTTGATTGTTATTTCATTTATTCACAATAAAATACTCAGATTGTTCATTCATGCTTCGTATGTAGCTAAGTGGATATTCTCCAGTTTTATGTTGCGTTATTTAATTACAACTCGAAATGAAATGACAAACACCTGTCGACTGGTTGAAGTTGGAGAAAATATGGCACTTGGAGACCAACTGAATATATTCCGAGTAGGGAGGACTAGATGCAAGGTGATGCAAAGATGGGGTTTCTTGAACGAAAGTAGCATTGAATGTGATTGTGGGGAAATACAGGACTCACAATACATGCTAGTTTGTCCGAACATCGGGACTATATGTTCTGGGCAGGACCTGTTTGATGCGAATGATAGGGCGATGTCTATTGCATCATATTGGAAACACGTGGCATAATTTTTGGTTCGGACACGGAAATGATTGATTACAATTTCGACGTATCTAGTGGATTTAATGCCATGTGGCAACCTCTTCCAATCAACAAAAAATATTTTAAAAAGACACTAAGTAAAAACAAGACTATAACCCTTCTTTCTCGCAGTGAGATTATTATTTGGTATTATAATTTCGTTGTTTACAAGGCGTAAGAATTACATTTATGGTCACATCTTTCTCAAGTAATAAAAAGTAAAGGTGCACTTTATAAGCTTAATTATTAATTGAAATTGCACCTTATTGTGCAAGTGTTAAAAGTTTTACAGTAGTTGTTGTATAGAAAAGTTTGAAATAAAAGTATGTCCCCATCGTTCCAACAGCCCATCGAGTTCTCGAAAATTTCATCAACTCATATCGGTATATATGGAGAGTGTAGTTTCATCACCAGATTTCGTACGAGAGATGCACCTGGTATTATTACGTCACGTCTGGTCATCCATTTGATAATTCCATTCGATGGTCATTCGGAAGAGTTGACATACTCGTACCATAAGTACGGTGACCACTTGTCGCTTAGATAAAATCTATAATAAAGAGATACTCGTACAGTTTAACATACTCAAGTATTTACCGAAATTTTAATTTATAAAAATACATTTCAATTTAAGATACAGGCAGGTGTTTATATCTTATGTTATGAAAAATAGTTTATTGAGATAGCATTCCAACAATTAGTTGCAGAGACTTAATCTTTGTGTCTAGGATGTAAAATTAAATATTTTTTTACTATCCACAGTACAACATTTACAATTTACGTACTTTTAATGGAAAGGTGAACCGTCGAGTATATACACGTAACAATACAAAAGCTCTATTTTTTTTATAAAGTAAATTACTTCATTAGGCAGGCCGTGTGTTAAAGTGGCCTAAATCCTTATTTACTTATGGAGCCTAATTTTTTGACGTGACAAAAGATGCAATGATTAATATTCAATAAAGTAATTTTATTTTTTCAAAAAAGGGTTTCAGAGGTATTCATACGGATAGTTTCAAAAGAGCAGGGAAAATTGTTTGTTACCCTTTCTGTTCTTGATATTTTTAAGTTATTGAAAACTAGTTGAATGATAAAAAAGCGGTTTGTATACTTAAGGAATACTATAATAATACAAGAAAACGCATTGGAAAACGAAAGTATCGAATACATTTTTCGGTATCCCATTATAATATATCCCATCAACAACATGTCATAAAATGCCTGCATCCAAATCGGTTTACAGTCTAGCACTGAACACCCTTCGAAGTCGTGGCCAAATCAGCTCCGAGACGAAATTGTAATAGCTTTTGATAAAATGAATAAATATTTTTTTAATAGTTTCTTTTAAGAATGTTGGTCAATGGCCTCGAGGTCTGAGGAAACCCTGATGACGACTCATTCAGGAGTTTAATATCTGTATTTTGTAGACTACCGAAAAAGATCGTGGTCGTATTGTATTATTCTTGCATTTCGATCTCATTTATACATACTGACAGAAAAACATTTTCTTTATTTTTTTACGATTGGAACCTCTGACTTATTTATTGAACATTCAAGATATCTTCTTTACCTTCGTTACTTAAATACTTTATACAAAGCATAAAAATGCGTCAAGTCAAGATATTGGATGAAAGTCGAGTAACTGGTCACCCTATTATTTGTAAGGTGTTGAGACTGGTAAGTGTTATAGCAACAAACCAGATTTTGTACTTGTTTCCTCTCAAGTTCAACAATATTGTTCGTGAGCTCATTTAACAGTTATATAACAACTCTCGATCTCAGTTAAAGTCAGGGATGTAAAAACTTTTCATGACGTAACGTATTTCCGTTTATTGAGTTTGTTGAGGTGTGGTTAAATTAATTTAATTTGGAATGGCTTATTACTCAGTTATTCAAAATTATGTTTACATGCAAAGAATAAGATAAAATCTAAAAAAAAAACGACAATAAAAGTTGTGGCTTCATGATATGGTGTTATTGGGATACAGGTTCTCCAAAATGTTTCCCAAAAGTCTTCAAGAAGCTTTCTAAGTATTATTAATGTATTATCGGTGATCTCAGGTGTTGAAGGCGCTTAAAATATACGTTATTATTTATTTTGTTATACGAGGCTGCGTTGGGCAAAATATAAGCATATTATTAATGTAATTTTAGTACCATTCAAATTATATCTATATTAACGTTATTGGATACCATAACGTTACGAGTATATGTCCGCCCCGCCCCTACATGAATGCCGACCGTTGACTTGGTTGCTCATGTTTTCTGCAAGGTTTTATGAAGAAATGTAAATGGTTAGGCGAAGATGTCTAATCTTCTTGATTTGTCATTCCGTTTGAAATTATTGTTAAATGGTATGTTTCCTACTTATGTTTCTGTCGACATAATTATTGCGTCTTCGTGTTGACAAAATTGCACGACAACAGTGACGGATTGATTAGTTCGTAGAATATTTTTTACAAATACTTATTATAAAGAATGCAAAAATAGTGCTGCGTTTGATTTAGATTCATCAACATTTTGGAAACAAAAAAAAAAAACGTTAGTTAATTCAAAATGCAAAAAATCGGGTTAATATTGGGTTGAACATGGGGAAGATTTGAAATACAATACATCAAGATTATTGGTTATACATTCATGTAACATATACATACCATCACACCGATTACCTGCCGGGGTTGGCGAGAGAACTTTTACTCCATGTATTCTTCTCAATGCACGCATTTTCACAGTATTTATTCGGCGCCACTCAGTCTTTTTACTCGTCCACATTTCACTCACATACATCAAGGTTGACACAAAAATACTATTGTGGACTATCTATCATCTTAACAGATTTGGATACTCGGTTCGAGTATATATGTTTAGCTCCCCATTGACTTTATTTCCTATCACTAAACGCCGTTTGATATCCCTTTTAACTTTTCCATCATCGGTGAAAATATTGCCCAAATAGCAGAATTCCTCAACTTGCTTCAATCTTGCATTTATTTACCCATATGACGCATTTACTTTTGCTTTCACAATTTTCTATCACCATTACTTTAGATTTTGCAACATTCATTATCAGATATTTTTCTTCACATCTCTCAATTTATTCATCAAACTCTGCAATTTATCCTCACTTTCCGCAAAAACACTACCACGTCATCTGCATACACCAATCCACATACTCGTACGTCCCCATTCGACATTTGTATGCCATCAATTCATTATTATAATATTATTTATTTATTTTATTTATGAACGGTACGCATTTTCTTACAATATTTAAAAACAGAAGTAGTGAGTACTTCATTAATTGGAAAAGAAAATATAATATAAATAAAAACGATCATATTAAAAATAAATGAAAATACACAATCATGATAAAAAAATAAACAACACATAAGTATGCAAGTACACGCGTCCAAATTCCTGTAAAATACAAATATTCAACAATATGTTGTACATAGTTAACACATTACGGAACCGTCTTAAGACAAATATGATGGAGCCATTATGATGGAAATTATAAAATAGATTAACCAAAAAATTTCCGGACTGCTTAAGTCACGTTTAATTTGAATAAAAAACCTTGTGCAATTGATTTGTAACTAAACAATGTTCACAATGCCATCAACATAATCCTACGACACTTTACTTAATCGATATGTTTCTTTGATATCCTCATTATTATATTGCCGGATACGTCCCATCAGCAATGCAGCACCAATACAGTCCGGCATAGTAACCACAGCAATACAGTCCATACTCGTAGTCCGGCAATCCTTCCACATTAAGCGGAGAGTTTGATTGATATCCTCATTATTATATCGCCGGATACGTCCCATCAGCAATGCAGCAGCAATACAGTCCATAGTAACCACAGCAATATTATACAGCCCATAGTCCGGCAATCCTTCCACATTAAGCGGAGAGTTTGATTGATTATGTTTTCTCAACTTAATCGTTTAAAAGGTTTTTTGTATCTTTATTTCACCTTAACACAAAAATGATTTTGTATGTAACTATAATATATACAATAGTATACACCAGTAATAACTAGTGACAAAATATTAATCCGTTCAATATAAAAAGAACTATTTGATTTAAAGGAAAACGATCATCTTAAAACGCGAAAATTACGAATTGAATAATACTATAGCTTGATTATTTAGTTTGAACCTTGTATCGTAAATTGTGACTTGTTTTTGAGAGGAACTTGTAGAAACTATTCGAAAAATAGAAATTAAATACTTATTTTTGCTAGAGTCGAAAATATTCATTTGACAATTCCTGAATATTGCAATATACATCTATATTTCAAGTTTCGCATGTCTTCTAAAAGTTCAGATAAATTATTGAAAGATATAGTTGAATTTTATGATGTGTCAATCTTTTTTCTGAAAAGTCAGGAGGTGTACAAGTACGAGCATTACAGGACAGATAAACGTTAATTATGATTATATCATAGAGATCATTTTTAGACGCCATCATATTAAATATTTAAAATCATTGAGAACAATCGTAATTTGTTGAGTAAAACACTTTTTATTCCGCTTAATATAACGGTATAGTCCTACCAGTTTCAAAGTTTTCACCTCACCATCAGGGAGTACAAACAAAGCATTTTTGTAAGTAAACGATTCACGGGAGAAATGTGATAATTTTTCGACAGCCTCCATAAACAAATAACTTAAAATCTATGTATCTGTTTCCTCATTCATAGTTTCAACATGACCACACAATATTAATATTTCTTTCTTGATTCCGAATATGCTAATGAGAAAACCTCCGTGACCTTTTTCATGGAACGTTTTTCTTCCATCTGAGGGTATCTCAATGAAACTCAAAACAAAGTTCTAATTTGGATTTTGCTCATAAATGTATTTAACGTCTGGTTAGTAAGAAGAAATTATCATAAAGCAATAAGCCCATCAAGTTTTTCCAATAAACTTGTAGTTAGTACTGAGAACTGCTTAGAACTTCTTTCACTCATATAAAAAGGCCATAAATTAGTCGGTTTGAATGTGTCCTTAAGTCGAATCTTGTTCAGGAAAAAATACTAATGTCCTGAGAGTCATCCAAAATATGATATACACAAGGATGCAGTTTGAGAAGACATGTGAAGACAGTTTGAGCTTAAATGCAGAGTTGTTGAAGGAAGTAACCATGACTTTTTAGTTTCACTTATAGTTAACTTAAGTAGTTCACTTTAATTGGCAAGTAAAATAAACTAGTTAAAATTACTTTTTTATTTACCATTTTATTTAGCTATCATTTTAACCAAATGTTTCAAGAATTATATTTACAATTGTCGTTTTTTTGTGAAACTTCACACATAATACAATATTTGACATGGACCGATCTCTAATGAATAATTGAAAGATAAGTAATTTTAAACCTAGCTTAGAAAATGTGATGTATTGTGTTGGTATGATTGTCTTGTGTCAAATATATGGTTGGTACACCTAAAAGTGCGGGTGTGGCTCATGTGACACGAGTCGAGTACAGACAGCAGGCAACCCGCTTCTTGATTAGGTCCTGTCAGGGAAACGTGCATCCTGTTTACTCGATAATACATTCTCTTAATTTGTTTCCAAAACGTCTTTTATTATTCTCGCCAACCAAAAAAAATACTTATGGTTTTTTATTGAATATTGTCGGAACAACAAATATTATATTGAGAAAATTTCTTAATGAGTTTGTCATTATATATTGCAGTCTAACCATTCCACAAACAATTTCTTAACTTTCAAAAGGTTGGCCTACCAAAACCTGAATTGGTTTGATTTACTGACAGAACTCCATCGATTAGTCAACAGTTGCGGCATCGTTGACGCATGGGTTTAATGTTCCCATTAACTACCTACTTCAGTCTTGCACGTGAATTTGTAATATTTGCCAAAACTGGAATTGTGCGAAAAGTGTTAACGATGTTTTTTTTAACAATTGCGTCATAGTTTCCGATGGTGACATCGGTCACAGTTAAAATCAAATATTATTTTATAAATGGCATTTGACGCTATGGAAAAATTTCGAAATATTTTTAGTTAATTAACTCCATTGCATTAACTATTAGCCTTTATTTCAAGTCTCCTGTATTCTGACTTCCGTGGCGAAGTGATAAAATGATTGTATATCTTTAGGTGTTTCGGGTTCAATTCTTGAAGGTAATTATGGGGAGCGAAGCAAAGTCTATCTTTATTCCCACTAAAGTTCACATTTGTTCCAAAAACACAACACAGACAATTTTGCACGCACGTGCAAAATCACATGTTGCAAATGTGCAAAATCACATTTTGCAAATGTACAAAATCACAAAAGTTAGTTCATGCAATTGAACGGCTGGTGATGAAAATAACCTCTTAATTTTTACTCATCTTTCAATGAAAGTTTCAACGATACACAAAATATATAAAAAAATTTACAATTTATTAAAAGTAACATAAGTTAACTGAAAATTAAATAAGACATCCAGTGTTTTACTTTTATACATGTACAACATCCCAACTCTTTAAACTTATATAAGGTCTGTTAGCAGCGAAGCTTAGTTTAGTTAAATTTACTTCTTTTTACTGTTAAATTAAAAAAAACTTTGCCCTTTCCAAAACAGTTAGTACAACCAAAATCCGACTTTCAGCTAGTAAATAAATGTAATACGAGGGTCATCCAGAAACTAAGGTTACAAGGGCTCCTGAGGCCGGGGGATTTTTTTTGTTTCAAAGTTGGTGCACCTGGCGTATAAGGGGGATCCTAACAGTCAGTTTGTTTGGTCCCGCGTGTTTGTCAGCCATTTTGTTCAGTCACAGTAAATTCTTCCGATGTAGAGGTCGTCGTGCGCTCCCGCCAACTCTCGTCCGTGCGAGACCCGCGCGGTCATCAGTTTTTTGACTTTGCAGAACAATATCGCCGCGAATATCCACCGGAAGCTCGTGGAAGTTTATGGTAGTGATGTGATGAGTCTACATGTCACGAAGTGGGTAAGGTTGTTCAGAGAAGGCCGTACTGATACTCACGACGAGGCAAGGCAGTGATTTCTGACGAATTTGTGCAAAAAACTGAAGAACAAGTGCGAAATGACTGCCGTGTGACACTTGACGACCTTTACGAAGAATATCCTGACATTTCTCGAAGTCTCCTTGGTAATATTGTTTCGGAAAAACTTGGTCACAAGAAGTTGTGTGCGAGATGGATGCCCAGAATGCTCACACCGGAGCACCGTCAAAATCGCGTGACCGCCGCGCGTGAATTTTTAGATCGTTTTTCACAGGAGGTAGAAGCTTTTCTGGACTCTATCGTGACGGGGAATAAGACGTGGGTGTGTCACTACACCCCAACAATTTTCTAACGATCAGGAGGCCGAGGAAGCTGTGAAGAAGTGGCTGAAAGAGCTGGCGGCGGAGGTCTATGACACTGGCATATAAAAGCTGGTGCCCCGACTACAGAAATGCGTCGATCTCGACGGCGATTACGTTGAACAATAGTTAAATATGTTTGTGAAGTATCCTGTGAATTTCAATTAAATAGAAGCATTTTTCGATGCTACATAAATGTTGTAACCTTACTTTCTGGATGACCGTAAGGTTACAACATTTATGTAGCATCGTCCGTAGTGTGTTTTTTTCACAGACCAGCTGTTTAAAATCTTTTTAATTAGTTAGAAGCTGTTATACTCTTTAAATAAAAGTGTTACATAAAAAATATTTAAAAAAAAGAAAATTGTCAATGTAAAAAATAAAAAACTTTGCTTTTGTTCAATATAATCAAGTTCATGAATTTGTTTCCCTTATTTAAGAATGATTTAGGGTTTCAACTACTTTGCTGCCTATTTCAATGTCGTTCTGCTGACATCTTACATTTTTTAAATTTTCATAGCTTCTTCAATAACAAAGGTCATGATATCGTTTGTATTTGAAAACATAATATAAAGGACGGAATCAGATAGACGTTACTTTAAAAGCCTACTGAAAAAAAATAATACACAATTAAAAAGCAGTTCTAAAACGTTATTTAAAAGTCTTTGACAGACGCATGGGAAATCATCTCAAGGCTCAGATATTCGGAATATACGAGTATAATGTATGCACACTTGGAAAGGACCTGGAATACGTTCCTTAATATGGATAGCTCTTATTAAAATATATTTTTATAGCGAAAATTCATCTCAGATGCGAAGGATAAATGCAACTGGTGAATAAGAATAAGAGTATCTGACCCTCTATATAAAAATAAATATAATATATTACAATAAAACGCTGCCAATGAGACAAAGCTGAAATCCGGACAATTTTCAAGATCTTTTTTTTTTTTTTTTTTATCCACTTTGCACGGATTTCTCCTGTTACACAAAGAGGATCTGCTTCTAGCGTTAGCTTATTCGTTAGGAATAATATCAGCCAGGATTCTTCTCATACTGCTAGACGGTACCGATAATATATCAACCGTGTCATTCAGTTGGTTCAATATCTCTATACCACGCGTGACTGAGTGTTTAGCCATGATATTCGTCCTATAAGTTGGTATGTGGAACAGAGGGTGATTTCTTGCACGGCTATATTTATTGGGTACATATAAACTTAGTGCTTCTAGAATCGCGGGACAGTTAAATGAACCTTGGAAAACCTTTATTAGGAATATCGCAATGGATTCTTGCCTTCTTGTTTCAAGGCTTCTATAGTTACACACCGTGAGAAGTTCGGCATGGTGAGCATATTTTGGGTAATCGCCCTTTGTTCTGTACCATAGATATCTGAGGATTTTTTTTTGTATTTGTTCTATATTGTTTTTATATTTGAGCTGATGAGGAGCCCAAACCGTAGATGCATATTCTAATTTGGTTCTAATTAGATAATTGTATAAGTTTCGGAGGATATCGGTGCTGTTCAATTCTCTTGATATTCTCATTATAAAACCGAGTAGTTTGTAACAGTCCGATATCAAACGTGATACATGGTTAACGAACGTGAGTCCGACATCGAAGGTTACGCCCAAATCCTTGAATTCAGAAACTCTGTTTAGTGCCACTCCCTGTATAGTATACTGATGGTGGATTGGTGAAAACGATCGACTATAAGATACACAGACACATTTATTAATGTTGAACAGAAGATGATTTTGCTCACTCGACTAGGGAGTCTAGGTCCTATTGTAACTGTGCACAGTCGTGAGGTGAATTGATCTTTTTGAAAATTTTCAAGTCGTCAGCGAACAATAAACATGTCGAGTGACTTATGGAATTTTGAATGTCGTCTATTAATATGAGGAATAGTAGGGGACCTAAATTGGATCCTTGTGGTAAACCAGATCTTGCGATAAATTCCACAGAAGACTTGTTATGGATTGTTACGTATTGAGATCTTTCTTTTAGGTATGATGCAAATAATCCAATTAGATTATCGCTGAAACCAAGTTTGTGCATTTTCTTAAGTAGTATATCGTGATCAGCTTTGTCGAAAGCTTTCTGAAAGTCTGTATATATTACGTCCGTTTGTGAAAGTTCGTCTAAGTTTGACGCAATCTGTTGTGTGAGAGAGAGAAGGTTAGTAACAGTCGATCGTTTTGGCAAAAAGCCATGCTGGTTTCCAATAAGTCTTGTTGATACTTGGTGGGTCAATTGGTTGTACAGTACAGTTTCGAAAAATTTTGGAAGCAAAGAGAGAACAGCTACAGGTCTGTAATTATGAGAGTCTGATGGGTCTCCCGATTTGAAGATAGGGCAGACCCTGGTTGTCTTCCAGCTTACGGGAAATGTATTGGTATTTATGCTCAAGTTAAATATGTAGCATATGGGATCACACACGTATTTCGCACAGACTTTGAAAATGTCGGCTGATAAGCCTTATAAGATTATAAAATCCGAAATTAAAAGATTATAAAATCCAAATAAGTCTTAAAAATAAAGAAATGTTTCCGCTCAACATTTTGGAACTTGTTCAGATAATAATAAATTGGTATTTCTAGTTTGCAATTTACAAAGTCTGCATTAGTGAGAATGAAAAGCAAGTAATAGTGATATTAACTAAGTAAATTTTATCACAAGTGTAACTAAAAAATAAAAATAAAATTGCAGTCACATTTTCATTTCAGACCGACCTAATAACACTAAGGGAAGTTAAAAGGCAAATTATAGGATTCATTTTTGTTTCATATATTAAGCTAGAAACAACGATATTTGGATGTATTGGAATGCTAATGGACCATAAAGTCATTGCTATAAACTCTTATTTCCTGACATCAACCGTCAAAATATTAAAATGATATACCTTTACTAGGTATTTTCAACAATGACAATAAAAGGAAAATTCATATAGCGCTATTTAGAGACTAGATTCTCTTCAAGGGCGCTCTAACTAGGATTGGAAGGTAATGGCAGCGATCATTAGATTTAGTATTTCTCCGCATCTGCTCATGTTAAGTTTCACATATTTGATAAGAAAACCGCCAAAAACTTTTTTCTAAACGCATTTTTCTATCAGTTTATTTGCCATTTAGATTTAAATTAATTTCTTTATTTAGAAAATTGTAAAGAAGCAACATATTTATATGCTATTTTGTATTACCTAAACCAGTGTTGCCCAAACTTTAAACATGTTCGTACCCCTTTAGATACATTTATTTCACTAGTGTACCTAATTTATGACAAAGATAATAAGAGAAATGGGGGTATTTTGTACCTGTTTCATAATGTGACTTATAATCTTAGCCAACATTTTTCTTGAAAAAAATACATAAGCGTACTAGGGTGAATCGCGGACAAGTCACTTGATCGTAAAGTCTCGGCTGTTGTCGGGAGTGTTCGCCACCGAGTGCACGCTTTGGCTCGATTTGTGTCGCGACTTAACTAACATACGAGTATATAAACCAAAATATTTTTACGAAAAATAGTTCAACCGAGTATCACTTCAAATCTTTCGCTGCGGGTACGCGTACCACATTTTGGGAATCCCTGACCTAGAATATTACATTTAAATGATATTGAGGTATATTTTTATATAAAATACCCCTGTTAATGAGTTCATTTTTGTCAAAAAAAGAGGTGAAACCCAATACGCGGGCTTAGAACGATTTACGCTAAAACATCGTACTCGTATATGTGTATGATATTCATTTTTGGGAACCTTGACAGGATTTTTTCAAAAGTAATAAATACTATGCATAAAAATAACATTTGTTCTAAATTATTTTTTATCGACCTCATTCATTCATATATATGGTACCCTTTAATATATCCGAATTGCCGATGCCGAATAATAATGAAGAGCGTGGCCAGGAGACAAAATATTTTCATTTTTTCTTATACTTTCAATTAAATACTTATATGTACAATATATTATTTGGTGGGTTCTTTGTCAAAGAACAATCTCTTCCAACCAACCTGATTAAAAACATTGAGAATTTCGACCAACCAACCAACCAAAGTAAAAACATTGGGAATTTATTGTTATATGACAATCTCTCCAAACAGCCTGAAATATGTAAAAGAGGCGTTAAGTAAAAACCAAACTGGATTTTTTTTTTTAATAAAATAGTGTGCCAATGAAATCAAACCCGAAACCCCCGGACTGGGAAACAATCGCCTTTCAAACTAGTCCATGAAATTGATCATCCCTATTCATTGCGTCTTCTGATTTATTACCATTAGAGTGGACGCGGAACTTGTAGCTCATGAAGATGCAACAACACTGGCACATGTCTAGCGCACGTGAATATTGTTTCCAGACGTATTTTTTTTCTACTCGACCAGATTGGGGCCCTATTTTTAATTTCGAGGACTATTGGGAATCGAATCCCAAACACTCGGATGGAAGTCGAGCGTCTTACGACCTGTGTGGCAAAGGTCTTACCACATATGATCACAAATACTAATAAATAGTTTTATTTTGATAATCTTTAACGATGACTAAAGAAATTATGAAAAATTATGCCTAGCAGATATTTGATTTTCTTTCAGGCATATCGCCTTCAAGAACCAAAGTGATAAATTTGAAGCAATTTTCAAATATTTCCGAGTTCATAATGACGGTGACCGTCATCCCTCGTGGGAAGACAGAAATTTAATTTTTTCCTTGTGTTAAACGTGTCTCCCGTTGGTGTATCTAATGTATTGGATTATTCAATTTCTCTCTAGCCATGGAAGCTTTAATTTCAAACTTTCTAGCTTCAATCTTATCCATTCGTACGGATCAACCCATATATCACATTTCGTGGTACTGCAATTCTAATCAAGCCAATAATTTCCGAAGGGATCTTCATTTAGCCTTACATATGGTATACCTTTGGACCGATTGTTGTCTGATGATAGTTTTGTTGCATTTTAACTTTTCTGCGAAAGTACTGTTTGAACTCCAGACCCTTAGTCGCTTTCTAAGTACATTTACTGTGATGTGAGTCATTTTTCTTCTCTCATTTCGCTACTATTAATTTCTTACTCGGGCGTGTCGCCGGCGGAGGATTTCCTTTGGGCAGTTCCTTCTTCGTCATTGTGACGTCGCGCTCATAATAAATAAATAAGATTTGTATCTTTTATAGGGACTTATTTTGTCCCCCATAAGTACGTGGGCGATGGTGCAATTGAACTAAGGTTCATTTTATTTTTTATTTATAAATGACAAGAAATATTATAAATACGTAATTTATGAAAAAATAACGGGTAATTAAAAGTAGACACACAATTCATATGGATCTGGTTTTATTGTCTTTTATTTGTTGTGTCCCCAGCAACTAAACTTTTGCCTGTATCTTACGTTTGTTTGTTATACATGTTTTTGGATTACATTCATTTTACATAACAAAGAGATATACAATGTAGCAAGAGTTTAAAGAAATTAATTTCAATAATCATAAAAATAGCATGTTCCCCTTCCCCCATCGTGCTGAATTATTAGCTCAGATACCGTAAACAGTAAAGTATCTTAGATATATGAGAATTCTGCATTTAGACAAAAAGAATATAAAAAAATAATTACGTTGTAAATTGTTCTTTCACTGTAAATTCAATAAATTATAAGATTATAAATTTCATAAAAGGGCTTACGTCGTTTGTTCGATTGGTTGCCTGCGTGTACGAGTATTGCCCATATCCACATATTATGGGAGTGGCGTGGCGCCTTTGCTTCCTCATTCAAGTTGATCAACTACCTGGTAGAGCTTCAGTAAGTGTTTAATATCATCACCATACATACATATCATCATACATACATATCTGGTGATTAATATCATCACCATACATACATATCATCACGCCACCTCCCTTGTAGGTAAGGCAGAGAGAACAGATCTCCAAACTTTTCTCCAAATATTCATATATCTCGTCATGCAGTCCTCTGTTATTCATACTTAACATACATTCCACCACGCCTTTTTTTTGCTCCAGACATTCCTATTTCAATACACGTATTTCATCTCTTCCACATTCATACACCTTATCACAGTTTTCCTTCTTTAAAAAAAATCTTAACTTGATTCAACCATACTTCAATGTCTTCCTCACCACGCTTTTCATTTACTTTCGCACTTTATATCTGTATGTTCTCGATTTACTTTATTTATAAATCTGGTCCATTTAATCCTGTCACGTTTTTCTCAGTCTACCTTTTCCACGCACAACTTGCACTTCTGACTTGTATACTCGCTTAGTCATTCTTTCATAATTTATTCTCTCCATGTGTCCAAACCATTTTTAAGATCCTTTCTTCCCCTTGCTTAAATCAACAATTTTAGCCATGCCCTCATTTATATATATATTGTATAATACATGCATACTATCACGCCATTTTCCTGGCAGGGTAAGTAGAGGACAGAGCACCAAACTATCTCCACACACATCCTTAGTCTTTTCCACATCCATACACCTTCTACAATCTTTCAGACTTTCTATGTTTCCTTCTTTCAGAATATCATTAACTTGATCCAACCACACTTTCCTTAACTTCCTCTCATACGCTATACACACACATGTGCACTATTTTGTGTGCATATATATTTTGTTACTCTTTCTTCATTCATTCGTTCTACAACCCAAACCATCTCATCGTGCTTTTCTTCACCTAACTCAATACTTCAGTTTACATTCACCCCTAACCACTTAATTCTGATGTTTTAATTCCGTCTTACTCGAAACATTGATACTCCAAAGAAATATTAGTGCACGCATCTTTACAGCATTAATATTAGTGCACGCATCTTTACAGCATTAATCTCACGTTGTTTTTATTCTTGTTCTGTTAAGTCCAAGTTTCACTTCCATACGTCAAGATGCCCGGGGATCAATACATTACTTTATGTGTTATGCAGTTAACAATAAAAATATAAATTGAGTTATATTTTACTTTGATTATTTGGGAAGTTTATTATTTCCTCATTTGATCCAGATGCTGTAATATAGCATTATACGAGTATTTCTTCAGTTAAGCAGAAACATTAAATAATCGAAAGCATTTAGTGAGAAAACGACTGACCCACATTTCTGCGTACAAATTAGTAATAAATAAATAAACTTTGCATAAGTTTTATGTAAATATCCATGGTTCTTTTGTTTTGAGAAAGTAGTTGGGGATTTCGTATTAAAAATATTTTTAAGAATTCAGATTTTATTCTATGAGGGGAGTTCAATAAATTCGCGGAATGAAAGGGTTAAGGGAGGGGGCAGTAGTGGGCATGCGCATGTTCCGATAATATGACTCTTATTACTATATTCACCAAGTTTAAGTCTAATTATGATAGTATTGTTTAAGATATCGTCAGATGAGTATGTCAAACGTTAATAACACCCCGAGTATTAAAAAAAAAGAGTTATTAAGTTTCTCACAAAACAAGAGAAAACACCTCAAATAGTTTTGGAAGATATGTTAGCGGTTTACGGGGACTGTTGCCCTAGAAAAACGATGGTTTACAAGTTGCATAGTTCTGAGAGAATCGATTGAAGACGACCTCCGACCAGGAAGGCCTCATGTAGCCACTCTTCAAACATCGTCAAAAAAGTAGAAAGATGCCCGCCTAAATAAACAACAGCTTGCAGAGATGGTTGGAGTACCACCTACAATCATTTTGAATATCCTCCATCAGCATCTAGGGATGTCAAAAGTCAGTGCAAGGTGGGTATGCAGTGCAAAATGCTCACTCCACTTCAAAAATAACAACGCATCGAATATTCACGACAGTTTTTGGACCTCTGCAGAAAGGTTTGTTTCATGAAATATGTCGATTTGATCGGAGACGACCTCCGTGACCTAGTTGGTAAGACGCATTTTTTTCCAAACTGTGAGTTTAAGAAGATTTTGGTTGGTTGGAAGATATTGCCATACGGTAATATTGTAAGATTGTATTGTAAGATTGCCCGTAAGTACTGTATACAATAATTATAATATAATACAAATATCTTTAAAATGTGTTTATTGGATTTAAACAAGCATACGATGAATGAACATATGATACTCGTATGCTAGGGGAAGAGATGAGGCGCATGCGAAGACTTAACTTCATTCGGTTGGGTACCGTTATTTAACTGTTGGTAAAACATTTTCTCATGTTTAAATATTGAAATGTGTTTTGTACCACCATGAACATGGCCTTATGTTTTTCCTTTCAAGGAAACATAATAATAATAAAAATACAATTTATTTAGTACCATTTGGTGAGACAATCCTCCTCAAGGGCGCTCGATCTTCGGGACTTGAGCCCCATATTGACAGATTAAAAATATTACAAAATAAATATAAGTAAGTTGAGTATATCCATAGAAAGTTAGTGTAATATTGTAATTTTACTCGTATTTGAAATGTAAAAATATTTTTACATACGACTACATAATATGTACCAGAAAATAAAACTGGCAAAATTGATATTATAATAGAAAAAAAAAACTGGTGAAATTGCGGACGCATCATTGACCGGAAATTCTAGTCGGCGACTGTTGGACTATTTGCCGATATTATTATTTGGGCTTGCGTAGATTCAATATTTACCTTTGATGTAACATAAACGGACGGGCGCATCACGTCAAATTGTAAATTAAAGCTAAGAGTTCACTGCAATAGATTTATTACTGACTTTTTAATTGTTTATATGTACTTGTATTTTATATTATTTATTTTGTGTTTTGATGTCTTATAGGTATGTACTTTAGTTTTGTGTGAATTTTTTTGGCGGAGATCATCCTGTTTTTTTATCTTGGTAAATTATTCCCTTCCACCAAGGATAATCGAGAGTCGACTATATTTATATTTTATTTTGTTCATGCAGTTAAATTCCGGAATAATAAGCACATTTTATATTTTATATGATATAATAGCATGGGTTGATAGCTTATTTTCTAAGGGCATCATTTATGAACGTAAGTTAACATTGTTGTTTATAGTTAAGGCATTAACGTTGTGGAGGTTTAAAGACATTGTAATTTATTTTTAACAAACACTGTTTATTCCACTTTTTTTTTATGACGGTATAACCCTACCGGTTTCAAGGCTTTCACCTCATCTTCAGGGGAGCGCAAACAAGTCTTGTTTGCGCTCCCCTGAAGATGAGGTGAAAGCCTTGAAACCGGTAGGGTTATACCGTCATAAAAAAAAGTGGAATAAACAGTGTTTGTTAAAAATAAATTACAATAAGTTAACATTCCTATTAAATAACAAAAATTACAAAAATAAAAACATACTATGAAGATATCTCTGAGATTCTTTTCTATGTTCAAGCTTCTAAATAACTCCTTACCAATCTTTTTTTTTTATGTTTAAGTTTCTAAACTTCTTCGTTGTTTTCTTGATGACTGAATATCGCAATTACCAATTATTTTCCACTCCTCTCCATTTCCTGCCGCCCTGGCGTTACGTGCGCGCCGCGCCTGTTGTTCTTAATTTTGTTGCTCCACTGGTGAGTGACCCTTCCTCATCCTCTTGCGAGACTTACAAGTACAATCGTTTCATTTTCAAAATCTTGTCTTGTCGTATTTCCAAAAGTTTATTGGACACTTTAGAACATTGATAATGGTCTATATTAAATGACAAGTTCATATTGTATAGACAGTTCTGTTAACTCAACGTAATCATTCCAAATACTTAGCACATTTTGAAAATATTTACTATTCTCCTTACTTTGCCTCGCAGTGTCCAATTTCCATGCCATACAATAATAATATTAGCTTTGTTTTGGATTGTATTCGATTCTCCGTAAAAATTAAACCTTTGCTATTTGATTTCCTGTAATCAGTAGGGCATTATCCATAAATGATTAACCTTTTCGAAAATATGATAAAATTTCAAAATGTAAAGTACGAGTAGATTGAATTCCAATATTATCGAGAACAATAATATATTTTGAATAAAAATAATTAATTAGTTTATCAAAATGTATCTTCTTGTATAGCTCAATAGTTTGAACAACATTGAAAAGTTACCTTGTTTAATTCAAGTAATCTAATTTATTTTTTAATAACAACTGAATGCAAACATTTAAATTTCATACGATTAAAGATAATGCGCTTTTTATATAACAAACTGGCTCTATGAAAGGGAAAAGGCAGATGTAAGGAGCTTTTGGAAGTCTTCATATAAGCATGTGAGTGAATGACTGATGCGTATGGGATATGTTTGATATAATGTTGATGTGGTGGTTGAGATAATGATGCGGTTGAAATGATGTATGAGATAACTAGTGAATGTTTCAGCTGAGTGTTTTAGTAACTTGGGATTAAAGTGTGTTTTGAAACAGAGTGTGTATCTTTCAGCTGAGTGTTTTAGTAACTTGGGATTAAAGTGTGTTTTGAAACAGAGTGTATATCTTTCAGCTGAGTGTTTTAGTAACTTGGGATTAAATATTGTTTTGAAATAGAGGGTGTATCTTTCAGCTGAGTGTTTTAGTATTTAGGTTAAAATACCAAATTTATGACTACATAATTATATTATTTCGTTCTCTAAACATATCTATAAATTAGATTTTTTTTCGTATTGTTATGTACGAGTACTTAATATATACACGACGGTTTGCCTTTTAATTAAAACGATGTAAATTTTAAATGTTGTTTTTTGGATATAAAAAAAATCGTTAGGACTAGAGCTACTATTCTTCATTATTGTTAATGTGACGAGACAAATATTAAGAAGGGTTTTAATGTATTTTGCTGGTTAAATGTTTATACACGATTTAAACACCTTTTACATGAAATAAATGTACATACCATAAACCCAAACACTTGTTATTAAAATCACCGGATAATATATATAAAAATAAAAAATATATATAAAAATGATACTTAATAAGAATTTGAAAAAAAACTAATGTGTATTTCAATAAACATTCATTGTTTTTAAATCCCGCAAACATATTGAAAAAGTCTTACTTATAATCATAATAATAATATCAATTTATATAGCGCCGTTTAGAGAGCAGACTCTCCTCAAGAGCGCTGTAACTAAAGATTTGACCACACTATTATGGACATATTAAAAATATCCCAATGTAAATATATTTAATTTGAATGTAAGGATAGCAAGATGGCGGCGGCGGCTATTAGACAAGGAAGTTCCCCGCACCTGCATATATATCTAGAAAAACATATTTCGTAAATAAACCTTTATAGATCTTCTCATATGCGGTAGTCACACATTTGGCTTTAGGTGGAGTGAAACTTGTGTTTAGTATGCATATATAATCATACATTTTAATAAGAATTCCCAAAAACCATCGTCTTCAATTGCTTTCCAAAGCTGCATACGCCATCTATATCTCTTACACTTGAAGGCAGACCTAGATTGATCCAATTGAAATATTACTCGAAAAAAGAACATTTCCGAAAAACAAAGATCATCAATTTATTAAATATTACGCGATAATAATATGAGTATTACATAAACAAAACAATCACGTTAAAATTATGAAAAATACGCTATTATCAACTAAAATCAATTAAGATAATATATATACTTGAAATATAAAAGAAATTTGTGCGTAGCTTTAGGCATACCCAAATACCTAAACATACGAAGGAACAAAACATCGAATTTTAAAATTGAATTTTCATACAAAAAAAAGCGACTACGAAAACAAACATTCAATAAAAAATTAAATAGAGCCAAAAAACTTACATTTAAGAATATTTGGTATAAATCCGAAACAATCACCAGTAGTTGAACGTTCATAAATTAATAATTACATTGAACAAATATACGAAAAGAATCACATTAAAAAAGTTTTCCCGCGTTTTTACCGTATAAAAAAATTCACTTTTTTAACGGAGACTTTTACAATGATATGTTTTAACCGAGATTCGTGGCGGCAATGACAGAAAGAAATCTTTTCTGTTTTCTTAATCTTAACTTCGGTTTCACAACTTGCCGACTATACGTAGAGGAGTCCAAACCAGTTCGTATATAATATCGTCTGACGGAACGTTGACCAAAATTTGACGAAATATGCAATGATTTTATGTCAATGACGAGATGGTTGTTATTGTCACAGAATATATTCAACAAGTGTCAGGTTTCGGTCAAATTTGAATAAATCAGATGCTAGAACTGCGATGGTGCAATGATATTAAGTTTGTTCTTGAAGTGGTCACTCAGGTGGATTGGAGAGTCATGGTGTTTTCCACAAGGTTTATTGACTGATCTTTCTTTATTGATAATTTAAGGGACAAACATATTATTTAAATTATCTTGGTTATTAAAATACAGGTGATTTGTTTTGTTGAAGGATAGTTGGATAGCATTATATCAATTAAGATGATCATTAGAATTCTACTTCCTTGATTCTATCATATATTATAGTAACTTTTCAACATATCCAAAGTGGTGATTCAGATGACTTCTGTGGCTGATTTGGTAAGACGGCTATCTTCCGACCCAGGGGTTACGAATTAAATTCCCGTTGTAACCCAGATTTGTTTAAGGATTCCTGTCTGGTTTTCACTTAAGCTCTCTTTGAAATATTTCTTGTTGGTTTGAAGACATTGCCACATCGCAACAAGTTTGCCACGTTGATAAAATGAATGCTGTATAAAATGAAAGAGTAATGCAAAAATTCAATTCCAACATATTGAAGAAAGTGGTTGGGAGACAACATTGACGTTTATCTCATTAAGCAAGCCTTCGGGTTTAGAGCCACTGGAGTTGGTACAAAACTTGCGGTTGGTCATAGTATATGTTTGGAATACTACCCCGCACATGAACAAGTAACAACACTTGCACACGTTTAGCGCGTCAGTATTCATATTATACGAACTCTTTTACCAGACTAGTAACCTTTTTTTGGATACTATCGAAAATCCAATCTGGAATCTATGTTTGGTAGTCAAGCTTCTTATCAACTAGACCATGGAAGTCGTTGGCTGAATGGTTGGTTAAATTTTTCTGATTAATAATATCTACCCATTTTTGAATAATGCAAAGTTTGTAAAAAATATGCGTACTTTAAAAACAAAACGCTTCTATTTCCTTGTAATATAGTATAATACCTCTTTAGATAAATTTTGATGAATATCTTGAAGTGAGATTAACCCAGCAAGAGCCAGATTGCAAGCCGTGAAGAGTGATATCGGTCAAACTGTTCAAGATTTTAGGGGAACTTTTATTTGAAGAATTGGGTTTTATTGACAATTAAGATAAGGCCCTAGAGTTTCCATAGAATAAACTGAAACTAGAAGCTTTCTATTAATTAAGGGTGTAAGAATGTTCAGAAGGTAAATGATGCGTCTCGTAAAAAAAATGTGGCACTCTGTCATTAAACATGGTAGCATGACAAGCAAATGTCTAGACTGCAATACATGTCACTCGGACGCTATTGTAGTTGCCAGACGTGATTTGTTCTTCTCTATTTGAATTTTTAAAGCAAATTGAGGTTTAACAATAAAATTGAATTGAGGTACGTAAATTTAATGAAGGGAGATACGAGTGTGTCAAATATAACACGTCACAGAATGAACTTTCTTGCACTCATTCAAGCACCAGAAGGTTTTGTAGAGAGCCTTCAAATATGATGGTGTAGCGTATTTTAGGTCTCAGATATTCAGTGTTCAATATAGAACATTTTATAATATTTTTACCTGTTTCTTCAAACAAAGTGCATATCAAATGTGACTTCAATTTAATATTGCACTCTTTATTTATTGCTTTTTAGGTACCGTGACTAAAACTGTAATAATATACAAAAAATAACTGAGCATAATATGGGAGTAAAAAAATAAGTTACGGAATTAAATTCAATGGAAAGTTGAAAGAAATTCTGAAAAAGTATAATATTTCAGTATTATATTAAGTGATATACGTTTTTTCTTATAACTCTTTTAACAGTGCTATTTTGGCTGCACAAGATTTATCCATTTTAGCTTTACACACTTAGTTTACGATATCTGACTAGTTTATATAAAAGAAACTACTATCATATATACATCGATACTTATGAACAGTTTATTAAATTTCCATAAAGATGAAAGTTTAAGTATAAATTATTAAATAATAAATCATTTTTTATAAATTAAAGGTTTAAAGTTTCTTTTGACTTACTCTTGACATTTACGCTATTTTATGTGTATGATAAATCAATGAAAGCTCTCAAAAAATATAAGGATAAATAAAAATATCAAATATTCTATTGATGTGGCATAAACATATGTATAGATTGTTGCATGTTGATGTGGCATAAACATATGTATAGATTGCTGCATGTTGATGATATGGTGTGACAAGCAAAGAATGAGGATGAATTACTGAGTTTCATAACTAAATTGGATGAGATATGTGTGTATGAGATATCTGAGAATGAATGTAGCGAAATCCAAATTCATGGTGATAATGAGTGAAAAGTGTGAAAAGAAAATTAAATTCTATATATGGGTGAATAATGAAATATTAGAGCAAGTTGACATATGGAAAGAATGAAGAAAGACTAACAAAAACAGTGGAAATGTGAGTGGAAGGTGTAGTAGAATAATTCCAAAAAAAGTATCAGTGAATGATATTTATAAATAAGGAAATGAAGTTAAATTTAATGATGTTTGAGATTATTTTCTGAGTCATTCCGGTGCAGTGTAATTGCTGCATCATTTATAGATATAACTTCGTAAATATTGATAATTAAAAAAAAATCTTTTGATAACATATTGTTGTCATATGGCAATCTATTCCGACAGACCAAAAAGATGTTAATTAAATAATCTTTAAGTGAAAACCAGTTTTAAACTTATTTTAAAAAATCTCTTTGTAGGGGGACAGGCGTCTTAACAACTAGACCAGTGGTCTCCAAACTTTTTTGATCGCGTAAGACTATAATTTGTAGTGCGAACCCCTGAATATACGAGTATATAGGGGTTTGCACTATTTTTTATATATATTATATATATACCTACATACGTAAAAATGTCATGCATTGGCAGTTTTAAATGAAATAATGTCAATTGCTGTCAATTCCTCGTCTATTTGATATTTATGATAGTGTAATTTAAAAATACAAGTAAGTATTTCTTCATCTTGAATCAATTATCTTATTTTTTCTGTCACTTGTCGTACCCCCAAGTATCAACTCGCGTACCCCCTGGAGTACGCGTACCCCACTTTGGAGACCACTGAACTAGACCACGGAGGTCATCATTTATATTTAAATTTAAATGTGTAAGTTAATGAAAGTGATGATTGACACGCAAACATATCCTTAACTAGGGGTTGCTAAAGTTTTCGGGCCGCATGCCAAAACAGGCATTGTCTCACGTATATTTTTTTGAAAATGAAGTAATGTGCTCTATGGTACCACCACTTCTCTGTATTGCGATAAATAATGATTATTAACTGCGTAAATGAATTGACTGCCGCATGGATATTTGCTTGACTTCAGGTGGTCCATTGATTAAACTGGTTGTAGTCATAAAACCACTTTTGAATTTCAGTGAATGGTGCAACTGCTTACAATGTAACATGATGTGGTGGTGAATGGACTCCTAAGAAGACATCTTAAACTCTGCAAATACTCTGTGTTGAATGGCAGGGAGAGCGATTCCAAAGAGCACCCTAACATTTGGTTGGTGTGTGTATTTTAGACATCGTGTGATGATCCTGTAGCTCTCCTTTAACACCGTTTGTCGGGCTGTTTGAACTCCAGGCCTTCTACGCAGAGGTGCTGCAGCGCCACAGGGAGCAGCAGATGCTGCGCAGACTACAGCTGCAGGAGAAGTGACCACAAGTCCGTCGTCCCTACTATTTTTTTCACATTCAGGTGTGTCGCCACCGGAGAATGAGTCCTTTTGGGCAGTTCCTTCTTAAATAAAAATAAAGAAAATTTCGATCTTCTAGCGTAGATCACGCTGGATGGGGACTTATTTTAATAACAGCTTTAGTAGTGGTGAGATCGAACTGAACTGAACAACGCGGATTCATTGTGGACAGATTAATGACTCACAGCACATGCATATTTTGCGACCGAGTTGTAGAAAGTCATAGCTGAATCTTTCGAGTACAAGGACCCTCCCTCGGATGCTTATGAAAATCACAATAGAAAAATATAAATTTATCAAATGTTTACTAAAACACTATGTACGAGTATAAGTATTTTTTTAACGTTTTATAAAAAAAAAATTATACATAGTATTTTGCAGCGTATTTAGATGAAAATCGATGAATATTTATACTGTACAACAAAACGGATTCCAAAAACGAAAATGAACACAGACATTATTAACTGTATTCCCAAATCTAATCAATCAATAGCTTAATTAGAAAAAAAATATATGCTGCTTCTTTTTATAGGCGTTCAACATATTTGATCAAGACAAATTAATTCAGTGACTCGGACGCATATACGAGTAAATCAGGAGCCCAGTCAACAAACCATTTGGAAACTTGATTAAATAATTAAGTTTTTTGTCAAAATGAGAGAAGTTTGGGGACGAGAAAGCCACGGAAGATGGAATTGCACAAAGATCGCTATTAGGATCGACAACCAATCTTCTTTATATCAATTCGCTTTATAATATTCTAATAATAATTTTTACTCGTACAAGTTTACAGACGATACTGTTTTTATATATAACGGGAAAAATGCTAATGAAGTAAGATGTAGCCTCCAAAAAGATGAACATTGTTTTGAATTAGTACACATACATACCATCAGGCCATTTCCCTGTCGAGGTAGGCAGAAAGGCTAGATCACCATACTTTCCTATCTGGACACATTTCTTTCACCTCTTCTACATCCATATATTTTCTCACACAGCTCTTACGATTCCACTTAAATTTTACTTTTCCTTCCTTTAAAATATCATTCACTTGATCCAACCATACTTTCATTGGTCTTCATTTACTACGCCTTCTACTTAGATTTGCAATGCTTTACCCATTTGGAAAAAATGGAAAATTCCCTCTAATGCATGCTCTATTTTTGGCGAGAAATGACGCGATACCACGTATTCTTTTACATTCAACATCATATTTATTCAATATTTCCATTGCTTGCACCTTATCACGCGGTCATATGATTTATTCAAGTCCACAAACGCACAATATATGTTACCTATTTATTTCTTGCCATACATTTTTCCACAAGCATACGCAAGAGAAAATCTGATCCGCGCATCTTCCTCTACTTAAAAAGACAACCTGAGCATCTCACACTTTATATTCAGTCTTTCTTCTCACTATTTCTATCAAAAATTTAAAATTGATCCTTTTTACAAAAATATAACGATAAACACAGTGAAAATAAAACTTTTACAATTATATCTCTAAATTTGAAGAAAACAACAGTTCATCTAATTTCATATCAAAATATAAAAGTCACGACGGAAATCTGCAAAATTGCCATTGTCACATGATTCAGCCAAGTCTGTGTGATAAATATTTGGAACTAATGATAAATGAACAGTTCAACTGGTAACCATAGAATTATACGAGTATCAAAAGTACACAACTTTTAGACATAAAGTTAATTTCCCATTGGACAAGTAGTTTGTTTGTACACTACTATTATAAAATATTAAGTAAAGGCTTAGCAATCCTACATTAATAAAAGAAAACGCACTCACGTCATATTACATGACATTGAAACGAATAATTCTACGAATGTTACATGACATTGAAACGTATAATTCTATGAATGCAACAGTTACATAAATATATCATTGGTATAATATGCATGTTTTTAATAGCCCATGTCATAGACGAGCTGTGAAATTTTGAAGTAGAATTTTTATCGATTTCAGCAAGTATTAAGTAATTTTGGCGACATCAAGTCAAACATTCACTTGGGTAATTAGCACACAGGTATGTGAGCAAAATGCGTGAAATGCCTTACGGCTGTCTTACTTAATGGAAGAGTCGTGCCATTATGACATGTATGTGATTTTACGATGTTTGAAAATATTATAAAACACTTTTCAATTTGCCTCATTTAAAGTTTTGTTGCAAACTCTAGCAGAACGCTTGAATTCCAAATAAAAAAAGGGCCAACATGAGTTTTCACATAAAACCTATTAATTAAATTTTGGTTAGTTGGAGCGAATTTATAAAGTGATACGCCATTAGGTTTTATGTATAAAAAGGACGTCAAACACAAATTTACATTTAATAATAAAGTCAAAGTAGTTAAGAACTGTTCTTGCTAATAGATCAATCTCAAAATCTTTAAAAATGTTTGTGTACAGTAGTGTGCTAGTGCCAAACTTAATGTGTGGAATCGAAGCCAGGGTATTGAGAGGGAGAAATAAGAGCACACAATTGTGGAAGAAATGCATGCCTTGCGTAGAATATCTGGTATGACAATGTTTGATAGAATAATAAATAATGGGATAAAGAATAACTGTTTGTTAAAGATGGATGTTATAAGTAGAATTAAGAAAGGAATCTTGAACTTACGAAAAAATATGTATGTCTGAAATGAATGGAAAGTGAAGAAGAGATAGACGTAGGAAAGAGTTAATTTGGAGGTAGTTGGAATTTTTTCGATTGTGTGAAACGTAAAGTATCAGACACATGAGAGCATTATGTGACGAGATGTGTAAATGTGGACGAAGTGAGAAATGTGTGCATGGATAGAAAGGCGGGGATGTCTGTCCTCTGCCTAATCCAGAAGATACATGGCATAGTGGTATATCATCATCATTGTCAACCAGGGTCGATCCACTGCTGGATGAAGGTCTCCCCAAGTTGACTCCAAATAGTTCGGTTTTTTGCCCGTTGATGCCATGTGATGCTGCTACGCTTCCTGATTTTATCTATCCAGCGTACCTTCAGTCTTCTTCTGGGCCTCTTTATGCCTCATGGGTACCATCGGATTATTTCGGATGTCCATCGGGAGTCTGACATTCTGGCTACGTGTCCTGCCCATTGCCACTTCATTATTTTGCACAACTTTATAACGTCTTTCACCTTTGTAATATTGCGAATCCAGGCGTTTCGTTTACGGTATCTTTTAGTATATCCCAACATGCATCTCTCCATGCCCCTAGGTGCGGTCTGGAGCTTTTGTATGTTCTTTACTGTGAGCGTCCATGTCTCGTAGCCATACGTAACTACTGGGAGAATACACTGATTGTAGAGCCTTCGTTTCAAGGATATTGGGAGATTACTTTTAAATATGTTGTTTAAGCGTCAAAATGAGCTCCATGCTAGTTTTGTTCTTCGTTCTATTTCCTCCGATATGCCACCTACAAAGGAAATAAGTTGGCCCAGATACACATATTTCTGGACAAGTTCTAGCGGCTTTCAATCTACGTTTATTTGGTTTTGTGATAGCAAAGCTGTTCATCATATATTTGGTTTTTGATATATTCATTTTTAAACAACTTCTTTACTGACCTCTGCCAATTCTTGCAGTTGGTGCTTAAGATCATTTGGGTTTTGTGAGAATATAATGATATCGTCTGCAAATCTCAAATGGCTCAGTTATTTTCCATCAATCACCAGGCCTTTATTGTTCTATTCTAGTTTATTAAAGACGTATTCAAGTGTAGCTGTGAATAATTTTTGTATACCTTTACTCGTATATAAATAAGATAAATAGTATGAGTGTGTTATACGATCGTTGCTTCAGTTAGAGGTTGACGGGGGAAGGCGTAGAGGTCGATAAAAGAAAAATGGACGGACTGTGTTGAGGACGATATCCGATCGCTGGGAATGATGTCGGATCTTGCCCACAATAGGCCACTCTGGAGAAAAGAAACTCCAAAAACTCACTCCACAAAGTGTGATGGAACTAGGAGGACGAAGAAGGACTAATTCAAGTCATTTTCCTATCATCCAATAATCTCGCTATCTAGCTGAGTTCTGTGTTTATTATTTCAACGGTGAACAGGATCATCAAGCCAAACGAAATAAATAAAAAAATCTGTGTTGCTGGACTCGATCTGTGAAACCTGGATCTATATGTGGAAGAAAATCTAGAGGCTTTCTGAAGACAATTCATCAAGATGCCCTTGGCTCAGTTTGTTGTCACTAAACGACACGAAATACTAATAATTTAATAATTGTCACAATGACCCACTATAAGACAGTAAATAATAGAAATTCATATGTTCAACCCAAACTAACAGTTTAATTCTCAGTACGCAATATTTTTTTAAGTTTGTTTTGGCTTTCTTAATGAATTTAATTCGTTTAAAAAAAATACGAATTTCAAATGTCTAAGAAGGTGAAATCGAAAAACAAAATACAACAAAAATTAAATAGACAATCGAGATAAGTTAATTTAATAAAAAAAATCTAGTTGGTAAGACGCCTGTCTTTCAATCTGGGGATAACGGGTTCGATATCTATCGATACTCAGATAAAAAAAAAGGTTCCAGACTGGTTGTCATCCAAGATTTGTTTTAATACCTTTATTGGGTTAAAACAAGTCTTGGGTGAAAGTCCGGTTGGGCCCACCAGGTTATACAACGAAAGTGTAATACAATACAATGATTCTACATGAAGCTATGGTACATGTTTCATATGCTGTATCGTTGACATCTTTTTTGTTGACGATTTTCATATTATTGATACCTGTTGCACAGTTTCGCCAGGTTACACAGTTTTCTGTCCACATCATTAATTCAGTTTTTTTTTTGCCAGAGTGTATTAATTTTGTGCCCAATGTTCCCAAATGTATTAATTTTGTGCCCAACATCCAATCTTTAGGATTGAGCCTAAGATATCGCAGTTTTTGGATTTGGGTATAATAAGCTTATATATTTATATTTATATCACATGCGTACATCAAATCTTTAAGATCTATTTGGGTTTTTTCTACAGAAACATACATGCAAGTTTCTACCTGCGTCACGAGAGACATGGCATGACATTTATGTATTTCAATATTATAATTACAAAAATATAGAAATACTTGTAGTTTTCTTTGTTACACAACAAGATTATATCAAATAATAATTATAATATTATGCAAAATCACTATAAAAGTTTCTGTACAGTGGACAATTTGGAGAAATGTGTCTGAGTCCGTATTCCAGTACAAAGTACACACATGTATTATTTTAAAAGTGCATAAATTGAAAGTCCATATAATAACAGTACTTTTTTGGTCAAGGAACACTGCACAATGTTGGGCAATGGTAATCGGTGTAATTTTCCTGTATATTTAAGTTCTCGAGTGCAACGAGCGAAGTCTTATTATTTAAAAAACCCTAAAATACATCTGTATGCATTTTATTAAGCCGCGAGGATGTTGTAAGGTAAATGCGAAGAAAGGAAACGTTAAATTGGTGTGTTACGTCATTCTCAAGTTTCAGACTTGATCTGAACTAAACACTGTTAAGACCCCTTTATGCATCCGGTACTCAAAATATGAAGCTGAATGTTAAAAAAAATACTTCCTTCACAGATAATGGGATATAGTTTGCATTTAAAACTCTTTCGAGAAATTAATATTAACTCTGTGGGAAATTAAACGAAAAAAAAACACTTTTCCAAAAGTTTTTTTTTTCTTCAAATTAACTTTGTATGTTAATCCAATTGCCGATTCATCAAACGTAGAAAATATCACTTAAAAATATAATTATATCTAAGATTTACATTTTTATGGCGATTTTCATAGACACATCCTTGTAACACTGTCCTTTTAACGCGCAACCTGGAAAAGATAAAAATTAAGTGTTTTTCAGTTAATTAACATTATTTAAAAAAATATTCAAAAACACAATGATTAAAACAACTTAAATAGTTTTTTATGTGTTTATTAAAACTCTTCATCAACAAGGTGACGAAATTAGTCTTCGATAAAATACGAAATTAGGCTAACTTTAATTTAAGAGAAATAAATATTATTTTATTATTCTAACTGAATTACATTCTTTAACATTTATAAAATTATTTAAAAAAGTTTAAGCAGGATTAAGTTACTTATTTTTTATTTGTACGATACATGGCTCTATAGAGGCGATGATATAAGCACCCAAAAAAGAGAACCTAGAAGGCCCTCATTTATATGAATGTTTCTCATTAAAATAAATTCATTTAATAAAAATGTCACTCATTTGTAAAGGATAAATAGAACTGCCAAATATGCCAAATACAAGGAAAGCTAGTACTGAATACATATAAACAAACATTAAAAGAAAAGTGTTTATACCGTCTAGATCTGCTTTCCTAGAGTTTATTTTGGACGCAGTATACATTTAATATTTTGGACGCAGTATACATTTAATATTTTGGACGCAGTATACATTTAATATTTTGCTACTAAAATGTTGTTTTAAAAATACAATATATTTTTTGCATTATCCAGCACAGAGATTTTTCCTAATAAAATCTTAATAAATCCTTATAAAATCAAGCAATACCTTGATTAAATCAAACTAATGTGCAACTTTTGCCCTCACCGTGAGCAGGCTCTGTTCATAGATACACAATAATAATAAGCAATAGGTCAATGGATTTTTATTAAAAAGGTACAGGGAACAAGGTGTCAAGGTTACTACAACAACCCACTTATTATTTTATTTTAATATACATAAATATAAATAAACTGCTACTATCATAAGTTCAATGTGATTTTTTTACATGAGTAAATATTTCTAATTGACTTTCCTCATGATTTTTATCTTGGCAAATTTCTTAATTACAAACATGAATCAAAGAGAACTTTTGTAATAAACGTTATTTATTAAAACAATTTTTTCAATTGTTAGTATTTTTTTAAAGTGACTATAATCTAAAATGTTTAATCCCTAACTACCATGATTTGTTATGATATGTTGATTTGTTATGATATCGTCGGGTTTCTGGCATAAATTAGTAACTAACATTTAACTGTTTCAAAGATACTTCAATTTAGAACTTTAAAACTCCTTCCCAATATACTCGTATAATATATGTATGTATGTGTACACAATTTTGCAAAAAATCGAGCTTCTAGCCAGACACCCGACGATACACAGTTTGAATTTGTGTTATATTATTTAAAGTATTATTAAGTTCCTTTGATTCACAGAGCAGGGTAGGGTAGTTAAATCAAGAATGGTGAATTGCCTAAATGTAGAAAAAAGAGTGACTGAAAAAAACATCACAGCTACAGATACTTTTCCTTGTAAATTAGCATGCTACTCAAGTCGTTAAGTAAAATGAGCGAAGGAGCTATGAACAGCTACTTTTACAACTAAGTGTACTAAATACAAAAAATATCGCGTAATTTGACAAGATCGGTTCAATATATTACATTGTTGTGTGCTTTAATTTAATTTTACCCATTTTTAAAACATCCCAATCCTTCAACCAAAGCGATGATATGATAAGGTCTATACTCGTTTACCTTTTGCGAATTGTTGGTAGAAGTTTTCAACAACTTTTAAATTAGATACACTGAAATCTTAACTGACTTGAAAAATTACAGCTCTCCATATTCAGGATAAACGGTTTAATTAATTATTTCACTGAGAGTTAGTTTCCCTTATTAGTAAAAAAAGTTTGACCAATTCATAAAATGATTCAGTAGTTAATTTTCTCATAATTTGTTTTTATTACTTTCGTTGTTTCTGGTTAGCATAAATATTGGGTGTTAACATAAGTTGTATCCGTTTTTTTCCAATTTAAAAATGAGCACCAAAAGTAAAACAAAATGGTCAAGGTTATACGTCATTCGAAAGAAAATTTTCTGCTCTACAAGATATTGTATTTGCTTTTACGTTACATATATTATTTTATTTGATTACAAGCCTAACAATGGAAGGTCAAGTAGACGAAAGTAAGCATTTTCGACACCTCCATGGAACCCAAGCGCCGAACTTCTGGACTTTTCCCATTGACTTAAGATGGCACTATACATTCATGTAATTATAATTCATCTGCTCAGCCAATTCGACGGTGGTTTGAAAGGGATCTTCATGAATAATATGGTTTAAGCGCTCCTCATCGAAGTCCACTGGTCGTCCGGAACGCTCCATGTCGTTCAGGACGAAATTACCGTCTTTGAAACGCAAAAACCATCGACGAGCTGTCCTTTCATTCATAGCATCTTCACCGTACACTTCGCAAATATCGCGAGCAGCTTTGGCAGTTTTATTCCCTCGATTGAACGCGAACAGAAGAGGTGTCGAAAATGCTCTTTCGTCTAATTGACATTCCGTTTTGAAGGCTTGTAATCATATAAAATAATATACGTAACGTAAAAGCAAACACAATATCTTGTAGAACATAAAGTTTTCTTTCGAATGACGTATAACCTTGACCATTTTGTTTTACTTTTGGTGCTTATTTTTAAATTGGAAAAAAACGGATACAACTTATGTTAACACCCAATACATTATGTTTCTGGTTAATATAAAAATATTATGTTTTAGGTTAGTATAAAAACATTACGCTTCTGGTTAGTATAAAAACATTATGCGTACAATTTTTGGTACTCCAATAACATTTATCATGTAAAACATTGACAATAGTTCAATAATAATTTGTATTCATTTTATTTGTCAAAATTATAAAAATATTTATAAAGCAATATTTTCAAGACAATAAAATACATAAATTGAATAAGAAGCATGTTACGACATTAAAAAATGTTGGAACCCGATATCGAATAAGGGTTCATTAGATCGTCACACAAGTAATCCGTGCGATTTCATGACAGATATAGGAGAGTTAATATAAAAGCATATATAAGAAATACAACGAGAGCTTTCACATACTTAAGTATTTAGTATTATAAGTCGTCACTAGTAACAATCTTATCACATAAACGGGATTATTCCTTCAGCATTATAGTCATGTAGAATGGTTCAGACTGTCCATCATATCATGGATGAGTGCCCAATATATGATATGTTCCCGAGAGAACTGGAGGATATTCATGTGACTAATCCTAAGGTTATAACATGGATTAGACGCCTGAAGACTCAACAGTGAGAGAGAAACGATACGAGGAAGAGGAACTTGATTTTTCATTGTGATCATTTGACGTTTTGTGCGAATTATGAAATCAAAAATAACATTTGACGAATGATACTCATCGCGACCGTGTTAACTGTTTACCTACCACACTACACAACATCGTTGTGTAGTGTGAAAAGATGTTGCTGAAATTAAGTCCAGCGCTGCCTCAGTGTCGACATTAATAGTTGAAGAACACGTTTTGAAGAAACCTTTTTTGTTATTTTTAATACAATTATGCTTAGAAGCACAAGAAACAGCTGTGATGAAACAAGAGATGAATAAAATACGGACACAAAACTTTTAAATTATACTCTCTATGAAATGGACAGTTTGTGTTGTATGTGATTATGTAATATTGTACAATATTGGTCATGCATCGATTAAACAATATATCTCGTAATTTGTTTGTTTAAACATTCTATGACACAAATAATTTGAGCCTTATCTTATACGAACAGCAACCGCAAAAAATAAACTTATGGAAAATTCGCCTTTCTAGTTTACATAATATTTGGTAATTTCATAAAAAGATTGGTTGTTCAGAAGGTAGTTTCGTATTTTTTGATATTCGTGTATGTCGTGAGGACAACATTTTCGTTGCTTATTGCATTCCAAACGTGTTGAATGTATGTTTTATGCAAGTTTAGCACATTTTCGACAGTTGTTTACCCAAATGCTTTAAGGGTTTTTGGCGTCTTTTTGAAGATGAAATAACATATTGTTTTTTTTTGGCGCTTGATGTTATTTTACTACAGCAAAGAAAAAAAATGGGATACAACAAAATGTGTGTGTCAAATGTGGTTTAAAAATCCGTAATGGTGATACCGATAAAATCCGTAATTCAGGTGATGTCTGCTCTAGAAGTCTGATCCTCACTGATGTCGACCAAATCAAGGTTTTGCTCATAAACAGTTTTCTATAACACGACAGGTTGCTGAGATTCTGAAAATATCGATAACAATCGTCCACGAGCAAATGGTGCTATTTTGCATTTAAATTTGACCTAAAAATGCGAAATTACTTTACGCACAACCAATTATATACCTTGTATAGCTCTGATATATCTTAAGGCTTTCACGGCAGTTTTCAACTTAAATTTAAAATTTTCGTAGTTGTGTTGAGTAAGCTCAATTGATGCCGACATTTCAGAGGTGTTGCACCTTTCAGAGGTGTTGTAATTCTCAGGGTGATGTCAAAACGCATTGCCGAATATGACAGGATGCTTAAAAATTAAACCGGCTTCCGATTTTGGAAAAACAAACAACACAAGTAGGTTAATTCAAAATTGCCGTGTAGGAGGCGAGTGCGATAATTTCAAGGGTACTTGGAACGAACTTAATAACAAATTTCAATGTCCTACTTAGACCTGAAATTTAAAAAGAGGTACGATAATATTGCATTGTATAACATACAACCTGGCGGGCTTATTGTCATGTGGCGACATCTTTCAACCAACCAGAGAGCTAAAGAGGCCTTAAGTGAAAACCAGAATGGAATATATTTTTTTAATGGGTGTCTTACGGGAGTCAAATCCGCAACATCTGGGTCAAGATACAAACGTTTTACGTCGACAAAATAAAGAGACTTTTCAATTGAAAATCATATTCGATAATGAGCTATTTCTAGTGATTAAACATTATTTTCAGCTATCCATTGGATGGAATGTGTCTGTTGGTATATAGTATTGGTGTATTGTGTACAAACTGTTACATTTTAGCAAGCATACATTCACAAATATAACCCAGAGTTCCAATAGTAAGGATATTAAACTTCCATGGCAATCGACAGGTTAAAGCAGCGGCCTTTTGTTTTATATACCGCTTTTTTGTATTACTTAATAACACTATAAGAATTTATGATAAGCAGCTACAAAAAACACATAATTCATATGTAAAATGGTTTGAGAGTAAAACCAGTCCGGGATTAGCCAGGAATCTAACCTGAGCACCCGCTTGTTTAGCGTGAATGCCAACCATTAGACTACGGCCGTCGACTAAATAAACTTTTACGCTGATGATTATCAATCGCAGGGACGACCTGATGTGTCATTTAACCTCTTCAGACCTGAATTAATTCTAAGATTTAAAAAAATATTTTTGCTTGTGATTGTATTATATAGTATACACTAAATCGCTACCCTAATTTGTAAATTTGCTAACGCCACTTTTGTCGAAAAATGACTTAACAATTGCATTTTGTTCTCGACATTCAAATACACATGCTATAAAAATTTGACATGTCTACAATTATTGAAAGTGCCTTAAAAAACGCCTCAAGAAAAATTGATAACTCCAATGCTACCAATTCTAACACTGCAAAATGTGTAACTCCACCATTTTGTATGTGAATCCATTAGAATCAATTAGCATTGTGGTAGCGGTCAAAATATTTAATTTAAAAGGTGAGTTCGGTTACACTATTTTGAAAAAAAAGCATTATTTCCTATGAATATAAGTATAACCCCTATTTTGTTAAGATAATTTGAAGTTTTTTCCCCTTATTTATGACTCAATGTCTCATTTTATTCAACTAAGGGAGTTAACAATTTTTCAACACATGTAAAACATCGTGTTGCATTATGACATCAACTTTGCATTTTAATTATTACTGGGTGGGCTTAAACAAAATTGTGTTTATTTAAATTAATATGAATATCTGAACCATTAAAACACTTTTATAAACATTGTCTATTTTTATAGATGAATAGCGGAGGAAAAATTATGGTTGGATTAGTGACAGAAAATTGTAGGAGTAATCAAGAAAATCGTAAAAGTGATGAAAAAAATTGTATGAGTGATGGTTTTCAAGAAAGTCCAAATTTATTCATGGAATTGCCAATTTTAGTCGTTGATAGTGATAATGCAAAAATCACATAATATTATGTAAATACGGATACTACTCAGAAGATTTATCAAAAGGAATTATAGAAACACAACCTGACACGGTTTACAACAATATTATAATTATGGAAAGTGCTGATAATACGGATATTGTACAAAATTCGACTGAACTGATAAAACAATCCGAGATGGTATTTAACACCATTGATGACATTATAAGTGATGATGAAAGCCAAGGAGTCAAAATTTCATTAGTACCGTATTCAGATAATTCAGATTCAAATTATTATAATGGACCACTTCAACCTACTAAAAAAGGAAGAAAGAAAAGGTGTGACGTAGATAGTTCTTCTTGGTTCTCTACTAAGAATAAGGCAAACAGAGAGAAAGGAAAAGATATTTAGGCAGAAAAAAGAAAAACAATGGATCATGGAATAATAAAATACCGAAGAATGATAAAAAACTTAAAAAAAGGCGTAAATGCCATGTTTCTGAGAAAAGTGTCTTGAAGTGTTATTCTTTATCGGATAAGGACAGAATGAACATTTTTAACCAATTTCGGAACTTGAATTTGAAAGAACAACGAATTTATGTAGATGGGCTAATAAAAGTTTTACTGGTAAAAAAATCGAGGAGTAGAACAGATCCGGAAAAATTCTGTAAAGTGTCGTCTACAACATATTTTCCAAGAAAGAATGATTCTGACATACGGATATGCAAAACGATGTTTTTGCATACATTAGATTTAAATAGGATGACAGTATTAAACTGGAAGAAGAAAAGCGGTAGTTTAGAATTACAAATGGCAATTATTGTTAAAAAATGCAACAAGAATCGATTTGTGGAAGCTTATGAAAATCTTAGAAACTTTTTTAATGCGTTGCCAAAAATGGATTCCCATTTCTGCCGAAAAAGAACTTTCAAAAATTACTTGTTCAAATGGAGGTCAAAATCAGAACTTTATAATTTTTATAAAACCGAATGGTGCACAACAAGAGATATTACAACATCTCTCTCGTCTACTTCATTTCACAAACATTTTGAAAGGGCTAATTAGGGGGTTTCCAACCTAAAAAAGATGCATGTGACAAATGTACTACTTATGAACAAAATAATTTTTCCGCCACTGAGTACGAAGTACACCAACGGAAGAAAGAAGAAGCCAGAAATGAAAAAAAAAACAAAGACAAAGAAGAACAAACTTATGTGTTCACCATGGATCTATAATAATAAGCTGTCCTGGCCCCAAAATCTAATGTTTCAACATTATATTATAAAACAAAATTGTGCACACATAACCTTTGTTTTTATAATTTATATTTTTATAACTTGTTTTATATTGTTTGATTTGTGTATTTTATCATCACTCTTGCATTATTTATATCCAAATAAAATACTTCAAGTTATTTGTTTTTCAATATTAGGAGACCTCCACAGTAAAAATTCATATTAAGATGCAATTTTGCTAACTCCTACAATATTTTTTAAATATTCACCATCGCAAAATTGCTAACTCCAATAATTATCCATAAAATAATGATGCAATAATGATATTTAACCTTTTTTTACTCGGAGTGTATCTCTTGGTCGTCTTGATATTTAAGTACAAAAAAAATGCTAATAAGATTTAATTTAGAATAGTTATGCAGTTTTATTGCCGCCCTGTAAAGTTTTTATTTATGGAGTAAGCAAATTTACAAATTAGGGTAGCGATATGGTGTGCATATTCTAGATAATTTGATAACAGAAATATACCAAAAAATTGTTCTTAAAGTGCATATGAACTCTGTGTCCATTATAATGGACGCCAGATCTTAAGAGGCTTAATAAGTGGCAGTGTTTAAAATGCGTACATGTTTTAGTGAAACAAGAGTAAAATACTTTTATTTAATTTTTCATTGCTACTTATTGAATTATTTTAAGGTTAACTTTTGAAAAATATTCATCCCCTCATCTACTTTATAAATTGCATTCATCATTTTTTCTCCGGACTTTTCAGTCTCTCTAGACACTGTTTTGTCGTTATCATCATTCTTAGTTTTATTTTTGGTTCAATGCTTAAACAAACTCTTAACTTCTCCATGTATAATTTTTTGCACATTCAAATATGTGAAATACAAATACCACCTAAAATTATTTCTTTAGCTTCTCGAACATAAACTTATAGATATTTTATTTCTTTGTTTCAATTTTTAAAAAAATTATATCTAAATTTATAGTCAAAATTCAGATCTATTAAATCTATGAATTGTATTATATTATATTACATATTTACTGTTAACAGTATAACTGGCGGATTTATTGCTATGTGTCGATCTATTCTAAACAACCAAAAAGATGTTGAAATAAATGAAAACCAGACTGGTATACTTCTAAAAACATTTGTGTGCCAACAGGAATTAAACTGTTAGCCCTTGCATTGAAAGTTCAACGTTTTACCACGTACATAAAAATTAAATTACAGTTTGGAGTTCACGTCTCAGGAAAAAAATGAGCCAGATGCGTAAACAGGCCAAACAGTCGAAAAGAAAACAGGTAGTATTTTCTTCGATGAAGGAAGAATTACGAGACATATCGAACAGCATGAAGCGATACGTAACATAGTCAATTGGGCCCGTAAACATATATACTTGAACCGAATAGTATCGAAATCTACTAAGATTGTAGTTAACAACAGTAGCACTAACTTTGATGTATGTAAGTGAAACGTGGATAGGGAAAAAACTTAAAAGAGTCAATAAATGCTTTAGAAATTCGTGTACTGAGAAGAATACACGGGATGACAATGTATGACAAAATACGGAATGAAGTGATTAGGAATTGAGTAAGCCGATGAGTATTGAGTAAACTAATGTGTTGAGTAAGCCGATGAAGAGCACTTTGAGAAGGTTTGGCCATGTAGATCGTATGAATGAAGAAATACTAACAAACTAGATATATTGCAAATGTAAGTGGAAGGCGTGGTAAAGGAAGAACAAGGAAAGTATGGTTGGATCAAGTGGATAACATTTTGAAAAAAAGAATTGTAAAAAGTCTTGTAAAATGTGTGGGTGTATGGCTGTGTGTCGAGATAGGAAAGTCTTTCGCACAGCCCTGTCTGCCTACCCTGATAGGGAGTTGACATGATGATATCAGTGTTTGTATATAAAATCTTATTAGCACCGTTTAAAGTTTTCTTAGGAAATCTGAAATTATGTTCAAACGATGATAATTATTATTTTATTAACACTCGATCACAAAAAGTTTATGTTCATAGTCACAATTTACTTAGTTGTTTAGAAAATAATTTGATGTCGGAAATGTTGAATATACATAAACTTAAACAGTGATCTGACCTATAAATTTGCATAATATGTAATATAAATATTTATTTTAACACCGACATGAATTAAACACTGACATTAACCAACATCGACATTAATTCAACACCAATATTAATTCAACACCGACATTAATTCAACCCCGAAATTAATTCAACATCGACATTAATTCAACACCGACATTTATTTTACAAATCAAGAGTCACTTAATCGAATATAAAGCGCATATCAAAGTCATTTAATCGATGAAGATTGCCCAGCAAGATCGACGATTGGGATAATAAATGCGCGTTTTTCAACAGCAGGGATCAGTAGTTGTCTTGCCTCAAGCCGGAAGACCAAGTACTATCTGCACTAATGATAATAGTCAAAGGATACAAGAAAGTGCTGCTGATGATCAAGCAACTTTAACCAGACCACGTTCAATCTACCTCGGAATGTGTCAAAGACACCACAACGGATTTTATGAAGCGATTTGTACCTCTTTCGGTATAAAATTCAGTTTGTGCATTAATTGATGCCATAAGATCCACAAAGATTTGAATAGGAGCATCGATGCACGACTTATAAGTCATCCTGTAAAACTTGCTGAGTTACACTTACATAACCACAGATCAACAACATGAGCGCGAAAAAGATTCAATTCATATTCATCCTTATATTACCCAAAAATATTTGGATACGTGTAAGATTAACAAGTCCAGGTTTACATGGAATTTATTATTTAAGAATGAATCAAATAAGAAAATACATATTTTGATAACAATTAATGAGGTACCTATATTTATTCAAGACTTCAAATTAATATTGACGTTCGAGTGATAGTATGAATGAAAACATGTAGATTAAGAGTACAAAACGTTTTAACAAAATAATAACGTAGAAAACAATATTTATGAATGTACTAGCTATACCCGGCCACGCGTTGCTGTGGCTCAGTCTGGTTAAATGGAAAAGAAAGAAAAGAGAAAGCACACGTTTCTAATATGTTTAATTTCCCAATGCTTGTGGGTATACAATATTTTTGACGCCTTTCAGCCACTCTAAGCCTGTCGCGTTCATTCTGTTGAGAACGAAGCAGATCTGAAGCTGCAGAACGCGATCGCCGTGTTCGCAACCATCCATCCTCAAGTCTGGCTGCACGTCACTCTGCTGCTTCCCCGGCATTTTGATGAACTAAAGCAGATCGATTGCACTGAAAAAGAAGAAAGAAAGTAAGAACAAAAACATATAAAATTGCGAAACATTTAAAAAGAAACTGAATAATATTGTTAAGTTCGTAGACGTCGTTGTTCTTGGCGGCAAGAATAGCTCGTTCACTCAGCCAATCGTGATTCTTATAATTGATTTGAATATTGGGAAATACTTTTTCAACCAATTCTTCTTTTGACGTCACTAAATTGCAGAAGTTATGAGGCAATGAAATTCGTCCTGAGATCATGTCAACCGGCACCTTTCCGTTCCCGATTTCCAGCAATTGATGTGAGAATATCTCAGCTGATCGATCGTTTTGCAGCTGGTCACGCAAATTAGTAGTTAATTTCAACGTCTTTACGTGTCGCCACAAAGTAGAGTATTTCAGGCAACATATAAAATAGCGAAACATAAAAGTAACTAATTAAATGTTAAGGGAAGACAGAGAGATAATTGTAACTAATTAAATGTTAAGGGAAGACATAGAGATAATTGTAACTTATTAAATGTTATGGGAAGTCAAATCGAAAATTGGAACTAATTAAAAAAATCTCCATTTCTACACACGATTTGATAGATTTTGAAATATAAACATAGAGATAAAATTAAATTCTATATAAAAAAGATACTTTTGATTTTCCTACTGACCTATTTCAGCCACTATCAGCCTGTCGCGTACATTTTGTTGAGAACGAACCAGTTCTGAATCTGCAGAACGCGATCCCCGTGCATCCTCAAGTCTGGCTACACGTCGTTCTGCTGCTTCCTCGACATTTTGATGAACTGAAGCAGATATATTGCACTGAAAAAGAAGAAAGAAAGTTAAAACAAAAACATATAAAATTGTGAACCATTAAAAAGGAACTGAATAATATTGTTAAGTTCGTAGACGTCTTTCTTCTTGGCGGCAACAATAGCTCGTTCACTCAGCCAATCGTGATTCTTATAGTTGATTTGAATATAGGGAAATACTTTTTCAACCAATTATTTTGACGTCACAATCAGTGATACAGCAGTGTTTTCGCAAACGAGCCATGACCGCATTTCTATCACTCCTTTCTGGTTGCACGCCAAAAACTGCCATGTCGCTGTCTTTATTCACGTACTTACAAATGTATTCGATCGATTTAACGGAGTTACAGTATTCTACGTTTATGTGCGCTTTGTATGTTTTTGATAGCAAAGGCGAATATGCAACAACCCAACGGTTGTCTCCTTCGATGTCACCGTTTTGCTTTTGTATGGTAGCTAATTTACCGCCATCTTCTGTTGATCTTCTTCTGTATAAAGGATATCTATCGTTTCCTGGAACTGTGTTGGATACTAATGCTCGAGGATATCGCTTAGAGCATTTTCCGTCTATCATGCATGGTGCATTTGGATTTAGTGTACTGCAAGGTCCATGTATCATATTTTTCGTCACAACTTCATGCAAATCTTTATCGACGTCGGCATCGGGTATTTCAGCGCATATTACATCGTTGATTTCGTTTGAAGTGATTTTGTTATAGAACCAGATTAGTATATGTGCATGTGGCAATCCTCTCTTTTGCCATTCCACTGAGTACATCCAGCAGCGCACAGACCCACACACTTCATGTTTTACCATGAGCTGTTGAATATCGTCCCAAGCTGGATTGCATGTGAATGTAGTGAATAGATCTGGACACCCGTAGTGACGAACATACGCAATTGCATCTTGAGCGTACTCATGCATATGACGTGGACTGACTGTATATGAAGATGGCCAAATCGTTAGTCTTCCAACGTTAGTTGTATTACCGTCATTTACAACTACATCTCGCAAATGAACGTATTCTTCAGAGCGAAGCTTGGTCTGATTCAAACGGATGGATATCAAACTAATTTAAAAAAATCTCCATTTCTACATACGATTTGATAGATTTTGAAATATAAACATATAGATAAAATTAAATTCTATATAAAAAAGATACTTTTAATATTCCTACTGACCTCTTTCAGCCACTATCAGCCTGTCGCGTATATTCTGTTGAGAACGAAGCAGTTCTGAAGCTGCAGGACGCGATCGCCGTGCTCGCAACCGTACATCCTCAAGTCTGCTTCTTCGACATTTTGATGAACGAAAGCAGATCGATTGCACTGAAAAAGAAGAAAGAAAGTTATAGCAAAAACATATAAAATTGTGAAACATTAAAAAAGGAACTGAATAACATTGTTAAGTTCGTAGACGTCTTTGTTCTTGGCGGCAAGAATAGCTCGTTCACTCAACCAATCGTGATTCTTATAATTTATTTGAATATAGGGAAATACTTTTTCAACCAATTCTTCTTTTGACGTCACTAAATTGCAAGTTATAAGAAAATCAAATTCATCCTGAGGTCATATCAACCTGCACCTTTCCGTTCCTAATTTCCAGCAATTGATGTGAGAATATCTCAGCTGATCGATCGTTTTGCAGCTGGATACGCATTTGTCAAATAGGAGTATTGTTAAGGAAATATTTGTCAAATAGGAATATTGTTAAGGAAATACAGAGATAATTGGAACTAATTTAATGTTAAGGAAAGAGAGAGATTATTGGAATTAATTAACTGTTAAGGAAATACATTACAAACATTGCAAACTACGCACGAATTTAATTTAGATGTGACATGTTTGGATGCGTCATTAATGAACAATAAATATGGATTCTAATAAATAGCAAGTTATTTAGGTAACTACATTACAAAAAACTAACAATAATGACAAATTAATACACCTTGTTATAAATTAGCAAAAATTTGGCAGTTCGTTGATATAACGTTTGTCAAAAATGTACATACCAACATCACGTTGTCTCTCTGAAGCAAATGATCGCGTCACTCCAAGAGGTCAATTCACGATATGATTTGAATTTAAACAAAAATCAATCAACACAAGTCAATTTCCCCGCTAATTGAACAGAAAAATAAAAAAATAAGTTAAAAAAACTAAGTGAAACAGATATTTTTAGAGGTACATGTCAACTACGCAAATTATGAAATGAAAATGGCGGATAAATTAGCGCAGAAGGCGCTATACTAAAAAAATTAACGTATTTGAAAATAAAATATTTATTATTCAAATATTTAATATTTATTATTAAATATTTAATTATATAATATTTAATTATTTAATATTCAAAATCAAAATGGAACTGTCAAAATTTCAAAACAATGTGAATAACTTTCGGAGATTGGAGATTTTTAATAAACGAATATACATTTTTATTTATATAGATATTTAATATTTATTATTTAATATTGAATTATTTAATATTAATTCAGAAACGTCGAAAATGCAATGTGACATAACTGTCAAGTTTAGTTTGCCTGTGTCGCTGCAGGACGCGCAAACGTAATTTTTTTCTGATTTATAAACTTTTTTATATACACCTGTATATAAATAAAAATATATAAACATTTTTGTATACGAATGCAACCTTTTGTCAAAATTTCAAAGCGATTCGTTAATTCCCAAATAATAAAATTAAATGATAAAACTTAAGAGTACAGTGGAACCTCTCATAACGAGAATAATTCGTTCCATAATATTGCTCGTTATGTGAAACACTCGTTAAGCGAAACAATTTTTCCCATATAAATCAATGTAAAATACGATAATGCGTTCCATGCCGAAAAAAAAAACTCATTTTTTTTATTTTTAACGTTTATTCAAATAAAATTACATACTTATAAATTGTTAAGGAGCGTAACATCCCGGAATGCGATTTCGATTTGCAAAAAACATTAAAAAAAACGAAATAACTAGTTTATTATTTATGACAAATTATTAATTTTTTTTACTAGAAAGCTGTCTAGAGACATTTGTTTTTGACGACGCTTCAAAATTTGGGGAAAACGTGACACAGCATTATCATTGAATAAATTTGTAGAACGCATAGCCACCTCCTTATTTGGGTGATGCTTCTCAATGTACGATGCAACAGTTTTCCATGCTTTCAGCATTTCTCTTATTGCGCCAGAAGATTGTTGCTCTGCTACTTCCTCCTCCTCAACTTACAAACTCTCCTCCATAACGTCTTGCTGTGAAACACAATGCAACTCCATAAGCTCTTCGGTGGTCAGCTCTTGACTGTGCTCTTCCACAAGCTCATCAACATCGTTGTTCCACCTCCAGTCCCATGGTATTGGCCAAAGACACAATCTCGTTGACTGTAGACTCCACAGGTACTGTTTCAAACCCCTCAAAATCACATTCGACAACGCTCTCTGACCAGATTCTTCCCAGTAGAAGTGAGGGTCCTCTTGGTAACCCCTTCCCACGCCTTGTCAATCATCTTGAGGCAAGCAACGATGTGAAAGTGATATTTCCAAAACTCTCTGAGAGTGAGACTTGTCCCTTCAGTCACCTCAAAACAACGCCCGAAGAGTGTTTTAGTGTATAGTTTCTTAAAGTTAGAAATAACCTGCTGGTCCATAGGCTGGAGTAACTGAGTGGTGATGGGAGACAGAAACTGGATTTTGATGAAATTAATTCTTCAAGAATATCATCTTGTAGTCCTGGAGGATGGGCGGGTGCGTTGTCCATAACGAGCAAGACATGGAGTGGCAGATTCATCTCAAGCAAATATTTTTTCACAGAAGGACCAAACACTTCATTAATTCAATCAGTGAAAATGACACGTGTCACCCAAGCCTTCTTGTTGGATCTCCAAATCACATTTAGTCTGCTCTTCTGGACATTACACTTCTTGAAGGCTCGTGGAGTTTCTGAATGGTAAACAAGCAGCGGTTTAATTTTCAAATCGCCGCTTGCATTGGCACAAAATAGCAGCGTGAGGCGGTCTTTCATTGGCTTGTGGCCGGGCATTACATTCTCCTCTGCTGTTATATAGGTTCGCTTTGGCATTTTTTTCCAGAAGAGACCCGTCTCGTCACAAATAAAAACTTGTTGCGACAGGTAACCCTCAGAATCTACGAGCTTCTTATAGTCGCCGATAAAGTTCTCTGCTGCCTTTGTATCAGAGTTTGCTGCTTCACCGTGCCTAACAAAGCTGTGGATGCCGGTTCTTCTCTTCAATTTCTCGAACCATCCATGACTTCCCTTAAATTGTACTTCTTTTTCGGCAGTTGATGATCCTGGCGTCTTCTAAACGAGGTCGGCGAAAATAACTTTCGCCTTCTCACAAATGTATTCGTTAATAGTATCGCCTTGCAATTGCTTTTCGTTTATCCATATACGAAGCAACCTTTCAACATCGTCAAGAATAGGTAACCGTTTCGTAGACATTCATGATACTCCCTTTGAAGCATCTATCTTCTTAATTTTGTCCTTGTTCTTGAGGATAGTGCAAATCGTTGATGTAGACCGATTGTATGTGCGCGCTAGATCAGTCACGCTCACACCTCGTTCTCGCTTTTCAATGATTTTAAGTTCCATTTCTCCAGTTACTTTTATTCTCTTATGGCTGTCTTCTTGTGGCTTTTTCTTCAGGGACATTTTTGCAAGGGTTATTAAAGTTTGCACAAAAAAAATACAAATAATGTCTGAACACAAGTTTGGAAAAATGTGTAATCACATGTGACACTAACGTGCTAGCGGAACGAGTGCTAACCAGAGACTGGCGCACTGGCGCGGAAGTCCCGACTCACAAGTGAGTGACGTGAAGATGGGACTTCCCCTTTCTGCGTCACTCGTTATGCGAAATGTCGCTCGTTAAGGGAGCATTTTTTTCACAATCTGTTAAGCTCGTTATGCGAATTACTCGTTATGCGAATTACTCGTTATGAGAGGTGCTCGTTATGAGAGGTTCCACTGTACAGTGTGTTTTTAACAAAGTTATAAAGTAAAAAAAATATTTATTCATTCATTATTCTTCTTGGTCGATGCCTCACGACTGAGGCTAGTGATCTCTCCGGTCCGTCTGCTCACGACGATTTTACACCTTTCCCTCTCGGAGTGCTGCCGTCACATAGGACTCTGTTGCGTTCCAGGCTTAGTCAGTCAGTCCATCGGGCTGGTGAACTACCTCTGCCTCTTCATACTCCACACAGCCAGATTGCATAAGTTTTTTTTTAAATCTTCAAAATCAGTCAAAGAATTGGATACATTGTTTACCTCAGCATACGCCTCCAGTATCACATCTCGAGTGCATCCACCATTGATGTATCGATCCTTCTATATTTGCTGCGGTTTTGCTACCGAGTTCTTAACCTTCGCTGTTTTCCTAATTTCATGGTCGCTTTTTCCGTTATCTGTTATGCAAGGTGTAAAATAAATACATTGCTTTATCAGTTCAAGATCCTGCAGAGTCAATAATTGTGACTTGTATTTTCGATTTGTTTATTTCAAGACCAAATTTCTTACCGTCAAACTCCACATACTGTAAGAAACTTACCATTTCCTAAAAAAAAAAAACCGTCAATGAGGGTAGTGTCATCTGCAAATATGAGTTTGGAGATTTTCTTTCTTCAAACAGCCATTCCATCAGCTCAGTTTTTATATCACTTAGTTTTTATATATTCCATATAGATGTAGAATAGCCGAGTAAGTAAATAATCCATTCCCTTACAATAAAAGTAATGAAGTGAAAAATAAATAGGGACAGTACTACGTGTTTTTTAACAAAGTTATTACGTAAAAAATTATCAGTGGAAGAAAACATGAATATTTACCATTTGGTTTTTTTCCTTCACTTATAAAGAAATTTTCAACGTGTAGATTTTTTCCACGTAAAAGTTTGTCATAAGCACGAAACATATTTAAAAATTTAAGCAATATTATATATTCGATAAATAATTAATGTAAAATTCAGTTGAGATCAAAATCTCGCAGCAAATTGAAAAATGCTTAAAATCTAGTTATTTTAAGAATAAGCATCGTATGAAGTTATATAAATCGTTTGAAGAAGTGAGTCGTATCTAAAGCTGAATTGTTTTTATTCAACTCTCTTTGAATGTGGAAATCAAATTAAATATTGCAGAGGTAAACACATATACTATATTTGTTAGAATAAAATACATATAAAATAATTTAAAATCTCAATTTCAATAAATTCGAGTTTTATCTAAGACCATATTAAAATATAAAATGTATAATTTTGAAATATGTTTTACATATTACGAGTTCTTAATAATATGTAGATATTAGATTAGGTTTATGATTTCTGCCATATGGTATATGGGTTGCCACCACGAGGTCAATTATCAAGCCATCAGTTTTCTGGCCTGTCCTTGCATTTTTACAAGTTGGTCGATAAGTCTTGAAGACAACATTTAATAAATAATAATATAACCACCAGTTTTATTGACAAAGGCAATAATCAAATTATTACGAAAAATACGCATTATATATAATATGTGTATATTTCCAGAACAGTCACGAGTGGACAGGTTATCCTTAATGAAAATGATGCAATGGATCATAAAAACCTATAATAATATTTATTAATATTTTATTTTATATTTTGAAGTATTAGCGGATTTGATGTTGAAATAATTTATATTCAATTAAGTTAAATTGTCACTCAAACATGATAAACGTTTGATTGTGATGAGTGATTAAAATTCGAATCTAATTTAATTGAGTTTAAATAAGGTATTCAATATTTTTCATCACATTGGATTTTTGGTCATTGTTTTATTTTGAAATATTAGTTGAAAAAAAATATTTACAGTTTAGCGCGCTTGCGAGAATTGTGAAGCTTTCGTAATCTGGCTGTGCTACTGGTGAATCGATTGTGAACATTAAAAATTAAACCATTGGACAGAGACATTCTCAAGTGGTCTAACGTCATAAAATATAATTTTTTGTCACATGATTCGCAACACTGCATATAATTTTATTCAAACGATCGTGAAGGAAAAATTAAAGGAGATTGGATGATAGCTAAGGATATTCTAGTTGAGAAATATCTGGTATTGGAAAGACCTAGGAGTTTAAAAGTTGTTCCAGTTGGCAAGGATTTGCATCAAAGGTGAATTCCATCTGTGGTTCCAGATGATAGATTCAACAATCAATTCGTTTCGCTCGTTTATAAAAAAATAAACATTGACAAATTTAGTACTTTTAAAATTATAATTACAACTAATTATAAATATAAATAACAGGCATTAAAAAACTAAGTAATTAAATGACAGTAAAATTTTCATTTACGAGTACATTATGTTTTATGAGATTTTTTTTTCAATCTTTTGTAGAAGTGTGAAGCATATTTATATTATGTTGAAACTTTCATTTGTTATTGTATAACACTTTTATTGTAAACAGTGTAACTTGACGGGTTTATTGTCATGTAACAATCTATTTCAACCAACCACAAGATGTTAAAGTGGGCTTAAGTGAAACCGACTAGAATCCTTTTTAAAAAATCAGGTTTCCATCGAACCCACAACTCTCGGTTTGGAACACAGGCGTCTTACCAATTAGGTCACGGATGTCGTCAATTTGTTGCGAGAGCAGCCGTACTTCATTTAGTTTATACCTATATTATACCATTCCCTTTTTATGAGATCCACTGACTCTCCTCTGTAATTCCCCGAATTACATAATTCTTAGAATCCAGCGCTTCAATTACAGACGTTTAAAATTATCCTCAAATTGTAGCGTTGACTTCAGACTTATTGAGTTATGGGTCTTTAGCAGCATTATCTTAACTCCAGATTGGTTTGGAACCAATAATGTCATTTTAGTTTCCAAATAAGGTCTCGAGTATTTCCATCAGCAAAACTGAAATGCCATAAAACGCCTTTAACTAAGTCGATCCACGGTCTGGTACTTAACGTCCTCTGAAGCAGCGGCTGATCCAGTTCCAAGGCGGTTCATTACTTGATAACGAGTATATTAAAGATATTGGGATCATTCAGATATTGGATTCATTACTTGATTACGAGTATATTAAAGATATCAGTGAGGGATCGGTGTATTTGTCACTGGTGCAACCAGAGATGAGATGACTTTGTAAAACAATTTTTATTAACATGTCCTATTAAATTTGGAGCATCTACTTGCAGCTTGTTTGCGTCTTTTTCTTCATTGGGATTCTGTTAATTGATAACTTTCCCCCAGAGGCTTCCGAGCAGATCATTGTTTTCCCCTTTTAACACCCAACTTGAAATACTCATACACATATTCGATAGACACAATGGAGACACCTCATTCGGGTACTTGAATACAAAGAGATAAAGTATGAAATCAATCCGTGTGACATTTGAGCCAGTGTAGACTTTTTAGAATCTGATTAATGTGAAACAAAAAATGACTTTCATATATCAACCGCTGCATAGAACACAGTCGAGAAATTTGCGAAAAATTAACAATAATTCGGACGCGATACTAATTAATTAATAAGAGTTTTCATTTTCTTGGTTAGAAGACGTAAATATTTTAATTCTCTTAAATTATAGAAGTCCTAAGAAACAGTATAACTATTTGTCCACCGAAAGATAGTTTACTATCAAGATAGGCAGACACCAAGAAATTTTATATCTTTTGAAAAAAAATATTAGAGCCCATTACTGATTACGCATCCTCATCAAGAAGATGTAATCTACGTAGTCAAGTTATCCAGACACATTCCGTTTTACTTGTATTTAGTTTCGATTTATCTTTAGACTTCCAATTTGAGGCTTTGAGAATGCAATTAGAAATATCGTGCTTTTTCCTTTGGATTGCAGAATTTAAAGAACAATGTATCATCCGCGTAAACTTAAGTCTCAAAACCTTCCATGCCAATAGGATTACTGATATAATAAATATAAAGAACAAAAAGCAGCGCCCCTAATATCGATCTTTGTGGCATACCGTAATAAACTACAATATATCTCGAGAATTTTTTTCCTGATTGAAAACAACGGTTTGCCTTATATTTGGGAAATATTGTAAGATTAAACCCAGGTGAGAGCATAACCTGGTAATCATTACTTCTCTCTAAGCCTTTGAAAGAGGATTTGATGATCAACAGTATCAAATAAGATTAAACCCAGGTGAGAGCATAACCTGATAATCATTACTCCTCTCTAAGCCTTTGAAAGAGGATTTGATGATCAACAGTATCAAATAAGATTCAACTCAGGTGAGAGCATAGCCTGATAATCATTACTCTTCAGCCTTTGAAAGAGGATTTGATGATCAACAGTATCAAATGCAGCGCTCATATACAGAACAGTAATTAAAGCAACTAAAGGTTTTCAGCCCTCCGATAAAATAAAAAATATTTACTTTATTAGGTACCAGCCCCTAAAATATTATGAAACTATGTTCCAAAGACATGGATTCCACATAGTGATAAAGTACCAAATATTATGGTCCACGGTCAAGATAATCATACTTAAAATTATTGGAACCAATTCGTTTATTTTTTGTGAAGTGTCCTTAACCTCCCGGAGAAATGTCTTAATGTTTATTTATTTCGTCAGAATGATGATAATCATCAATTCATTCTGAATTGATGATTATGTGATGCGAGCGGCAACATGCTATGAGCTACGGATCAGTGAAACTTTGTGAGAATACTGCACGGTTAGCATCAGATTAGTACAAGTAGCACCAACTATGTATTACAAATGTGATTAGTCAGACGTGAGATAAGAGTGCACGCATTGCACTGCAGTTTATTGCAGTGCACTCACCGATCACTGGACGTGTGTACCATTTCCCTGGTTTGATCACGACATGTTCAAGGTGAAGAATATTTGTGGTGACCTTGCACCTCTGTTCATTAAAAAAAATCATAAATTTTCCAAGCGCGTTCAATTAAGTTATCAAATAAAATAAATAATTAATGTTAAAATTACTTGGAATATTAGTCGTAGTATGCATTATTTCTCATTAAATGTAAAACTGGTAAAAGAAATTAAACTGTGAGCTGTTATGGAAAACAACGTTAAAACAAATCAATGTATGAACATACTCGTACATTACTCTCTACATAAAGCCGAATGTGTGATTATGATGTATCGGAAGATTTCAAATGTTCTTTTGTAGTTCGTATTCCGTTAGTAAGTTTTCTTATAAAATATGTTTCGTTAAACACATGCTGATGCAGGGAAGTGCCTAGTATAGTCGCCGCAACTGCCATCTTTATTTTCTTACACTCAACTTATTTTACTTTTGTAATGTGTGTATTTGTCAATAATAAGTTCGATTCCCCGAGTTAGAGCACCTTTGAAGGGAGTTGATCTGTTAACTTCGATATATTAATCATCATATTGTATTTTTATTATTATGATTAATTTCAATGCCAAAACGATGGTGCACAACAGTGCTTTAGAGTCAACATTGATGTATGGGAGTGAAACATGTATGTGGATAAGCAATTAAAGTAGTCGAGTTAATGAGGTGGAAAAGCAAATGTTAAGAAGAATATGTGGTGTGTCGATAAACGATAAAATAAGAATGTATTGGGTTGTTCGGAAAATCATTTCGTTTTTCAGGTCAAGTTCAGAAGAAAAAAGGCATCTGATGCCCGCGGATGGATATTTTCGATATTATTAGTATCTCAGCAATGACCCGTGTAGTAGAACGTTAGTTAATCTTGATCAGTCTTGATTTGGTCATTATCAGTGGTAATCGGTCTTATAGAGCGGTCACCATCTTTGAGTGCCGTACCAACATTACGGAGTTTTTAAAACCACATTTAACACACAATATCGTGGGTCCTTCTTAATATATGCGGAGAAAGCAGAGGAAGAAACAAGTTGGTTTTCCAATAGAAAATAATGACTGAATTGATGCAAGACAGGACCAGGTGGTAGGGCTATGAGCTTCTCGTTTGACTTCGAATTCTAAAACTGATGGTGACTGACATAAACCCATATTTATTTACTTTAAGTAACATTTCTTAACTTTTGAATTAAAATTATGTTTATTTTGTTCTACGAGTATTTAAAATTAATACATACGTAGCTACCTTTCCCACCTCTTTCACAAAGTGCGTGTGCATATTTATTTTTAAATAAAAATAACGATCGTATATACCAACACCTAGACAAGAAATTGGTCATTGACAATAAATCTCTCAAATCTTACAAATTATTTAGTGAAATTGAGAATGAACTACATACATTTCGAAACACATGACAAAAGACAAAATTTATTGCCAAGTTTTTGTACCCGATCAGCGTATCAACTGGGTATAACTTGACCTTTGATCAAAACCAATGTTGTCTCTTTCAAGCGTAGGAATATTTTATTTCATATCTCAAGTATTAGTTATTTTAATCAAAGTGTATGTTTTTGTTGGTTTGTTCTATCTGAAATAACGATCGAGTACGAAATATTGACTAACGTTGATACATGTCAACTATGGAAATACATACCATTACACCGCGACGATTTTTCGGATCAAGTAAAGATGATAGTTCACATATCATCTACTCACACCATATTTGCCACGTCAACATTCATAAATCTTGTCTATCTCGGTCTTTTATTTAGCCAACTTATCACCTTTGTACTGAAATATTACGAAAAATAACAATCAAAATAAGAAAAGGAAAATCGTATAAAATTGGGCCCAGATTAGGACAAAAGATTCACCATCGTCGCTTTCATTCCTCATTTGAAACCATAGCCGCCGCCTTCCTATTCTTAAAACAACTTTTTTGATTTTTATCGATCAATAAAACTGGCTTAGTACTGTCCAGAATTACACCCGAATAACCCTGTTGCAATTAATGTGCCTCCCATATCAATCCGCAGACCATATTTTGTGGGACTATGAGGAAAATAGTCTTTCAAAACAGGGAAAAGCTCTATTCAGCTTTAACTCGGACCTTCGACGCGATTGTTTCTTTTGACCTTATGACCAGCGGTAATTTTACAGTTTTGTCCAATTTTCGCGAAAAATTTGGTGAATTCCTAAATCTTTAGACACTGTGTGGCCTGAGTGTAAATTATTTTAGTTTTGTTTTATTTTCTTTCTTTAAATTTAAATGACATCTCTGTATTTCATCCTTTTCATACTCCGATTTGACACCAGGGATAACCCTACCGAGTTCAAGGGTTTCACCTCATCACCAAGAGAGCATAAACGAGAGCCTTGTTTGTGCTCTCCTGTTGATGAGGGGAAAACCTTGAAACCGGTAGGGTTTTACTGTTATATAAAGTAGAATAAATGGTGATTGACTAAACAAATTACAAAAATAAAAGGACTGTCCTTTAGATGTTTTAAACGTGTTACTTTAAAATATTCATTGTTGTTCAATTAATCTTTGTGTCATTATTTTTCCATAATTAATATGATTCGTATTGAAATAATAAGCATTTTTAACTTTTTATGTATGTCTAAAATCAACGTTTATAGTTTTACGAAATTGCTAGTTATTTTAAGAGTTCAAGATTAAGAGTTCAAGATATTATCAAACAGTTCTCTTTTGAAAAATTTCCGAAGTGCCACACAACCTTTTTGAAATTTCATAACAAGTGCACTTTAGTCCCAGAATTGCGCACAATTGACTAACGCAAATGCGTCATCTCATCTATTCACAGAATGGACACACAAACTTTCTCGAGGATTTTTTTTTCATAAGACGTTAGTTTTATAAGATTGGTGTAGTAATAGAACCTTTTTAATAGAGTTTGAGTATACAAATCTTGACATAATTTTGTTGTTATATTGGGTGTTAACATAAGTTGTGTCCTTTTTTTCCAATTTAAAAATGAGTACCAAAAGTAAAACAAAATGGTAAATGTTATATAGTACGTCATTCGAAAGAAAATTTTCTGCTCCACAAGATTTTGTGTTTGCTTTTACGTTACATTTATTATTTTATTTGATTACAAGCCTTCAAAATGGAATGTCAAGTAGACGAAAGGGAGCATTTTCGACACCTCCTTCTGTTCACGTTCAATCGAGGGAATAAAGCTGCCAAAGCTGTTCGCGATATTTGCGAAGTGTACGGTGAAGATGGTATGAATGCAAGGACAGCTCGTCGATGGTTTTTGCGTTTCAAAGACGGTAATTTCGACTTGAAAGACATGTAGCGTTTCGGACGACCAGTGGACTTCGATGAGGACCGCTTAAACCATATTATTCATGAAGATCCCCTTCAAACCACCGTAGAATTGGCCCATTATCTGGACCTGATACATCAATCAACAATTCCCAGGATTTACCAACAGATGGCGCCTCTAATAACAAATCAGTACCATTTTCAGTTAGTGCCAGCCTTTAGAAGTTACGTGTCAAACTCTCATGACATTCCGACATTGTGTCATTGAGTTACAATGGTTTTAGTGACGCTACTTTTGCTATTTTCAAAACAATGGAAAAAAATGAATTTCGAAACCAGCGAAAAAATACCGTTCGAAACCAGCGATGGTTTGAAAAGTGTTATCCGGGCTCTGCTCCATCGAAAACAACCATTTGTCGGTGGTATGCTGATTTCAAACGCGGTCGTACAGATACAAATGATGTTGAACGCTCTGGTCGTCCAAATGAGTATGTTACACCAGAAAACATAAAAACACCCTCAAAATTGTGATGGAAAATCGCAAAGTAAAGTTGCGTGAGATAGCTGACATCCTGAAGATATCATTTGGTAGTGTTTACACTATTGCATTCACTGCATGAACATTTGGCCATGAAAAAGCTTTTTTCGAAATGGGTGCCGCGTTTGCTCACAATGGAACAGAAACAACGCATCGATGATTCTGTTTGGCACTGTTTACGCGAAATAAACAGGAGTTTTTGCATCGGTATGTGACAATGGATGAAACTTGGATCCACCCCTATACTCCGGAATCATATCGGCAATCAGCTGAGTGGAGAGCAGCCGATGAAAGTCGTCCGAAGCGACCAAAAACTCAACGGTCGGCCGGGAAGGTTATGGCCTCCGTATTTTGGGATGCGCATGGTATAATATTCATCGATCACCTTGAAAAGGGAAAAACCATCAAAAGCGAATATTACATAGCGTTATTGAAGCGTTTGTAGGCAGAAATTGCAAAAAAACGGTCCCAAATGAAGAAGAAAAAAGTTCTCTTTGCACCGTGTCATAAATCGTGCACCGTGTCATAAATCGATGGTAACGATGACCAAATTGCATGAGTTGAACTTTGAATTACTTCCACACCCACCGTTTTCTCCAGATTTGGCCCCCAGCGACTATTGGCTGTTCGCAGACCTCAAAAAGATGCTCCAGGGAAAGAGATTTGGCTCCAATGAAGAAGTGATGGCCAAAACTAACGCATATTTTGAAACCAAAGATAAATCGTTCTACACGGCTGGCATAGAAAAGTTAGGAAAGCGTTGGAATGAATGTATCGCTCTTGAAAAAGACTATGTTAACGAATAAAGAAGAATTTTGGCAAACAAATGTTGTTTTAGTAGTTAGTTCCGGGACTTAGTGATAGTGATAATGTATGTGTATGGAGTATTTGTAAAAATTTTAAGGGTCTGAAATGAAAACTAAACAACAAAATAAGATGAATACAAATAAAATTTTAACAGGATTTATTTTTGACGCAATAGTGTTTTGCATATTTTACATAATCGATAAGTTAACCATGTGTATTTATTTCATCGAAATTAACTAAAAGTATATACAATTACCATCTTTGCTTGAAAAATGAAAACATTTATGTATCTATTGAATAAATCTATTATACGAGTGTATATATGGTAACTTGTTCTTTGAAATTATGTATACTGTCGGCAGATGTCGTGTGTCTGTGAAAACTGGTGTTGGAAAAAATTCTTACATGATATTTTAAGATTATCAGAAATAAACAAGAAATCTTATAGACATTTGAATTATTTAATTTCAGTTCAAGTTACGAAAATTTAAGATTTTTCTTTATTTTTGTTTCAAACAAGATACAAATGAATACAAGCTGATAGTAGAAAAACTTTTAATGTGATGGATTTAATTTTGTGAAAAGAAATATTAAATATTAAAAAAATAAACAAAAATTTCAGGATTTATAAGTTTTATTTATAAAATAATTATAAGTAAATATTATATTAGTGGTGTATTTTAAGATGACTATGAATTAAAAATTAAAAGACTTGAGCTTAAACAGAAAATGACTTTGGTAACAGCTCTTCAGGATGATAAATTGATCGAAACTAACTCAAATATCATAATATTTTTTTTCGACGCATATTCTACTCGTATATAACCGTGTATAAGAGTTTATTGTCAAAATAAACGAATATACGAATGGAGCAAGAACCGTAGGATAGTTGAGATTGGAACTGTATTATCGTGGAGGCTTTCAACTTAAATAGTTTTTTTAGCCATACGATTATTCAATACGATTTCTACTTTTGATAGCTTCTTTTGATAGATTATATATAAAGAATGAAATCATTGGTTCATCAGATAAACACATATTTTTTACAATGTTTACAAAATTCTACTCTACATTTGATAAACTGTCTTTATCAGCTGTCTCACTAAGCTCATTGCCTGTCTGAGACAACTGATTTGCTTGTCTGAGACAACTGATTTGCTTGTCTGAGACAACTGATTTGAAATTCACAAATTAAGAAGATACAAGTCCGAGCTGCCACTGTTCGTAATATTTCACAATAATTTATTATCCCTGCACTGTGGCTCAAAAATATCAAATTATAATTAGCGCATGCTCTAGGAAAGTATACGAATTTTACTGTCGTAGTCTGTAGCCCTGAGGATAAAATAATAGAGTGAAGGCAAGAATCAGTAATTTGGGAAATGAGTTTGATGAATATAAAAAAAAAGGAAATTCGTTCAGATATTCAATATTTTCATTCTTCGTTTGAACACGAAAGTCGGTATTAAAAAAATATTTCCCAAATTGTATTTCGAGACAGCGAAAAAAAGTATAATGGCTTTGCAAGGATTTCCAAATATTTTGCCCAGTTCCATAAAGTAGGTTTTGTAGAGATTTTTTCAAAATTATCAGATTCAAGGTTTTGATGAAACATATTTACATAAATTGTGGCAATAATTATCGGTTATTAAATTTCGAATGGTGCGTTTGATGCGAATATACAGTTACGAGTATAATAATTATCTGTTGAATTATAAATTGATATATAACTGGACGAGGTTACGAATATTACAATATCAAGGATCGTTTTGTAACACTCAAGTGGCGATGTTGAACCTTAGAATGAATATTTATATGGTAAGCAATCTGTATTAAAATGATATCACCAATTTTATTGACAATGATGTTGATTCGAAATTTAGATTTCATTGAAAAGGTTTTACGCAATATTTTATCATGCGTGTTTTTAGTCTAATAAAATACCTACCAATATATTCGTGTTTTATTACTTTATTTGATAATCGTCCATGACCTATTGAGATTTCACATCTATGTAAAGTTTATTACACATTTGAGAAGTGTGATTTTTTGCATGTCAATAAATACTAAAATTATTTTAAAATTTTTTTCAAGAACTCGCTCAAGTTATTGAAAAAGCCATGTTTTATTTTGGTCATATTATTTCGAAGCGAAAGTTTACTAAAAAGAAAAAGTTGACAATTATATAAATCTCATTTTAATCATGAATTTTTTTACATTGTCTAGTAAACAAACAAACGGAACTTGGATCCTCCACTTTTTAATTTAGTATGAACAATATTTATTATAATAAACAATTTATAAGTGGGAGACGTTTACGAGGAAGACCAAGGAAGGTATGGTTAGATCAAATGAATGATATTCTGAAAGAAGAAAACGTAGAACGTCAGAGAAATCGTAGGTATGTGGATGTGGAAGGGGCTAAGAATATGTGTCAACATATGAAAGTGTGGCGCTCTGTCCTTTCTGCTAACCCCAACAGGGAGATGGCGGGATGGTATGTTTGTATGTGTGTATTATATATTTTTTTTGTTTTAAAAAAAAAATATTACTAGGAATTTTACGTAATTTAAATTTATAATTCATTGCTGATTATTGATAGTCGAATCTCTCAAAAAGACTTAATTTGTAAAAATATTTAATTTATCTTCATTGAATGAATGAAGTCCTAAATGGATATTATTAATTTTTTTGATACCATGTAACCTATAAAGTAATCTTATATCAATTTCGATCAATTTTGCAACCACCAGAACAAAAGGTAGATCTCAGGTGTTTCCAGAAGTTCTCATTCCTTTCTATTTAGGAAGTGGTCATCTGGGAGAGTTTGCGAGGACTCAGCTTCTTCGAGACATTCTTTGATGGATTTTCCGGTGCTGACGGCGTTGGTGAGGGCCACTTTAACAGAACTAGTGTCCATTGTCCTCAATCCAGTCGCCCAGCCCATAGCAGCCCATATTCTGATAAAAGTAGTTGAGCAACCAGTACCTGGAAATAAAAAAAAATGTAAAACTACCTACTGATCAGTTAGAAAATTGAGAAAGTTTAGACTTGAGATTATATCGGCGTCAATGGTTAAATGATTAGCGTTTTTGCTAAACTAATTTCCGTATCGTGGCGGATTTTGCTTCCGGACTACTTTTACTTACGTTATATTTTTTCTGCGGTTTATTTAGCTGCTTCATAAAATAGCCATATAAAGAGCCGAGCAAAGGGTGATTAAACTACCGGTTTGTTAAAACTATTGTACTTTTTGATGTGTAACAACCTGCACACAATTAATCGTCTTCATCGTCGTTGCTCTTCTCGTTATTTCAACATCAGTTTCAAGCTATTCTTCCTTGCCTTCCATATGTGAAAGATCAACCCGATCCTGACATGCAGATCCGACTGAGGTATCGGATCATATTGACGCAGGTTCCCAGCACGCTGACTAACATATTTCCAATGCATCTAGCTACTGTGGCGCAATTAGCCAGATATCAGATTACTGTCAACATCCTAGTCCCAGGAATTCATAGGATCAACGTTACTCGATGAATTGTTGATCATAAGGTGAAAGTAAGCTTTGTAAAATAGATGTAATATTACTTAATAAAACATTTATTTATGGAGATTCGGTTAAAAATCTTTATATAACAAAGAAGCCTCTAAACAAGAAGGCAAGAATCCATTGCAATATTCCTACTAAAGGTTTTTCAAGGTTGCTTTAATTGTCCCGCGATTCTATAAGCACTAAGTTTATATGCACCTAATAAATATAGCTGTGCAAGGAATTACCCTCTGTTCTACACACCAACTTATAGAATGAATATCATAGTTAAAAACTTAGTCACGCGTGGTATATACTCGTATATATTGAACCAACTGAATGACACTATGGATATATTCTCGGCACCGCCCAGCAGTATGAGAAGAATCCTGATTGAGCTTCTTAACGAATAAGCTTAAAAAATTAACAGATTTAAATATTGTTGCCATATTTTAAACTTTTTAATTTGAGTCAAAAGGAAATATGATTTTTGTAAAAATATAATATTTATTTTTATTTTTTAATGAATTATTTGATTGTTAGAGCCTGTTAAGTGTTTACTTTAGAGTACACGAATGGTTGTTAGTTAGTGCCTGTTAAGTGTTAACTTTAGAGTACACGAATGGTTGTTAGTTAGTGCCTGTTAAATGTTCACTTTAGAGTACACAAATGATTGATAGTTAGTGCCTGGTAAGTGTTCACTTTTGAGTACACGAATGGTTGTTAGTTAGTGCCTGTTAAGTGTTAACTTCAGAGTACACGAATGATTGTTAGTTAGTGTATGTTAAGTGTTCACTTTATAGTACACAAATGATTGTTAGTTAGAGCCTGTTAAGTGTTCACTTTAGAGTACACGAATGGTTGTTAGATAGTGCCTGTTAAGTGTTAACTTTAGAGTACACGAATGGTTGTTAGTTAGTGCCTGTTAAGTGTTCACTTTAGAGTACACAAATTATTGTTTGTTAGAGCCTGTTAAGTGTTCACTTTAGAGTACACAAATGGTTGTTAGTTAGTGCCTGTTAAGTGTTAACTTCAGAATACACGAATTATTGTTAGTTGGTGTATGTTAAGTGTTCACTTTAGAGTACACAAATGATTGATAGTTAGTGCCTGTTAAGTGTTCACTTTTGAGTACACGAGTGATTTGACACTTAAACGTGAAAAAAAATTTACACAATAATTTAAATTGAAGCGACAGATTTGTTTCGCTTTATAAAAGCAATGTCAAACAGCTTGATAATGCTTTTGTAAAGCGAAACTGATCTGTCACTTTAATTTAAGTTACTGTGCATTTATATTTAAGTGTCAAATCATTCTGTAATAAAATTGGGTTCTACAATACAAATACTTAATCAATTTATGTGTTTACTTTTCAATTATTTTCCTCATTATAATTTTTTTTATAAAACATGTAGTAACTTATATGGATCACAATTTTTTATATTAGTTATTTGAAAAACTATAAAATAAATGTATTTTATTATTATTATTTATTAGCTCCAGACCATAAGACGATAATGGAACCATAAGTGATCCATGTTATTGAATTGAATGTACCAAGTTTACTAAAATAAATGTAGGTAATTTTTTTGCGTATTTACGTCCATTTAAATGAGTATTATTAAAAAAGAATCTTGTGTAAAAATATGACATTTAATTATAAAAATGCTTACCGTAAGAGCCGAATTCTCCGCTCTTGTAGTCCCAGGGCAGGAGGTAATGGTATTGGGGCCAGTAGCTCTTGGTGAGGATAAACACCATGTTGGTATCGGCGGGGTATCTGCAAATTAAGAGAAACATAATGTCAAACAAGTGACACTGATACTCGTAGAACGTCAGAATTTGAACAAAGAGAAGACACATCAAAAGCAGGTGTGAAGTCGTGCAAAGACTTGTTAAACTATAATTTAGAAGGCAAAACCTTTTCTAGTGTAATTTATGAATAAAAAATCTTCCTGTTTCATTTTCTTCTCTTTCATTCTATTATATATTTTTTTTCTATGTGTCTAATAATATGTTTTTATATTTTTCGACTGTTTTGATATCAAAGATTTGTTAAACGAATCCGAATATCCTTTCAGTTGTATAAGGTCTTTTGGAATTCTGTATAACGTGGTTTGGGTTATGATGCCGACGTTTCGAAAATGTTTCAGTTTCATCTTTAGGGCTTATTTGTAGTCCATTTCACTATATACGTCAACTTCCCCGTAGACCTTACACAACGGATACTTAGAACCGCGAATACATCAAAACGTATTTGACAGAATATCCTATGGTTGTCATATATGTATGTTCCTGGACCTTGAAAATAATTTAATATGCTTGTGTAAAAATATGACATTTTCTTCATTGTGTTTTTATTTTTATTTAATATGTAACGCTTACACGTGTATCTATTCAGTAAATTGGTATTTACATATGTAGAATTTGTTGAATTTATTATATTAATGTGTGGAGTTCTTGCAGGACCTCGCATACATATAGGTGACATATATCGTTGCCAAATTTCCACACTCAGTTTGTATTCAACTTCTTATCCGAGTGATAGTCATGCTTTAAAAACCAGCATGAATAGTATAAGGGTATAATTCGCTGATTTTCCATATCACTTATTCTTAAAGCATAGTATAATATAATACATCCCTCAGCCACAAAAAAATCTTTCTTTATGTTTTTAGGGACTTGTGTTTCGCATAGAAGGATGTTGGTTGTTTGAATAAAAGTCGTCGAGATCGGAATAAGTAAAGAGAAAGTTTATTGTAAGCGTCTGTATTTATAATGTATAGAACGGCGCAGAACATGTCGCTGTCTCGCTTCCGCTGGACACATGTTTATTGTTGCACGTTCTATATACATTTCATACTACGGTCTGCAGGAGAGGCAAGATATATATCGGTGTCTCGCTCTTCGCTACTAGTGAGTTCAATGACTGCGCGGGCGACCTTCGCCCGGCGCCGTCTTGCACTCGCCACTTGCGAGTTCAATGACCGCGCGGGCAAGGGTCGCCTTGGTGGGTTCAGTGACCGCACGCACGGTCGCTACATGTTTTTCAACATTTTTTTCCTTGTCGCTGCTATTCCTTTTATACGCTGATATCACTAATAGGATAGGATTTCTTTCTTAATACAGATTTTTATCACTGCATCTACTTATGTTTAGTTTTCAATCGCACAGAAAGGAGTCCCGTCCCGATTATATTATATAGTACAGAAGAGAGACAGCAGCGGAGGCAACAATTTCAATACATACCAAAAACATGTATCCTTAACACAACTATCTTACCAATATTTTACAATATTTTTTTTCTTTATTTTGCTAATTTTTTAATCGGTTCATCTAATGTGTGTTCGTCACTTTTTCGTCTCATGAGTTTTTAGTTCTCGACCTGTAGTGCTTTTCATCCGTCTGTCACGCCATGGCTATAAAGTCTAAGTTGTAGTTATACAATCCCAGGTGCCCTTTTCAGCACTTTCAGGAAGCTTCAAACATATTCGTACCTCACTTTATTCAACATGTTTGCACCATCAGTTCTACTAAACATCTTTGAGACACGAAGTCTTTGTTTTTTCTCGTGATTCAACGCTCTGACCCGGATCATTGCTGATCTCATGGCTATTTTTAATATTTTTTTTAACTTACACAGGAATCTGTTTGTCACAAAATCTAGAAAGGATATTCTCAGTTATCCTAATATGATGCTGTATAAACATTGTATAGACACTGCTTTTTTGGCGAAGAATAAGTCTAGATAATTGAAGTGGTCTAATTATTTTATTGTTAGGCTATCAAATCAATTATTGGTTGCGTGTACTCTTGAAAAAAAATATATTTCATGTATTCAGATTTCCATGTAATAATACGAATCCCATACTTTCTACAGACACACGCTATTTATCTAGTCCATGTTGCAACTCTAGGAGCGATTCAGTAATTAGTAATACAATGTCTGCGTATACTTTTTTCATGAGTTTGGTCGTTGGATATTGACTGTAAGGTAATTCATAATCAGGTTGAAAATACAAGGATAAAGGTGTATCCTTAGTGCACGCCTATTGAGCTATCCTGGAATAAATTTGTTTCAAGTATAATAAGAAAAATACTGACTTGTCTCCTGGTTTGAGACCCCACACCAAGGCCCCGCTGTTGATAAGCCATGTGGCGTGTAGCACCAGTGCGTACCGGAGGAAGCAGACGATGAAGACGGAGTTCATGATAGACTCCCCCCAGTACTCTACAGGGGCATTGATGGGCAGCAGTAAGAACACTACCGGGTACAGCACCCAGAAATAGAATCTGGAAGAGATTTTTAAAGTTTTATTCTAACATTTTAATGTGAATTTATTTCTTTAAAGCAATTTCTTCCAAACAACCAGTTTCATAATTATTATCGGCATCCATGACCTTGTCTCAACATTAAAATATATAAACAATATTTGAGAAAACCCAAGGAAATAGAAATTAGAATAAGAGTTGTAGGAGAGTTAAGGACGAGGAATATTTTGGGAAAATATATATTAATAAAGATGAAACGCATGTGATTGAGCTAGGAAGATCGTTCTAAAGTCGAGCGTAGTATGAGTTGTGATGCGGCGGTAACATATCATATATAAGAGTCTGCCATATTCTGCCATATGATCACCAGAACGGAGGGAAAGTCCATGCTTACAAAATAATAACTCCATTAAGATTCATTATACTATAGATGCTCCATAGTAAGGTGTTTTTTTAGGAGAATAGTCATAAATTTCCCTATTTAATTAGTTTTCAATTTTACATAACCACCTTATTAATTAATTTGATATCAACAACTATTAATATGTTTTGTGAACTTGATATAAATAAAAAAAATCACTAATTATTTAATATTTAAAAAAACTAATAACGTCACGTTGAAAATATTAATTGACAAAATATCTTTAATATGTAAAAACATATTAAATAACACATACTGTATTATCATAACGTAACCTATATTTATTGTGAGTAAAAAATTCTTCTGAATTCTATTAGATTCACCTTTGTGGCAATATAAATTCAATAACGGCGTTAAAAGGTGGAGAAGGATGTTGTAGATCGACCAGCTGCCTGCTGTTATGGAAATAAGAGAACCACCGAAATTCCGCTTCTTCTCCCATCAACCTAAATGGGAGACCCTGGAGCAAATCAAAACGCTAATTCTCCGTTGCAATTTAGAAATTCTCAGAACTGAATATCTGACAGTTGCACGCGAACACGAATGCAGGGCTGTCTTATACGAGTAGGAACTCAAAAGAGTATTTTTCTTTGTTGGTGCTATATACTCAGAAATAGATCGATTTGTGTACTTGTAGACTAAAACTTTTCGTGAAATTCAAATGAAAAACTCTTTGAAGTAAAAAAATTGTCACAGAAGTGGTTATCTATATCCACAAAATGGTGGGGTTTATGCATTGTTATTTACTTGTTTCCATTAAAACGCTTTCAATTGTAAATGTTTCAGTATGGGTAGTAAATTATTAAATTTAAAAAAAAAGTTTTCAAGCGGCAGTCGATGTTTTTATATGAGGGTAATTGGACTACCAGACGAGGATCATGGATTCATACAATATATTTGAAGATGTCTCAAATTGACAATGTTCAAATTGAATATGTATAACCCCCTCAATAATAATAAATAGTTCCGTAAAAACCTAGATATCAAACAAAGACATTTGATATCTTTCTACCATTACACCCTCAGAAACTATAACATTTATTTTTTTCCGTATTGACTTTTTCATGAATATAATATGCAATGTTTATAAAGGGGCTGGATTTATAAATTTTTCAAATAATTTAATTCTGAGTTTGATTTGAAATTAAATAGAACTTTAATTAAATTGCCATTACGGTGATTGGTTTACTAAATGCCGCTTAGTAAATTATATATTATCATTACTATTGCAATAGCTCTTAAAATAAAATTGTAGCAATCGCTCATATATCAAAATCTTAAAATTACATTATATCAGTTGACCCAAAAACTAATTTAAAGAAGTTGATCATATAGCAAAATATCTAAATCAAATTTTCCTAATACGTTTTCATATACTCGTACATAAAACCCACAATTTTCTAAATTAAACCTTTACTATGGGGGACGATTATTATCTGGATTTTATGGAATAATTATTTCTAAGTATTGTACAGTGGGAACTGAGACAAATGTCTTATGTAGGACTAAGAAATATTATATTTACCTTTTCTGGAACATGACGATGGAGTCTTTCTCCAAGTCTGAGACGTCAATATCCTTCATTAACTCTTGCTGTTTCTGGCTGTAGGACTTGGTGTGCGTGAAGAAGTGAGCGAAAGCGAAACCTTTATTGTGGTTGTAAGGGTCTAAGTCCGTACCCAAGTTGTTATGGTGTAGCCTGTGGTCCACCACCCAGTCGTAGATCGAACCCTGTAACAATATACAGTGTAATTAGTATGGTTCGTTTTCAGTTGACATTATATAAAAATACAACGCCGCACTCATAAACGAGATAATGATGTAAATTAAAAGCATCTTTCACAACATTTAATTTCAAAATGATTATACTCTTTGGCAAAGTGTTTTAAATTTTCAATTGACTCGCTTAAAAGTTATGCAAGGTTCAGTATTTTGCTTAGCTTTCTTTGAATAATTAAATATTACAAAACATATGAATAATAAACGAGTAAAAATGTGATTTTTTTTTAATTTCTTACAGCACATTTAAATATGAAGATGTTTTAGGACGTGAAATTAAAATGTATTTTTTTCCATAATAATAAGACAATCGTCGTGGCCTCTTTGGTAAGAAGTATGTCGAACCCAAGGTAGCGAGTTCGATTCCCATTAGATCTAAGATTTGATATAAAGGATGTTAGCCCGGTTTTTACCTAACGCTTTTTATTTTTTTTCCAGGTGGATGGAATAAACTGTCACGTGGAAATAAAACCACCAGCTTGTATTGCACAAGTATACAACGAAACTGAAATATAGTAAGGAATGTTTATTAATTATTTGTCGCAGACATCGACTATTTGAATAAAGTAAAATTTAAAATGGACTTACATCTACAATAAAAAGGTTTATTAATTTCAAATACCAGACTACTTAACATGAAACTAGCCTGCCTTTCCTACAGATACATATTTTGATAAATTGGTTACCAATTTTTGTGAGAATGAGTCTAAAAATCCCTACATACTAGCACATAATATTAATGTTCAAACATAACAATACTCTTTAAACAAGTTTTTTTTTACTGAAAATAATGAATAAGTATTTGTGTCGAGGGAAAAGGGGTAACCATCATCATGTCAATTTGATAGTAAGGATCAAAAACTGTGTAACGAATTTCAAAAATCTTAATGTAAATTGTCTAAATAATAAACAATTTGTTTCATAGATGATTATAGTAAGCATGAAATCATAATCTAATCATTTTTAAAGGTTTTGGTTTCAATATTATGGGATTTCATATCAAAATATTTATTAATTAGCTATTATTACATTGTAATTATTCGCGCTATATGTATTTCTATCTTTCTGGAGGCTCTCTTCAGGTGGAATGATTTGAAGAGTGCCTCAAGATAGGTGATTGAAACACATGCAGCGGAGATTGTAATTAGTATAAAAAGAAATTAATTAATTATAACATACTTTAATAAATAATCAAAATTTATATTAACGACATGTACCGTCTTTTTAGTTGATTTCTGTTGAGTGAAGTTGGCTTTGCAATCTCCAGAGTGCCTTGTTGTGGGGAAAACATCCTGCCAAACCCAGACTTAAATGGCTCCTCGAAACTATCCATTCGCCGTTTCTGAATTCGCTCTCTGCTTATTTTTTTATTAGTATATTTATTTTATTTAATATTTGTATGCAAATATGTTTGGTGAATTTATTGCTTCAAAGCAATTTCTTCCAATAAACCAACTTTTGTTTCATAATTATTATTGATATCCATGACCGTGTCTTTAACATAGTGTATGAAACAATATTTGAAAAAAAAATCAACAAAAGTTAAAATAAAAGATAAATCTAAAAAATAATAGACATTAGGATAAGAATCAAATGGGAGAAGGAAAAGGAATATTTTAAGATAAATAATACTTCTTCAGTTTATTTCTTAAATATCGATAATGATGTAGCACATCTGATTAAATCAGAATCATTCCAAAGTCGAGCTGAGTGAATTGCAAAAGAAGATGTATAGAAAAAGGTGTGATGCGTTGGTATACAAAAGGTTGTGCTGTCACCAGATCGGAGGACCAGTCCATGGCCAGAAAGAATACAATGTTTCACGTATATATGATGACAGCTTGAAATATTCAACACTCCAAATAGGGCTGACAGAACGTGGAGATAGCTTCACTGTCTTATTTTAAGCTATTGAACTCTGTGTGTAAGGAAATTCATATATATGATCATATATATCTAGCTAAAAAATATACTTAATACAAATATTTTGGAGCCTCTTCAGTCTATCCTACAACTCTTCACTAGCACCGAGATAACAAACAATCTCATAGCCAATTAAGGACAACATGTAACTTTGGGCCAGCAAGATTCTGCTTTGAATATGGACGAAATATGCAATATATTGAGAGAATTGAGACTTACGAAATATGCAATATATTGGGTTGATGCAAAAGTAATGATCGTTTTTTACATATACAATTAAACATTTTTTTTTTTACATTTGTAATATTTATTTAATCAATTTTATAATTTCCATCAGTTCTTATAACCTTCTCCCATCTTTCTATCAACTTATTAATACCATTAGTGTAAAATTCCGTGGATTTTGATGCGAAAAATGTAGTAAGGGATGTTTTTACCTGCTCTATTGTATCAAATTTTTTATCATTTAAAATTTTTTGCAGCGATCGTAATAAATGAAAATCGGAAGGAGCAAGATCTGGACAATACGGTGGATGCTTGATAACATCCCAATTCAACTCATTTAGCCTGTATTGGGTCATCAAAGCCACATGTGGTCACGCGTTGTCGGGATGAAACACTACCTCTTTTCTGTTGACCAATTCTGGTCTATCCTTTTGAAGGGCGATGTTCAATTTGGATAATTGCTGACAATATCGTTCTGTTGTAATTATCTGGTTGCGTTCCAAGAGTTCAAAATACACAATACCCTTACAATTCCACTAAACACAAAGCATTACTTTTATTGATGGATTTCGGCCTTCGAAGTTGTTAATGGGGCTTGTCCAGGTATAGCCCAATGTCTTTTTCTTGTCACGTTGTTGTACACGACCCATTTCTCATCTCCTGTTACCAAACGATGCAAAAAAGGTTCATGTTTTTGTCTCGCACTCAAAGCAAAGCACGTTGAAACATGATCCAATAAATTGGCAGCCGACAATTGATGAGGTATCCAAACGTTGTACCGCGAAACCATCCCCATACGCTTCAAATGTCTTAATACGGTTGTTTGGTTGACTCCCATCATCGACGCGATCTCCCTGGTGGTTAGACGTGGATTTGTGTCAATTATGACTTTTAACTTGTTGTCATCAGACTTCAATGGCCGCCTGGTACGTGGTTTATCAAATAGTGAAAAATCCTCAGATCGGAATTTTGTAAACCATCTTCGTACCTGTCGAACTTTGATGACATCTGCTCCATACACGTCGCAAATGTTTTTGGTTGCCACACTCGCGGTATTGTCTTTACGGAATCCATAAAGTAAACAATGACGTAAATGCACTTTATCGACTGACATTTTGAAAAAATACAAGGGCTTTTCACTGTACTCTGGCCAGGCCAAAACTGAATAGAAAGTAGAGGGAAAGCATCCTTTATACAATGGAATCATTTAAAAGAAGATACTATTCATCATTTCTTACCTGGGATTTTTTTTTACCTGGGATCATAAAAAACGATCATTACTTTTGCATCAACCCAATATTAAGAGAATGGAGACTGATGAAATATGCAATATATTGAGAGAATGGAGACTGACGAAATATGCAATATATTGAGAGAATGGAGACTGACGAAAAATTGATATATTTTATTTTATTCATTCCTTTTCCGAAAATGTGTTAAACTTTTAGCAAAATTGTCCTCATAATATTGTTGTATTCAGGAAATATAAATGATAATGAACACTTGAATTGTTTGCATAAATAAAATTGTTTCCTCACATATGAACTAGATTTGTGTGTAATGAATGTTCTGTGAAGCATTGGAACACGCTACCTAAATGCAAATATATTGTGTAACTTGAAGTTCGTTTTTATTCGAACAGGGTGGAGATTATGGCCATATTGCAGATATAATTTAAACATTTTAGATGACATAAATTTGACGTTGAAAAATTAAAACACATAATCTGTATCTGTACCTAATGAATATTGCAAAAAAACTTCAAATGTTTTATCATTTGTACTCTTTGTAGAGAGCTCTGAATAATATGTATGTTATAATCTGACGGCATTGTATAATTTACACTTTTGTAGTATACAGTACAAACTGGTGGGCTTATTGTCCCTTCTCTTCCAACCGACCAGAAAGATTTTAAACTAACATTAAGTGAAAGCCAGACTGAAATCCCCATTGAAAAATCTGGGTACCAACGGTAATCGAACCTGTAATCTCCAGTTTGGAAGACAGGCGTCTTATCAAATAGGGTCGCCTTTCCAATGGTATTTAATATAATCTTTCAAACAAATGTTTTTTTCATTAGGAATTGAAAATCTTCAGGAAAATGGTCGAATTCTTTCAGGAAAATATTATAATAATTTATTTACAGCGAAGTAAAATATAACTTGTAAACATTTATGTTATTTAAAAAAAATCTTGAATTCAAAAATACATTTTTAAAAACAGTTGTAAATGTAAACATTTTTGAAGCTCTCTTTTGGTAAATTACTTTTTTCCTCTTTAGTAAAATTATCTAATACTTGTCTCATAAATAATAATAAAAATGTCAACTTATAAAGTACCGTTTAGAGAGTAGCCTCTCCTCAAAAGCGCTCATTCATACTCGTGAATCGAACCCACTTATTAAAAAAAATTAAAATATTACTCAAATCAAAGAATAAGCAGGGAAATTGGGCAATTTAACTGAATATGTCAAAAAAAGAAATTGTTTGTTTGTTAAGGAAAAAATATGCGTTTGAGTAAAATCTGAAATCTTAGAATATCAGTAATAATACAGAGGTTTTACAAACTATAATTATTAAAATTATCGATTGATTACAGTAATATGGTAAACACTATAAAGACAGACTAATCATAAATTATTACGAGGAATCAGTAGTAAGCAGAAATAAACGAGCACAAGTGGTAATTTCGAAGAACAATTGAAATATGCATGTATTGGTTGGTATAATTTTGTACTCATGTATATGCACATAAATTATAAACCGTTTATTTCAACTTTTTATGTCGATTCTTCGATACTTGGGAATTATTCCAAAATTTAATTATTCATTTAAAACTTACTTCATTGTCTTTGTGACTTTTGTTTCAAACAGCAGGTTGAATAACACAAAACACAACACAACGATGATACGTGGACCCAGAAAGTGCTCGAGCCCCGAGGAAAAATACGGAAAATAGTAAGTATGGGATGACACCCAGCAAGATGGGTGGATGTCATCAGAACAACTGGAAGCAATGTGCCCATAATAAGAGCGACTGGAAGCAACGTGCCCATAATAAGAGCGAAGCGATAGAGATAGGACACCTACTATATATCAAATGGGCACGGGCTGATGATGACCCTTTTTTACTGGACATATTACATAAATTTAAGGCTGATCTTTATTTCACTGTATTCCGCTATTCCAGCAATTGTTCAGGAATAGTCCACCGCCCCTTTTTAGCTTTTCGTGGTTCTACCTCTGCTTCTACGGTGATCGTTTTCAGTATATATGGTAATCTTTATTGTTTGTATTTATTTAACACTTTCATGCAAATACATCTAGAGAATTTATTTCTTTAAAGCAATTTCTACCAATCAACCAACGTTTGTTTCATAATTATTATTGATATCCGTGACTTAGTGTATGATATGTACGCAATATTTGAGAAAAACTATCAATAATTTAAATAAAAGATTATCTCAGAGAAAATATGGATTAGAATGGGAATAGTCTTAGTATCATAGTGACATATTTCTTTATAATAAGAGTCGTGTTTCACAGAATGGCAGATATATTTTGTAAATCACGTTTTCAGTAATATTGTGAGCCTTCCTATATAATAAAATAAATTTTGGGCTTCGTGAAATATTGAACGAATATTAAATCAATAATCAATCTGTAAAAATATCAAGTCCATTATATTTTTTTGTTTAATTCCAACTTATTTCTTATACTCCAAAAAAGCACATACAAATTGAAACCACATTTCCTTAAATATCTCAAAATAGGTAAAATGTGGGTTGAATCTTTTTAGCATAAGTACATACAAAAACAGTATATATAATTTAATTAACTATTATAGATAAACGTGCTATTTATGCATTAACAAATAAAGTAATTGAATGAATAAATTAATTAATGATAGCCTATTACCTTTAACGAGTAAAAGATAAAGCAAAATACATAGTGGGGAATAAGGGTACTTGACACTGGTGTCACCGACGAAGACTGGAAACCAATTTACGATAGAAATAACCTGTTGTATTTAGTCCAAGGAGCTTGTCTGCGTTTTCTTTTCCCATTAGTTTCCTGATAACGCAACAGTTCTACGTCATTTGACTGCCTTTAAATCGACATATGTATCACAGTTATTTGTAAATAAAATTTAATAATAATTTTGATTTAAAAATTCAAGTTTGTCTCTTTCTCATTTTATGTTTTACAAAATAAATGTATTATTGTGTGTTTTTTATTCGAAGTAGTTCTAAAGCTGGTATGAATTGGTTCACCATGACCTTCGCAAGGGGTTTTCTAGTTACTGAAACAAGAGAAATCCCTCTGCACTGTTACAATCGGAAATACTGCTCTTGAACAAGTCGATACTTATGGCATTTCAGAAGTCTATGATATTTCAGACTTCTCTCATATCTTATTAAAACACTGATTCAATTTGATAATGTCTTCAGTCATTCAGTCAGAATTCGGTGGCATCCTGTGACTTTGTTGTTTTTCAACTCTCTTATAGTTATTAGGACCTCTTCTCTAGATATGGATCGCAGAGGTCATTCGTTACGGGATATTCAGGTATTGTCAAAATTGTATTGATTTCATCTTCTGTCGCTAGTTATCTGAAAGTAAAATTGTTGCTAGTTATTAGAAACCCAGTGCTGAAAGAAGACTCAGACAAGCTGCACGTACTAAAGCTTCTTGCAACAACAGGATATGCTTATCACTAATTGGATTACATAGTCATTTCTGGTGACACTAACATTAAAGACCAACTTCACTTTGTGTTATACCTTCTATTTTCCTGTTTGCATGAGCATTCATTGTTGTGCATTTTATTTTTAAATATAATCCCAACTTATTTTACGTGAAGATAAACTCATTGCTAAATATACGAGTATTTTAATGAATGCGCATTATTTGTTTTGTTCAGAAGACATTATTTTTTACAGTTGAGACAAACAAATATATAGAATATGAATTTTAAAAAGGGGGTTAATACATTTTATAGATTTTTATTTGACTAATGTCGTAAATTACGGTTGAATATTTATACAACTATGATTGAAGGGCGACCACAAACTGTGACCGAAATTTTAGATTATCATCATTTCGTAACGAATTGTGTTTGGACAAAGAGACGTTTGGATTTCAGCTATTTTCTGTGTGGTTTAAAATAACAAGAGTCTTAAAATATGTTCGATTCATAAATTACGATTTCAGGAACATAAATAATTTAGTAAGTTAATACTATAACACAATTCATGGATAATATGTTGTATCGTATTGCGTTACTTTGTGACTATCTCTTCCAACAAACCAGAAAGGCGTTAAAAAAATCTGAAATGAAAATTAGACTGGAACTATTTCTAAAAAATCTGAAGTGAACCAGTAACCCCCGAGTTGGATGACAGGTATCTTAACCACTAGGCTCCGGAGATCTTCATTGGATTAAACATTTTATGCTTTATAATTTCCGAATGATTGAACTCTAAACTGTGCAGATATCACTTGATGGTAAACAAACGTCTCTTAATTATTATGCTTTCACCAATTTATAGAAATTTGATATTGTAATTTAAGATGCTTACGTGATAACACTCGTCAACAAAGTTTAATTTTTTTTATTTCCTGACAAAACATTAAACATGTTCTTGAAAAAATATGAATATTTAATTTCTTTTGATTAGTGTCATATTGTTCCATGACGTTTACAGCAAATTTTAGGATACCTTGGCTCATCATACTAACTATTATCAGTTTCAGAATATCCCTAATTCATCATGCTTCACAATTATATTATATGGGGTTGAATCAATCCTTTTACACTCCGAATTACTTGCAATGAACTCTGTTCTGTTTTGATCAACAAATATCTAATATATTTAGAGAAGTCTTTGATAATATATTTTTTAATAACCCTTTCATTGTATAAAGTACAACCTGGCGGATTTACTGCAATATATTCCAATCAACCAGAAAGATATTAGAAAGGTCTTAAATGAAAATTAAACTGGAACCCTTTCTTCTAAAAAAATGGATATCAAACCCGTAATTCCCGGGTTGAAAGACAGGTGTCTTACCAACAAGGTCACGGATGTCATTCGTATTTGTACTGAACTGAATACTGAACATTTTTGGTACATTTTTTTACGAATAATTCATTGAAATGCACCAATACTCTTTATAATAAACTGCAAGGTAGTTTTCGATAGGATATAATTTAATTGACATGTTTATCTTTCCACGAGTACTGTTTATTGACGTACTCATATATAATATAAAGCAATTATTGTAGAAAAAGTTTCAGTGGACAAATATCAAAATAACTGGAAGACTAAAGAATGTCGGAACACATAAAGAAGTTCGAAAAATAATAAACAATTGGAAATCATAAATTTGTAAACATGCAGTGCAAAAGGACATAAAACATTTGATCAGATTTTAGAAAAATAATACTATTCACGAATCGTAAGGTAAACCATCGAAATTGAAAAACATTTCAATTTCAATAAATAAGACTACCCAATTTGTCTTTATCGGTCCTTATTAATGACACAAGGAAAGAAACAGAGAGTGCAGTGTGTGTCAATAAATAAACACCACAAATAACCTGAAACCATAAAATAACGATTTAAAATCAATCATCGACCAAACGGAACTAGCGAGACCTGAAGACGGATTGCGCGATCAGCCCGAAAAGTTAAGCAACCAATTCTTAAAAATTGTGTTTCCAGTATGAAAGGGAGAAAACAGGAGTTCACCAATATTTACCTAATTAATCACTTTTGTGACTGAATTTATTTTCCAAATATGATTTTGTGCATAGGTATATAAAATATCATGATCAATGGTATGTTTCGCGTGTTGTGTTTGTTATAATTTCTTAGTTGTATTTTAGTATCTTTTTTAAATTATTCCCTGTATTACATTGGACCATTCTTAACACTGACTGAAATTATATAATATTATCAATGTTATTAATGTAATACGCTGACCTCAGTCGTCTAGTTCGTAAAATGCTTGATTCGGGTTCGATTCTCAACGGTATAAAAGTTAACAAAAGGCCACTAGTCTGGTAAAACAGTTCGTCTGGTAATGATGTTCGTACGCGCTGGACGTGTGCGAGTATTGTTGCCTTTTCATATGAGGGGTACTATGTATAGTCAACACATGGAATGGCGGACTGTGAGTTCCCTGCCTACTTCAGTGGTTGTAAGCCCGAAGGTTCGACAATTTTGTCTCTCAGCCACGCTCTTCAACCTGTCCACATCATCAATTTGGATATGTTGAAAGGTTGCCATACCAATAAATGAATACAATATAAAGTTAAGAAATAATTATGATTTTTTTCAATAATGCCTAATATGAAATCTTTCTTGTTATTTTGTAATGGAATAATGTAATTTTAAATTATTTTTTTTGTTTATGGAGGAGACTACCTTGGCCAATTTTACTTTTAGGTTCCAACACAGTCTGTCATACTTAACCCATTCTTGTTAAACTGGTTGTATGATACAACACATTAAGGCTTCAGAAGGATGACACTCGTCATACTCGAACAAGTGTATTTAATTCCATGTCACAACGTGTCAATTGATCGTTGTTGAGAAGAGCAGTTCAATGACAAGTCATCCTTCGTCAAAATTTCGTAAAGTTTAAGTGATTGATCTTATTACCTAGATATTTTAATGTACGTAAGTATTTTTTTTCAGTTCATTGCAATATATAATATGTTATGTAAATGAATATTATGAAATGTTGTACATTGATAGCATTGACTTCAATGATCCGAAAAAACATTTTCATCAGTTTTTATTGTTTTAGTGACACTAAGTAACGACGTCTTGTATATGTTTATTTCAAAACAGAAATGAAAATTTACTATCATGAAAGGTCACCCTTGCTTTTATATTGTATGGAATCGGATATTAACGCAAATAACTTTGAAACGCAAAGAAGCGTATTGTTAGTAAAAAATATATTTTAAAAGCATTGTTTACAGATCTTTTGAATTAAAAGCACTAATTAAAAAACCAAGCAAATTAGTTCATTCATTGATTCATATGGTACCCCTCAACATTTCCGAATTGGTGAAGTTGACAAACTTAAGCGCATGGTTAATATTGTCTTCGGCTCCAAAAATAAAGCCTTCCGATTTTGGAAACACGTAAGTAGGTCCGGAATTCTCAGTTCATCATCAGGCGTGTTGAAAATACTGCTACACATGAATAGATATAAAAAATCGCGCACGTCTAATGCCCACGAGTTTTATCACCAGACAACCTTATATGCCTGACTGGGGCCTTTTTTACTTTTCTGGTATCGTCGGGAATCGAATCCAAAAACCAAAGTCAAATATCTTACCAACTAGGCGACTGATGATAGTTAAATTAGTGACGGAAATATCTTATAAACATTCTTGTGGGATAACAAACCGAATCCGTATGCATACACCTCCTTTGTAGTCTTGTTAGTAAGATCTCTGCCTTCTAGCCCGGGGATTGTGGGTTCTCTTTTAATAAGGGTTTCAGACTAGTTTTCACTTAATGCCTGTTCAACATCTTTCTTGTTGGCTTAAAGAGATTGCATCGCCCGCCAGATTGTAATGCTCACGAAAATCCATTAGTCCTAACTTCGATCGAATAGAAGTCAAAATATCACTTGTAAATTAACAAAGGAAAGAGCTTTTGTTTGGTTATCGATAATATGAAGACTAAAAATAATAAAATCTATATGTTTTTTATAAGAGTTATTAATATATACCTCCATCTACATGGGTTTGGTGTCGTTTATTTCATAACTGACACGATTACCTTCAGTTAAATAAAGGGCATTAGATTTTATGGCAGAAATAAAATGTGTGAGTGAAGGCCATCATCAGGTTTTTGTATTTTAATGGGGGTGTAAATAATAAACTTGACTCCATTGCAAAATGTATGCTAAAAATAACTAGTCCATGGACGAAAAGAAAAGTATCACTAAAATGTCCCTTGTATATAATATGAGGCATTATAATCATTAAAATATTGATTACCCAGATCTATCCGGAACGCTCTAAAGGTCAAAGTGTAAAAATAGGTTGAAAATTTTCATAATCTAAAACAAAAATGTCACCTAAATAACACATTTTTGTCGATAATCATTTGAATATGCTGCATTTTTGTAAATAAAATGAGGCTGTAACAATTCAATTAAACAATGGAAATAATTGTTTTTATCCATGTCATGATGAAGTGTTGAATAAATTATGGTCTCGAATGGAGATTTTATAGTTTTGACATTCAGCTGTCAGTTGCTGTGTCGGGTGGTATTTTGTGTTTACAGGAGCTGTAAGTAGTAAGCCCCGTGAATAATATTTACTCGTAGGTATATGCTCCGTTTTATAACATAACAAAGAGTTTAAAAACACACCAAAAACGTCTCCCTGCCATGCTCATTAATATTTCAGAAACAATGTATGGGTGAAAAATGAAAGATTGGAGCAAGTAAAGGAGTTCTGTTATTTAGATAGTATTTTCTCAGATGACGGAAGAGTAACAAGAGATGACGAATGGCGTTTAGCATAGCAAACAGTTACTGTGGCACCAACACATATGCTCGTATACTGGAACCGGACAGTATCAACGTCTGCTAAGATGATGATAGTCCACAACGATATTTTAGTACAAATTTTGATGAATGCAAGTGAAACATAGACGTGGAAAAATACTGAAAGGAACCGAATAAATGTTGTAGAAATGCTTGCACTTAGAAAAACTCGTGGAGCGACAATGCATGGCAATATAAAATGAAGTGATTAGGGATGAATGAGAACTTAAGGCTGATGTGCAAGGTAAGATGATAAAGAGTATTTTGAGATGATTTGGGCATGTAGAACGGATGAATGTAGAAAGTCTAACAAAGTAAATATAATATTTAGTGCCAATGTGAGTGGAAGTAAAATTTGTAGTATTCATGTATAATAATTAATGTTGATAAGACCTGCTAAAAAGGGTTGTCTTCAATTACTTCCTAATGCTGTACACACCACTCATATCTCTAACACTTAGAAGCAGACCATTCCACGCCACAGGACACAGTGCAGGATAAATATTTGAATAAATATAGACGAGGCTGGACTCACATCTCCCACGAGGGTCTGGCACAGCATGAGCAAGATCCGGAGCGGGGTGCTGGCCGTGTATGCCCCATGCGCCCACAGTCTGTGTGCGCCTGTCGTGGCGCCTAAGATTCCTAGCAGCGATAAAAATAAACCTGGAAACAGAAACAATTATTTGATGTTTTTATTTAAGAATTACTAGCAAATAACGAAGAAAGTAATATACTTAATTTTTCTCGACCATCATTCTATAGTTGACGAATTCCGTGGGCTTCTATCCAACGGCACGGTACCCAACGGCATTTTCAGTATTCTCGATGATATTTTTATAATTATTTGTATATTTTATGGGGCGTAGCGAGATGAACTTTGTGGACAATACTGGCCAGTCTAGAGTCGCTTAGAAATTATTTAGCCTCTGGTCCACTGACCATCCACTCGAACTCTTCACCTTTGGCTCCAAGTAGCTGTCAGTATACGGACACCGGCCGCACCCTGGAAACTTTGTGAACCTACAGGCTAAATCTGATTGAGGGGCACAGAGACTGGTCTCTTCTACTTTTCTGTTTTACCTACCCTCTCTTCTAATAATTCCAGCTCCCATCCACATTAGTACATCCCAAAGCATTTATAAAACACGTTTTTTCCCATTTAACACCCACAAGTGCTCATTTTATTTGGGGCTTAGTACTATAACCCAAAATAATGGGATCATTACTCTTAATATAATATATACAACGTGTATAAAATTCCTATAACATCTACTGCGGTGTGGAAGACAATGGAAAACCATCGCACTATTCTCTCAAGAAAACCACATGAATATGCGTAGCAATTAGTGGGTCACAATTGATAAATATGATTTAGAATCATAAGAATATATCAAAGTATGCAAAGCATGCATATGGAAATGAGGGCATTAGGAGGAAAACTTTGTCACATACGTATGGCATATTTACAAAAGAATAATTAATGTTATAAATTATAATTTGTTATTGTTTAACCTTAAATTAATAAGTCTTTCTGATCGGCGAATATTAGCGGACTTAATTATACTTTTCAAGGACTTAAATTGAATGATCGATTGCCCGAAGCTCTTGGAATTGATTAGCATTCGAGTTCCGACAAGAATTACCAGGCTGCAGGACACATTTCTTTGTGAAAATTATAGAATAAATTATTTTGCGAATTTTACCATACCTAGACCGCATAGAATCGGAAATAAATACACTGCGGTCTCGGATGTATTTAGAGATAGTTTTCTGACCTATCATATAAGGAGTGGCTGAAAAGACACTTCCGAATATCCGACCCTTGAAGGGGGATCCGCGTGTATATCGAGGACTTTTGAATACCTTTTTTGAACTGCTTTTTGATTGATTATTGTGTTTTTTTTTTACTATTTTGCGATTTGTCCCGTGCTTTTTGAGGACTTGTGAAGTTGTACCTGTCTGATTCCATCTTTTATATTTTATTTTGAATTTTTTTTTTTTTTTTTCAATGATTTGTCTATTTTGTACGGAATTTTTGCGCAGTGCGGGCTGTGCACATACGGACGGCCCCATTTGTGACATGTGGTAGCATGTCATTTTGCGATTTGATACCTGTTTCATTTTAAATATTTTTGTTGTAATTGTGTAAAATTATTTTTTAATTTGTATTAATCTGACAAACTTAATGTGTTGAACACTCACTACTGACTTTTATATTTTTTTGTTAATTTTGTTATACAATACAGTACACTGTACCGTTTACTTATACTCGTAAATAAATAAATACAGGTGCCTTCCGTGGCTTAATTGCTAAGGTTGGTCTTCCACGATTGTTCGATTCCAGATTGCAACTATCAATAAATATAAAAAAAGGTCCAAATCTGGAAAAGAGATCGTTTGACAACAAAAACTGCACGCGCCGAGTACGTGTGCGAGTGTTATTGCATGTTCACGTGCAGTATGTAGTTTTGTTAATACGTGCAATTATGAACCGCGTGCTTTGTGTGCAACCCAGTCGTTTTAAACCCGAAGGCTCGATTATTGGGATTGAAAACAATATTGTCACCCGTCTATGCTATTCAATATGTCTGAAAAACCGATTCGGGTATTTTGAAGAGTATCATATGAAAGATGAAGAATACTTAAGTTTTCAATCTGGCAGGTTTATGTATCGTTTATTGATGTGTTCCAACTAATATGAAATCAGTGTTTCAAAACAAAAGGCTGTTCATGAAATAAAAAGAAAAAATTGAATAATAACGAAAATGATTTGATATTCACATGCAAAGAAACTATTATCTTAAAGTCCTTTGTATTTAGACATTTGACAGAGGTTTATTAAATATGAATTCACGTAATGCTATTTGACATACTGTTGACTGTCATCGAGTGTTTTTCAAATTACATCTTGGTTTTTAAAACGCAAAACCACATCTGTATAATGATTATAAAATTATTATAAAGTATTAAAAATATAAGCGAATACAGTAAACACAAATTGTTTATTTTTTCAAGAATACACAGCTTTGTGCATGATATATCTATATAAAAGAGTAAGATCATCTCGGAATATTTTTCATGAATTTAGAAGAGGGAAAATAAATTGCAATAAATTAACGATTTTTTTAAGTTATCCGATGATTGAAACCACTCTGAGAAAATTTCCATAACTTCTCGAGAAATAACATTTCGGACCACTCTTACAAATGGAATTTCTTCTATATGCGCTAATTAAGAGGTAAACTCCTATGGTTGAAAAATCTTATCATTCAGTTTTCTGAAATTGAATGGTTTTATCGTGTAAAACTTGGTAAATTTGTTTGATGTTAAATTAGTACATTATCTTTTCATCAAATAAATTGATTGTTCCGAATCAATCCCAAAGAGCGGGGTATTTCGAATTATGGCTTTTCCGTTGCCGGTCCCGTGGCATGAAATGGTATGCCTCTGAGTGAGATCTATAACACGTGAGCAGCATCATAGAGACAGCCCTTTTTGGGAGGTCTTATAAACTTTATAATCATATATATGAAAATTACACACATACTCTACGCATGGTAATTTTTCTGTGATTTTCCCACCAAATGTAATTCTCTAAATATGTGTAGATACGGAGATGTGTTCAATCTTATAGCTTCAGTCAAAACCTTTCCATCCGGTGCTATATAAATGATCTATTTATTTTATTGTTGGTCAGAATAATCGAACTCGATTTTAAGAAAATACATAAGCACAGGGTCGTACTTTTGGACATAAATATATTAAAATCTTAAATATATTAAGTCTCGTTTTAAGTTGTACAATTATATGTATAAACCAGGTATCGTATTAAGTATCGTTATGAAATAAAAATACAAAGTTGAAAATTTATACGAGTTTAGCGAAGTCATGAAGCATGACTCTTAGATAACAGTATAAATTATTTTAATTGAGAACAAGGTTCTTTTGCGGATGCTACTGGATTGCTAACATAACCACAATATCAAGTCCAAATAATGATAAGGAGCTTAGAGGCGAAATCTCCGCAAGAGCATAATGGATCGGGAAAGCGATGAGTATTTCAGTAATCTACAACTTTCACTCCTAAATATCAAATTTGGTGCTAAAATAATGTATCTATAAAAGTTACTAATTATTTTAACTCTACTGAAAAATGGATTGGTTACCATTTTTCATAAGCTGTGTTTAGCTTTCAACACATAATAAATAAAATTATCGATGGCGCAAATAATTCTTTTGTTCTTCACTTGACCAAGATCAGGGAAAATCCAGTGATTATTAAATCTCGATTACACTTTAATAGCTAGTTTCCTTGTAAACCTTGTACATGTGTCGATCTTTATCAAGAGATCTGAATGCGCATTGTCATTCAAAGGCACTTGTATAATGTTATATTATATAATACATATACCGACACAGCTTCATTAGGGTTATGTCAAAAATGTTGTGCCCTACACGTATTTTTACGTTCATATCAAAGCTTCCGGCCTAAAAATGTTAGAGCGTGTATGAACAGATACAATGCCAACCACACCCAGCGCATGCTCAGGTGATATTACAGTTAAAATTTGATACCTCTACCCTCAGTAGTATGTCAAATAGAGCCAATAGAAGGCGTGTTGTTTCGTTATATTCTGCATGATGTAACGAAACACCGTTACATCATGCAGAATTTGATCTAGTTGACATATTACAAAGGGTAGAAATATCCAATTTTATCTTAAATATCGCATGACCATGCTGTGGAATCTGTTTATAGATGCTTTAGCTTGCTTAGGGCGAAGATGTTTGGATCTTTGTGGAATAGTAATAATAAAAGGACAATTTTAAATAGTGTCTTTTAGAGAGAAAAAATCCTCAAGGGGCTGTAAACCGCGTATCTAATTCACTATTATTGAAAGATTCAAAATATTACAAAAACTAAAACACGTTGTATGAGATCCCCGCAGGGCATCGCATGCCAGGAAGGTCAACTAAAGGTGGGGTCAGAACTGGTGCTCTACATCCCAAGAATGATTTTCGCAACAAAAGATCCAAAATCTACATCAAGAAAAAATGTTTAAGGATAGGGAGGTGGCTGCTGCGGACATTATGTTGACTACTCTTCCGCATCTGCATATGGTAAGAAAAATATGTTTGGTAAGAAGACTGCAGAAAACTTACCAAGGGACGAACTACAAAGAAACCTTTGTAGATCTTCTGGTATGTGAAAGTTAAACAGCGTTAAGTGCAATGCAACTACTCGTGTATTATGTTTCTATATATTTCTATATATCAATTAAAAAAAACACAAAACTGAGTAAAAAAATATTGTATAAAAATGTGTAATAACGAATATCCTCTAATGAGTAAAATATGTAATAATGTGTATTGTCTAATGTGTAAAATTTGTAATAATGCGTTTTGTTTAATGAGTAAAATATAAAATAATTAGTATTATCTAATAAGTAAAATAATTAATAAAAAGTATTGTCTAATGAGTAAAATATGTAATGAGTATTGTCTAATGAGTAAAATGTGTTATAATGAATATTTTCTAATAAATAATGTGTTATAATGAATATTTTCTAATAAATATGTCATAATGAGTCAAATTTGTAACAATTTGTATTGTCTAATAAGTAAACTATATAATAGTAAGTATTATCTAATAAGTAAAATATAAGTACCTAATAAAAACATAGATCACTGGAATTTTAAATCAATTCTTTCCGTATATAGAGGAATTGTTGGAAGATGTTTTTAAAGTTCAAGATATTACCTAAATTCATGGTTTATTTGATGACAATATTCATTAGTTCTAAGAAAGTATCATGATACTTAAAGATTAAGGTTTGCCCTTTGGAGTAGTTGGAAATACTTCTTAAAATACGGCAGAATGCCAAGAACACCTTAAAAGTATTTGCTAGGTCCAGTAACGACGACGACGGTGGTATGTATCAGTCCAAACCTTAACTACCAGAAGAAAAGAAATAATTATAGAAATTGGATGTTTTCATCGAAAGATTATGTTTATTGAATTGCAAACACAATTTGTATTCTGGATGTATATAACATTTTTATAAAAAAAACATTTTTGAAAACACTCAAATCTGCCCGATTTGAGAAGAAGGCGTAATGGTGATGTTGTATTCAGGTCGGTATGCACAGCAGTAAGCTACATTCATGAAGGTCCTTGAACAGCGCAAGTTGCAGCGATCTGCGTTATAGGTTAAGTTCTCCACTGCAATTCAGCATATCATAGAATTGAATGTCTGCCAGCTGCACGTGAACATGAATGCAGGGTTGCCATATAGGAACTCAAAGTATTATAGTATTCGTTTATTTGTTGGTGCTACGAGGGGAGGTCAGCAATCAAAATTCGCGGAATGAAGGGAAAAAGGGGAAAAAACATTTTTTTATTTTTCATTATATTCACCATTAACTCTAATACATTTTTCAGATCTTTCAATAAGCTTATATACCCAGGAAAAAAAAATTTGCTTTTGCCCTAAAAAAATATAATTGCACTTTTAACTTCATCGTCCGTAAATTTCTTCCCTTGAAGTTATTTTTTCATATTTGGAAACAAATAATATCAGACAGAACCAGGTCTGGGCTATAGGGGGGTGATTTAATGTTTGGAAGCCACAGTTGTGAAAAGCAGCCAATGCAGAATAGCTTTTGAGCGCGGGTGCATTGTCATGCAAAAGCAGCACCTCTTTTGCCCATTTGCCTCTTCTTTTGCCCTTCACAGCTTCTTTTAACTGCATCATCAGACCAGAGTAGTACTCTCCAGTTATTGTGATACCCTTATCTTTGCAATCTATCAGCAGTGTGCCTTCCGCATCCCAAAAAAATGTATCCATATTTTTTTCTAGCCGATTGCGACACTTTGAACTTCTTAGTGGGCTGTGTGCCCTTTTTATGTTACTGCATGGACTCCTACATCGATCAGATGGATATTATAATGATGAAGCCAAGTTTCCTCTCCAGAAACAATTTTGCTCAAAATCTCATCTATGTTGTTTCTGCAGAGGTCCACAAACTGTCGTGAACATTCGACGCATTCTTGTTTTTGAAGTGTCGTGAGCATTCTGGGTACCCCCCTTACACTGACTGTTAACATCCCTAGATGCTGATGGGGGATATTCAAAATGGTTGTAGGTGATACTCCTACCATTTCTACAAACTGTTGTTTTTTTTTAGGCGGGCATCTTCCAGCACAAGATTTTCTACTTTTTTGACGATGTTTGAAGAAGTGACCTAAACAGGCCGTGTCCTGGTCGGAGGTCGTTTTAAATTGATTCTCTCCCTTGCTTGAAAAGGCTATGCCACTTATAAACCATTGTTTATCCAGGGCAACAGTCCTCGTAAACCGCTAATATCTTTTCAAAAATGATTTGAGATGTTTTCCCTTGTGTCGTAAGAATCTTAATCTTATTAATCAGTTGCTATTATTATACTCGTATTAGCGTCAATACAATAATGAATTAAGATAAAAGACGCTTGATGAAAACGTTCCCAATTCGATGAATCCCGTTAGACTACAAATCAAGTAGTTAGTTACTTAAAAACCCAGTTTAAATCAATAAAATGTACGCATTCTGAACCAAGAATTAATAATATATAAAATTTGTTTTTCCCCCCTCAAACGAATATCAAATAATATGAAAATAAAGAAGATTTGCAGCAAAACTAACTTGTTTTCCTTTTGTTATTGCATCATGCTAATGAGACCTTGTACGCCAATTGTCGTGAGAGATAATAATGAGCTTGGATGCACTTTTCTACTGAAAGAAGCTGTGTATTGGTGAAACAAAGTATACCACACTATTTCTAATTAACATAAAAATGAATTATAAATCTTTCTGACACATTTAACTACAGTATTTACAACATGACAAGGATAATGATATACTGAATTAATTATATAATGTTGGTCGTTATTAATTGTGCACATAAAGAGAGATGTAAACATTTGTTTTAATTTTTTACTAAGTATACAATCACCTAGGAGCTGATATGTGTGCTTGCTGGCCGGTGAGTTTGCTGGTGTACAACGGATCACTCACTTAATAAATAAACTCCACGGCACAGCTTCGCTTTCGGCGAGGGGATCTTCGATTATGAGGCCCAGCAACGACGACGGTATGTGTGTAATGTAGTGTGCCTGATTTTCAACTTAAATTTATTCCCTGTCGAGTGAATATTTCATCATAAATTTGTCTAAAGCCATTTCAAAAATCAAAACAGAAGTTGTATATATCACAATTTCAAGATACTTAATTTGATAATGTATAACTGGGTCAGTCAGGAATTACTTTCTGGAGGTAGACATGAACGCGGTTCTGTTAAGCTTCGTTGTATTATTGCGTTACATTTGCATCGTAAAAAAACGGCACAGCTTGGTGGGCTTATTGACATGTGGACATATCCTCTTACCAAGTAGAAGACGACCTTTGTAGCCTAATTGGTAAGACGTCTTCTAACCTGGGGTTTACGGGGTTGATCCCCGATTGTACCACATTTATTTCCAAAAAAAATCCAGTCTGGTTTTTACTTAAGGCTTCTTTAACATCTTTCTGGTTGGTTGAAGATGATTGTCACGCTAACGTCTTACTATACATATAATTATACAAAGACGTTTAATAGGCCTTAAGTAGAAACTAGACTTGAAAAATCTGGCTACCAGCGGAAATGTTGGTTTGAGTTTGCTCAAAAGAAATTTATTTTTGCCAAAAAGCATGTTTTGTAATAAATTGTAAACAATATATTGTACAATAAGATTCAATGTGTCGGTAAATAATCATTCCTAATTATTATTTTTATTTTACATTCAAAATTTATATCAATTATAGGAATATTTCGGTATAATAAAATCATAAAAAGAGTAATACTGCATTGTTGATCCAAAAAGCTAAAATAGTTTCTATAAAATTAAAATATATTTTTTTTTAAATCTACAAAATTGTTTCAAAAACTATTAACTAAATAAGAAAACCTCGAATACTTTTCGAAATCTTTGATTTTTTTTAAATTCAATACACGTAAGAAATAAAATAGGTTATATCATATGTATTACACGTTTATTTAGTTGCATTTCTTTTTCAAATCATCAAAATCTTGTTACGTACTTCCAAGAGTTATCATTGTGCACAATCCTTATTTACGTTGAAAACAACATTGAAAAAATCACTACATTAGTTAGAATACCTTTTGATCCTAATTTTCCTTTTGTTTTTCATTGTTATCCTTGAACGGATTTGTTTCTTGTAATCCTACCATTATTATTTAGAGATAAGTACTTCTTTAAGTTTAATTTAAATCATAATTTTTTTGTAAAATCTATCATAGATTAAAACAACTTAAAGTAGCCAAAACAAGCTGTTATATTTAATAGCTGTATAACAAAGAAGCCCCCAAGATGTACCATATCACATATATACTAAATAATAATAATAAAAAAATATATTATTCGGATACAATATTTAACAGTTAATGTAGTATGAGTAGATAATATCATAATGATTATTAGATTTGTTCCTTTCTTCTATTGATCGTATAATTTAACTTATAACAGCAATTTTTATGCTCAACAGACCGTATAAGAATGCACTAAAATTATATCGTTACTCAAAGATTTCCTAAAAAATTGAATCATTAAGATATTTATTGTGTTCGGGACATACTTTGATGACGATAATTTCTTAAAAAAAAGCAAAAAATATATTACCTACTATTTTTATTTCTCCGAGCGATGACAAATACATTATATTTCAATGATATCGCAGGCAATACGAGTATAATCATTATTCAAATAATAGGAAAATGCCAAGGAAGGTTTCGGATGGCCTAACGTGAATATGTCAACTTACGATATTCTAATATGTTTGAAACTAAAAGAGAGCGATTTTAAATAGCCGATTGAGTAAAAATAATACCATGCAGAAAGAAACTTGTCCATACCACATTAAAAAATTATCGAAGCGTCGTAACTGTGACACCATCACAAGTCAAAAGAGATTCATGTTTTGGTATAATATGAATGAAGTAAATTTAAAGCAATTAAAAATTATTGACTTTTCAATAGTTTTTCAAGAGTGCTAGAGTAGTTGTAATGATATATTGACAATTTATTTTATTTATTTATTTATTATTACACATGACAAGAAATATACACAATTTGAGAAAAAACAACAGGTAATTTGATTTGGACATATAATTTTAATGGATCTGGGTTTGTTGCCTTTCATTTGTCGTATCCCCAGTAAACTAGGCTTTTGCCTGTATCTCACTGAGGATATTTAGCATGAAAAAATAAATCGATACTCCTTTCCGATTTTTGATAACACAAAAAAACCCCGTTGCACGCTCTCATCAACCTGACAAACAGTGACACTCAATTACAACTGGAAACATCTTGCGAAACTCAACTCCTCACACATTATCACTCCAGAAAGACCAAAAATATTCATCCCACAATATACCCCACACAATCATAAGAATAAAAATCAAAATAAACTCAAAACAAAAAAAAAAAAAAGAAGAAAGAAAGAAAAACACACAGAAACACAAATACAAAAACATTCAAAATTAAAACAACAAGAAGAAACAATACTTTCTGTGCTCCATGTATGGGGTACGCGTGTGTCAGCGGAGTGAGGCGCATGCGCGCAGCTGGCAGCTACACTTTTAGTTGAGACAGCGGGCGAGCCGTTGACACTTGGATATGAAAGCTCAGACTCACCGTCTGTTATTTATTCTCTTAAAATATTATTACATCTATTGAAAAGAACTCAGTCTTCTGAGAATTCCCTGCACCATAGCACACGACACTTAATTCTTTCTTCGTCTTCTTCCTGGCACTGTCCCAACTCATTACCTAGGTAGGCTGTTGGGGTCGGCTCTTCTCGTTCTCAGGCTGTATATTCTTCGGTTCTGGGTGTCGCTTTCATCTAGGCCGTTTCTCTGCAGGATTTTGGAGCATTGAGTCACGACACTTTTAATTATGTATAAAAATTACATTGAAAAGGTAAAACGACGATTTTGATTAATAAAAAATATATTTAAAGCGAGTGTTTATGTTAAATATCAATTCAATTCAAAAGCAGTAACTCAGGTCTTGGTATGTAAGGTATATGTTATAGTATATATAATAATTATACATTTTGCCCATCTACTATTGAACAATACTTTAAAAAAATCGGTTGCATTACTAATACAGGCATGATAAATCATATAATATTAACGGTACTTAGTTAAAATGTTTTATGACTATCTAATTTCAGTTTCAGTCAACATATCTGACCTATAGTTGAACCGGTTCATTGCTATGTCTTGCATTTTATTGGACACCTGCATACTGCAGTTATGGGGAGTTCAATGTTTTCGAAATATTTATTGGAAATCAACAATCTTCAATTTCAGTGTTTTCCTACAAATTGAATCATTGTTGTAGGACTAGTTCAATGGTGATCAATTGAAGATAAATTATTGTTTCTAAAATGTAATCAATCATTATTTGTAATAAATCTTTATACAAAATTTTACTCATGACAACACATAGATAGGTAAGTAGGTTATTTTGGATGTTCTAATTGATATTACGAATACATGAAATTTAGAGTAATTGAATTTTACAACAGAAATAAAATAGTCGTATAAAAGAAAAAAAATAAGCAGGGAGTGCTTTAAAGTTTTAAAATAAATTTTTTTAGTTACAAATCACACCTAAAATATTTTTTGGTTACATTTTACCATACCATTTTTTTATACTCGTACCTTTTCCTTAAAATCTCTGATATTAAAATAAATATAATATAAACACAAAAAACTATTAATTTAGCTCGTAAATATTTTGTTTTACATTTACTGTTTCTTATTAATTTTTCAACACTTCATTGTACAACAATATTATTGCGATGTGTCTTTCGACCAACTAGATAAAAATAAATAGGGGAATTCGCATAATCACAATTTTTAGAATTATTATTAATTTTGTACAAAATTCATGAAAAATATAAATAATAACAATGAAAGTGAGATATCATCAATCGAAGGAGAAAGGAATAGATCTTGGCGGAGAAACGAAAATCAGGAATGACACGCGCAACATTTCTAATCTAAAAATTGCAATTGCTTTTTGCAACATAACATTAATTGGTTGCATGGACAGTAAAGAACAACTCAAAAAAAGAGTGGTGAACTGGGAAAGCCAATTAACAGTGTATTTTTTTAAATTTTCATTTGTAAATAAATAAGTCTTTTTATGTTGGGATTTTTTACCCAGTATAGGATTCATTATGATGTTTTAAAAGTGAAAAAATCATCACTATGTATAAAATTTATCAAACCAATGTTAAGTTAACATTATAAAAAAAGTTTTATATCCATGATGTTACATTGTATATTTATACCCCTTTATGAAGGGGCATCTAGGAAAAGGGCTGCACATGAAAAAGTATTTCATTTCAAAAGATTTCAGTGGATACCTGAGTGCGTTTTTGTGTCCACAAATCAGTGAATGTTTGCAAATTGAATGTTCCTGATAAAATTATCTTTTTTTGAGTAATGTGATTATTATACGATTAAATTTTTCTTCACGTTAAGAGTGATTTTTTATTCTTCTGACTATGTTAATCTATACATATGTTTCTTTAATTTCTTATTTTGTTTTGAAAAATCTATTGCCTTACGACGGGCATATGCCTAGTTAGTTAGGTGAGTACTTTATTTATTTCATTATAAAAAATAAATAAATATAAAAAAATCATGAAAATGAAAAACATCTGGTAATAGAGACTGTTAGTTGATACTTGCAATGGTATGTAATTTTCAACCGTATAACGACTTCAGAGCAACACTCCTCCATACTCGTATTACGCGCGCTGGGAGATGTGTTAACCATTTACCAACTCGACCATCCATGAACATCGGGCGTTTACTATGGGAATTTTTTTTTCAAGGAGAATTGAAAGGATATGCTTGTTAAACGACATTATTCAAACCATGTTGATTGAATTTAGAGCGCTGTTGATCACATATCGTTGGGTTTTAAATAAAGTGGATTTTACAAAAGTTCATGAAACTATAGGTTTTTTAATTGTTTATCGCCCAAACTTTGGTATTCTCAGCTAGTGAGCAATGATAAGTTGGTAACATTGAGAAAACAGAACACGAGTATGTCCTAGAAGCGCAATCAGAGTAAGTGCACGCTATCAAAATTTGGATTTCTACCACTTTTATGAAATATGAATACTACTAATTTGATATCTTCTATTTATTTGAAACTATAACATAAAATTAAAATAAAATCAAACGAAGGGAGAAAATTTGGTAATGAGCGTTCTCATACTGGTTGGCAAAGGGATATTCAATATACCAAGTTTATATAGCAAAATATTTTACAATCTATTGCTTAAAACTAACATAAAAACTTTACAGGAGCCGACTATCCTGATATCTTTTGAACAACCAGCCCTTATAAAACTCAACTCAACTTTGATGTAAAACAAAATGAAAGAAATCAGTTAAGTTAAAAGGGTTTTCAAAACAAACCATTGTGGCTAAAAAATAATATTCTGTATTTAAATGGATTTCTAAAATATAAAAACGAAATCGAATATTTCATTTGTTTTTTAATTTTTTTATTTTTATTTACAGACGTATGGAATCTTCTAGGTAAAGAGAACAACTTTATCTTGGATTATCTTTAGTGATATAAAATAAGTAACATATTCTTATTCGATAACCCTTATATTTTTTGAAATATTGATAACGAGAGTTTATTGTGATTTTGCTTATAGTATTCTGTATTCTCAATTATGGTAATCAACTTATTCATCACTATCTGTTAACACCCTAATTTGGGTGGATATTTAAAAAAATGTGACGATCAAGATTTTATGCCTCTTAATCACGTCTAATATTTAGTATTTGAGGCTGAACCTATTGAATGTTCTGTGAAGCTGGTCTTAGAAGATAATCTAGATGTAATCAAAAAGAAATTTCATATTGTGGACAATTCTAAAAAATCTTTAGGTTATACCATGTTATTAAACGCAACCGAATAATAAGTCATTATCATATATTATTTTTGTCACCTTTTCCCATGACCTTAAGGTCATACGAACTAGTATTATACTTTAGCCTTGTATGATTTATGGACAACATTTAATGCTTTATTTTTTTTAATTCTCTCTCTCCGTAGTCTAGTTGATAGGATACTTTAATTTAATCCGAGGGTTTCGGATTCGATTTCCGACAGTACCCGAAAAAAAAAAAAGTGTGCCATTCATATGAAACCCGAAAGGTAAACCATTCTCTAATAATTGAACGAGTCCATAAGAGACTTTTGTGACACCTTTATTTTACCCATTGCTGTGTGCTACATTTCTTAATATTATTACTTAACCAATAGATGGGACTGCGCACCTGTCTATACATATGGTATATTGCATTGCATTGCATTTTCGTTGTATTTTGCACAACCTGGCGGGCTTATTGCCATGTGCATATTTCTTCTAACCATCCATAGAGTTAAAAGGTCATAAGTGAAAAAAAGACTGAAATCTTTGTTTAAAAAATGGATTTCAACGAGAATCGAACCCGCAACCCCCCGTTTGAAATACAGGCGACTTACCAACTAGGCCACATAGTACGTCATACATATATACAAATTCCTAACAGGAAAAATGTTGACCCACATTGAATGTAATACATTTGTTTGATGTATCGTACCTGATAATTATTTACGCCATTTTGATTTAGATTTTTTTCGGGGCTACATTCATGAATTGTCTTTCAAAATATAATTCACTTGATCCAATCATGCTTTTCCTGTTTTTCCTCTACCATGCCTTCCACTCATCTTTGCACGATGTTTTTGTTTTGTTAGTCTTTCTTCACTCATTCGTTTTATATGCACAAACTCTCAAAATGTTCTTCTTCATTCCACTTAAAAATTCCGTCTGAAGTTCACATTTTCTTCCGTATTCTGTCATACACTGTATGCATTTCTACAGCATTTATCCGACTCGTTTTAGTTTTTCCACGTTTCATTGCTATTTGACAATATTAAAATGTAATAAATTTATAACATATTCAGATTACAAAATATATATTGGCTTGTGTGTCAACGTCTCGTGATGGCCGAAACCTTCACACGAAGTATGATCAAGTTGTCGTAACGTGTAGGAACCAGTGTCGTTGCTGATTGACGAATATGGAGATATTTGTAATACTCAGGTTTGGTGAAGACCAGACGGAACTTGTTGCAGAATCCGTTCAATTTGTAAACTTAAAAGGAATTAAGTAACCAACCGCAGATTTCATACATGATATAAATTATTATTGTATGAGAAATGGCAAAACCAAAAAATGTAACAAAGCAATTTAAAGATGAAGCGTTAATTACTAAGAATTAAATCAAGCCTCATTGCTTACTTTTAATAAATAATATATTAACCAGAGGAATTTGAAACAATTAATATTAAGAGTATTGAAAAGTACCGCCGCAAAAAATAAAAAAGTTATTTTTTTAATCTCCAATGTATTTTTCCTAATTAGCTACAACTGTTCCCGTCTTTGATGTAATTTACGAATACCATTGGTGTAAAATAATTTGTCTTTAGAATTAAGGAAGTCATCAACAGCCCTTGAGATACTGGCATAATTCTAGTATGTTTTTTTTATTTAAATAATATTATAATGATTGAAAGTAATAATATGCGAGGAAGCTGTGGTTATGTGGATATCCACGTTGGCAATGGTGCAACCTCAACGCTAAAGAATAAGGGGAAGACAATGATGATGGCTATGTTACGTCACAGGAAAATAATCTATGATAGTTTTATAAATTTCTTGACCAAAGAGTACTGATAATCTAGAACCAAGTAAGCGAATTCATCAGTTCTTTTTAAATATTAATATATTGTACATTAAATTAATATATTGCACAGTAAATTTATTTACGAATAAAAAAACAAATATTGTTTCAATCATCATCAAAACTATCATGCTACAATGTATTCCTTTTACAGTAAGAACAGATATCCACTTCATTATACTCTGATACACATCTTTCACATACTCACTATATAAAGGCTTTTCACTATTTCTTCCTTCACAATTTGATTAATTGGGTCTTACCAAATGTTTCAAAGACTTTAAATTGTTTGCATCTTCTATACTACTTGTATGGATTATTTTATTGAGTATTTCATAATTTCTTCTTCTTAAGAGGTCAAATCATCTCAATGCTCTTTTTTCATCTTATGAATATCAGCTTCATTCAATCCTTATTATTTTTTCAAGTCCTCATTACTTATTCCATTATACTCAAGTCCTCTATAATTACTTGATATGTCATATGTGTTTTTCCACAAATTTAACGCCATGCATTCATTTCTACTGCATTCATTTTACTCTGATCACTTTTTTGCCAACTCTAAGATTCCACTATGAGCAACTAGCTTTACTTTTCTTAAAATGATCCGGCTGGAAAGTAATATAAAACTTTATTGATTTATTAGGGATTGATTGAAAAATATAGCCGAACAGTTTTTTAAAATTAAAATATAGAACTAAAAACAAATTACAGTGATTTACTAAACAAACTACAATAAACTTAAACACCATTCTACTGTAACTTGGCAACATTCAAAATGTTATTTTTGTGACGTTTACAAAAATTTTATAATGGTAATAAATTGAAATAAGCAAAATACACGAACAGTGTCGTTTTCTGTATAAGAACTTTTTTTATATATCATATTTGATCTGATGATTAAGATGAAACGTGTTACTTGGGACCGATTAGTTCAGTTTTGGAATTCAGTCAGCATCAACAAAGGTTCCAGATACACGTCGATTTAACAGTAAATGGTCAAAGCGTAAGATTTAACAAAACAGATCAATACTTGGTCGTTAACGTATTGGTCATTGTATAATACTTTCCCAAGTCATCTCAAGAGACATAGATTTGATATTGTTTTAGATCCTAATGATAAAAGTATCCTGCGGAACCGTTATATGATAAATTATGTTGTGGTTCCCTGTCCTATGAGCTTTATTAGTCTGCGCACGATTTGTATTACAAGTATATCTGTCTACAGAGTGATGATCAAGTTTTTCAAACTCAATCAGCTGAAACTTGATTCCATCACAAAGAGTATCTATATATTTTTCTTTTGTAGAATGTTACAAATCATCATGTTATGAGTGGACTGTGATTTATTTCGGTGAGTAATAAAACAATCTATAGGAAAAGTACATTAGTTTATTTTAAAACCATCATGGTTAATTTTATCTACGAGTACAATCAAATTCGTCGCTTGCGTTTTCGTCTTTGAATTCAATAAAATCATTACTCAAGGCATATATATATATATATATATATATATATATATATATATATATATATATATATATATATATATATATATATATATATATATATATATATATATATATATATATATATATATATATATATATATATATATATATATATATATTGATTTTGTTTACATCTTTGACTAGCAGAATTTTTATAGAAGGTTTTGAAAATACTGAATGTTTAACCTTATTTAGTTCAGAGTTATTTGAAGTTGGATAGAGAGAATAGAGTAGTCATGAATTATTTTTTAACGGTCTGCTAATGGTATACAATTTTATGAACCTACTTTATATTATTTAAATTACTTGAACCTATAAAGAAGACTAGTAGGTCTTTAAAATACAAAACGCGTAACGTTACTTACGAGTAGTTTTGGCGCCCTCAGTATAGTCTACACTTGTAATGGTTCTATATAAATTGTAGTTTTATTATTTAGGAGTTATTCATAGCAGCATAAAGGGGACGACACATATTTTTCAGCTGACACCCTTGTTTGGTAGCTATCTATCTATCTATTTCTTATTTATCATGGAATATGTATTCGGTGGTTCATTTAAATTTGAGAAATTTGTTTTGTTCGGTTGCCTTCGAGAAGTATAACTTATTTATTTCATTATTTATTTTTGTGAGGTTACCCATCAGGATTGAATTCATGACCCATCAGGATTGGATTCATTAGGAGTACGAAGATGGTGATCATTGGAGAGAAGAGTTTTACACATTTGATGATCTGTTATATCCCATAAATATAAAGTATAACTTTATTTCTTAAATAATTTCAATGCGTACTTACAAAAGAGAGTGGTGGCGAGTTTGGCATCAGTGAAGGCCTGCCAAATGCCATATATAGAGAGGACATGTATGTGGATGTAGAACAAAACATGTGGCCAGTTCACCACTCTTCTGTTCATTTTGTCTGGATTGGTAGCGGTCATTGCGCTTCTGCTGATTTAACTGGAAGGAAATTCAAAAAAATATAATTGAAAATAAATTTAACCTTTTTTTTGTATAAATGTGGGAAACTTTTATTTTCTCATACAATTTAAGTATTTTGGGAAAGCATGAGAAACTTTTAGAGGAAGAATGGGATTTTTTGCTTTAAAAGTAACATAGTAAGACATATATGTGTATACCATACATACTTACCATCACCCTATTTTCCTATCGAGGTAGGTAGAGAGGACATAGCGATTTTTTTTCCTATCGTGTCACACACACTTTTACTTCCTCTGCATCCATACAACTTTTCATACGGTTCCTACGATTTCAAAGATATTTTACATTTTCTGCTTGCAACATATCGGTCTCGAATTTCGTCAAAATTTGTATGAAACTTTAAAAATAATGAAACTTGAGGTGTTAAATAAAATGTAAAAGCCGAATAAATTGAATAGATAATATAATCTTTGAGAAATATAAAATTTAAAAAAATATTGGTGTGCTGAGTAGGATGAAATAGAGCATTTTGAGGTGGTTCGGACACGTAGAACGAATGAACAACAAAAACGAAATTGAATGAATGTGAGGGCGATGAATGTAAGAAAATTTCCATGAAAAAAAAATAGTTAAATTAAGTCAATGGAAGTTGAGAGAAGATTATGTTAAAATTAATAAAAAGCCATGGAACTATATGAGAAGTTGAATGGGTGGGAATGAGGCGATAGATATATGCCACAATCGAAAAAAATCTTCAGTTCGGTGCCTACCCCCATAGAGAAACGGACTGAAAGTATGTTTTATGCCATACATATATAAAATAATGTTAAGCAACTTACTCGTCAAGAAATTAAGGAAATAGGGTAAACTCTAGTTTTTCCTTTATGTATTTGGTGTTAACACAAGTTGTGTCCGTTTTTTTCCAAATGAAGAGAACAAGAGGACAAAACAAAAATAAATTACAACAAATTAGTCAATAATGTATTCTCCTTCATTATTCACAACTTCTTACCAACGTTCTTCAAGTTTTTCAATGCCTGTGCGATAAAAACCATCCGGTCTTGACTCGAGGAATTCGTCCAACCATGTCCACAATTCGACGTCATTATTGAAGGAAAAGCCGCGCAAATTGTTCGAAAGCGACCGGAAAAGGTGGAAATCGACGGCGTAAGGTCTGGAGAATATGGAGGGTGCGGCAGGACTCCCCAACCAAGCGGTTGAATGGTATTTTTCGTAATGTTGGCGATATGAGGGCGGGCGTTATCGTGTTGCAGAATAATGCCCCATTGCCGATCCGGCCTTTTTTGTTGAATTGTGAACAGCGGCTCAACAGTGTTGAGCCGCTGCATTTGCAGAATGTATAGCTCTACATTGACTGTCTGATTGCGTTCAAGTATCTCGTAGTGGATGACGCCTTGCCAATCCCACCAGATGCAAATCATCGTCTTGCGCGGATGCAAACCTTGTTTCGCTCTGGGCGTTGCTTGTTGACCATAACTCACCCATTCTTTCCGTTTCTTCATATTCACATAAAGACACCATTTTTCATCACCAGTAATGATGCGGTAAAGGAACCTTTGCTTGTGTGGCCATGCGTAGCTCGATGACGCGCGAGCAAACCAGCAGAAATTGTCGAACGTTGATTTTTGTTGTTTTCACTCAAAACATGTGGAACCCAAGCGCCGAACTTCTGGACTTTTCCCATTGATTTAAGATGGCGGTATACAGTCATGTGACTACAATTCATCTGCTCAGCCAATTATACGGTGGTTTGAATGGGATCTTCATGAATAATATGGTTTAAGCGATCCTCGTCGAAGTCCACTGGTCGTCCGGAACGCTCCATGTCTTTCAGGTCGAAATTACCGTCTTTGAAACGCAAAAACCATCGACGAGCTGTCTTTTCATTCATAGCATCTTCACCATACACTTCGCAAATGTTACTAGCAGCTTTATTCCCTCGATTGAACGCGAACAGAAGGAGGTGTCGAAAATGTTCACTTTCGTCTACTTTATATTCCATTTTGAAGGCTTGTAATCAAATAAAATAATAAATGTAACGTAAAGGCAAACACAACATCTTGAAGAGCAGAAAATTTTCTTTCGAATGACGTATAAATTTTGTTTTACTTTTGGTGCTGATTTTTTAATTTGAAAAAAAAAAACCGGACACAACTTATGTAATATAATACCCACGGACACAACTTATGTAATTAACCTAATATAATACAAAAAAATAGAAACTAAAAAGTCCATTAATTTATTTTCGAAGAAATAATTTCAGAAAATTAATATTTTAAATTCCCATTAAGCCGCCCATTGGCACGTATTTTAGCTTATAACGTAACAACTCCCGACGAAATAAAACTGCTATGTTGGTTCATACAACCATTGATTTTGTATATATAGTACAAGCTTGTGTTGTCAGTTTTAGGTTTTTGTCCAATATTATCATTTTTCTACTTAGATAAGTACATTGCAAGTACCGTGTATTACTTAAATACCTCAATACAGTCTTTACTGAAACAAACATGATACTTTTTTGTGTATTAAATAATAGTATGTGTTTTACTATTAATATATGGTTACAACAAATTCATCGAAAATATTATAAATAAAATGTCCTCACAACATACTGTTTACTGCCAAGCTAGTGACTTGACGGGTGTTATGATGTCACAACGCCGTCAGCCAATACTTGCGCGTTTATAGTACTTTTTTGTTTCATACATAGTTAAAAATATTTATTTAAAATAATTTGATATTCTATGCCAGCTGTCGGCAGCCTATGGCACATGTGCCACTAGGTGGCACGTGGAAGGTTTTTTGGTGGCAAGGCATAAAGAATGACAAATAATTCAATTCTTTTGTACATTAATAAAATAAATTTATTAAAAAAGTATTCTTATTATAGTAACATTAGTTTGATTTCAATGGCGGGGGTAATCACCCTCCGTCCCAAGGATTTCCAAATTACATGCATAATTTCGTAAACGAAACGGCTCGTTTTATTACACGAAATTATTAAGGGAAAAATTATCAGCTTTTGAGGGGGAAAATTTTTGCTGCGCAAAATCTCGCTTTAATTTTAAACAAGGCTTTCAATTTATATTGCGTATGGACCATGTAAGTAATAATGAATTATTGTGAAGTAATATAATTGTAATTAAATAAATATTTAATTTATTAAAGATAGATTTTTCTTTAAAAATCACCTAACCCCATGAAAAATTCCTGGATCTACTATATCAGAGGCACGCGGATTATACAATACTTAAAAAATTAAAAAGTGGCACTTCAGCGCATATAGGATGCCGACAGTTCTATACTATGGATTAAAAACTATTTACCCGTAGACTGCAAACGTTATACGAGTATTGAACTGTGTATAAAATAAAACGAACTCATTTTACGTGAGTCCATTAATGTAAATTATTTTCCTTGTTTTATACGAGTAACTAAATTAATACAGGAAATGTTCAGCACATCAAATGAGGATATTTTGCATACAATAACCAGTAAGCTTACGTGCGTGCATTTTAAAATATTGGAAAAATGGATTTATTACTGGTCATTATGCATGCAAGTTTTTTAAAATCCGAGTCATGGGTCAAAATACAAACGTACAAGTTTATGTGACCGAATTTATGTGAAGGAGTGTCTTTTGAACATTACAATTATCCAAACTATCGCTGGATAGTTTGAAAATTTCAAAAGGTGTAACATACTATATAGTATGTATCATATATAGAATTTACGTGGTTAACTTTTTCCGTGTTTTTTTTTATTTGATCTGTTACTGCATTTCTGAGACTGGACGCCCGATTGTTGTTCTTATTTCTGTATATATTAAAATAAAATAAAATACAAATCCAAAGCGGTTGTCTTCTTTTTATTTGATTTGTTGCCATATGAGATTTGTCGTTCTTCTGAGACGTCGGTTCTCAATTGTTCCTATCACTGCGTATTTTGAAGATTTCAAAATATGAAAGTAGAATTGTAATGCGGTTATTTTCTTTTTTACTTGATATGTTTCCACATGAGATTTTTCCTTCCTTTGAGATTTAATTATCTTTTCTTTCACTGTATATTTAGAAAATTTCTAAAGGTGTAAACAGAATTTGAAAACGGCTATCTATATTTTTATTTGATAGCCGTTTTCAAATTCAAAACCCACAACAGATTTTTCGATCTCCTGAGACGTGGATTCCCAATTTTTCTTTCATTTTTGGAGGTCTTGTGGTATGACAGTCGCTAGGTTTCCAATGCATTATCATGTATCGTATTTTGATATTCACCATCATACGTATTTACTATTTATTCCCCTTTTTACATTATTTTAATTTATTTATACATATATACCGTTGCGACAGGTTCCTTTGAGGTATGCAGAGAGAAAAGATATCCACGCATTTCTATACAAGTACGCAATCTTTGCCTCTTCAGCATCCATATATCTCATCATGCATGTTCTTCTGTTTCTTGTACTTTTTAATTTCTAGCATTTCTTCAATCCATGTCTTCTTTGTTCTTTATTCGTTTTGAAATAATTCATCCCAAAATTTAGTTTTTTAATAAATTGACCGCGTAAAGTAAAATAAGTAAACCAAAACTATTATGTGTATTTTTTTACATTTGTTTACTTCTCTAACTTTTTTTATTGATTATACATTATTTTATTAGTAAATCATTTAAAAAATTTCTTCATCCCCAGGATGCTTTAAAAAATATATGCATGTATATTTTTATAAAACTTAACTCATTTACGAGTTCCTTATCTCATCTCCAAACATTTTTCTGTCAACTTTTGGCAGAGAATTGTTATCTATATAAAAAAAATGTAAATGTTCGTATATTGAAAATCTCTAATCTCCGAAAGCTCTTCACCGATCGCTTTGAAATTTTGACAAAAGGTTGCATTCGTATACGAAAATGTTTATATATTTTTATTTATATACAGTTGTATATAAAAAAGTTTATAAATCAGAAAAAAATAACGTTTGCGCCTCCTGCAGCGACACGTGCAAACTAAACTTGACAGTTATGTCACATTACATTTTCGACGTTTCGAAATTAATATTAAATAATAAATATTAAATATCTATATAAATAAAAATGTAAATGTAAATGTTCGTTAATTAAAAATCTCCGAAAGTTATTCACGGATTGCTTTGAAATTTTGACAGTTCCATTTTTATTTTGAATATTAAATAATTAAATATAAAATATTTAATAATAAATATAAAATATTTAAATAATAAATATGAAATTTTCAAATACGTTAATTGAAAAATAGCGCCATCTGCGTTATACTAAATAATTTATGCACCATTTTCATTTCGTAATGTGCGTATTTGACATGTACCTCTAAAGAATATCTGTTTCACTTAGTTTTTTTTACTTATTTTTTTATTTTTCTGTTCAATTAGCGATGAAATTGAATTGTGTTAATTGATTTTTGTTTGAATTCAAATCATATTGAAAATTGACCTCTTGTAGTGACGCGATCATTTGTTTCAGAGAGACAGCGTGATGTTGGTATGTACATTTTTGACAAACGTCATATTTAATTTAAACGAACTGCCAAATTTTTGCTAATTTGTAACAAGATGTATTAATTTGTCAATATTGTTAGTTTTTTGTAATGTATTTACCTAAATAGCTTGATATTTATTAGAATCGAGCCTTATGTTAAAGTCGATAAAATAATTAAAATTACTGAACGTCGTTACAAATATTAAACGTATTGGGGCAAATTTGTCTGCAATTTAGTGACGTCAAAAGAAGAATTGGTTGAAAAAGTATTTCCCAATATTCAAATCAATTATAAGAATCACGATTGGCTGAGTGAACGAGCTATTCTTGCCGCCAAGAACAAAGACGTCTACGAACTAAACAATATTATTCAGTTCTTTTTTTAATGTTTCACAATTTTATATGTTTTTGCTATAACTTTGTTTCTTCTTTTCAGTGCAATCGATCTTTCATTTGAATTCAAATCATATCGTGAATTGACCTCTTGGAGGGACGCGATCATTTGCGAGCACGGCGATGAACGCGACAGACTGAGAGTGGCTGAAATACATAAAAAATATTGTATACCCACAAGCATTGTGAAATTAAACATATTAGAAACGTGTGCTTTCTCTTTTCTTTCTTTTCCATTTAACCAGACTGAGCCACAGCACGCGTGGCTGGGTACAGCTAGTACTAAATATAAATTATGATTATTTTTTGAGACTTGATTAAGGAATCGATACATAAATTCTTGATTGAACCAACATTCTTACATTACTATTTCTTAATATGTTATTAAAGAAAAATTGAAGAAATCTGTGGAAAATATTTGTTTCGGTTATTTCAGAGGTGATTTAAAATTCAATTATTAAAGTATTTTGAAGAATGAATAATTAAGCGAAGAAAGTTAATTTAAACAATAGAACGTAGGGTGAACTCACAACGTGATTGAAGTGATACTATTCCAACTTTCCCTTTTAACCTCGCATATTTGTGTACAATGGTATTAATTACCATATGCGAGTATTCGTCATTCATGTCGCAAGTATTGATGAGTATGTTAAGACTATTTTCAGTTCATCAATTTAGTTAATCTATCCATTCGTGACCTGATGGCTGAACACTTACTATTCATTAAAAAGTTCAATTTCGATTATTGATACTTATAATAAAAATAGTAATAATAACACCAGCTAAAATAATATAAATAAAAGGGTAATTTATATATCGTCGTTTAGACAGTACATATTTTTACAAAGAAAATTTTGTAGATCTTCTGATATGTGATCGTGACATATTTAGCTTTAAGTTCAGTGTACTGTGATGTATAGTGTTCATATAAGATCACACATTTTGATAAGACTCCCTAAAATTATTTTCTTAGAGTACGACCTAAAGTTGCATACGCCACTCATATATCTAATACTAAGAGGCCGACAATTCCAGGTCACAGAACCTTTAGGAAGAGTGTAGTGTACGTGTAGTGTTCATATATACTTATAAATTTTGCTGAGACCTTCCAATTTTTATAAAGTTATATTTTTATGCATATATGGTATAAGGTAAAGCGAAATAAGGTAAAGCGAAAAGCGTTCATGCGTATTATATTTCTACATGGTTGGAAAACATGTCAAAAAAGTCGTACTGTATGCAACAAAAGTTTAATATATATAATTGTATAATATTTCAGGTGTATACAGTGCAACCTGGTGGGCTTATTGTTATGTGCCAATCTCATTCAACTAACTAGAAAGGTGTTAAAGAAGCCATAAGTGAAAACAAGAAATGTACCATTTTTTTAATCTGGGTACCAGCGACAGTCGAACCCACAACCCTTGGTTCGGAAGACCATCTTACGAACCAGGTCACAGAGATTATAAAAAAAACTTAGAAATTAAGTAAATAAGCAAAACGTTAGACAAGATATGTTGGGATAGTCAAGAAACACTTACTTAAAGGAAGTTGTCTAAAGAAGTCACACAGTAGTATTCCAGTGATAGAAACAAACTCTCAAGAAGAAGACCAAATTCAACAAAGAAGATATGTGTGACAGCAAAAAGCATGCTTCGACATAAGAGGAAAAAAACGGCGAAGAAACCTTCAAATAAATGTTCTGATGATTATGATAATAAAACGTTGACAATACTGAGCTTCAATTTGTATAACACATATGTAATTTGTTTTCTAATTTTTACATATTTGTTTGCAACATAACCATTTTCCGACAGTTCAATGTAATGCTTGAAATATTATTTACGCGGACTAAACCAGTTTGTAATTCCATTGAGAGCATTTAGAAAAAAAAACTATGCATCGATCACTCTTGATATCCTGTTTGTAAACCAGAAAAAAATGTTTTCGAATAAGTTCGAAAATTCAAAATACTAATTCAAGAATGTAGATGAAATTTAAATCATACTATACTCGAGAATGTAGTGTAAATAATAACTTTAAAAATAAAACGCATGTTAAGTTTTCTTTTTATTCATTGTTTAACAAACTCTCCTCAAGGGTGCTAACTTTCACCCTTGAGGAGAGTTCTCATTATTTGAATCCATTCATCAATTTTGATAAGACCTTCCAAAAGGGATTGTCTTTAAGTGTTTCCTAAAGCTGCCCCCCCCCCCTATCTCTGATACTAGGAGGCAGATTATTCCACGCCACAGGACCAGCAACGGCAAAAGTTCTATCATAATACCCCACCATATTGGATTGATTTGGAATAACCAATTTATTATATGAAGAAGAAATCAATCTTAAAGTTCCACTTCTCTCCGAAGGAACGTCCCTCAGACACATATTCGAAAGATACAATGGAGACTAGGGCACCTCATCAGAGACTTGAATACAAATATACAAAGTTTGAAATCCATCCGTTCGCAATACTTAAGCCGGTGTAGACTTTTAGAAGCGGACTTATATGGCAATATTTATAACTATCATATCGTCGTTGTTAAGGATAAGTCATTAATTGTATTTAGACTTTATGGAGCTCATCAAGTAATATAATGACTTTTCCATACAAACAAACAATACATTTTTACAGTTAATGATTTTTTTAGTGGCCTAACTTCGCTATTGGCCTAAATAATGCCGTTTTTTACTTTTAGAATGATAGAGATTTGTGGTTTTGATTCAAATAATGAAATGGAAATTTTGAGCAAATATGGTAATTAATGACTTTTTCCTTAACAACGACGATATATCAGCCTAGCAGCTGCATTGAAAACAGATTGGAGTATAGAACATTTCTAACTGGGTAAACCAGAATAAATATAGTTTTGATAACCCAAACAGACGCAACACAATACATTAATTAAAAGAAGTTTAAATTTTCCTTGTTGGAAGACATGGATGTATTAATTTCTATTCTCTTAGAATATAGAAACCGTATAACCAATATGTCTATCGAAGGAGAGCTTGCTATCAAGACAGACACCAAGAAATTTGATGCTATCATTTGATGCGATCTCCATTAAACTAATTGTAAACGTGTCTTCTTAGATTATATCTGAGATTTTTTTCGTTAGACCTGGTGCGAATGTTTTGTAAATGTAAAATCACGCGCCAGTTTTATGTTAATAAGTAATAAATGCCACATTGTTACTGGTAAGCTATAAATTTCAGGATCAAGGATAACTGCTTGCATTATTGTGCAGTAACATAATGAAGTACGTACTTTTTGTGAAAATACTGATATCAAAACTAAAAAAAATTAAACCATTCTGTTTTGTTTCGGTATGATTTTGGTCTCTGTTAGTTTTATACTTATTGAGTCCATACAATATATTAAAAGGAGATTAAAAAAAAAACAAAAAATATTATCAAGAATGGATGATAAAATGACGATTTTAAATGCCACGTATGTTAATAACTTTTGTGTTACCTATAAACACCTTGGATATAAATGGTTTCCTAGAAAAAAAAAACTTGTTGATATTTTTCATTCGTAATTTAGCAGTCATGTTATTTTACTTAAATAAAATTATTTTAATTTAGCGGATAGGTATACAAATGGCTTAGTGAAGTGTACAGAAAACAAAAATGCAGAATTACAATTTATTACTACGAGCTCTCTAAATCTATAGAGTATAGATAGAGGATGCAGAGGTTAATTTTATTCTCAATTGTTTTGTTTGAAAGAGTGACGTAATAAGAAGACTGGGAGTTGAAAAAATACCTAGAATTCTTAATAGCACATTACTAATAACACCATTAATCAATTAGGGAAACAGGTTATATTGTGGAAATATAAACATTGAATTGAGCCCGCAACGACACAGATTGAAAAAAACAATTTAAAATGGAGATCAGTGCCTTAGATGAATATAGATTGCATGGACAAAGTTCACTGCAATACTCGTAGAATGCTGAAAAGAAATTTCTCTGGGAGTTTTAATCAATTTCGTTGATAAACTGAGAGTTGTTGGTAGAATTTAAAGAATACATGTGATTGTAACCCTATTGTCAAGAAGGGGCAAAAGACCAATCATAAAATTAACAAAGGTATTTCGTTGCTTTTTGCTATGTTCAAACTCTTCATAAGTATCCTTAAAACTAAACTTGAATAGATCATCGTACATAGAGAGCTGCCGCAATTCAGACAGAACCAGTCAACCATCAATGTTATCTTCATAATGGCACAGATAAAGGACATACCAAATGAATACGATAAAATCGCGTTTGCAAATCGAAAATCAAAGTTGATTATGAGCTATGCAAAGAAATACCAGCGATGAGTGGAAATAGGCAAGATGACCGCTTAAGCCTTTTATTATTTAATAAGATAATGGACAGGATTATTGAAAAAGGTTGCATTCACAGAGATCAGTTACAAGATGGGTAATAAAACCATAAGCATCATATCCTTTGCATATGACGTTACCACAGTAGCAAAGAGTGTTATATAAGTTCCACCAAACTGCTAAAAAATATAATATGAGCATCTAAATACCAAAACTAAGAGTTTAACAATATCCAAACAGCTTAGGAGGTGCCAACTAGTCACCGATAACAAACATGTTGAACAAATGATGCAATTTAAATAATAGTTAGGAATCGACATCTCCAGCTACAATAATGCATCCGCAATATCTTGTTGTCAAATGGATTGACATGTAAGAATAGACACATGTACATCGAAAGCAAAGTGCGAACTTATGACTTTTGTCAAGACGAACATGATTTAAAGTGTTGAAACCAGAGCAAACACAACTGGAACAAAGATCCTTCTTTGATCCACTGAAGTGAGAATCTTATGAATTATCGCTGGAAAATCTCTTAAAGATAAGGTCAGAAACTCTAACATCGAACTGACTTGGAACATAGATGATATAGTCACATGGGTCGGGAAGATACGGCGATATTCGCATAACTACAAGTATGTCGTTAGGATTGGCAGTTGCATGGTCCCATACACAGCATACATATCATTGTGTGAGGTGTATGGCCGCGCGGTAACGTACTGGACTTCCGTGCGGAAGGCCGTCGGTTCGAACTCCGCGCTGTGCTACTCCCCTCGAGTGACACAGGTATTTTTTTCCGCCTAGTATTCGAGGGTATAAGGATACCTATGACTTTGGTCATATCTATTCTTCACAAAAAAATTAAATACTTGTATATGGTATTGGGAATTTTAAAATTCTTCACATTGGGATCTTTAAAACAAAGTCTTTAAAACTCTTCACTTTATTTCGTTATCTTGTGAAACTTGTCGGAGATCATCATTAAAATAAAATGAGAGTTATGAAGAATCTATTATTTTTAAATTCAGTAAACAAGTTGTTAATTTCAATTTCTAACATCACTGTAATGACCATAACAAACATTATGATATATCTAGGAGTTATAAAGAAGACGTTACTGATGTATATCCAACAACGATTTAGTTACATATTTGATATAGTCTTATTATGTTCCGTTGGAAATAATATTATTTGATTTTATACAAACTACTTATGTACAGCTTAATAATGATAGAAATAATAAATAATATTAATAACCTATATGAATTTTAAAAAACTAAATTATTAGTATGTAGTAATAGAAACTCTATACCCTGATTAAATCTAATAATTAACAGTGGACCTGTACAACGTGTGAATAACATATATATAAATGTTTAGTAACGTGAATAAACGAAAGATGGGATGTTTATCTGGAAATAATGGCAAGGATATATACTCGTGCATCAAGTGTTTTGATTAAAATTGAGCCTCTTGCTATAAACAAGGACTAGACTTGGATTTGAGAATGTGTATGATTCGCTGCTACATCTTCTCAACTCACCTCTATGGAATGAAACTGTACCAGGAAACATCACTAAATATCAAGGCTTTTGAGACGGGAATATAACAACGTATCCTCTGGACAAATCGTGTTATAAATGTGAAAGTGCTTGCTCGTGTGTATAAGGACCGAAAAGCGTTTAACATTGTGAAGGCTCGCAAATTGTAGTAACACGATCAAATAATGAGAGGTACAAGATTCACTATAACACAGCTGGATTATCCAGAGAAAATAAATGACACTCGAAGCAGGGAAAGACGTTGCATTTTTTGGCTTAAGAACTTGCGTGAATGGTTTGGGCGCAGTTTTACGAGTATTGAGTTGTTCCGAGCTGCAGTAAATAGGACATGGATTGCCACGATGGTGACCACCTTCCGATAGGAGACGGCACCTCGAGAAGAAGCACCTAGAATGCAACTAATGGTATTAATTTAACAACTAAATTTCAATTACAATAATATCCATGCCCTCGAAATAAACTTGAGCAGAAAAAACTAAGAGGTGAATAATAAATTAATATTGGTCGACCATTTGATACAATGCTTCGAACACATATTTATTTACTCGTTGCGATTATGTGTATTCGTTGTTTATTGACTTTCATGTTGCAATTAGTTTTTAATTCTGTTATTAGTAAAATGGTTGTAAATCTGTTAATAGTGTGCCTACGTCACCATAAAAAACATGTATGCATGTGATTTTTCGCTAAATGGAAAGATTAATTACTTTAGGTCTTAAACAATTTAAACTGCTTGACAGGTAATTTAAATGGTAGTTTTTTTAATTGAATCCGGAATGGTTGACAAGCAAATTAAAAACCACTATTGACAAGCAAATTAAAAAAACTAGTGCTATATATTAAATCATTATTTAAAAATACGATATTTAATTAAACTGATATTTTGTTTTCAAATATCTTATTTTTCAGTGTTATTTAATCTCACTCGATCTCGTCCCATAACTTGAATATTTTATTGTCAATTAACTGTTATTTATTCTTTTGATATAAATCAAGGGCATTTATATATTCGTCGCTATTTTTTCATACATTTGACTCTTATATTTTTGTTATGAGTAACATATAAAAATATGTTAAAAAATTGTGAACAATAGTAAAATAAAAAATAAAATAATCAAATATAAAGTGACACTTATTCGTCCCGTTTTTAGTTTCACTTGAATAAAATATATAAAAATATCGGAAGACTCGTTCAGAATTCATTATTTGTTCTATAATAATGCGATCTTCGTCATAATATAATATATTTTGTGTCTAAGTACATAATTAATTTTTCTAATTTATACATGTTTTCAAATTGTGACTGTTTTTTCAAATGAGTATTTGCCCGAATTTGAGTGTTCTCAACCAGTGAGTAATGAGTTGATTGTAGTTAGGAATATACTCGTACATAGAACATGATCAAGAAGCGCAATCATAGTAAGCTCTCGTTGTCAAAATTTCGAATGACATCGTCAAATTATAATGCTTATTTTACACGGAGGGAGACAGACACGTTAGTAATGAGTGTTCTCATATTATTTGCCTTAGGGTTATCTTATTGCTGTTGTCTTATTGTTTCTTTCTCGTTCTACGCTATTTCGAGATGCCCAAGAAATAAAATTTTACGAATAAATTTATTTGTACATTAAATTATTATGTAGTTACCTGTTATGGAAATAAGCCTTAAGGATTAGATAGAACTGGACAGAAGATCAGGAGAAAATGGAGAACAAGATGAAATTTAACAAGGTGTACTTTATTTTTAAATCTTGTAATATTATGTTTAAAAAACGAGTTTAGAAGACACTAAAGAAAGGTCTAATTGAATTTAATATAAATATATAAAGGAAACAACCGAATTTAACATTTATGTTTCATAATGGAGTTGTTTTGCAAATTATTTTTGTTTTCAATTCAAAATAAATGAAAAAAATCGCTAAAATATAATTGTGAACTAGTACATTAGAAACTCTCTAAGAGAAGTTGATATTTTCTAATAACTAAAAATGACAAAAGCAAATAAATTCTAAGGAGCTCAACGCAATGGATACAAATTTAAATGTGAAAATCAATAATACAAAATTGAAAGGCCGTCAAAAATCTGAAATTAATATTCAGATTTTTGACGGCCTCACAAATTAAAGAAAATTAATTTTAAGACTAACAAAACAAATATATACTTTGTGTAAATGTGAGAAGAGGTGTAATACCTCCCTATCAAGGAAACCAAGGACAATATGGTTGGACCAAGTGAATTATATTTTGAAAAAAAAAAGAAATGTAGAAAGTCAGATAAATCGGAGGAGTTGTATGAGAAGGTGTATGAATATCAAAAAGGCGGAGGGTGTGTGTCGAGATTTGAAAGTCTTACATTTTGTCTTATTTGCCTACCCTGACCGCAGAATGGCGTGATGGTATGTATGTATAATACTACTTTATAGAATTCATACAGTCGTACGAATAAAATAAATTTATTCAAAACCCACCCAACTCAGATGATTTATGTCTATACAATATAAATTGTAAAACGCATTTAGAATTTATCCTCGGCCAGAAAAATAATAAATGAATAAATTAATACGTACCAAATGAACATACACTTTTGATAAATAATATACATTGTATTGAAACGGAATAATTAAAATTTACTAGCAGCACTTTAAAATAATTTATAAATCAAGATAAATCCTGAAAAAATGTTGAAGAACTTTTTTTATTTCATTTACATTGTTGTTCATATTATGTTGTAGTACAGATTTAGTAAAATGAAAAGAAAAATACATTAAATATTTTATAGTCGAATGAATTCATTAAAATGTTCAAAAATATATTTATTGATGAATCAATAATAAATAAATATGTTTATTTATTTTTATTATTTTACCTGGTATGCACGTCGAAGAGCGCTTATCACAATTGATATCAGGCGCACATGAAAACTAGGAGATCGCGACCGGTTACTGTAGAGGCCAGTAGCTCTGCTCTAACAGTAATGTTTGTAAAACACCGTCCAACCCCCGCGATAAGCGTGCACTGACTGACAACAGATATAGCAGTCACTCGTTATGTGCTCCTAATATTAATCAAAGTGACGTCAGGCATGCGGTCTGCCTGATCTCATGACCCTTATGTTCGCTTGGTACGGGTATATGAATAACCTTTGACTGACTTGACGTGCCACGGCACGTCTGACTCGTTGAATCGGTAGCACAAAACTGATTGAATTTTTTTGCTTGATTCCATATGCATTTTACAGAGCGAGCGAAGTAATTGTTGATGTTTCTTATTATTCGTTTTTTTATTAATTTCAACTGATTTTGTAATAAAAACGCATACTCGTACATTTTGTGGTATTACATCGTGAGGAAAGTTATTTCATTTATGGGTTTACATATAAATCAGAACGAAGTACATAGCTTAATTGATTAAATCCTCTTCATGTTATCATGAAAATGTCAAGGAATATATTTTTGATACAGGAGAACTTAAACATCCTGCATGAATCGCAGGAAAAGAGTCCATCTTGAATTTTATGAGATTGACATAAGTTGTAACAAATACGTAAAATGCTCATCTTCGAATACCTGCAATAGCTATCCCATAATTTAAAATGGCTAAATATAGTATCACCACTAGCAAAAACATTCAAATGATTAAGGCTAATATACACGTACTAAAAAAAGAGGATAATCATATTATAAGACCTTAAAAATGTTTTGTGCTAGAGTGGATTATATTTAAAAAAACTCGATCAAAATGCGTACACTGAGAAGAAAAAGTGGTGTATCGATTTATGACAGAATAAGAAATGTAGTTATTAAGGATGAATGCAAGCTACAAACTGATGTGTTAATAAGGGTGAAAAAGAGCACGTTGAGGTGGTATGGATGTTTTGGAAACGAAATACTGACTACAAAAATTTGTAATGCAAACATAAGTAGAAGTCGTGTTAGCGCAAGAAAATGGGTGGACAAAATAAATTAAGTTTTAAAAGAAGGAAAAGTAAGCAGTATGGGAAACTGAAGGAGTTGTATAAAATGATGTCAAAGAAAGGAAATTTTGGCGATCTTTTTTCTCTACCTACCCCAATGTTAAAATGGCGTGATGGTACTCGTATGTATGTACTCGTTAGTTGATCAAAAAAGTTAATTGATCAATTTTGTCGGAGGCCATGGCCTAACGGTTAGCTTCATGCTAAGTAAGCGGGCCCCCAGGTTCAATTCCTGGTGAATTCAGTTTCGGGATGATTTTACTCTTAGATAATTTTACATCTGAATTTAAGAATACAGATGGTGCTTTTGCTAGCGATATTGGAATCATTCAACGTCACTTGTTTCTTTAATAGGTTGAGCTAGTTAAGAAGCGCTCTTGAGACGATCTTAATTGTCAGGAAACAGCGCTTTACCAAATAATCTAAGAATTAAAAAAATAAAATTTCACATGATGTTGAATTTGCCACAAAAATATTCAATTAGTTCAGATAAAATAAAACTTCAAATTTATGAATTTTCCTAAAACTAGAAGACCTACAGAGGTTTTATATAGGCTGTATTTTACCTACTTTTTATAAATGCTAGTAAGTAACCAAGAAAGCGCAGCTGCTACCTTTCATTCCTCACAATCTAAAAACTGCTATAAAAGTTCCTATAAATCGCAATTGTATTGTATTACATTTTCGATATTTATATTTAGTACAACGTAGCGGATTCATTGGCACATGGCAATCTCTTAACCAAAAATATGCTGTAGATGTCTTAAGTTAAAACTGAACTAGAACCTTTTTCTAAAAATATGGATACGAATCAAACCATTAGCCCCCAGTTTGGAAGACAGGCATATCTTCAACAAGGTCGTGGAGGTTAACTAGACTAGATTAGGGTTCTTTCGAACGCTTTTGTTTATTCATTTGATTTCATTAATGTTGATAAACTATTAGACCAATGACTGACTCTTATAATACTATGAACTAAACTTAGGCAGTTATCACAAATTAACTATTTAATTTTTTTTATCTATCATAACGAATTAACGAAAATAATCACATTTAACATTTTTTAAATGAACAGAATTTATTTTCTAAAATTATGTTCTGTCGGGTCTCTGGGACAAATTAATAAGTCCAAAGTTTCAAATATGAAATTTTTGGAAATCATCATCAAATGCTCAATGTGCATGCACATCTGGTAAAAAATTGTAAATGATATTCTAACGAGAAATGCTATTTTCACACAATCTCTTACTCGGTTCGATTCCAGAGTTTAAGCGCCCTTGATGAATGCTTGTTCTCTAAACGGCGCAGTATAAATTGTGATTTTATTATTATTGATTGAAAAATATGTAGGTCTCCAGACGCATCTGTGCAATATCGTTTATATAATTTGCTAAATGTCGTAACTCGAAAATGAAACAAAACATACTGTGACCGTGAATATGAAACAAAATATATATGAAGAATCTACTGGTTGATTTTTCCCACCTATAAGATTCGTCGTCATTCTACAGAATGAAGTAAACGCTTTGTTATAGAAGAAAAGAATAAACATGGTAATAAGGATTATATTTCCATGCCATAAATGGTTATATAAAAAAATATGACTTGGGAGTGGCGAAATGCCTATCAGTGGGAAGGGTTGAAATTTTCATTGAAGCTTTGAAGATTTTTTTCGTATTAGATGGTTGATTTTTGTTTCTGTAGAGGCGTTGTCTATCTCTTCACAGTGTGGTGATATTGTTGGTGCAAGAAGAAATTATTTGGTGCGATGGAGAAGGATTTTTGAAGTTGTCGCGGGTAGGTTTTTTCCCACCGAGAGAGCTCGTTGCCATTCCAAAGAAATAAGTAAAGTTTCCTCATAATGGAAGGAAAGTAATAACTTGGTAATAAGGAATATATTTCTTCTTCTTCTTCTTCTAGATCTTGCGATCTGTTTAAACAGAATTTCAGTGTTGGTCCTGTGACGAAGATGTCCAACTTTCTCTTCATCTCTTTGGTGGACGTCCCGGCGGTCGACGACCCTCTGGAACTCGTGCATTACAATCTTAGGTATTCTCGTGGGGTCCATCCTCTCCACGTGGTCCCTCCAGAATCGTCTTCTCTGCCTACTCCATCTCACGATGTCCTCAATGTTACAACTTCTGCGGATTTCCTCATTAGGTATCCTATCTCTAAGGTCACCTACGATAGGCCGCAGTGTTTTCATTTCTGTTGTTCTGAGGAGGTGTTTCGTTATTACAGAGTCTGCTCTTGCTTCGATTCCGTAAGTCATAACAGGTCGTATGCATGTTTTGTATATTCTGACTTTGCTTTCCACCAACATGTGTGTATTGCCCCAAACAGTGTTCCTCGAAAAGAAATGGACTGAGACTATCGCCCTGTCTGATTCCTGTTACAGTTGGTATCTCTTTAGAGAGCTCGCCATCCACTTTAATTCTTGTTTTGCCATTGGTGTTTAGATCTTGTATTGTTTTTATTATGGATGGCGATACACCCTTATCCAACAGGATATTGACAATGTATTTTAGCAGCACTCTGTCAAACGCCTTAGTCAAGTCGACGAAGCACACAAAGGCTGGCTTGTTGTACTCTATAGATTTTTCTTTTATCTGTCTTATGATGAAAACTGCGTCAGTTGTAGATCTGTTCCTCCTGAACCCTTGCTGTTCCTCCCTGTTTGTAATTGTGCGTTCTAATTTATTTTTCAATATTGCTGTAAACAATTTCAGCACAGAACTCAGAAGGGAGATCCCTCTATAGTTTTTACGGTTGTTTTTACTTCCTTTCTTAAATATTGGTATCGTTATACTTGTGTGCCATTCTTGTGGTATTCTGGAATTTTCCAGGACGCCATTGAACAGTTTTATGTATTTCTGTAATTAAATTATTTCCCGCGTATTTCATCATCTCGTTTGATATGTCGTCTATACCAGGGGATTTGCGATTATTTAAGTTCCCTATTGCTGATGCCACTTCCAGTACTGTGAGTGTATCTGGTCTTGTCACTTCTATGTTATGGGGGTCGTGTTGCGTTTCATCTTTGTACAGATTTTCAAAGCACCGTTCCCAGTCTTCCGTTGTAATTTTGGAGGTTTGAATATATTCATTAACTGGTTTCTTCTGGTTTTTTAGCATCTTCCAGATCTTTCTCTGTGCTCCATATAGGTCGTGTTCCATATCCTTAGTATACTTGATCCAAAAATCTTTCTTTATTTCCATCCTAAGTATATCCTTAGTATAGTATACTTAGTTCCATATCCTTTGTATACTTGATCCAAAAATCTTTCTTTAGCTATTTCACCGTTTACTCGGTTTCGTACTATTTTGTATCTATTGTGTTCCTCTGTTGTTGGATTGCTTATATAACTTAAGTAAATCTGCTTCTTTTCCTCTGCCAGTATCTTTATTTCATCACGGAACCATGGTTTATTGTTTCTGATTCCGTGAAGATTTACTTTTCTTTTGCCAAGAGCTTCAGAAGCTGCATTACATATATTGACTTAAGTTTATTCCAAGCACTGTCGAATATATTTCCATCCAATAAATCGTTATTAAAATAAAAAAAGGACAACATTATTAAAATAACATATTTCTCTCAAACAGATTTGCAAAAACAAATGAAAAAATAAATTATTTCGCATTCAGAGTACTTACTGAAACATTTGCTAAACGTATATTTAGTAATTTTCCTAGCTGTAATATTTAGTAATTTTATTGTTTCTCATTTATTGGTGCTTTCCAGGTGACAAAATGTCTGCATGGAGGAAATTGTCTAAAGAGCTGCAGATAACTTGAACGTCAACAATCAAGATAAGGCGGTATTAATTTGCTGAACATTTTATACGATCTTACGAACAATCAGTATAAATTACTGGAAGAATCCAATTTGAATTTGACCAAAAATCCAAAAAACCAAAAATGTTATACACAAAGAAACATTCTTTATTTAAATATCTTTTACCAGATCTTTAACTACGTAAGTATAACATTCAACAAATATTTTATTGTTGTTTTCGCACGTCCTTGGAAGGCATTTTCGACGAGTTTATGATACTCGTATGTCAAAAGGAATTTCAGTTTTTGACTTGAAATATGTCAGAAAGAGAAAAATATTACTTATCAATTTTTACCAGAAAACCGACATGGTTGATGACTGAAATGGTTGATGATATTCAGTCACATAAAATCAATTTGAATTAATAAAAACGTTTATGTCATTATCGACTTTTTTATCTCGATTTTCTGAGGAAGAAGAAAATAGGAGATTTCCTTCTTAAATTGTTTTTTTTTATTCGAATAATAATGCGGTTTGACATCTTATGTTCGTTTATGCATCTTATTATTATACGTTACATGGGAATTGTTGGAACTTTGGTCTTCGGTCATTGTACGAGTACGACCTCCGTGGGCTAGATGGGCTAGATGGTAGCAAACTTGACATCTAACCTAACTCGTGGAATGCACAAAACAAGTCCCAGTCTGTTTTCACTTAGGGCCTTTTAACTTCCTGATTGGTTGGAAGAAATTGTTTCGATATAATGAACCTGTCATACTATGCTATATTCGAGTAAAATTGAAGTTTTATACAATGCTACGCAATTGTATGCAAATAATATTGCACTTTGAATTCAAGACTTTCACAAGGACGCAGCTTCGGTATGATTGCAATTTAAAATTTCAAAGTATGGTATCATTTAAAAAGATTATGTATACAAAATACTCGTATATCTAATCTTAAAATATGCTTTTTTTTGCTCATTTAATTTTGAATGTAGAATCAGTAAACAAACATATTTCATTAAGTGGCAAAACTAAAAATATGCCAGTAAAATATGAATTTCATGTTTAATATATATCTAATAGGGAATATACAATACATTCGCACATATGAAGAAATACTTTGCTCTTTAAAAATAAATTAACAAAGAATACATATAACATGTACCAATTTTAGTTGCTCGAATTATTTATCTGTTATTAAGGTGTTTTTTATTTGTTTTAAATATAATAATAAGAAATATTAAAATGTTAAAACTAGAATCATTGAATTTTAAAAAATCTACAGAAAACTATACTAGAACTAACGTTTCTAAAAAACTAACGAATTTGCATTCTACGTGCACCCCTTATTGAAATTTTCAAGTAAAATTCGAAGTTCAAAACAGTTCAAACTGTGCTGGATCCTCTGCATATTTAAGTCTAAATATGTATAAATAATTTTACCGTGAATTAGAAAAACCTTGACATGCCAGGTTGTTTTCTTTTTGACAAAAGCGTAATACTCGTACAATACGGTTTTTATCAAAAATTAATGTAACTTTTTATTTAGTCTACATAATATACTCGTGTACATAAATAATTGAAAACTTATTAAATTTAATTTCTATAAAGGTTTATCACAATACAATATTATATGTAACATACATATCCAAAATCAATAATCATTCTTATTGAGTTGAGTATAAGGACAGGAAGGTGATAGTGAGGCGGTGGAACGGAAAATCCCGATGCTCCCGATCTCCTTAAACTTTGTAGGATTTTCATTAAAAAAATAAACCTTTTACAATAAATATTACTTTGACTTTCCTTTCTACAGTCCTTGTAAAATATATACAAATTTGTCTATTATATGCAACGTTTCTTTATATAGTATTATATATCTACAAGTGTCATTTCCCAAATATTATAATAAAATAAAATATTGAGTAACGACTACTAATCACTAATCAACAAGTACATATAAAACTATTTAACTAAAAGCTGGCTCCCTCCCTAAAGTATGTTACCTATAAAAATATTTGAGTAAAATCTTGCTACCATCCTATTATTTTTTTATTATTTATTAAATAAACGGTACAATGTATCTTATAACAAAATCAAAAGAGAAGTGTTGAGCAATGAGTGCTCGATACATTAAGGATATAATATAAAAACAGTATTTTTTTAAACAATTACATAAAAAAAATCAGAAAGAAATAGGCGTATACAACCATACAAAATCACATGTTACCACCACAATACGGGGCCGTCCACAGGCGCATAGCCCGCACTGCGCCATACCAGGCATCACTCTTAATATCAGTATGAAAGGTGAATATAAATGCAAATAAACAAAAAATCAAAATGTGCATACCCCAAGCACAACAAAAGGCGAAACTCGTCCCTATACAATGCCTCAAATTTTAGTTTATAATTTTCAAACAAGTTAAACAAAAAATAAAAAAAATACAGACACAAAAGAAAAATAATTGAAAACAAAAATATCATACAATACAAAGGACGAAATCAGACAAGTGCAACTTCACAAATCTCCTTCAGCACGGAGAAAAAAAAAATAGATAAAAAAGCTACAGTAATCAATTAAGAAGCAATTCTTAGTTCTTCAAAAGTCTTATTGTAGTGTCCATAAAATATTTGAGTAAAAGCTACTTACCTGGTAATCCTACCTATATTAATATTTGAGTGACAACTACCTATCGAACTATTAGTTCCTATAAAAATATTTGAGAAATGGCTAACTACCTGAAGAGCTTTATAAATATTTTAGTAATAGCTACTTACGCAACTAGAGTATCTTTAAAAAATCTAGTTTTATCAACCTCTATCGAGATTTATTCTGAATACCGATGAAATAACTTGTAAACCATCGTTGTATCTAGTAGGATATATTTTTTTTAGTTTAGGTTATTCAACTTTATGAAAGTGCTTTGTTACATCTATATGATTAATTTGATCAATAAAGGATTCTAACTTTTTGTCAAATTTTTTATGCTGATATTAATTAATCGGATAGAAATTTTGAAAAAAAAAACGGATAAAATATTTGAATTAATAATTGTAACTAGAAAATTGTTCATGGTGTTCGAGGAGGAGTTACTCGAATAGTTCAAAAAATACGTGATCGAGTGTTTCTTTCTCCAGACCACACCCGCACATACTATAGGGTTATAAATATTTTGCAATTTTTTTTCTTATGGAACCGAGGTTTATCGGAATGACCTGTTGAATTCTGGCGTATAACGATCCTTTGATTTTGTTGTCGAGTCCAGTGATGTTCATTTGATGTACCATATTATATTTGACATATGGAAAAATATTCTTAATTGTTATATTAAATAAATTTGAACTTAAAATTGTAAATTTTCCAATTGAAGGTGAAAATATTCACAATAATCTTAAGCCGCGTCAAGCCTGTTGAAGGTTAACATGCATCTTGAAATGTTTCAAAATAAAGTTGATGTAACAATTTTAAATTTGTTAAAAGACATTTCATAATATAAAGTATGTAATAAATTGACGATCCAGTATGTCCGAATATACTCGTATGTGCGCATTGCATCGTCCTATAGAACGATTTTTTAAATATCGTACACCATAACATATATTTGTCGGTTTCCAATTTTTTTCAAGAATAAAACGATTTTCTTTGACGTGCCGAAAAAATTTGAGGTAGGGCCTTTTTTCCTTCAAAATTATATAATACACATATTAAAGTTGAGATGTTATTTGCCCAGAGATTCCTTTCATATTTTTATCACGTCTTGGTAGACAGAAAAAAAACCTTTGGCTATGTTTTTACATCTTGTCGTGTTCTGTTTACTTTACACTCTTCTTTAGTTATTTATTTAACACTTCATTGAAAAACAACCTGGTTGGCTTATTGCTAGGTGGCAATATCTTTCAACCAACGAGACAAAAGTAAATAAAGGAAGTTACATGACCGAAAAAAAATATTCAAATGATTATTCATCTTTATGAAATTTATGAATATACACTATACATAATAAAAGTAAAAGTGAGATATCATCAATCAAAGGAAAAGGAAGGGATGGTGGAGAGGAAAGAAAAATCAAGAATGAAACACGTTGTATTACTTACTAGAAATTAAAAGTTTTCTCAGTTGCTTCTAAAAGCATGCCAAGGACGGAGCTAGTCTAACATTGGTTTGTAACTGGTTCAAGAGTATCACTGCATGGACAGTAAAGGACGACGTAAATAAGACGAGCGGTGAATTGGAAAGACCAATAAACAATCTCTGTTTTTAACGTAGCACAAATATGTGTACGGAAAGACGCAAAAACAAATCAGCGAGGTAAGAGGGGCAGCGGGATAGTTAAGGGAATAGAGACAGTATATGAATTAGGCATGTATTTATTACGTTCAACCAGTTCAGCTCCTTCTGGTATGAAGTGATGTGATCGTAATTTCTCAGTATAAAAATAAATCTTAGACAAACATTTTGAAGACGCCGTAATTTGTCCAGCTGTTCCTCCGTAATTCTAAATAACAGACGTCCGCATAAGCCAAAATTGGAAAGAGAAAGATTGATTGAATAAAACTCTTCCTCCTTTCAGAAATGAAGTCGTGTAATCGTATCACATTTCCATAAATCTTCGATAACTTCTTGAGTCTTCTATTTTACTCGAATAGTATATCTATGTTATGTACTTAAAATTTTCATTCTTTCTGCGTGGACGAACCATCTCTGTCCTTTTCTTTCATATTAAACTCTACACCTTCTTTCAAATCGATTTTTATATCCTCATTCCTTTTTCTAGCGTACATTGTTTTGCCATACATTTTATACGAGTATAACGCTTGCATTTTTATCGCATTTATATTGCTTTAACCGTGTTTTTTTTATCAAAGTTCATGTTTCGCTTGCATTGTCTTAAAATTGTAATGGTAATTGGGAAATATTACGGTTGGTCAATCAAGATATTGAAAAACCTCTGTTTTGAAACACTGTTTTGGACCAGTTATTCTTACTAGTAAACTATGTTACTGTACATCAACATAGAATGGTGTGATAGCTTATATTATATAAATAGTTTGCCTACTCCATACTTAGATACTTTCTGGCATAAATTCATTATCATAAATATAACATATGCTTTTTCTAGATCGAAGAAATCATAGAAAATTATTTGACTATTTTTTCTTTAAGATTTTCACTTTTTTTTAAATTTGACTATATAAATGCACAACGGTACCAATCACATGCACGCTGACGAATAGTTTATACGAAAAAAATATTTTCTTCTTTTTTAAATTTACTTCATTAGGTCGCTGAATTTTCAAACGGGTGTGTAAATGATTTTTCGAACGATTATAATAAAAATATTAAATATTGTTTCAAAATATATTCATTGAAATTAAATCATTAAACATACTATTGTTTATTGTGAATTTGGAGATGTTATATTTTAGAGCCCAAACTGGAAGATATATAAGATATATTTTAGAACCCAAACGAAACAAAAAAAAAAATCACAGTAAACAACGATTAGACAAAATATGAATAATTCAATATAGCAATACATTAATATTTCGTAAGCAAGAATTCAAATCGATGAATTTTAGCATTTCATTTACAGGTTGAACAAAAACGTCGCGTTAAAAATTCAACATGTTAATTTTTCCTACATTCTCAAAACAAGGACACGTTGGTTATTTCCTTCTTGTGTCTATTGTATTTCAAGAGCTTGTCAGTTTAACATTTTCTCTGCCGCAAAAAAATATGGTGAATTCCGTCAGGCCGAACATAATTTGCAAAATACGAGCTCGTATAACTCGATCAATTTCCATTATTTTTCTTCATATTTCATAGAACTAATTATCGACTTACCAGAGATTGTGAAATATAACACTTAAAACAGTTTTTTTTATTAATAAAAATCCAAATTTAAAATTCGGCATTTGTTCAGGGTTGTCACACGCTCATATTTACACTAGACCAATATCCAATATGCCAAATAATTTCACTACACAGCAAGAAGAAAAGAAGAAATATGTACGAGTACCGAGTTCACTATTGTACACAAAATAGTCCGATTTCGATATAATATAAAGGGAAAAAACGTAAAAGCACTAAAAAAATAATATTAATTTATTATAGTTTCTCAGCGAGGTGAAAAGAATTACGTAAAATTACAAAAAAAAACTTGAAAAAAGAACCAATATACAAAAATACTAAGATCGCGCACTGTACCAAAGGGTTGACGAGATATCTCGTCACTGGCGTGGTGCGCTCATATGTATTGGACGACATATCTGGTCTCTGACAGTGAACAGGTTAAGAAACAAACCGATATTCAGTTTTGCATCTGAGTTTTTTTCCAATATCGTACATTTTATCTTATGTTAATTTCCTAAAACCCTTTGCTTTCCTTGCATTTCTTCAATATTCTATTGTATTGCATTTTGGTTGTATTCAGTACCACCTAGCCGGTTATTACCTTATGTCAATTTCTTATAACCAATCAGAAAGGTGTTAAACAAGCCTAACGTGAAAACCAGATAAGAAACACCAGACCCCTTTTTAAAAATCTTTGTATCAATGGGAATCAATTCTACAACCTTCTAGTTGAAAGACAGGAATCTTATCGATTAGGTCACGGAGGTCGTCTGTTTGAATTGAGGGCTAGTCTCAGATCAGTTATAAGTTGATTTTTTGGATAGTTTTAATAAAAGTTTGGCATTGGAAGATTCTAGCTAGCTATCAATAGCGTTTGTAATATTAAAGTTTGCCGAACAGGATGTTGGCTAGAAGACCAGTGAGATTATAACAAAAGTAATTATGCAAAGATAGATAGACTAGAAAACATTTCATCTTAGACTCAGTAACTAATTCGTAAGAGTATTTAAAAAATATACGTTATCATTTAGTTATTTTACGTATCAAGGATCTGAAATACATCTTGCGTCGCATTACACGGCAAAAGTATTTGGAAGTGACATGTTCTTAGGGATCGTAGTTCACTAAGGTTGCTCAGGTCTCAGAGTGTGACATATATTACCTTGTTTGAAATACGATAGATCAGGCAAACATGATGTCAACTATTTTATGATATTATATGAATTTAAATCGAAGTAGTCGAGGATTTCATCCAACTAGTAATGTTGTACATGGCTGAACATCGTGGTTCCCTTATGATTTGCCTCCACTCCTTCCAATTTTGTGACATGATGTACTATATGTTATACAGCAGTCAATATAGAACTAGTCATTTATTTTATAACTGGATCTCTATTGTTGAAGACCTTCCTCTTGCTTGCTATCCCCCAACACTTTCAGTCACTATCAGCTTCTCTAAACAGTCTTCATCTCTTCTAGCGACATGTCTGTATGACAGTATTCTCTTCCTGCATGTCGTTCATAGCCTTTCTTTGAACTGTAGATCCTGGCGGATGGATATTTTGGTGCATCTTGCAGTCCATGAGATGCGAAGCGTTCTTCGCCAATGCCACATTTTGAAAACTAGTACAGTAGAGCGCCGATTCTCCGCGGCTCAATTATCCGTGAGTTGAATTAACCGTGGTCCTTTGAAATACAAACTTTATTTAGTAATCTCAAAAAAAAACTATTTTTCAACGAACGTCTACGTGTTGAAAATTACAGAGCAAGGGCCTAAACTATAATATAATATTATAAAATATATGGTTTACATTATGCCAATTGACTAACGCTAGTAAGTTGGATGTGTTTTCCCGCATCCACATCAACAAGAAAATATGTGAATCTGGGGCTTCCTAATATAATTGCTGCGGTACGATAGCGATTTTATCTGTCAAACATTGAGAAAGCTTGTTCGTGTTTTCATCTTAAAATGTTTAACTCAATAAAAACTTAATTTCGATTAACCGTGTTCCAATTATCCAGGGTCGATTGTCTCCCAATTACCATAGATGATCGGCGCTCTACTGTATATCTCTTTAATTTTTCCTCAGTATCCATGTTTCCACTCTATAGAGGGCTATGAAGAAAACCTTTTACCAGACCTTTTGGTGTTGAATATTACAGACCGATTTCCCACATCTATACGTTTGATTTGATTGATAAGGATAATCAGAAAACTATTAAAGTGAAGAAAATAAACTCTGCAATCAAATGATTCTTTACTGCCCATATTGAAGACACGGAATTTCCGCAGAAACCATATAGCAACTTTATACTAAACCACCATCCAAAACGTGTTGGAATAAAAATGTGAAGGGTATAAAATGTATGCCAAATCAACAGAAATTGCGGTCATTTTTTAATGTAGTGGTAAATGATGACTGATCCAGGATGGAGTGATCTGGTCTTCATTAAGTGAGATCAACTGAAGAACTGAACATCTGACATTAAGCAAGCACCCAGGATTTCTATCGACATGAAACTACATAACATTAATTGGGCTGGCCATATCCAGATGATGTAGGGAACAAGGTTCCCGGAAACAATTCCTGGTGGGCACCCGGGAGGGAGGAGAAAAGTTGGCGAGATTATTTGGAACATAACATTAAAAGCTATACCTTGGAACTGTTCCTGGTCTCAAATTGGACTGTTGATAAAATGCGCTGAGGCTAAAATTCAGGAAGGCAAAGTTCGGCATGTGCCGTAGCGTCATCAAGAAGTGTCATACATAATATGCAGCGGCGAACTGGCAATTAAAATAGGCTAAAGAACTCGATCGAGATCGGCTCCCTACTGATATCAAATACTTCACATACCACTCTTCTTTGCATTATTTTGACATTAGATAATTATTTATTAATTGACATTTTGATGCTAACTTTGTTGTTACATCATCATCAAGAGATCTTTTTCGCAAGACATCATCATGAATTAATTGAAATTTCGTAGTTAACAATCGTAGATAATCGTAATGTTAGTATGAATCTCGTCGTTAAGTGTAGAGCTAAAAGTTCTCCATTTCGGTCTATTCGATCTTTTCATGCCCCGTAGAGGGTTGATCAAATCTAGTGTATTTTGTTTTATTTACGATTTTTACCTTTACAGTGGAACCTCTCATAACGAGAATAATTCGTTCCAGAATCTTACTCGTTATGTGAAACACTCGTTAAGCGAAACAATTTTTCCCATATAAATCAATGTAAAATACGATAATGCGTTCCATGCCGAAAAAAATACCCATTTTTTTTAATTTTTAACGTTTATTCAAATAAAATTACATACTTATAAATTGTTAAGGAGCGTAACAACCCGGAATGCGATTTCGATTTGCAAAAAACAATAAAAAAATCGAAATAACTAGTTTTTTATTTATAAATTTATGACAAATAATTACTTATTTTTACTAGAAGTAAAATCCGGTAACCCTCATAATCTACGAGCTTCTTATAGTCGCTGATGAAGTTCTCTGCTGTCTTTGTGTCAGAGCTTGCTGCTTCACCGTGCCTCACAACGCTGTGGATGCCGGTTCTTCTCTTAAATTTCTCGAACCATCCATGACTTCCCTTAAATAGTACTTCTTTTTCGGCAGTTGATGATCCTGGCGTCTTCTTAACGAGGTCGGCGAATATAACTTTCGCCTTCTCACAAATGATGTTTTCGTTAATAGTATCGCCTTGCAATTACTTTTCGTTTATCCATATGAGAAGCAACCTTTCAACATGATCAAGAATAGGTAACCGTTTCGTAGACATTCTTGACCCTCCCTTTGAAGCATCTATCTTCTTAATTTTGTCCTTGTTCTTGAGGATAGAGCAAATCGTTGATGTAGACCGATTGTATGTGCGCGCTAGATCAGCCACGCTCACACCTCGTTCTCGCTTTTCAATGATTTTACGATTTCAATGATTTCTACAGTTACTTTTATTCTCTTATGGCTGTCTTCTTGTGGCTTTTTCTTTAAGGGACATTTTTGCAAGGGTTATTAAACTTTGCACGAAAAAAAATACAAATAATGTCTGAACACAAGTTTGGAAAAATGTGTGATCACATGTGACACTAACGTGCTAGCGGAACGAGTACTAACCAGAGACTGACGCACTGGCGCGGAAGTCCCGGCTCACAAGTGAGTGACGTGAAGATGGGACTTCCCCTTTCTGCGTCACTCGTTATGCGAAATGTCGCTCGTTAAGGGAGCATTTTTTTCACAATCTGTTTAGCTCGTTATACGAATTACTCGTTATGAGAGGTGCTCGTTATGAGAGGTTCCACTGTATTTGAAACTGTACAGTGAATATTTCGGTCCATTCGAAAATCAACCCACCGGGAAATTCCCGGTAGTCCGTTGGTCCAGTCCGCCGCTGATGATATGATGCGCACTCAATATTAAACTCGCATCATAAAATGCTACTGAATAACTTATTCAAATGACATGGTGGTACTAATATATTATATCATTGTTTTTTAATAGGTATGCTTGGATATTATTCCGTATGGGTATGCTTGGATAGATTACGTGGATAGTACGTGCGACATGCCAGGCGTGTTTTGTTGATAATATGTTTGTGTCTGATAAATTTCTAAGCACGGCATGTATTCATGTTTTTTTCGCAGTGAATGTGTTAAACGTTAGTAGCGCCCTAGAGAAGAGCCTGTTCTCTAAACAGCGCTATATAAATTGTCTTTTTATTGTTATTATTATTAGAGAAGAGATCTATCCATGTATTTGTACATAACTTGGACAGTTCGGAGGGTAATTTTGTATTTTTACGTCAAATTTAAACGCAAAATCGTATTAAACACTTGTGGTGTGATCATGTGAGTGATATTCTGAAAGAATGAAACTTAGATAGTCAGAGAAATCGACGGCAAATTAATACAGAAGATACTAAAGCTACGGTGGTCTGTCCTCTCTGCCTATTCTGACAGAGAAATGGCGTGATTATATATGTGTATGTGGATTGTGGTTTTTGATATTTTCAGTACTCAGCAATCTGTCGTGTTGTAGGAGCTGGTTATTCTTGATCGAAGCCTTGATTTGATCGTCATCAGTGGTAATCAGCCTTCCACGGTGGTCACCATCTTTGAGTGTCACCATTACGGATTTTTGAAACTACGTTTGATACACAGGATCGCTTATTGCATCTTCACCATACACGATACACAAAAAACAATAAAAAAAGACGCTCTATCAGTTTGTGTAAACAACGCTCTATCAATTTGTGTAAGCAACGAAAATATTGTATGTACAACATCTATTGAAATGGGATCCTACATGTCTATCGAGGACTTTAACGAACATTTTGAACTGCTTTTCAACCGATTATTGTGTTTTGTTTTATCTATGTGAATTTATTCCCCGTGCTGAAGAGGATTTGTGAAGTTGTATCCGTCTGATTTCGTTTTTTATACTTTATGTTCAATTTGCATTATTTTTTTCAATGGTTTGTCTTTTGTGTTTTTTTCTTGCGCAGTGCGGCTATGCACCTGTGGACGGCCCCGTATTGTGTTGGTAACATGTGATTGTACACGATTTGATACTTGTTTCTTTCTGATTGTATAAAATTCGCTTTAAAGCATTCCCAACATTCTTTATTTTTATTATTTTTGTTATAAGGCACGTTGTACCGTTCATTTCTATAGATAAATTTAAAAAATAAATCTCTCTGAGAAAACTACTTTTTGGATAAGATATTACAAATTGTTAACAGGAAAAATTGAACCCCTTGTTGATGGGCAATCTTTTGTCAATGTATAATACCTGACAATCGTTTATCAATTATAAACCGCGCTATTAGGAGTGTCACCACTCGCAAATGGAATTACCTTGTTGAATGAGTTTTCCAAAAATGATATATTTTATATGTGGATAAATTTAGGATTGCGTTCCTAAATAAACTTTGTAGGCATAACTAAGCCACTTCACAATGACGCATAAGTATAATTGTTACTGTTCCTGTTAACGACCTTCGTAGCCCAGTTGATAAGACGCTTGACTTCCACCATTAGAAAAGGATACTGTCAACAATATTCGGACGAGATAGATACATAACATATGTGTGAGTATTGTTATCTCTACGCATGCAGGGTAGTTAAGTTAACACGTGCTATGTCTAAAGGCGCGTTCTCACGGTTCAAGTTTAGTTGACCGATTAAAGTTGATCAACCAAAGTTGAATGAAATCTGTAGTGAAGGCGCGTTCTCACGGTTCAAGTTTAATTGACTGATTATAGATGATCAACAAAAGTTGAATACAGGCCCGTTCTCACGGTTCAAGTTTAGTTGACCGATTAAAGTTGATCAAAGTTGAATACGACTTGAATCAGTTTTTGTTCACACGTTTCAATAGAAACTGATTTAATAAACTGTTTCAATTTAATTCAGTTAAAAATGACGTTGAAAGCATTTTCTCTTGCATCTTTAGTTTTATATTTATCGAGCTGAAAGCGAACTTGACAATAAACTTGAATTCACATGTTCACACGTTTCAAGACAGGTTTCAACTTGAAAGCAAATGGCGGATGACTCATAACTTGAACGATAAAGTTTGACTGGGTCAATCTTTTCTTGATCAACTAAAAAGTTGATCAACTCTATTGAAACAAAGGTTCTCACTACAGATTTCATTCAACTTTTGTTGATCAACTTTAATCGGTCAACTAAACTTGAACCATGAGAACGGGCCTTAAGGGCGATTTCCGTGCCTACTTCAATGGTTCTAAACTCGAAGACTTAATTAATGGGCCTAAAACAATATTATTTCAAGGCCACACACTTCTACATCTCCGCCCGTGTAATCGATTCGGCTATGATGAAGGGTTACCATACGAATAAATGCATTGATTGTCTTGTTATTAGTTTTAGACTTCTATATATATTTTTAGTACCATTATGCATTTTATTTTATGTAATTGGATTAAACCTGTATAAAATTTTTAATAAATTAAAATTGTGAGTTACTATGGACACACGTTAAACGAACTAAGGTAATAATTATGAAATTTACAACATTCAGCATTATAGTCGTTTAGTTATGTTTGTAAACCATTTTATCGCAATTAGCGGATCAAGACTCAGATTTCGAAAAAAAATTGCAAAATAAATTTTCTTGCTAATTAGGGCCAAGACAGCCCAAACGCTGACTTTCACTGTGCGGTATGTCAAATCTCATTACGGTTTCATGTTTAAGGCGTGTGGGACCAAGGAAAAAGTGGTTGCATCAAATGAATGATATGTTGAAATAAGAAAATGTTTTAATTCAGAGAATCGTAGGTGTTGTATGAGGTGTAGGAATGAAGAAGAGGCATGTGTGCCGCGATGGGACAGTCTGGCGCTCTTCCCTCTGACAGAGAAACGGCGTGATGGTATGTATGTAAAACATGCTCCCTAGCATAATTTTGAACTGATGCGCCCCTCATTTTTTTTATTCTACCAGGTCCATAAAAAAATTACACCATTCGATGAATAATTATGGTTATGATTTTTTTTTAATAAAACACAATATGTGAACATTTATTTTTTATATAACTGACTGATATAAAATCCTTAATGTTGCGTGAAACTCGACATAAGACCCACGGGAATAAAATCGATGTCGAGTCAGACTGGACAAAGGATTAATCAAATATGATTTAGAATTAAAACAATACATCAAAATAAAAAGACTGAAAGGAATTGAATTAATGCTGTAAAAATACTTGCACTGAAAAAATTACACGGGGTGACAATACATGACAGAATACGGAATAAAGTGATTATACTTGAGAAAATGTAGGATGGTCCCTGTGACATTTCAAATGTCATGTCTCAAAGGGATGGGGTAAAATCGTTTTTTTTTACAAATCGAATCCTGTTTTCATAAATCTAAAATTGTTTTTCTCTCAACCGACGTTTTAATTCCTAATTTTCATTATACTGACTTTCTAATGTATTGTATGATTTGTATCTATCTTTAAATAGGCCAAGATCCACTATGAATTAATACTAATTACGAACATTTAATTTTAGGTATAAAAAAATCCTTATAGCGGGGATTAATATAATTAGTGGAATACCAAGTAATTTATTGTTAAATTTTGTAATATGAAGTTTCACAAAGTTACAGTTGAATCTTTGATGAATTTAAAAACTTTTATTTTTTTTGCGGAGAGATGTCAAAATTCATGAGCATACTTAGACATTGTATATTATTGTACAAACGTTTAATGTGTAAGTCAGCTTTCTCAATAAATCAATAAGTTTAGTGAGATGGTTGATATAAAATCTGTTAATATTTCAAAAATGTAATTTACCTATTATGCAAATGTGAAAAATTCCTTTATTAAAATGCTGATGATATGTTTATGTACAAAATGAAGGTGAATAAGAATTTAATTTTTCCAGGTATTCATATATCATTATTTGATGTGAAGGCAAATTTTTCCGTTAAAATTTACCACTGACTCATTTCAAAAACAGCAACAAAAAGTGGAAATTTGAGAATGTATTATGAAAAAAAAATTATGTAAGGTGTCCTGTGAGATACTTTATGGCTTAAAGATTATTTATAGAGCATTATTATATTTCTTTATGAGAATACATAAAAACTGAATATATGTAATATAAAACCAATCTGAAAGCATCTTGATGATACAATGTGATAAGCTATCCCTCGTGAACAAGTGTGATTGTCAACTATCCTGTGAATAGAAGACACCAGAAGCACACAGTCGACAAGTCAAACGCAAAGTTCCGATGGCAAAGATATTCAAGTTCCATGACAATAAATTTTGAAGATAAAGCAGTTTCTAGATTCTTCTTCTAAGTTTACAAACAAAAATTCACTGTGGAAATTCAAACAGAAATTGAATAAAATGCTCTTTATGACTATACTGAAGAAGATTAAAATTCTCATAGTCAGATGGTATTTTATAAACGGTCCTTGACATTGGAATCCCATTTCTATTAAATTCATTCCTCCATTGGTTCTTTGGCTGTCCATAGAATATGTAAGAGTAATCTCCAGCTCTATCACAAAAGTAGTCAGATCAAATCTTACTATAACAAAATTCATGGAGCATAAAAGATATTTCATTATATTGAATATGGCAGATAAAAACAACATAGTATTAAAAAACTGTTTTATTTAATAATAAAAAGTTGTACAAATACACTCAGTTTCAACTTTATTCAAAGAATAATATTTTGACTGGACTCAATTTTTCTTAGCAGCATTGATAATTGCATTTTCAATACCACATCATTGTTGAAAAATATTTTTCGGGACATCGGTGCTACGCACAAATTAGCTTTTCACAATCTAGTCATAGTTTCCGAAAGCGAGAATTTTATATTAGGTTGCAAATCACTTTTTATTATCATATTCTTCGCTCACTAAAGTTAAGATTTCATTTGACGTACACGTAGATGACTGCAAATTTTCAACAATGTCTTTCATTTAGCTTGCTAGCAATCATTAAATTACAATATTATCTTCATCAATAATCATAATAATTTACATCTATATCCCCAACCACAAATACCTTATTTCATTTTCCACCTCCATTTCTCAGCTGTTTTTATTGTTCTAGTCATCTGAATCACATATACCTTCTTCAGGAATTGTTCTAGTCATCTGGATCACATATAGATTCTTCAGGAATTGTTTGTATCATCTCAATATGTTGGTTTGGATCTCCTCAGCGGCTATTTTATATTATACTGAAATTTTGCTTTTCTTAAAATGGGATTCATTCAACATACTCGTATTATTTAATGCAATTTTGTTTGATTTAACAAAAAATATTCATTATTTTGAAACTTTTGTTACTTCGGTATTTATTATATTTAGATTTGATCCGTATTATGTATTTTATGCGCCATGAGTATTGAGGTGTCCGCATCATAGAAGAAAATAGAGACCAATTCAGTGGTTTTTCTTTGGATGCCTGATTCCTTCAAATTACTTTTTACAGAAACTGCATGATATTCAAGTGAAAACTGATTATAGTATTGTATAAAAAATCTACTTTTCTATACATAGCAAGAAGGCTAGCAAAGTATTGAACTACACTTCCGTAGAATACAATATGACTTGGAGGGCTTATTGTCATATGGAAATTTCTCCATCCATTCAGAAAGCTGTTAAAAAGCTTGATGTGAAATATTAGACTAGAACCCCTCCAGCGAGAATAGGACCCAATACCCTGGGTTGCAAGTCAAGATCTGTACCAACCAGGTTATAGAGGTTGTCGAAGTTCAACGGACTGTGGATGTGGCAAAAACTTGAGTATAGGTAGTATAAGAATAATCAATAAAATAATTAAAATGTTTTTTAATATTCAATAACATATTTTTCCATCTTGATAAGACTTGTTTTTGAAGAGTGCAACATATTTATTTCATCTTAAATGTAGATTATAACATTTTCAAGTCTGGGAGGGTACAAGGCATTAGATCTGACCATATGGTGCTAACACAAAAAAGTATAAACATGTTTATTTTTAATAACTATTCATTGAACTGTTATTTTGTTATATTTATTTAAGTTTTCCAATATTGGTTTTGAGTTTTCCTTAAATTCTGAAAATATACACCTTTGTACAAAAATAATTAAAAAACTCACATAGCATTAAAAATATTTTGACACAGCCCTGATATTATTTATTTAAATAAATTTACCAGTTACAATGTATAAAATAACTTGGTGCTTAATATAACTATGTAAAGCAAAAAATAAATGTTTTAAAAAAATACTTGAAGGAATATAAAAATATGGTAAGTATTTTTTTCCAAATTCCTGCTTTTTGCTTATCTGGAAATGTTGTATATTTTAAAAGACAATGCCTAAATTTAAAGTTATGACACATATTCAAAGAAAATACTGTAAAATGATTTAAAATATAAATGTATATATATGATTCATTTTTGAGGTTCTTTCATATCTTAACTATTCTTTACATTTTAAAAGGCTTTCTTCAAAACTCACATCATTATAAAAATAAAACTATTTAAATAAAAAAGAGGTTTTATCTCTTACATATTATAATAAAACAATCTTTATAGTAAGAAATATGTATACAGTAGACTCTCGATGTCCGGGGTGGTAGGGATAAAAATTAATTAGGGTAATCTCAGCCAAAAACAAAAAGGAAAATATTGTTATTAAATTAAACAAATTAGAGCAGTTTCTATTAGAAAATACAAAATTGAAGATATAAAATACGAGTATAACAAATAATATAAACTGCTATGCACCCGTAATCTAAATCAACTGAGTGACATGACGTATCCGCCCACTTGCATCAAAAGTAAACTCTGAATCTGTGTGTGCCTAAATAATAATTTATAAACACGTCAACAAGCGGGATATCTGATGAAATTTTTTGGAATATACTATCAATTTTACCATTTAGTTTTTTTGGTACATATTATGTAGTCGCATGACAAATTGTTTTATTAAAAAAAGGGTTTTTTTTATGGCCCAGGTCAATGCGACTTAGGATAATTAAGTCTACTGTATCTTGAAAAAAAACATAATTTTTTTTAAATACAAATTTCCATCAATATATTTGTTGCTAGAACATTCTTAACATATTTTTTTGTTCTCCTAAAAATGAAAACAAATTGAAATTTATACATTTTACGCATTATATATAAGTTGAAAAATTTGGTCCCTCTTTCAACATGCTCTCTTATTTATTTTTTTGGAAAAAGGAAGCAGGTTTTTTTCACCTACTTCAACCATACAGGTGAAAGTTACTTTATGTTATGATTTTTTTTATTCTGTTTACGATAGTTTGATTAAGAAAAAAATATATCTACAAATTTAACCATAAATGTGGTGGAAATATGGGTCTCACCTATTTAATTAAGTATCGTGAAGTATTCTTGAATATTTAAATATGTTAGATATCTCGAATATGTAGTTATTTTATGTTATCATCATATTTAACTGTTTCAAACCAAAAACAAATTTGCATACCCAAATAAGTGTTTTTGTTCATCAAATCAACATGTTTAATTATAATACCTTGATATATTAATGTGATTTCTGAATCTATTGTAACAAAACTATTCATTTTGGATATCTGTTACTTGCGTGATGCAGCTTTTTGGTTTTACTGTTTGTTTTGCAAAATAATTAAATATATTTTATACAGTACAAATATATTAATTAGAATACATTACATAAAAAAATGTTTTATTAAAAATAAAATGTGTCTACATATAATGTTCAAATCTAATCTTTATATTGAAAGAGGTGATTATAAAGATTTGCACACCAACTTTAGATATATTTTAATTAGTTCCAATTATTTGGTGAGTTGTGCACTATTGTTAATATAAAAGCATCACATTTAGTTCTCTGATTTAAAACATTAATTGATTTTTTTCTTGAAGGTGTTAGAAACAGTTGAATATATTACAATATGTCAAACCAAGAAATAAGTTTTCAATCCGCATAGTTAAAAAAAATAAGGTTAATTTGGACAGTTCAATAGTCAACTGTTTTGTATTCAGATATCATTAATGCAACTAAGTAAATCAGCTTATCCAAAACATGGCAAATTTTATACATGTATGTTATATATAGATTTGCGTGAAAAAGCAGTTTTACCTTAACACTGATAATATTTTTTAAATGTATAACACAAGTAACATTGAAGGTATATTTGGATTAAATGGACACATATACACATAACTATGGCGATTAAATTTATTTTTTCGAAAATACATTGATTTTAAATGCTTACATTCAGTTTTGCAAAAAGGTCTAAATAAAAAATAGCTATAGTATATAATTACAAGAGATTATGTATTAAAAATTAAACAGTTATAAATGTTAATTTAAAGGCATTAATTATAAGAAATCTAGCTTCCCTGTATAGGAAAAATAAACCGTTTTTTATTATTGCAGATATTGTTAAGTCAAAAACTAACATATAAAAAAAATACAATTCAATATTTTCACAAAACATTTATTCTTGAAAAGAAACAGAGAAATGTTTTAAAAGTAATCTATAGAGAACAAAGAATAATTTGTATCAAACTGTTTTTTATTAAGAAAAATAATATGATACCACCTTTAATTACAATTTCATATACAAATTAAAGGAAATAATTAGAGTAGAGCCTTGATTATCCAGGGTCACATTAATCGAGTTGCACATAAACCGGGAAAGTAAAAAAAATCCATTTTTTTTATTACGTTTAATAATTAAGCATTAGTGTTATAAAAAAAACTTTGATTTTTTTAAAAACATCTAATTATTACTAGTGTTAGATAAAAAAATTTAATTTTTTTATTGCCCCAGTTAATTCGCAATCCGGTAAATGCGACCTCAGAATATCGAGTCTACTGTAATAGAAAGTTTCAGCATATAAGATATTCCATAATTATGGACATTAGTCATTATTGATCCCTTATTAGTATCCGACTATATATAACAAAATTATAAATATAATGTTTTGTAATGTGACCAAATCTTGGAATTAATTACAAATTAAGTTTGCTATTTAATAATTCTGATAAAATCCATTCTAGCACCAAGTCTTAGTTTTCAGAGACATTCTATCATATGGACTAATGATGCTCGAATGTTTTGATACTCGTATCTACAATAATTGAGTTGCACAATGTAAACAGGTTCTAAAGACAGTTTTCAATCTGAGAGATTAAGAGTTCATGATTGAACTTCTCAAAACTCAATTGAGTGTTTTCTTATCATCAATTAACAAAAGGGTTACTGTCGAAATCAATAACTTGTTGAGCTAGAAGTTCATAAAATGTAAGTAAATAAAATTCAGATTTTTTAGAAAGAGTTTATCTTCTTTTTAGACTTCCATTCCCCTAATTGTTATATAAAAATGTAGATTAGTGATTCTAAATTAAAATTTAATATGTAATGACAAAATTTATTTGTCCAATTATCACATCAGAATAGTGAAAAAAAAATATATAAATTAAAGAAAAATGCATAGAACACTTAAATAATTAATTTAAAGGCCGTTTTGTTTTATTATACCTTTTTACAAAACTTATATATATATTTAGTATAAAAGCAACAAAGAACAGCAACATAGCACTTAGTTAATACTTAAAAGAAAAAATTAATCCTTCTTGTCTTTCATGTTATCTAACTCAATCATATCATCGTGAGGAATGTCTTTGTCTCCATATCCCCAGACTGATGCACTCTCCATGTGGTGGTGATCAATGATAAAGCTACCGTCACCATTTTTAATCGCTCGCCGTGCAATCATCTTTGATGACACTGATTTTCCTGTGAAGAAGAACATATAAAAATGTCATTTGTATTCCAGTAACAATTTATATAAAATAAGGCTTTTAAAAAAGTGTATTTGAATCAAACATTTATTCAATAAATATAGTAATCCCTCCATTTATATTAATTAACTTTAGCGTGGTTTATTCTGTTAGGAACTAGAGGAACGGAAAAGGGCAGCCAAGCGCCAGACTTCAGATAGAATCTTTATGTCATTAACTTCAACAAATGAAACAGCTCCAACTGTAAGAGTAACAATGGAAGATTCATCCTGTGACAGTGAATTTGAAAAGGTACAGCAAATTGTTCTTTATTAATTTTTTTTCTATATAAATAAATTGTATGATTCTCATCAAGAATTGTGTTTTATTAGATATCAGTAATCACTTAAAAATACCCAAAAGTAAAAACTCCCGATAAAATTTGACAGCCGTATTTGTTTGTACGGTTCAGCATATGATTTTGAACAGCTCGTGGCCTATCGTGCAACTAAATTTTCATTATTTGTACATACAATAACACAACTATAAAGTTACAAATACTTAAAACCATATTTTGGCCATGGAGGTAGTTCGTTACTAGGTCGGCAGTGAAAATGCTAAACGTAGACATGTTCAACCATCGGTTAGCAACTGGGATAAATTTATTTGGTGTCTCTTGTCATCCAAATAACAATGTAAAATGACAAAATTGAATGATAATAGTAGTAAAAAATGTGAAATGTAATGTAAGTCTTACTGTCATAAGCCCATCCGAGTTTTGCGAAGAAGTCAATAAATCCAGTAGTGAGATTCAAACTGTAGTCTCCCAATTCTCCAGTCTTGTAGTCCCAGGGGAAGACATGGTGGTAGTTGTGCCAGCCCTCACCCAGAGCAGCTATAGCCACTGCCATATTCTCTACAGGGCTTATGTTTCTGAAATAAACAAAATGTCACCAGAATAATTTTAAAATATTTTAATTTTAAATTTTCCTGTTTTTTTTTAATATTTAATTTTTGTTATCTATAGAGTATAATAATCAACAATAATTGTTAAGGTTTATCTGTGCAATTACTCCAACTCTAAAGAAGTTCGGAGTCCTCGGATCTCAGGGCATATTTTATATAGCAATGTTAGCAGTTAAATTCAAATGCACTCGTATGTCATAAAGAAAACTGCTGCCATTTAGCAATGTTATATAGCAATGTTAGCAGTTAAATTCAAATGCACTCGTATGTTATAAACAAAACTGCTGCCATTTATGAAACACACTCAGTGAAATATTCGTCCCTTAATCTGAATGAGCCTGTATTTCATCATAACTTCATTGACATACAAGTCATTGAGAAGATTCTTAAACACAGTTTTCGATAGATGCTTCATATTAACTTATTGCATCATTTACTCGTATATTCATATTTTCTTGTTGATATTTAGTTATAAGTAACATGCTAAAAATATTGCATTTCAACCTAATAGCACCTGAAAAGTAGTATAATTTGTACACTTTACTAAGCTGCTTGAGTACAAGATTGAAAAGTAATATGTGTATAATAGTATCACACATATTTTAATGTGTAACATTTCTGATCATATTATTTTTCTTGGTATGTTTATTAAATTTATGACTTATGTTGCATTGCGATTCCAGAACAATGATAATGGTTTATTTATTGTAAAAATAATATTACTTTTATTCGAACTTGACAGAAGGGCTTTTGGAGTGACTTCCGACAACTAAAAGGTTCTAGAGAAAAACACTAATGTGAATCTGCAAATAATTAAATATGCATTTATATCACCTATTTGAGAATAATTTATTGGGTTTAATTTTTTTTGTTTAAATTGTATTGAATTTTATTTCTTGTAAAGGCTGCAGTCATTGAAAAGAATAAATAAATGAATAATGTAATAAAGTCAATTGAGTGATGATTTTTTTTACTAAGATATACCAAAATTGCTCGACAGTACCACGGATTTTTTCTTGACAGTTAACGAGATGAGTTTTCCGATGGAATAAACATATTTTTAATGTTAAAACTAGTGAATGTCCATACTTATCATACGGCCTCTGTCCCCACATGTGAGCCACACTGTTGACGAAGAAGGCAATGTTGAGCGTGATAGTGAAGCGGCAATTAAAGTTCACCCAGAAGCTGTTCCAGATGGTCTCCTGCCAGAGCCAGACGGGCACTAGCACAGGGATTATGATATTCAGCAGGGCAAATAATGGCACATATAATCTGAAAAAAAAAGAGTTTTTCATCGTTTTATGAAACTTTTAAAACAATTTTCAAAAAGGGCATTTATAAATAAATAGATTTTTATTGCCAAATTATTTTTCTTAAATCTCATATTACAAAAAGTATATTATGAGGCCTATCAAATATTTTTTCAAAATTGGGCCCACGATGAAAAAGTTTGTGAACTCCTGCATTACAATTACATCAGTTAAAAAATCCAAGTTTTAACATTGCATTTAGGAAAAGACTTTTGAGCCACGAAAAGTTGAAATAGTAGCTTTTAAATATCAAGTAAATTTTGTGGATATGATATAGTATAATTTCAAATGGGTAATACATTAACTGGTCAGTTTTTAACTTTATTCTTTTTGTTAAACTGACAGGTGTTTTTTTTTTAATAATGTAAAGAATAACTAAAATAAAAATCCCTAATTAAATATTAAATTAAAAATATGTGATTTACAACCTCAAGTCTAAATCAAATTATCACCTCTCATTTATGTGATTCTAGTGTGAGGGGAACAAGCTTCCTTTCTATACTGGTTGTATGTGGATATTAATTATTTTCTATGACTTTATTGTTTTTAACTCACTTAAGATAACTTCGTGGTTTGGTTTTTTTTGCTTCCTAAGTCTTTAAAGATCTAAATGTCTCCTGAATGCATCAATCTTCCCTTACAATCTTAATACTTTTCGGTTATCTATGCTAATAGTTGGTTGTTTAAATTTGGATAATCTTAGATTATTTAGACATAGATTAGACATAAACAATAGTAGGGCTATTTTTATAGACCACTTAAAACAATAATTGAGCCCATTTAGCAAATTTTTGGAACAAAAAGAGAGAAAATATTAAGACAAAACAGTTCAATACATATAACTACTTCCATCCATCCTGTCGTGTAGCTCATGACTGAGTATCGTGACTCCCATGATAGCCTCCGACGACTCCTCTCCATCCATCCTCGCACTCTGCGGCTCGAAGGGCAGTTGTTAAGGGTATCACTACTATACTTAGTCTGAAGCTATTTGTTAGCATCATTGGTAAGCGTGGTTACTTAGTATTCTGGTGTCCTGGGTTAATTTTTTTGCAGATGTCTGACTCATTTGACTTTTTTCATCTGAATTTATTGTTGCATTAACTCTTAGTCTCATAATTTTATCAGTAACGGTAATATTTTTTCACTAAACAGAGTTTTTTTTTTAATTCTATTAAGTTATAAAGACCTTTCTGGGTAATTGCCACATATAAATAAACACATCAGGTTCGAATTATCCCATATTAATAAATCCAGTCAAAGAAAGTAAAATTACATACGATGGAAACACTCACACTTTTCTAGCGCATCCAAGTATAAGAAAACTTTTTGACCAGACCGGTCTAGTTTTTTCAATATTTTTTTTTGAATAGCATCAGGAATCAAACACGCAGTCAGGCCAAGATCACTGTCTCGCCAACTATGTCATCATTCAATATAATACTAGGTTATAACTGAGTTATGTGTGTATGGAAATTACAGAAATTCATTTGTGATAAAATCTCATTAAAACTATACCTTTTTTGCCACATAACAATAGGATCAGCTTCCAAGTCACTCATGTCCACAGCCTTGCGCCTGGCCACTACCTCTGGATGCGGAGTGAGGAACAGCCAGCCTACATGGGAGAAGAAGAACCCACGACGGGCATCATGGGGGTCAGAGTCTGTCTCTGTGTACTTGTGATGGACACGGTGATCCAGGGCCCATGTGTACACATCTCGCTGCAAAAATAATAATTACCTACTATTAAATAATTTAATTAATTTTGGGTTGTCACTATCAATAAAGAATACAATATATGATGACCACTCACGGCAGCCTAATCTACAAAAGATTATGGAGATGCAGCATTATCTCTAAATCTCAGGCAGTTGTGTGGAGCTACATTTCTTCACGTGACTATGCAGATCTATTCTAGATCACAGACATCACACTTTCTATAGTCTTCAAGAGATTAAATTTGTACATTGACGTCTTCCAAAAAGAGAAATAAAAACTCTTATTAATTCATTGTAACACATCTGGATTATTGTAAATTTATTTATTTTGGTAAGCTTGATTCGTAAATTTCTAGACTCAAGTTTGTTTTCAATGTAGCTGCTAGGTTAATACTCGTATATGGTAGTCATGAATATTGCTATAGTCATTCTAATAAGTCTACATTGGATCAAGTGTCACAAACAGATTGATTTCAAACATTGTCTCTTGGTATTCAGGTCCCTTAATGGGATGTCCATCGTATCTTTTGAATATGTGTCTGAGAAATGTTCCATCGGAGAGGAGAGAACTGCAAGGTCAATTTCGTCTTCATATAATAAATTGATTGTTCCAAATCAATGCGAGTATTATGATAGGGTTTTTACCGTTGTTGATTTTGTGGTGTGGAATAATCTACCTCTAAGTGTTAGATATATGGGTGGCGTGTGCAGCTTTAATAAGCACCTGAAGACAACCCTTTTTTGGCAGGTGTTTTCAAAATTTATCATTCTATATGAACACTACATTACACCAGAGTGACATACAAACATAATGTATTTCTTTCATATATCAGAAGATCTACAAAGTTTTCTTTGTAGTTTGTCTTCCCTTGGTGAGTTTTCTGCAGTTTTCCTACTAAATATGTTTTTCTGAACATGTGCAGGTTTGGAGAAGTACCTAATCTAATGGCCGCAGTCTATACTTTCCTATCCTTACACTCAATTTAAAATATATATTGGTAGTATTTTTTATCAGTCAATAATAGTGGATTCGAAACCCGAGTTTGAGCGCCTTTGAAGATATATTGCTCATTAAATGGTGCTATATAAATTGTCCTCCAAGATTTATTTTTTACCTTTACAGTCCAGTGTCTGGCCCTTTGATATTGTGAATCTAAGGTAAAAGAACAAACTTTAAGCACCTCCTCATTTATGGCATAAGAATTTGTTTGCTGTCCCGTCATCACCGTTTTGTTGTACTACATGTAGTGTTGACAAAACCCAGCATGGATGACAATTGAAAAAAAAATCTAATTTGTAATTTAGTGACTTTTAAGTTTTTTTCTTTATTTTTAATGTATAAAGTTGCTTTGCAAATGAAGGGAATTTTTATGACCATATTTCATGACAAAAAAGTAAAAGAAAAGTAATAAGCTACAAATTGTGAGAAAAAAAAATGTGTGAGTGAGTGAGGTTTGAAGCTCGATGGTAAATATCATATTATATGTAGAGTAATTTTAAGGAAGATAACTTGAAAGTTGAAGGAGAGGAAATATAATTGTTTATTTTAAAAAGTTATTAAATCTTGTTTTCATTTTGACACATACTTTTCTCACAACTATGTATATACGAGTACTTTATTGATATTGAAAATATTGGTTAAAGGAAGTCCAACAAGATACGGGTAATTGCTTAGTTTATTGGATCCTGAACAAATAACATATAACGTTGCTATGATTTGTAATGGTAACATTTAAGTGTCTTGCATCTTTTCAATGAATAATATAATATTTAGTCCCTGGAAGTAAATATTAAATAATAAAAAAAAAAAACATAAACCGAACTGAAATTACTGAAAAAAAACTAGAAATTAGTATAAAAAATCTTACTTTATATTATATTTGAAAAAATCAATATTGGCGATCACATGTGTATGTGTCAACAATTATATATTTCGACACAATTACTATATGTTATACGATTTGTCACCTTCATGTTTATGCCATTTTTACCCTCGATATCGAATTGGTAACAAATTTTACATTTTATTACCTTCGAAATAATATAATTCGATAATTGTCTTTTGCAGGTTTACTTTTTTAATGTGTAAGTTTTTGGTCTTGCAAGGATTTTAAAGATAGGCTTAGTTGAACGACTGGGATTATAAACGGGATTAAAAGTTGTGATAAATGGTGAATTGAATTATTTTCATAACGATGATATGATAGGTTATCTCTCATTATGATTGTCAGTCATCTTGTAGATGTAATCAGTGCATGTATTGGTTTAAAGTGTGCGAGCCATTGCACTTCAACAAGCAGATAATCTTGACAAATGAAACTAGAAGTGCCGATGGCAAGTAAAGTAAACTTTCAAGACGACTGGCGGGATCAATCTGATGCAGCCTTTCATTAGACAGTGTTTTATCATATATGGCACTATTTTACATTACTAAATACCACTATAAAAATTTATGATACGCACACAGTATATAAGCTTTAGAAAACATAAATTTTGATATAAAACGGTCTAAGAGTAAGACCAGTTCAGAAGTGAATCCACCAGGAATTGAACCTGGGATACCTGCTTGATTAGCATGAATGCTAACCGTTACACTACGGCCACCAACTTTCATTGACAATCTGATCTTGAGATCTATTGAAAATAATGCTTAAGCATCCATAAGCAGAGATAATTGAAAATAATGCTTAAGCATACATAATTCCATTCTATTCCAATAGTGTCAACAACACCAGATGTTTAGAAAGATATAACTGTGATGGCATTAGCTTCCTCCTCTTTAGGTCTTCCTCTGAGTAGCTCATGGGAAACAATGGACCAACCATCAGGTGCGATATTGGTTGAATGTTGTCGCACACGCATATTAGTCCTCTTTGCTAATCCTCCATCTATGGAGTTTGTCTTTTGATCTACCCAAGTGGGTGCGTAGACGATTAAGATACCTCCATATGACCCGTGGTAGGAGTACATAAAATTAATAATGATTTTAAAAATCTAAACATTTCTTCTCAGAATGGCAGAGAACTGACCTGTCCAGTAATGGTGAAAAGGAAGACCAGAAGTAACCGAAGGGGCCACTTGGCCTTGTAAGCCCGGTGTGACCAGAGCCGATGTGCTCCTGCTGTGATGCCAAACCCTGATGTATAGATCGTAGCAAATGCTGCAATATAATTTAATCATTAAACATTATTTAGCTTAATATTATTCAAATTTATAAAGTACTCATCAATAATACTAATTCATTATTAATGAATGAGTACTGAGTATCATTATTAATGAATGAGTATTGAGTATCATTATTAATGAAAGAGTACTGAGTATCATTATTATAATTGAGTACTGAGTATCATTATTATGAATGAGTACTGAGTATCATTATTAATGAATGAGTACTGAGTATCATTATTAATAAATGAGTACTGAGTATCATTATTAATGAATGAGTACTGAGTATCATTATTAATAAATGAGTACTCATGGTAAAATATTTTTAAAATTTTATGTCAGTTATTAAAGGACTGAGCAGAAATTTTTTGAGACTCGATATATAAAATCTGAATTAAGCTGTGATACATAAGAAAGTCAAAATTTTATCAAATCTGAATATGAAACAATTCAATAACTATCCTGGGTATTAAAAAAAGGTGACTCCATGGTCAAGTTGGTATGACTTCACTCGAAGCATCTTTAATGTCTTTTTGGATGAGCTTACCCTTACCAACAAACCCACCAGGTTGTATATACTCATACAATAAAAGTGTAATACAATACAACATTGGTAAATAAATTAAAATTCTTATTTTTGAGCTATAAAATAGAAAAGGTTTTTTTTGTTTAGATCTTAGCTAATTAGAAGTGTGTTATTATATTTTTAGTTTAAGTTTATTTTCAGTCTTGGAATTTTCACTCAAATGTTAATTTACTTCTCAATCTTTTCAAATGCAAAATGAGTGTCTTTAATTAATGCTGTAAGCAAATAAGTAGGAGTTAAAGAATGTTTAAAATATTTTTCGGAGTTGTTGCCTACAGCGTTATAGGTTATATATTTTGACATCACTGAGGATAAAGGCTGCAATGCCTTTGAAACGTCGGCTATTATTTAAGCCAACTTACTACAGCTACAATTATCGACAAACATTTTATAGCCATGAAATTCTAAAAAAAATGTGTATTTAAAAAAAACTTACCAAATAAAGATGTGTAAAATTTAGCTGCTGCAAAAACTAAGAAAAGTCCATATAGACAGCCAGCATGTAAAAATATTTGGACTATAAAATCTGGCCATCGTATTTCAGATTTAAATGGTTCCTCTGCAACTTTGGTATCATTTAACTCTTCCTCTTTGGACACTTCCATTTCTTTCTGTTCATCGACTTCCTTATTTTCTATCTGACGATGTCTGACATTGCTGTCATTGTTTAAATCTTCTTCTATATTATTACTAATAGGTTTTTTAACACTAAGTAATGCCTTGTCTTCTGTTTGTACATTGCACTTATCATTTTGTATTTGGTTTGTATCTGAAATATGATTTTGAATATTTGTTTCAATTTTCTCTACTTCATTTTGTGACTTCATTTTTTCCTTGAGATCAAAATGTTGAGGTTCAACAGTTGTGCAAGCCTGTCTTCCATTGGTTGTGTCTGGTGCCATTTTGGTTGTGTTTTATTCACAATTAGTATTTCTTCATACGCTCAGTAAAATCTGAAAAATAAAAAAAGATTATTTTTAAATAAATTTCATTCATTTGTGTAGTGCACCTCACCATATCTTAATTAGCAATGCAGACCTTTGGGTTTAGAACCACTAGAGTCCATCTGAAATCCGCAGTTCGTCACAGTACGTGCTGAGGTAACAATACTCGTGCACGTATAGAGCCCGAGTTTTGTCACCAGAGGAACTTATTTATCAGACTGAGATCTTTTTTCATATTTTCTTTCGGGCACAATTGGGAATCGAACCCGAAACTCCCGGATGGAGGTCAAGTGTTTTACCAACCAGGCCACGAAGGTCGTCATAAATTTTATTTATTTGTTTTTGTGTGTATTGAAAATTACATAGCGCTATTTTCTAATTCTAACACCTTCTTCATTCCGTTAGAAACAGGAATACTACAAAACGCTTCCATCCGAGTAGGTTCAGCCTGGCATTCTACGTCTTCCTACTTTAAGTCAAGTCTGCAAACTTCTTTATATGGTAATACCGGCGGTTGATGTAAAGTGGGCGATTGGTTGTGATGAAATTTAAGGGAATCAAGATATATCCCTGCCGGACTCCAGTAGTGATCCTGAAGTATTTTGATGGATACAGCATTCGGAATCCTTGAAGAGGGCTATAGACATGACTATAATAATGTAAGTGTTATTGATTTTGAAGATTTTTTTGTAATTAAAAAAAATATTAATGATCGCACAATCTTTGTCATAAATATCAAAGATTGCATAAAATCAAATTACAATGCATTTCACTTTGATATTTTACAATTTCTCATAATTAAGTTTTTATTCTTAGTCACTTTCCGTCAGCATGCCAGTGTACAGGCTTTTGCCTCTGCTTCTTCTTTCTGCCACATTTCTTATGATCATCAACTTTACCAGGTTATTTGGCTCACGTCTGTAAATACGCCCAAAGAATCGTAAAATATGGAAGTATGTTATGTACGAGTATATTGACGACAGTTGTACCGTCATATTTAACTCATAGAGTAAGGAAACGTTCGTTCTTCTGGCGGTCAACGGGATTTTCAGCATCCGACGCCAACACCAAATCTCAAATGAATAGGTTCTTGCATATTTCGGGCTTTCGGTGTCTATTTTTCAGTGCCGTACAAAAATAAAGGAAATATTTGAGTTTGGACTAGCTTTGTTTTGGTACGATTGAAATACATAGTTGAGGTCTCTCCATATTTTCACTAACCGGCTCATAGCATTCATAGTAGGAAGCAAGTTCTTACAAATTTGTAAAGGTTTTTTACAATTGAACCATTTTGTGTGTTGGAATGGTGTGAAAATTAAAAAAAAACAATATTTGAAACATTTATTTTGACATCGCCTGAAAATAAGTAATTTCGGAATGGAAGACTATTTGTTATACAATATAATTTTAATATTTGTTGACATTTAATTGATTTATTTTTTACTTTAGTATTGTATTTCACAAAAGAAACGTGAATAAGGGAGGGTAAAAAAATACCCCGTTGAGTCATTATACTTAGACTTACACGAGTTGGAAATTATTCGCAAAATTTCACTTGCTTATGAATTCGAGGAATTTCAGATATTTAACCCCGTTCGCGTCAGCTAAAATGACTAAATAATTTGATATTTACATATTTTTCTTGATAAAGAAAATTGAAATTTTGGTAGAAGGTTACAAAAGCACCGCATGTATCGTAATTTCTTTTCAATATCACATATTCATTTTTTGTGTTTACTTAATAATATTTTGTTTTCATTTAGCGAGAGTTAAAATTGATTCAAATATCAGCGAATTAAAGCTTCTACTGATTTAATTAAAAATGTAATATTGTTGTCGATACTTCCTCCACGAGAATAGGCTGATTAGGAGAGATATAATAAAAAAATGTACTTTAACACGTTTTCCCTAACGATGAAATAACGTGCTCTTCTTACAATGACAGTTAAAAAAATTATATAAAAAAAAAAAAAATAGAACGAAAAAAAGAAGAAAAAAAATGTCTATGTTTCTTTCCCATCCACCCATCAAGAATGGTATTCGACACTAAACAACCATAAATAAATATAAAATAAAGATATTATTTGAAATTTTAATACTTATAAATAAACATTAATTAATCATTGTCATGTATAATATGAAATAATTAAAATTACACATTAAACATATGTATATTAAGAGGGTATTTTCAAAGATAGTTTTAATTCTAATTAAAATATAAACAAATTTAAGTAAACTAATATCTTAATTTGGGAAAAAATGCAAGTGGTTGCTATAATGAGAGAGCGCCATAGTGAAGAGAACCGTAATACTCATTTCAAGGTAGGTTTTCACTGAACGAGCAATAAAGCAAATGCTCCCGATTTGCTCTTTGCTCGCTAGATAAAAATAGTACGTGAGAACAAATAACGTTAGAATTTCTTTCAGATTACGTTCGAATACTGGACAAACAAACGTAGGTTCTAAAAATATTATTTGCTGGCTTAGTAAAATGCATCATTGCTGATGTAATGTTTGCATTATTGATTCATTGTAGAAGAAATATAAAACGACGGTTTTCCAACGCGGAGGTTTAGGGTTCGGTTCCCATTGATACTCGATTTAAAAAAAAATGATTCCAGTCTGGTTTTTACGTACAGCATAATATATTTTTTTGGTTGGTTGGAAGAGATTGCCACATGGCAATACCCCCCCATCAAGGTTGTACTGTATGCAACGGAAGAGGAAAACAATAGAAAAACTAAAAAGATAATGCTTGAATTCCATGTATTCAGGAAAACACTCACGGTATAAAAAACAGAAATGAGTTGGTATGAGCAAATTAAAAAATAATCCACACACAAAAATAAGTAATCAAGAATTTCTCTGATTGTACCTATACATCGAGATGACTTTTTAGATCAACCAGAAAGAACAACCAATTATTGATGCTGGATTGAATTTTAGTAAAAATAAATCAGACATTCTCTTTTCATATTCGCTACAAAGACATCGTATCGGATACTTGAAAAATAATGAGGGGTTTATATAGTAAAACCGCGTATTGTGTAGGTCTTGCTAAAAAAAACTGACCTTTTATAATTATTGGATTCTTTCCTGACCATCCTGTGGTATTTTAATGATTTGAAAACAAAGAAAGGCCAATTTATGAGTCCTACTTTTTAGAGATCTGTTGTTTCAAGATCAGAAAAAAAAACAAAGATATTAATATCAATACTAGTTTTAGTGCAGTTCGACTGAGTTTTTGCGAACCGCAGTTAAATAAGTCATGATGTTGGCCAACCTCTAGAAGGAGATGGGATCTTAAGAAAAGGACGTTTCCACTTAAGTCTCTATTTTAATATATTAACTTATGAAACTCTTCAAAGCAATTTGTTTCTCGACAGAAGGATGTCATCAACAGCGATAGGGTTCGCTAATTTGACGTTACCAGATTTGTATGCATGTATTATATATGATATATTACATTCTCGTTGTATACAACCAGAAAGATTTAAAAAAATTACAAGTGAGAATCAGACCGGAACCCTTCTGAAAACATTTGGAATGACGAACCCTCAATCCCGGGGGTTGGTATGACACCAACTAGACCACGGAGGTTGTTAGATTTACCCGACAACCACAAGAAAGTTCGATCTTTGAAACTTAGTTGATATCAACGTACTATACGTCTTCATCTAGCTTTAAAATAATTTATTTCTAATAAACTAATCCCAGCGGTCGTTTATAGTAAATCTATTGATTTTTAAAAGATAAAACTAAGACAAAGAAAACAATATTCAGAGCAATAAATATTCTCACATAAAATAAAGCTTTTGATTGCAGGCATTATATGAGTTTGTGGGTGTTTATAGCGGGCTCTAGAATTGGATCTCACACACGAGCTAAATATTTTTATGAAGGGAGAAAATAATATCGGGAAATTCCATTTATGTCATTCGTCATTTCAAGTTATTTATTGGCATTTTCAAGATTCTTCCTCTCTATTAAATGACTTAATAAATTTATTGTGATAACACTTAATAGTGGAAAATCTAATAAGGTTTTCTAGAAGTTTTTCCTGGTTCGGTAATAAGGCATCTCAGTTTAAATTATTTGCTGACGATTTGAAGGTCTATACAAAGAAAATCTTCCTCTGATGATTGTTTGTTCCTTCAGTTGGATTCGAACTTCGTTAAATATTTCAATACGGAGTTCCATAAAGTTAAAGTTAATTAGATAAAAAAAAGAATAAAAAGATATTGCAGATAAGACCAGCCATTAAACACCAAAACAAATGACTCGTGATGTTTGCGATTCCACGTTATCAGCAGTACATGGACCAGAATTCATCAATTTGAGCACTTGCGATAGCTAAATAATCATTTTAAGTGTGTATACATTTTTTGGGGTGTGCATACATTTTTTGGGACACCCTGTATAACTAATTTGCTAAGTGTTCTTCCTTTGTTTCGTGGTTTGTCTTTTTTGAATAGGGCCTCGGATATCGACATCTTCAACATTTCAGAAAATGTTTTTAAAGAAGTCATATTGCGTTTTTTAGTAATGATAGTAGGTTATTACGGCTTCAAATGAATTCTTATTTATTTTATACTGTATATATTTCTCTTTAAACTTATTTTGTGACTGAGTTTAAACTGTTTATACTCGTATATGCTATATAAAATAAACAAATATAACAATGAAAGTACGAAAGATTGAAGGTGAGTGCCTCGATAGAAAAATGTGCGTTCCTAACATAGTCAGAATGAAAAAAAATAGAATGATATACGAGTATATTATAAATAGTTTCGAATATTTCTCGTTGTGACATTAATACTTAATACATACATATCATCACGCCTTTTCATACAATTCCTCTGACTTTTAACATTTCCTTTTTTCAAAATATAATTATCATGATCCAACTATACTTGCATTGGTCTTCCTCTACAACGCCTTCTTTTCATAGTTGCACTGTATATTTATTTAGTTAGTTAGTATTTCTTCATTTATTCGTTCTACATACCCAAACTATTTCAGATACTTAAGAAAAAGAGAATAATAAACCAACACGAGAAATGGCTGAGTTCTCTAAACGATTGATGGAGAAATTATTCGGAAATAGAGAATACCCAATTTGAACGAACTGAGGGAGAGTTCAAGGATAATGTTTACATATAACAAAGAACTCTTGTGTTGAATATAATGTTGTTTTATCACGAGATTGCGGGTCCCTTTTTAAACATAATATATAGTTTCAAGTCCTTTAATATACTAAGTTTCAAAATTTGTTTTTTTTTCTTCTACTTCAACGTACGAGGCATATCCAGAAAGTAAGTGTACTGAATTTTGTAGGTTACAATTTTTTTTATTTAAACAAAAAAATTACGTGGTTACCGTAGTACATATGTAAGCTATTTTTCGACATAGTCGCCATTCCTCTCAATGCAGGTGGTGAAGCGGGGTATCAACTTTTTGATGGCTTCCTCGAAGTAGTTTCCCGCCAACCCCTCCGTCCACTTCTCCACCTCCTCCTTTACCTCCTCGTCGGTTGAAAACCTTTTTCCACCCATGTGCAGCTTCAGGGAGGTAAAGAGATAGTAATCTGAAGGTGCTAAGGTCAGGGGAATGCGCGGGATGGTTCAGGACATCCCATTTAAACGAGGCGAGCAGTTCTTTCGTGGCGTTGGCCGTGTGTGGTCTCGCATTGTCGTGCAGCAGGCAGACTCCCTTTGTCAGCATGCCTCTCCTCTTGTTCTGAATCGCCCTCCGCAATTTTTTTAGGGTCTCACAGTATCTTGCAGAGTTGATGGTCTCCCCTTGAGGCATATATTCAATTAAAATTATGCCTTGACAATCCCAAAACACGGATGCCATGATTTTCTTGGCTGAAATTGTGGTCTTGAACTTTTTGGCGGAGGGTGAAGAGGTGTGACGTGACCGTTTTTAAACTCGCGACACCACTTGTACACACTCGTACGATTCATAGCTTTATCACCATATGCAGTTTTCACCTCATTATAAACCTCAACCGGAGGTTTTCCCTTCCAAACGAGATAACGGATGACGCCGCGTATTTCGCACTTGGCGGGAGATTCGATTGACATTTTTCACGAAACGTGTTGTCGCGTCGACACTTCTCAACGTACTGATCTCGAACCGGTTTCGTTGTGGAGGGGAAGGGTCAGGCTACACGGAAGTGTAGCCAACATGTCGAAAATAAAATCCATCCGGTCGTGAGAGCCTCAGTACACTTACTTTCTGGATACGCATAGTATCTAAAATATACTTAAAATATTTATAACAGCCGTTTGGTTTTGAGTTAACAAGCTGGCGTTCTGATCTCTTCTAGTCACTCTCACATATCTCGAACATTGTTCACTTAGTATTGTGAAATTAACTTAGTAGTACCAAGGCCAAAACTCCATAAAAACTTAGGCTCAGTTGGTCTAAATCTACGTTTCCTCTATTTATAACAGCTGTTTGGTTTTGAGTTAACAAACTGTCGTTCTGATCTCTTCTAGTCACGCTCGCATATTTCGAACCAAGTAGTACCAAGGCCAAAACTCCATAAAAACTTAGGTTCGATTGGTCCAAACCCTCGTTTTCTATATTTTTTCAGAATGCAGAGTCCTGGATATATTCAAGTCACGCAATAAACAATCAATGCATGCCTTTGAAATGTGGTGTTTGCGCATTTCAAGTACTGCCAGAAGAACCAATTAATCGATTATTGAAGAACTCGAGGTTGAGGCATGTCTCTCTGTCACAATGCAGGGAGATGACGATAGCCTTGAGCGATTAATTCTACCGGGAATTGCAAATGTCAAAAGGAGCAGAGGTCGGGCATCTACCTGACGGAATGGTCAAGTGAAAGGCAGCGCGGTGTTATTTTCTGGAGGCACTACATAGGTTAAGAAATCGTTTGTGCTGATGATGGCTGGAAGATGAACATGATGATCGCAATCACCACAATTGAAGTAACCCCCAAGATTCGTGATAGTAAAAGAAAACTTTGATTTTGATTATTTTTAGGATGACATCCTTGAGCGGTCGATCCTAGTGGGAAAATGTGAAAGGGAAACGGAGCAGAGATCGACCACCCATTCGAGGTGAAAAAAGCAGCACAGCGATCTTTTCTGGAGATGCTACATAGGACTTGTGCTGATGAGTTGAGGATGGTTGATGACCATGGTGATAGCGATCATAACGATTGAGAGAACGACCTAGATTTATAGTAGTAAGTGAAAACTTTTGACGATTATATATTTATTTACAGGTAGTCCGCGATCGGTATTATAAGCATTTTTTAAACCCTTCCGAGATGTCTACAACAAGGAAAATGTGAATTTCTCAACGTGCCAAGAAACAATGAATTGATTTGAAAACAAAAATGATGGTAATTAAGCAGTACGAAGGAGGAAAAAAGTATCTACCGGAGCAAATTTTTAATAGGGATGAAACGGAATTATTCTGTAAACGAATGCCAACACGCGTTTACATCCATATAGAAGCCAAAAGCATGCCTGAATTAAACACTTAAAAAAATAGGTTGACTTTGCTGCTTGGCGGAAACATTGCGGGTTTCAAACTCAAGTCTTTAGTAATTTATCAATCAGAAACCCCGCGAGCATTCAAAAATGTAAACAAGCACACACTGCCCGTGTATTTTTTTTCCTTCACCTGGCGAGTTTATTGCCATGTGGCAATCTTTTCCAACCAACCAGAAAGATGTTTTAATGGGCTCTAAGTGAAAACCAGACTGGAATTACATTTGAAAAAATCTGAATTCCAGCGGAGATCGAACCCGCAACCTCCGGATCGACAGACAAGCGTCTTACCACCAGGCCACGGAGGTCGTCTTTCGTTTATACTTTCGTTCCAATCAAAAAACATGGATGACGAAGACCCTATTTGAAGACTTATTCGTGAATTGTTTTATTCCTCAAGTTCATGAATATTGTGTGGAGAGTAAAATTCCTTTGAATATTTTGATGCTCTTAGATAATGCACCTGGACATCCACCCAATGTATCTGATTATTTTTTTGCCGCCAAACACAACTCCACTTATTCAGCCTATGGACCAAGGTTATACTGCTACATTTAAGGCTAACTATCTCAGAATAACTTATAGATGCTGACACAGAGCTATCGTTGCGAGAGTTTAGGAACCAGTACGATTTTCTTAGGTGTACCAAAAATATCGCTCCTGCCTGGGAAGCTGTGACAAAGAAGTGCATGAATGGTATCTGGGAAGATTGTGATGAGCGTTACGCAAATACTTGAAGAATTCGATAGTGAACAAGAACTTCAAGTTATAGAAAAAATAGTAAAATTGCCGAAAGATCTGTCTTTAGAGTGTGAGGTAGAGGACATCGAGGAATTACTAGATCATGAGTCTGGAGAACTTACGAATGAAAAACTTATTGAATTGGATGAAGAAAAAGTAGCGGAAGAAGAAATAAGAGAAGCAGAAAAAGAACAGGAGGAGAAGCCAGAAAGAAAATTCACCGTTAAGGGACTATCCGAAGGTTTACTTATCTTTGGAATAAACTTCCACATTTTGAAGAAATGGACCCAAACATCGAACGATTTGTAAGGATTGAACGGATGGCACACGATGTGGTTTCGCCCATGTCGTGAAATATGCGAGGAGAAGAAGAAACAAACAATCTAGACAAACAAGCGGCCAATATTTTTTTTATATGTATAACAACTGTATTTGCATGTTTTATTAATACATATAACATTTAACCAATTTTACTGTAGCATATTTTTTTAATTAATCCTAACAAATGTAAAAGTAAAAAACAAAGCAATACGTAAAGATATTTGAATATCAGGAATGCTAATGATAAAGAAAACAAAGACAAACTCGAAAAATAATAAAAAAAGAAACTTCATAAACGACAGTGGTGATACACTGATTATACTATAATAAGAAGATAGAAAACAGTATTATGTTATATCATAACGCACTATAATTCACATGTGTACCAAAATTATTGCATAAACCGATTTACGACCAGATCAACTTACGACCTGTTTATCGGACCCGATTGTGGTCGTAAGTCGACGACTACCTGTATTTTATTTTGAAATATCACGCCATACCCTCTTGGGCTAGGCAGAGGACTGATTTGCACCCCCTATCCACGCACAAAGTTTTAGTGAAATATCACGCTATAACTTTTTTGGGCTATGCAGAGAGGACAGATATACACCCCCTATCTATGCACAAAGTTTTTGCCTGTTTCGTGTCCATTCACCTCGTCATATGTGATATTTTATTTCTTATACCCCTCATTTTTCTCTCTCTCAAAGCTTTTGTCTTTCTAGAGATTTTATCTTTTTCCAAATTATATCTGTGGTTTCTACAATATGTCCGTTTTTGAAAAGTTGATAGCGAGGTTAAATAATTCGATGTTTGAAATTTATATCCTTCTATTAATTGAATAAATGCCATAAACAATTAAAAACAAATGAACATTTGCGTATAAGATCCTGTTTCCATATTTTATTTATATTTAAAATAGTGTAAGTCTTCCACGCAGGTGGTAACGCGCCAAGAGGTGTGGCTTTAGTAACAAGGTTAAAGCCCTCTGCTTTAGATAATGGATTACTTTTCTGCAAAGCGAAATATTCACAAAATGCTGATCTCTATCTGTTATTGGAAAATAATTAGTGGTTATTAATTACTAAGCCAAGAAAATAACAATTTATGTATTTTTAACAGGATGAATTATTACGAACGAAAAATATTCAAATGTATGATTAATCTTTAGCACCCTGGACTTTGGTAATGGAATCGAGCCTGGAATGGGGTACACAGTGCCCCCAATACAATGGTGTCTACATCTCATCTATTTATTATTTTGAAACGGGATACTTTTAAAAAGCTAAACTCGCTTAAATTTTATGCACATCATCATATGTAGTGTTAATAATAAGCATCATTACTAAGCAAACTGGGTTCACATTTATTTCATCCGAGTTTATATTCCTTATTAGCTGATTTTTATAAATTCTGAAAGCGTCATGCGATACCAAAAATAACGATGTATAAAATTTTGTTCTACTAAAGGTAACGTCTGGGAAATTGAATTTCTTTGCAAGTCAAACAATGGATTTTTTGTATGGAAATTGTGTGCAGCCTGAGAGGCCACAGCTTGCAGTCAATAAAAAAATACAAACATTATGAAATACTCCCATTACAAATTAATGATACCATGATCTGCAAAGTAAACTCTGTTCAATAATCTTATATTGGAGAGTGGTGAGACCAAAGTTAAGATGGTTCGATGGAGGACAGTTGCACTCTGAGTGTAACTAATGCAGCAAATAGAGCCCAAAATCCTGCAGGTAGTTGGAATTCAGTACGGGTTGTGCTGTTGATGACAACAAGTGTTAAAATGAAGTGTTATCCACACATTGGAATTTGAAGTAATACCATTTTTACTGCATGGATGTGGATGAGACGAGAGCTGTGTGCGTGGATATTATGTACTCGTACTTTACGTACCCTAAAAAGGACATCTAATTATAGTATGTACTAACCATTATTTTGGAATATGTAAACGAGTATTATATGTAATTATTCTTATACTATCGATACACTGTTTCCTTCGTTGAAATAGTTCAATTGTTAAGGCTGCTAGGACGATACAAAAATCGCATATCTATGTTTCAAATAACATGTGTACACGGTAGGTGCCGACCTGCAAATAATATATATTTTATCATACTATTTTTTATGCATTAAATTAATTAATTTACACTAAATTAAATTAAAGCTGTCAAAAATATAAATTGTTTGGAATGAGGCATCATGTCTAGCGGTCTTGACTTAGTATCAAAACATATTTTTATTATTGAAAGGATGGAAGTATTTAAGAGTAATTGATTGATTAATGTGAATGAGAACATTGCGATCAAATCAAGCAACACACGGCCAGCTGGTTGTAATAAATTATTCCATTCACAATAAGGCGACGCGAAATGCTGAACACGTGTATCCAGGGGGCGTTCAACCCCAAAGCCTAACCCGTATAGCCTTGGATGTGGTTGTTTCAGGGTTGCGAGTGATTATAAGTAAGTTTCGAATACATAATGTACAAAGTGTATCAATAGACATTTTGTACTGTACTATATTATACTTTCGATGTATACTGTGCAACCTTGCTATATTGCAATATCTTCCGATCGACTAGAAATATGTTAAAGAGGCTATCAGACAGGAATCCTTTTTTAAATTTGGGTCACCACGTAGTGGACGAAGGAGGAAGAAGAAAATTTGCTGTGTTTGGTTGGCTAAGAAAATGAAAGATGCCTCGAAGTTGTCGGAGCCCTCATTTCAAAGGCAATATTAAGAGAAAATTACCAAACTGAACATATCATAAAAAAGCTATCGGCTTTACAAAACTTTGAAAGCCTCTATGCTATCAGCATTTCAATTCTCTAGAGAAAGTCTATTCCATGTTATAGGGCCAGTCACTTCATGAGACCGTGATCGAAACAGAGTATTTTGGTCTGATTTACTAAATTGTTCACATTCTGAGACCCAATCACAATATGTTAGACATGTCTTAAGAGATTGCGATTAAACATGTGATGTGCATTGTAGTAGGATGAGTTATTATATATAACCTTAGATAGATTTCGGTCACTTCAACGACGCTAAATGGTATTGAAGTAGAATGAATTTTACATTATATTTGCTATGATAATAGCAAGATGTTTATTATTTTTATTTTGCAGCTTTTAACGGGGCATAGAAATTTATAAAAAAACGAAATAACTGGAGAGTTCTGAAAATTTTGTCAAAAATTTGAAGCAATAGTTAAATATATACAAAGAGGATTCAATTTCGTATGGTACCCCACAATAACGTACGAATTAGTGATTCGAACATATTGAAGAGCGTTGCCGGGAGACAATATCGTCTTTGGCCCCAGTAATCGAGCCTTCAGATTTAGAGTCATTGGAGTAGGCACGGATTCTTCCAACAAAAATACTCGGCACGTGCGAGTATTGATACTAGACGATTTTTTAAAAATCAGATCGGAATCATTTTAAAATAAAATTGGTACCATCTGGAATCGAACGCGAAATGGAAACGCTGAAGTCAAGCGTCTTACCAATTAGGCCACAGATGTCGCCCTGTAAAAAATCGCTTTTTTACAGGGCGACATCTGTGACCAGAATGATTTTTAAAAGATTTCTAGAGAATTAATAGTGATGTTATTAGTCGACGCTTTTCACATCTGAAAGCGGAATTTAAAGCATAGTAGCTGATAATACTCGTATCCAGATGGAGAGCGAAACTGAAAAGTGTCTCGAAAAAATGCTGTAATTCTACATATTGCATATGTTTTTTTATTTTCTATATATTTCAGAATACACTCCAGACAAAATATTTCACTGTTTTCTTTATTGGACACGTAAAGCATATTTAATATGTACAAGGAAAAAACTAATATTCGGAATTTCGACTTACGGACAACTTTTCAGGAACAGGTTTTTTGTCGTAAAGCGAGGTATGGGTGTATTTTGCTATGAGATGTTGCTGATATATTCAACTGGCGAAACATCTTCCAGCTAACCATGCCCAATCCCGAGTTGAAGTGCTGATGATGATGAGCGACGTGTAATAGGAGCTCAGTGGGTCATAGCTAGTGGCGTCGCGGCGGCGGGGGGCGCCAGGGGGTGTGGCGGCGCGACGGAGCCTGTTCTAGCCTCCCACCCGGTGGAAAGGAGATTTTTCCGGAATTTTCTTCATGGTAAATACCCGCCTGTGACGGGAGATTGTTTGATGGAAAGTAGAAAAAACTTTTCGATATTGGAATGCATAATAATTCGCTTAAACAGTTTGGCAATTTATGACAATGACACAAAAGGCACTAACAATTTGTAAGTAAGTATTGGGTTCGATTACCGATGGTCACCAAAATATAACGTTTTCAACTTAAATATCTATTACCGCATTTCTGGTTGACGGGAGAAAATTTTCACATGGAAATAAACCCCAAAGATCCTCGTGACTTAGTTGGCAAGACGCCCTTCTTTCAACTTACGGTTTTGATTCCAGTAGGTTTATTTTTTTACAAGGGTTCCAGTCTGGTTTGCAGTCCAAACTTCCTTAATATCTTTCTTGCTGGTTGAAATAAATTGTCAAATAGAAGTAAACCTGACAGATTGTAATATAGATGAATTTTATAGTGCTATTTTATAACGCAATATCGATTACGAATCACTTTATCTTTCTCCTTTGTGTAAAGTTTCGTCCAAAGTGGCAAAAAAAATCTTGCGAAAAACTCTATAGTGGGTTTTAAATCGGGATGTAAAAAATAAGAACATAAATTTTTTTTTTATCTTTTATTTTGTTAATTCGTTTACTTATGGGTTTCCTATTTTTTTGGGCAATAGTTTTTCTCCTCGACACCCGATTTATTTCAAATATCTTTGATACTTCCAAGCATTTTCGATGATATGATAAATTCATAAATTTATATTTCTTGCTTTAATTTTTACGAGTTTTTGATAATATAATATTGCTATTTTGTTTTTTTTTGACATTTTCAATCTTTACAATTACATTAAAATATAACAATACAATCATAAATGAAATATTGCAGAGTTTTTGTTTCTAGTTGATTCTACAAATATATATTTTTAGTTACACTCTGTACAAAGGCTTCAAGTAAAAATATCTTATTATTTGTAGAAAAATAGCAAAATGGAATATTTTAAAATATACTTAAGTAATTAATAAGCATTTTCGCGATATACACAAAATTAATGACATTTTCTTTTTATCAAAACACAAGTAATAAAAATTGACGTAAATTCCTTTGTATAAAGCACTTAAAATTTGTTATCTTTGTTGTTTGGACATACAAAATAATTTTAAAAGTTCAAATCGACAAATTATTTCATCGATTTGTATTTGACAGTTATAAGAAGCCATGTCAAGCTTGACACAGTATATTACAGCTGTATTTTTTGAATCACAGTGCGTCATTAGTTTCAGTTGAGTAATTGATTGTTGGTGGAAAAAAACGATGTCACATGGGATACATTTATAAATATAGGACACATGACATTTTTCAAATTCAATAGAATATTTTAACAAAAATGTTATGTATCTTTGAAAAGGTGGATGGATGTACACTGAGTGAGCGTGCAGCTGAAATGTTCAAAAAATTTGATTTGAACGTTATTTGTATCGAGTTCAAACGATATTCCCTAATATACGCCGTTTCCATTGACTGAATGTTTTTTCCTTCGCTCTGAAAGTGAAAACGCATTTTAAGGTTCTTATAAAAAATAGCGCTTATTATGAAATTCCCATATTATTTCAGTACATTTAGACTAAAAATAGTGTTTTAATATACTTGCACAAAGGATCATGTTGAAACAACAAACAAAATTTTAAATATGTTACGAAAATACTTGTATATCATATACAGGCTAACAAATTAATTTAAGATATAAATCAAAGTAACTATAAATGGTGGATATAATCCAAGTAACTATATAAGATATATCTAATTAATGGCAAAAATGAGCGTAGTTAGGTGTCAAACATTAGCAAAGCTGACTTTCATTCTGACCACAAATTTATCAAAGTGGTAAAGAAAAATGAATGACTGTAAATTATCAATTTAAAACAATAACAATAAAATACTGAAAAAATATTTTGTTTCACTTTTGCCGAGGATTTCGTGTTAGTAAATAATCAATTAATTTAGGTCTAGTAATTCTCGTCAATATCCCTACTTAAGTAAATTAAAGTTAGGATTTTTCATTTGCAAGGCTGCAGATAAAAATCACAATTTATTTTACAAAACTTAAAAATAGTCAAGGATTTTGTGAACTTTTTCAAATATGAACACAATTATAAATCGACAAACTGTAACTTCGACACACTGATTTAAAAATGTATGGAAAAGAATGACATTAAAAATTAATTGAAGTAATACGAAAAAAAATAAAACCTCGGTACATTTACCTCATATTTCTAGGTATTAAGAACTGACACTACCTAGTTTTCTTTCAACGTCATAATCATTGCTATCGACAAAATTTATTTGATACTCTTAAAAATGACAAATAGAAAACGATTGCTGAACTCTGATGCAAGAAACTTGAAACGAGTATAAAAGTTTTGACTATGTTTGTACTGAAATTTGTACTTTTCATGCTTTATCAAGTCTGGAAATTTCTAAAAATGTATAATTGGTAGATAACATTTCTGTAATTTTCTTTGCATATAGATAACATTCCTGTAATTTTCTTTGCATTTAACTATAGTGTCACTTTGTACATTAAAGTGATGCCAATGAGAATGTGTGGAAAAACAAAGTGTTGGGTCGAGTGTAGAGCAAAATAAAGCTTAAGATGAAGAAAGGAACACTGAGATGGTTCGCCACGTGGAATGAATGAATGACGAAACATTTACAAAAAATAATTTATGCAAGTAGAAAGTAGAATTGAAGTTTGAGAAGACCTAGAAAAACTTGACGCAATCAAATTCTGAAAAGTCTAGAGCAGGATGATATGCATGACGAGAAGCATAGCGTACAAGGATAGAATGAAAAGTAAATTTGTTCAATTTCTTTATTCTAATAGGGACACGTCATGATGGCGGTGACGATGATTTTCAATAATGAATTATTTGCGTTTAATATATACTCGTATTATAAAAATGAACATAAAAAATACTAAATAAATAAGTCAAATTCGAATGAAGCACAAAAGAAAATAATTAGCAAAATAAGAAAAAAATGGTGATATCACTAAGGGGGACCTACGAGTGCGAGTATAAAGAGTGGGCGGCCGACGTGACGCGTGGGCGGGTAGGATAAAGAGTGGGATTCAGGGCGGGACACGGGTTTGGATTGCACACCCCGCAGCCCTGCAAGTCGGGGGTAAGAAAGTCTGACTCATGTTCTGCTGTGAGCTAACGTGACGCGCTAAGTAAATAGATTATTCCGGCTTTGGTGGAGCTCTTAACCAAACATATATCGCCGATGTGCGGCGGAGTATCGAATTTCTTCGAAGATGGTAAATGTACGTTGGATATTCATACAAATTATATAGAGGGTGGATCAAGAGTAATGCGATTGGAAAAAAAACGTGGCACGAACAATAACTCAAATCTTAAGACGGTGTACAGTAATTATTAAGAAAATTGGTAGAGCGTGTGTAGAAAGATATATATAATGGATCTTAAGGTTGTAGGTTTATCACACATACGAGTAATTACCATCACGCTATTTACCTACTGGGGCAGGTACAGAAATTTTCCTATCACGATATACTTCTTTCATCCCACACAACCACAATATATGATAAATGACAAATTAAATACAGCCGCTTAGAGAGGACCCTCTCTTCAAGAGTGTTCTAATTAGGAATTCGAACCTACTATTATCGATAGATTAAAAATATAACAAAATAAATATATAAGTGCAAGGATAGGAATGTGACAAGATTAGGTACCTTCCCGCATCTGTATACGAGTATGTTTAGAAAAATAAATTTGATAAGAAAACCGCAGACAACTTACCAAGGGAAGACGACTTACAGAGATATGTGATAAGACGCGTTGTAGTGTAGCGCGTGTGTATTGTTCATATATAATTATACATTTTGATAAGATCTCCCAAAAATGGTTGTCTTCAAGTTTTTTCTAAAGTTGTACACGCCAGCCATACCACACCGATCGTTACGTTTCTCTTACTCCTCACCTTTCATTCCTTCGTTATTTTATTTACTTGGTACAGACATACTTTTCTCGATCTTCCTGAAACATGACTCGCACTCTTTAGCGCAAATATGTAGAATGTGAAATACGAGTATCTTCGTTGATTTGACATTTCGATGTGTGAAGACCGATGTCAAATTGCCCGAGATTCACTGGTTGAAATATTTTAAAAGGATTGAATTCAAGTGTTGTCTAATGATATTTTTCAATTGCCTGGCACCGCACTACATAACATAAGTAAATATGTGTACATTCTGGGAGATTGGCAGGATCTCAGAAAATAAATTTCCTTGTAATTTAAGTGAAAAGGTCCAGATAGACCTCATCGCTTAATACAACCTATGTATATAGAGCATCAAAAAATTATGACAGAAACCTTCAAGAAGCTCATAACAAGTTACATAACACAATCTGTAATCAAATAATAATCTCTGTTAACATTACCATATCATCTGCAAACAGCAGTTTACATAAATTACCGATCGACATTTTTATGCAATCTTTATGATGTATCTCAGAGTATAAAATGTAATATGTACATGGTCAAGGTGATGTAGGCCATACTTAATATTTCAAAATTAGACGAATTTTTATGTACTTTTTTGTGATACATAATATCGCGCCACATCCCTTTTGGAGTAGGCATAGGCAGAAGGCCACACCTTTCTATTTAAACAAACAGTTTTTGCCTCAGTCACACTCATAAATCTCAAACATGCTTTTTCCTTCATCATGCTTTGTACCTTCGTCTAACTCGTTATTTCTTCAACTTTAACCTTGCCCTTTCCTCGGTCTTCCTCTTCATCGCACGCTTTTCATCCCAGACATATATTTGGTCAGCGAGGCTTGATAAAAAAACGTCAATTTTAATTTTTATCAAAAAAAGTTTCTCAATCATTAATATTAAGATTTCCCTCTTCAAAGTGGTCCCCAAAGGATAAAATAAACTTTTTCCAACGTCTTTCCAATGTGCAAAACATTTGTGGAACTCTCTTTTTGGGATAGCTCACCCAGATTTTGTCTTTATCTCCTCTATGATCGCAAAACGTTGTTCTTTCAATATCCTCTTCGTCTTCAGGAACAGGAAAAAGTCGCAGGAGGGCATATCTGGTGAATACGGTGACTGCGGCATCACCAGGATGTTGATTTTGGTAAAAAAATATCACGAATTAATAGTAAAGTGTGAGCCGGTGCATTATCGTGGTGCAAAATCCAAGAGTTTCTCAAACCTCAAGATAATACTCCTTATTGACCGTACGGCCTGGCGGTAAAAAATCATAGTGGACTGTCCGTTGTAATTGAAGAAAACAGTAAGGAGAACCTTGACATTTGATCGAACTTGGCGTGCTTTTTTCGGTCTTGGCTCTTCAGGAAGCTTCCATTTGAACGATTGGGCCTTTGGTTCGATGTCATAGCCGCAAGTCTTTCAGAACCCTTTCTCTCTTGATACGTCCAATCCATCTTGATTTTGTATATAACATTCAACTCTTACAATATATTCCTAATCCGGTCATTGCTTATTCTAGCATACATAGTAATAAATGCATTACCATGCATGACTAGCGCATTTATTCCACTTCTATCACTCTTCCTTAATGTCTAGGCTTCACTTCCATACATCAAGATGGGTAAAAATATATCGTTGTGTATTATCTTTATTTTAATATTTTATTTAGTCTCAGACTGTTGACTACTCTTCTATCAAGAAGTTGTGTTGAATTTGATAAAAAAAAACTTACGAAGACACGGTTTCCACGTGGTGGTGTGATCAATATTAGTATTTTGTATAATTTTCATTCTGAGTGTTTGAAATCTTTTAGTAGTTATTCACCATTTGAGATACTTTTTTTTCAGTCATTCGCTTTTTGAGATACTTTTTAAGCAGTCATTTTTTTTTGTCAGCAGTCACAGTTTGATTTTTTTTAAGCAGTCATTCATAATTTAAGATAGATTTTAGAAGTCATTCAAGGTTTCAAATAGTTTTTTTTAGCAGTCATCCATGTTTGAGATCGTTTTTTAATAGTCACTTACTGTTAATTATTAACGAAATGTTTTTCTACCATAATACAGAAGACTTTTTGTGAATATTCGGAAAATGTTTATGTGTAGATAGATACGTTTCGCAAAAAAAGGATATTAAATACATTTTTTGTGTCTATCAAGAAATATTGATAGTTTATACGAGTAGATACATTATATCAGTTTCTTACTTGAATGACGCATCATGATTCGCAAAACGAGTGTTTTTTTCTCTTGTAAGTCTTCGGTCTTTCAATTCGTAAATAGCCCAATAGACTTCCATTTTTGGTGATGTCTGATCGTCGGTAGACGCCTATTGTACTTGCCGTCTGGGTCCTCGACCCTTCTCCACCCGTTCCAGCATTCCTTTAAGATTGAATTAATTTATTCGTACAAAGTCTCTAAAGATGCAGAAAATGCTCTGGAGACATTAAATTGAACCCTTACTTATTGATTATTATGCATTCTTATAAAATACACGAGTTTGCAACTATGATATTCTTGGACTTACGTTTATTTATTTATATACTTTACTGTAAAGCATACGAAAGGCGAGTTTATTTGCCACACGGCAATCTCTTCAAAACAGAAAAAAGCTACGCAGATTCGAGGGTATTACGGAAAAGGTCATATCTATTCTTAACCAAAAAAAAAAAAGAGTTATGACATTTCGACGAGCATAACGCGCCATTCTTTTTGTATTTACAATTTCGAGTGCGCATTTCAAAGTGTAACAACCGTAGCTGCGCATGAATCTTCATATTCTATAATATAAGTACACTTTCACTACTGAATGTAATGGTTTACACTGGAGTATATATATTCACGATTTACTAGTCATAGTTTACGTTTACGGACCATCCGCTTCCACTAATACATACAACGAAAGCGTAGTAATACAATACAAATTACTACTCGTACAATATATTTGAGGTATTTCTTAAGATACTATGTACGAGTATACTTAAAGCTCTGCAACAGACAAAATATTATATGCAGAGATTTGACGTATACGAATAAACACAATTTTTTCTAGCTTTTTAAATTTATGAATCTTCCCAGTCATACAATTTTACTCTAAATAATAGTATAAAGTTTGCATAGTATTAAAAAGTTTAATCAGTTGAAGCTTTAAATTGTTTTTTAAATTTAGTTCATTATATTGACTCTTATAAGCGCATTTTTGGCTTTTATGCGATGAAACAAATAATGTGGATGAATTGCCTATTAAAATAAGTTTTTTTTCTTCATATTTTTGCAAATTAAATTAAGTTTATTTTTGAAATATATTATAAAAATCGATTGGAATAACAAGTCATTGTAAATAAGTTCCTAATTTTGTAACATCAATAATGTAATTAATCATTTAGAAATACCAGGGCTATATTTTTATGGAAAAGAAATTTTTGCCTTTCACCCTTTTCCTACTACAAGAGTGAAATCGTTTTCGATTTTCTTGCAAATGAATTTTTAATAGAGCAGAAAGCATTTACGAATTTTACCAACGGCTGGATTGGCTTTGAATCATTGATTAAACGAAGCAATTTGATGGGGGAATCACAGATGGAACCAAACGCTTTGAAATAACAATCTCAAAATGTTGAACGGAATGGTCATCATAATCATCACCACGCTGAACACAGCAGATTTTAAATTCTTATCAATGTTCAAATTTTCTACTTTTTAGTCGAGTTCTCACGGCTGACCGATAGACAAAAATTGTGACACTGGCTTCGGGCTCTGATAACCCATATTTCAATTCTTAAATTTAGAGGATCGTGATCACCATGACCATCGTCGTCGTCGTTGCTGGGCCTCGTAGTCGAGAATCCCCTCGTCATTTCAATTGAAATGCAAAGCTGTGCCGTGTATTTTTTTTAAGTGAGCGAGTTGTTGTACACCAGGAAACTCACCGGGCACACCGCTGCACTGGATCCGATGGCACCACCGAAGTGAGACGATCGGAGTACACCGGCATAGTCCCTTCTTTTTTTAAAGAATAGATATGATCGAAGTCATAGGTATCCTTATACACCCGGTGGGAAAAAATGTATGTGTAATTCGAGGGGGATAGCCCAGCGCAGGGTTCGAATCGACGACCTTCCGCACGGAAGTCCAGTGCATTACCGCGCGGCCACGCACCATCCTTTTACAGCACAAACGATCTCTTGCTCGATACAGCACACCATTGATTTTTTTCACTTCAGCCACTCCATTGGATGGGTTTTCGGTCTATGCACTTTTTGCCATTAACACCGCTAGAATTGACCACTCTCGACTGTCGTCTTTCCCCCGCGCTATAATGATTCTTCTTGCACACAGCACAAAGAAACGCGGTAAAACCCCGAGCTCTTCAATAGTCGATCGATTGCTTTTTCTGGCAGTCCATGGAATACGCAAGAGCTGTCTCCAATACCATATCAGTCATGAATTATTTCTCTTTTGCGTGATTTGAGTGTCCACGGCATCGCACACGAAAAATGGATTAAACGAGAGTTTGAACCAATTGATTTATATTTTTTCTTACGATTCCTCGATCTCACCAGATCACCTCCATATGACTTATCACTCCTTTAGCCATCTGGTTCCTGCGTATTATCTCCTCATAGCAGAAACCCCTGTCGATTATCAAGAGCCCAGGTAAACAAACCAACATGAAAGCAAATATTTGTGCGTATTGGTGGTTTTTAACACTTCACAGATCAAACTCAAGGTTCTGATGGCAAAGTTCCAAGACAATCAGTAGGTTTAATCTACTACAATCTTATGTTAGGCAGAGTTTTTATAACGCTATTTTCGTATTGCTTAATAAGAATTTATGATGAGCAGTATATAAACTACTGAAAAACATAAAGTCAGATGTAAAACGGTCTAAAAATAAATGTAGTAAGCAAGCGCAATACTTTTTTATAGAATCATAGACAAACAAATCTTGATGGGAATTTGATATGGGGTCAGTTGGTTTTTCTAGTATATTTTATAGAATTCATAATATCTAACAAATAAACTATTGTACCAAGTTTAAATGATCTTTTTTACGAATATTTTTAATCGAAATTGGGCCTCGGGTGAGTACATTTGAGGAGCACTGTTTGACGGTATTGTAATTACACAATGCCCCCTCAATGAGGGTTTTACACTGAAAAGGTGTGAAGTTTTATTTTTCCATGAGAGTGCAGAAGTATTCGTACTGGAATTTATTTTATGCAAATCAAGGTTTATAATACAAAATAATAATAAAAATACGAATAAAGAACTTATTCTAATAAAAGAAGTGATAAAATATTAAAGCGCGATTGTTAAAACTAGTGACCTATTTCAAAAAATCTGAAACAATTTTGACATTGAAAATCTGATTATTACCAAAGTAAGGTCCACATTATACTCGTATATTTCCAACCTGTGTCTGACAGAGTTTTCTTCTGACAGGCGTAGTGCCTTGAGATTGATTCAAGAATGCGTGCAATTATGATAGGCGTTTGCTGTGGCTAGTCCCATGTCTTGGAATAGTTTTTCTCTGAGTATCTCGAAGGAAAAAATGGGTCGAGTGTGCAGATTCCGAGAACACTATTTTTGGGGATTCTTTAGATTTATGAAAACAGATGAACATATATGATCATCGAGGCCTAGTTGGTAAGATGACTTTCGTGTTCTAGTTGGTAAGATGCCACTGACGGCCTCTGTAACATCTTTCTGGTTGGTTGGAACAGATTGTTACATGACAATAAGAACGCCAGGTTGTACTGTATATAACGAAAGTGTAAAATGAATACATTCCATTGTGTTATACTTTCGTTGTATACAGTACACCAAAGGCTTTATACACCCCATCACGCCATTTCCTTGTCGGTGTAGACAGTTTACAGAGTGCCACACTTTCCTATCTTAACATACATCCTTCGCCTCTTCTACATCCATACACTCAGACAACTAAGATTTCTATGAATTTCAACGTGCCTTTTTTCATAGTATCATTTACTTGACCTTCCAACCATACTTTTCTTAGTCCTCCACTTCCACGCCTTCCACTCACATGCACTTAATATTTGTTTTGTTAGTATTTCTATATTCATTCGTTCTACATGCCCAAACCATCTCAAAGTGTTTATCATCTTATTCAACATACCAGCCTTAAGTTCACACTCACTCCTGATCGCTTCGTTCAGTATTCCCATACATTCAAGTTGGTACAACGTTATTTAATATTAAATTGTAAGGTCTGCAATTGCAAAAGGCCAACTACAGCTCAGGTAAAGAAAACAGTATTCACGCACTGTTACCGTGTGGTTACATACAATTACGTAACGTCAAACTGTTTGTTTTTCTGATGAACATTTATCAAGTGGGGCATTCAGGCGAGTTCAAGGTTTTTATGGTAATTAATTGAGGAAAAATTACATCCTTCATAAGAGAGGTGACATTTTACATAGTGATTAATCTAATAGTTTTTTGAGCAGTGAAGGATATGGTAATTAAATTATTGTTGATATTTGTTCATATCAGCGACAGTGGGGTAATGGTTAACGTGATTGCTAAAAAAGTGGCGTCCTGAGTAAGATTACTGGCAAGTTCCATGCGGGTTTCACTTTCCGGCCTTATTTTTAACTCGTCCGCAGGTGTTTGATCATTATCATAATCATGATTGTACGTATTGTATAATACTTCACCCTGTTGTAATTTTCGAGGCCATCTGGATATCGTTTTGTTGTACTGCGATGATAATCGACTCAATGATTTTCAATAGGATCTCCATTCAGACTGACATCGGTTCATTTTCGGACCGATTGGTTACTCCGATGTTGCGGTGTCAAAGGATTATTTTGCTGCATTCAAAATTTGGAGTGAAAGTACTGGCCTGCCAACTTGCTAGGCTGCTTGGACTCTAGGCCTCAAGCCTCTTTGTTAGTATATTTACTGCACCGGGAGTCAGTTTTCTTTTCCCGTGACGTTGGATCAAAATTCCGTCATTAATACTATTATTTTCACACTTAGGTGTGTTTCTTCCTCGTCACTACTTGACGTCGCACTCATAAAAAATAAAGAAACTTTTGATCTTCTAGTGTAGATCGCGCTGGATGGGGACTTATTTTGTCCCCCATAACAGCGTTGGTGGTAGTGGGATCGAAAAGAAATGTATAAAACTTTAATTCTATACATTACAACCTGACATTATTATTATGTGACAATTCATAAAAAAGCACTCAGAAATATTTTCATCTTATTACGAGTATTACACTTTCATTGAGTGCACTACAATATGGTGGATTTGTTGCAAAGTGGCAATGAAGTGAAAACTAAACTGAAACCGACTAACCAGTAATATGTTCAAAAGATCTGAAGTGAAAATCAAACTGGAACCGACTAACCAGTAATATGTTCAGGAGACCTGAAGTGAAAACCAAACTGGAACCGAGTAACCAGTAATATGTTCAGGAGATCTGAAGTGAAAACCAAACTAGAACCGACTAACCAGTAATATGTTCAGGAGACCTGAAGTGAAAACCAAACTGGAACCGACTAACCAGTAATATGTTCAGGAGACCTGAAGTGAAAACCAAACTGGAACCGACTTACCAGTAATATGTTCAGGAGACCTGAAGTGAAAACCAAACTGGAACCGACTAACCAGTAATATGTTCAGGAGACCTGAAGTGAAAACCAAACTAGAACCGACTAACCAGTAATATGTTCAGGAGACCTGAAGTGAAAACCAAACTGGAACCGACTAACCAGTAATATGTTCAGGAGACCTGAAGTGAAAACCAAACTGGAACCGACTAACCAGTAATATGTTCAGGAGACCTGAAGTGAAAACCAAACTGGAACCGACTAACCAGTAATATGTTCAGGAGACCTGAAGTGAAAACCAAACTGGAACCGACTAACCAGTAATATGTTCAGGAGACCTGAAGTGAAAACCAAACTAGAACCGACTAACCAGTAATATGTTCAGGAGACCTGAAGTGAAAACCAAACTGGAACCGACTAACCAGTAATATGTTCAGGAGATCTGAAGTGAAAACCAAACTGGAACCGACTAACCAGTAATATGTTCAGGAGACCTGAAGTGAAAACCAAACTGGAACCGACTAACCAGTAATATGTTCAGGAGATCTGAAGTGAAAACCAAACTGGATATATTATTTATTTTATATTATAAAGTTATTTATAATCTGTTTTGATTTTAATGTTATATTGTAAACGCATAATGCACTAACTTAATGTGGAAGATTTTCCAAAGATTCAGAAGTTCATGCACTTTTAGTGCAGCAAATGTAACCATGCAAGATTACAACTGTAAAAAAATCTTTAAGCTGAATCTGTTAATAAAAATCCTGTCTAGTTAAGTGGGCAAGAGCTTTAACATTTGATACAGGTTTAACCAAATTACATAAAAAAATGCATAATACAAGAAAAAATTAAATTAGATGAAGTCTCATACTAATAATGATTACTCATGCTTCCAGTAAAATGGCTAAATTATGTTTACAAAATTGATTAACGAGCTCGATCCTCATGATCCATCATGATATAGAATACATCAACATAGAAAAAATCATGCCACAAGATCATTCCGTGTACGAATGGTGACACTTTTTATAGCTCAGTTCGTGAATACTGCACCGAAAACAATCTTGATTTACAATGACGTGAAACATTGAACAAAAGTTTGTCAATCAAGGAGGGGTTTGCTATTTTTTCTGTTAGTAATTTGTATATATACAAATATGTTAATAAAGTTCTTCTTATGCTTAAAAAGTAAAAGCCAAGCTTATCTTTAAAAAAATTAGACAGAGCGATGGGTAAAATCCACATTTCTGTACAGTATCCGGCGGTAAGTAATACACATCGGGCTTAAGAAAGAGATTGTCGCATTTATTAGATTGAGTCATGATTACTTCATATTGACAATGAAATTATATAAAATTGGCTCTACTTACGTACGTATGTTACACTAAGTATTATCAATAGTTATTATCTATTTTATGTCATAGTTAAAACATTTTTATTATTTTGACAGCTGTCACTTTTTTATATGATTTTAAGAAAGAAAAAAAAAGAGATAACTTTATTTTTGAACACAAAAATATAAATATTCAAACGAGAATACAATTTATAATGAGTGAGAATACTTGATTCGTCTAGTTTTTTAAATATCAACACTAAATTATAAGATTCAAATTTGTTGGTACGAATATGTAACTAAATGAATTTGGTTGTTAATATACTCGTATGTTTGAGGCTTTCGCGGTTTTTTGTATCAGTTGTACAAGGACTTTTGGAGTGTTGTTCCGCGTGGTTTGTCTTATGATACCGACGTTTCGAAAACTATTAAGTTTTCATCTTCAGTGCTTGTTTGTAAACAACTTCGCCGTGAAGATGAAAACTGCTTTCAAAACGTCGGTATCATAAGTCAAAGCACGCTTTACAACACTCCGTAAGATCTTGTGCACCCAATTCGTTATTAATCGTGCATATAAAGTTTTCTGCTAATAAGATGTATACTCAGTTCTGAGTTTGGTTTCATTAAAATTTAACTATTGTATATTAAAGATTCTAAATTTGATTTCGGAAACTGGCTTGACTCATCATTTTGCTAACAAAATTTTAATTCGAAACAATACAGATTTATTATTATGAACCAATACGCTGCAAAGAGCTGCATATGCTAAAAGTAAGATACGACTAGATTCAAACGAAACTTGAGGTAAGCATCAACACGACGAAAACACAAAGCAGCACAAAAAAAACACAGTATCATTTTGAAAAAAAAAAAAATTACTGCATAAAAATAGTTTCATTCATAAAAAAATAATAACATTTGCATAATTATCGAAAATGATTGCTATTCACAATACTGATTATAGTGAATTAATTTGCGAGGACATGTGAAAATTCGTACGAAAGTATATTAAAGCGGATTTATTGCCATATCGCGATCTCTTTCGACCAACGAAAAATATCTTAAAGAAGCAGTAACAAGTATTAAATAAAAGATAACGTTTCAACATTCTTAAAAAAACAACCAATCCAGGCTAAATATTATATATCCTTTGAAATATGATCCATGAAAATACCAATGTACTCGTATATTACAAAACGGCAAGTAAAAAATTCAAATAAAATAAATTAATTCAATCAAAAATTCAAGACTCGAGTAGGAAAAAAATAAAAAGTTCTCGGGAATAACGAGAATAGTGTAAATTACAAAAAAGTCCTTCAATAAAGATAAAATTAATTAACCAGAATTGAAATTTATTAAATATTTTAATAAAAAGAAAAGACAAAATGTGTTTTAGAAAGCTACAGCATTTCTGTCTTTTTAAATGCAATTTAAAAATAAAATATTACGGCTATAGTGCAAATAATTAAATAATTTCAGTATAAAATCCCCATTGACTCGCCAAAATGTAATATTGCACACAAGATATAGTAGGTAAACGACTAACTGACCTGGAATTGAATATTTTTGTAGAAATACGAATAGATGAACTACATAATATGTTATATAAAGTTAATATTACTTGGAAGTCGTGTTTAAGGTGTTATATTTTGAGCATTTTTTTAAATACTCAGAATACTGTTTATCATGCAATTATGTTATCAGTACCCATGCATGTCCCAGGTGGGGTGAGTTTTCCTCAGATTTAACAATTTAAGTCTTATTGGACCATAAAAATTATCTGTGAAACAAAACTAATAAACCGTGATATCTTAAGCACGCAGGCGTGTTTTAATGCTACGTTGAAAATTGTTATTTTTTTTCATGTTTCATTGGAAATCATTTCATTTGAGGATTATACTTAAAAAAAAAACAACCACCTGGAAATTGATTATGAATTGACAGTTATGAAATGTGAGTGAACTGTGATTTAAATGGTATTTATAGTAAATCTGTGATAACATTTGTAAGTACCAACCTAAAGAAGGAAACAATAATGTATTCAAATATTTGAATCTTGCTAAAAAAAATAATGGAAATTATTTAAAAAAATATTTGTTTAAGTATAGAATAATTGTAATATTTTTAATAATGGAGAGATAATCAGACGCAAAAAATGGGGTGTTTAACCTGTATTTTAAATTAATGTCCCCGATTTCAGTACAATTTGTATGGGAAATGAAGTAATACCATAATCCAGACTGAAGTGGTTCAACGCGAAAGGAAATGCCCATAGGAAGGTCTACGAACTAGACTGGACGGCTCGGACAACGAATAAAATCGCCAAAGCGACGGCGGCCACTGTACTGTGTCTATGTTATTCGTTGCCTAAGCTATTTAAATTTATTTTTGTAGCAAGATTCATGCACCACCCTGTATCAACGCGAGGGGTCGGAACCAGATTTATTGCGTCGCATTGTATGTATCACTCGTTGCATATTTATCGAAGGATAGTAAACATATATTATAATTAGAAATTTAATAAATAAAGACCTCAAACTCCTTAAAAAGTGCTTCTGATGGGTGAAGAACTGATTCCTGAGAATTATTGTGATCAAGCATGATTGACCTTTGCACAAAGGATCCATCAGCAGACTGCATTAACGAGTAATACATTATTTTATGTTGTTTTATTTTCAAAACACTTTCTAATCGATTAAATATGTACCATATATTTTTTGTTGAGTTTTAATAATAATAATAAAACTAGAACCCACTATTATTGACGGATTAAAAGTATTAGATTAGGCACATTCCCTGCATACGTGTACATGTATTTTTAGAAAAAAACATATTCACAATTTGTAGTTTACCATCGATTTAAACTCTTTTTGTCTACAACTAGCGCTGTAAGTTTAATACTAGTTCATACACATACAAACCATCACATCATTTTCCTCTCAGGCTAGGCAGAGAGGACATAACGGCAGACACAGAGCGGCTGTGTATGGAAAAGTTGCACAGTTAATTGTCCGAACAACTGTTGCAGGTTCTTTAGCCACGATGTTCGCCAATAACAGTGTTAATAAATATAAATTCATGTACTATACTACTTCAAAACCCTGTAGTCTGTTTGTTTGCTGGATGTTTTTAATTCATTATTATTAAGATGTCATAATTACAGACCATGTCAACTCATGATAGTCTTAGAATTTTTCAATAACACCATATTTCAAAAGCTTCTAGTTTCTTTGTGATGGTCTAAGTGTCCATTCCTCAACACCATAGAGAAGTATGAAGAATATGTAGCAACGTATTTTTCAACCCATGGTATTCTCGGCATTTTCAATAACACCACATTTCAAAAGCTTCTGGTTTCTTTGTGATGTTTTGAGTAAGTGTCCATTTTTCAACACCATAGAGAAGAATGGAGAATATGTAGTAACGCATTTTTCAACCCATGAGTTTCTCGGCATTTTCAATAACACCACATTTTAAAAGCTTCTTGTTTCTTTGTGATGTTTTGAGTAATAAGTGTCCATTCTTCAATACCATAGAGAAGTTATAGAGAATACCTATGTAGTAATGAGAAATTCGCATACGTAATTCGAGATTGAGATCCGTGTTCTAGAAGAGGAGATATTTATATTGGTGGACTCACTCAACAATTTCATTATTTATATTACAAGAGGCTCTCTTGTCCCCATTTTATTTTTACTGACACATTAATTTCATGTTTGATATGTTTTTGTCGATTTTTTTGATCGCTAATTTCCTAGCTGATTTAACGATTTTATTTTAATCCGTGACCCGCCGTTGTGCGAAAAATGTGTATGCGGTCCCACGAAGAAATATGAGTATGTTTGCGCAGCGTTGATCTGGAATTTCGATACGTATCATACGACACTCGTACATTTCTCTTGGTGTCGGAATTTTCTTACACTTAATATGCGCGTGCCGCTGCGAATTCATAGGTACGTGCAGCGGGCGTAAACCAGTGGAATGTGACAATTTCTTTTTATTTACAAAAATCGCTCTATCTTTCAAATTATTAGTTATTTTTCAATGAATTTTTGAAAACACGCCATATTTTGCTCCTTAGTTATATGTTCTTATTTAAAACAAATAAATTAAAGTATACATGGCGTTTATCACTTATTTACAGCAAGTTTATGTAAAAAATATATTTTTCACTAAAGTGTTTCACTAGTTTGTACACTATTATAATAATTATCCATGTACACATGATGCCACAAATTTATGTACGGACCAAGAAGCAAATGAATAGTATCTAATAATCGTCTTCCTGTCCCACTGGAAATTTCCATATTGCAGATGTACCCTGTAGTGGCTTCACTAACCACGCGCACCAGAATACCATCTTTTACAATTTTAGATGCATTGTACACTTTAAATGAGAGCCTTACTCGCCACGGTATAATACTTTCATCCAAAGAAAGTTCCCTTTGAGGCTTGTTAACTGAAAAAAACTTTGGTACTATATATGCAACAATTGACCTAATTTTTTCAAGACGATCGTTGGGATCTATGATGTATTCGTTATTTGAAAAGTGCCACGATTGCCAAATTTGTCTAAAACGATCACGAATCATTGTTTTTGAAAATATTGGTGTTTATATACTGGAATCTGTTGACCAATAATCGTCTTTCGTATCTTTTCGAACATGCCCCATAAGTAAAATTAATCCGAGAAATTTTTTCATCTCTAAGAGATTTATGAGCTTCCACTTGATTGATTTCTTCATTTTATTGATCCGTAATTCATTTTGTGTACGGTATCGATTGCTCTCTTCTACCATTATATCAAGTAAATTATCTTCAATAAATAAACTTACTACATTTTTTATATTTTCAGAATTGTCTAGTGTTACACAAACACCAACACGACCTAAAAATGGTTCAATATGCGGTGGATTGTCTATTTCAGACCATTCCTCTACTTCCTCCACTTCACTTTCTTCAGAATCACTGAATTGTAATGGCATCACTGCTACTCGCCTTCTGCGACTAAAATCTTCACTATCACTATCACTTGTATACGAGTAAGTATCACTATCTAATTCAGGCAACTCTTCACCAGAACATGCAGATAAATTATTCGCAAATATTTCTTCATCGCTTTCGTAATTTTCTGAAGCCATTTTTGAAAGATTAAATATATTCAACTGAAAAATAACGCAACCGTTTTATTGCATCGAATTTATAAACTGAAATTTTAGTACAAATTTTCAATACAGTTCTAAGTGGATTTAAAATATCTAAATAGTTGTATCCACTTATGTTATGATTTATTAAGGTTCGCGCACCATTGCTGGCCGATACATCCCAAACTTGCAAAGGATAAGTCATTAAAGAATTCATATAATCTCATTTTTTTCGCTCACTTATACATGGATATTCAAATATCAGGAGACAAAATTTTACCATTCTCATAAGAAAACATACACCTCTAATCTTTTCACACTTGGATATAGTACGCTCACTGATGGATGCAGTAACTGTGTGATTATTAAAAAAGATCTTATCAATATTTTAGACTCTTATATTTAAATCATATGTTAACTAATTTCTTTTCATAAATTGGTTAAACGTACTATCCACAGTTCAAATACTATAGAGCTGTTATTCATTAGCTCTATTCGAGCTGCGCGGGAATATTTGCAAGTAAAAGACACGAAGGGGAAAAGGTTAACTGAACAAATACTTAAATTTTTTGTTTATGTAGTTTGGATCCTTTTCAAGAGAATGATATAAAACCATTAAATACGAAAAAATGCGTAAATGTAAATATGGAAAAAATATTTTATATGCCTAAATTGTTTTGATAGATAATATTATATATTAAAACATGTTTTTTGAACTACATTAATTTATTAAAGTCCTTTTGCACATTACAGGTTTTCTTAATTCGTACAATGAACCAATACATCAAATATTGAAAAAAAAAACATGTAGAAAACAATTCTTAATTTTAAGACTTGGATCAAAATAATAATAAAACTGTTTATGAATAACATTAAATCAAATAAAGCATTTTATAAATAACATTATAAATTAAATTATTTACAGGATTATAGTTTGGGTGGATTGCTTATTTAATTATTTTTTTCCGAAACGAGTTAAGTGACACATACTTTAAAGCCCAAGGATATCCATATTCTCTCATGTCGAGACAATGGATAAATATTTTCTGAACTCTTTCTATCGTGCGTGAATACGTAATCCATCCTGGCGTCCATATTATCGAGCAATATTCCAAATGACATCTGACCAAAGAGTTGTTTAATATTCATGGCCGTTCGGTAACGCACTGGATTTCCACGTGGAAGGTCGCCGGTTCAAACCCCGCGCTGTGTTACTACCCTCGAATGATAGTAATTCTTTACCGTCTAGTATTTGGGGTTATAATAATACCTATGACTTTGGTCATATCTATTCCTCCAGCTATATCATTTCCTTTTGTTGTCATTCTACAGTCAATGTTATCGCATCTAGGTTTGCGAATCCAAAAATATAAAATTTTAAAGAATCATCTATCCAAACATTTGTTTGAAGAATAGATTCAATAAACTGAGTTGAATTAAAAGAAAAAAATGTTATGTCCATGACTAGTTAATTTTTAGGTCGCCAACCTTACATATAAGCTGGGGTCTGTGACCTTTTCTATTATCGCCTAGTTTAGCAGGTTTATTGTGACTAGACATTACTTTTTCAGCTGAAAAATAATCTCACGCAATCTAAATATATTTAAAATAGTCGTCGTGCATCAAAGGCGACAGCTTTTAGATTTATTCAATTTCTCATATCTCAATATTGTTCATAGTTTTGATTTGTTACAATTGTCACCACTAATGTAAAAAAGTTTTAGTGTTTTTTTTATATTTACAATACAATAACGTTTTTTTAATTTAATTTTTCATAAAGCTAATTTTATTTTTAACATTTTTTCGTTGTACGAATTAGGGAAACCTGTAATGTACCAATAAATGTTAGTAAATTAAACGGAGTTTAAGGGGGTATTCTACTCTAAGGCGTGAATTTCGGGAGTTTTTTGAGACTAAATTTAAAAAAAATAAAGACTAAATATTTTTTGAAAAAAAAATTGAAAATTCAAGATGTTATCAGCTGTTATATCTTGTAAAAAAAGGGTGAACTGGTCGACATGATTGGAATCCTTTCGTAAAATGGAAAAAAAATCGATCCACAGTTTCTTGATGAGAAATAATGTCGATATAGTTGGTACCAATGAGAAAAAAAACCGTAAAATGGCGGCTGTCTGAAAGAATTAAAAAGTTCTTTACACTTTTTTTAAAGTGTAAAGAACTTTTTAATTCTTTCAGACAGTTTACCTTAGTTTTGAATTTTCCAAGGTAGGGACGATATAAAAAACATTTATCAAAGTTTCATACTAAATTTAAATAGAACTTGAGATTTTGTGGCGACCAGGTCGAAAAAAAGAGTTTCGAGAAAAACGCGTTGAAAGTTTTGAGATTATTGTCCGAGTCATTCCGGTGCGCCGTAATTGCTGCCTCATTTATAGCTATAACTTCGTAAATATTGAGAATTTTAAAATTTCCTTTTGAGAACATATCCTTAAAGGTCTACACTTTAAGAATATGCAAAAACAAAACAAAAAAGGTTTTTTTCAAATTTCTAGAGTAAAATACCCACTTAAATCATGAAAATCGTGAACTATTATTTTTTTAGAAATTCAGGTTCATTCCTTTGTATGGTATTTCTTAATACATCCGATCGATGATGAAGAGCGTGGTCAGGAGACACCGTTTTCTTCGGCCCTATTAATCGAGTTTTCACGAGACTCGTTATTTGTCATCGTACGTGTTAGCCGCACATTTTTTAGCGCATTCGAATATTGTTATCAAACGAACTACGAGTATTTCACCAGACTGGGCCCTTGTTTATTTTTTCTTGTATAATTGGGAATCAAACACGAGACCCCCGAGTGGAAGCCCACCGTCTTACCATCTTGACTATAGTTTCGAGTATTCTTTCGCGTCAACACCTCATGTCTGAAGATGGTTATATGGATGGGATAACTTTTTTGACAAATTGCTTGTATGCAGAGTGAACCTGCTGAGCCTTCCTGCAAACCTCCTTTAAGGATTCGATAGCAGAACTTTTTGAGATCACTCCATATAAGGGTTCTTATCCAAACGATCTTGTATCCTCAACTGCGCTTACCGACAGCAGTTTTTCTAAGTTGACTGCAATATGCTAGAAGAACTGCAGTACGCGTCCCATGTACCCGGAGGAGTTTCCTTTCAATCAGCAACTCCGTTTAAATCAAAATCATTAGTACGCTGGTCATCCTTGCGATACGTCAATCCTTCACCTCTCCGATATCCTCAACATCCATGTTTTCAAACCGAAAAATAAATACTAAACCCCCTACAAGCCGTATCTATGTCAATGCCGGGATTCTTCCATATCTTGTGTTCTTAGTAGGTGTTGTTGAAAAATATTAAGGTTAAAAGTATTTTAAGATACACGGAACGAATATTTGTTATTCTAAAATCATAGTCAATTTTTTAAATTGTAAAATATACATCTTTGTTATCAAATCAACTTGAACTCAAGCAACGTAAAAAATATATAATAATTCATAAATATAATTTAATGTAAATTTGTTGGTGATAACAATCAAGCTTTAGTCCCAGTCTAAAGTCCGGTAAGGACGATCCAAAAAAATATTGATTCAATGAAATTAAAGATGTCCAAAATACGAGTACACCGCAGGTAATTATTTTTAACCCTAAACGCTCCTTCGTTCTCAAGTGGTTGTAATAGTCTTCAATAAATAAGATTTTGAACTACTAGAGTAGATTGTGCTGGGTGAGACTTATTTTGTTCCCATAATAGGTATCTTGGGTGGTGGTGGGACGGAACTGACTTACTCGTATGATTATGCTGAAGACGTTTTGTAAGTTTTCCTCAGTATTTAGAATTTTCGATTGATAACTTTGGCGCGCGCTGTGAACATTCAATTAAACAATTTAAAAAAATCTTTTTATCCACGTTCTAATGTAATGTTAAATAAATACTAGTTGCGAGTGTAAATTTTATATTTTTAACATTCGGCTGTTAGTTAATGTGTCGGATCGGTATTGTTATGTCTTTTGTTTGGGATTTTGATATAAAATGTGTTTATAGGGAGTAAATCGTTAACATCGAAAATATTTTATATACAAGTACAATCACTAATAATAGCTATCATGGGTGGTGGTGGGACGGAACGAACTGACTTACTCGTATGATTATGATGAAGACGTTTTGTAAGTTTTCCTCAGTATCTAGAATTTTCGGTTGATAACGCACAATCAAATCATACATTTGTGGTAAGAATTTACTGACCTTTTTTCATGTGTTAAACAGGAAAATAATAACGAATATTTCCTTTGTATGTTGGGTGGCGTAACTGTCATTTAATACGAATATAATTTTCGCAGGCAAAAACAATATTTGTGAGACAAAATTTTCCTTGCTATTTAGTTTTTGTTTCATTCGATTTAATTTTTTTTTATTCATCGTAAATAGCCTCCTCCGTGAATAAAGAACTCCGTGACCTAGTTGATAAGATGCTTGTCTCCTAGCCCGAAGATTGTGGGTTCAAACTCCGCTAGAGATTTATCCGAAACGCTCTGAAGTTAGCCCGAAATGAAAAAAAGGTTAAATCTAAAAATAGATGTTGCCCAAATATCATAGTATTGTCGATAATAGGTTAGATCATAGTTTCCTAAACTTTTTCGCCCCGTAGACCACTTTCCGATTTTTTTGTTTTCCGTAGACCCCCCTGCCTGCCTAATGTTGAATTTTCCTAAATTTATTAACTTCAAATGTATTTTTGACAGCTGACACAGTGCTGTTCACCTTGATAAGGTTTATTGTAGAGTGGACAATTGTAAAAAAAATTAAAACATGTACAATTTTTATTCATACCTTTATTGAAGTAAATATTTGGCTTTGGAACGAAACAAATCCAAACCTGGTAAAATTCTTACACAAAATGAATACACAAATAATACTGTTAATGAGATGGATGAACCTGATGCTCTGATAGCAATATTTGGCTTCAAATTAGTAAGGTATAGTCTTAAATATCCACGTTTTGTGATTCGCACTCGATTTTTCGTAAGAAGATTGTTAACAGCCCTAAAACCTCTTTCCACGAGGTATGAAGATGGAAAAGCTAACAAAAACTTTTTTGCAATAGCCCATAATGCAGGATAAGCAACAGGAATATCTTTCTGAAGCCAGAACTGCTGATACCCCTTTCTGAACTACACCTTAAGTTCTTCGTTTCTACTTATTCCGATCAGTTATTCTTGTAAAATATACATATACTATATGTACACACAATCTGTGTTAGGTGTAATAAGACATTTACGGAACGCCTAAATATTGATGATCTGCCTAAATGGGATCCGCTCACGTGGACCCCCATTTACATCTCGTGCACCCCCATTTTCTTTTCTCGCTGATATAGACCCCCTGCAAGTCGAAATCGACCCCTGGAGGTCCATATATACCACTTTGGGTTAGATAGTTCTTATTTTTAATCACATAATTCGCACTATTATTATTTTTGTCAATTAAATTTGGCGTGCGCTGTGAAAAACAATTAAACAATTAAAAAAATCTTTTTATCCACGTCCTGGTGTAATGTTAAATAATATTGTAGTTGCGAGTGAAGATTTTATACTTTTAACATTCGGCTGTTAGTTTATGTGTCGGATCGGTATTGTTATGTTTAATTCGGTATTTTGTTTGGGATTTTGATATAAAATGTGTTTATAGGGAGTAGTCAATTGTTTACATCGCAAATATTTTATATACGAGTACAAGCACCGTGTTATTATATACGAGTACAAGCACCGTGTTAACAGTTCAGAAACATAAAAAAAACTGAAATCGTACATTGCATCGTTTAATCGTCTAGTATTTTAATATTGTAGTTTGTATCGATTCTATAGTCATTTTGCCAACCTTGAACATACTCGGGAGAGTGAAAGACTAAGGGAATTAACTCTGATAAAAATCACCTTGAGAGGTACATAATGTTATCTATAATAGTTGGCAGCTACTGGAACTGAACTCATTCGACATAACAACTTAAGTTGTTTCTCTGGATTACAGTGAGAGAGATCGAAAAGGATGATGACAGATGCTGGGCAAGTCTGAGTCTCCACAACCACGCCTAGACGATGCAGTTCTTGTAGAGAAGGTAAACTTCATCTCTAACGGCATAAGACAGTTTTGATTTTTTCAATTTCGTTATTTCGGTCTAATTTTTTCTCTAAAGTTTCGACTGATAAGATCTGTTGCTAACTAATTAACACATCGAATACACAAAACCTGATGAAAGATTTCTCGACTCGCTCGAAATTTTTTTTTCAGCATAATTAAGTATGTACTAGTTAGTCACTGTCGTTAGGGTTAGTTAAATAAAAACATTAAAAAAATAAACTAGCTTCTTTATAAAGTCAGAATGAACGCAAAGGTTCAAGATCGTGCTGTGCTGATACTTTGGTTAACGGATATGGTCTACTATGGCTTCACTGATAAGCGAGGATTTGAAAATAATAGTGTTTCAATTTTGATGATATACTCGTATGTATTATATCACCATCTTACAACGTCTGACTTTTATTTTTAAAACGACATTAGTTTATAGTTTATACCTGCTATGACCACAAACGAGATATTTTACGCTCTGTGACTCCGGCTGGTATTTCATGGACGATATTAAGGTCACTACGGCCGAATAATATTTACGTCCATTGTAGAAATTTACATAATCTAACTACGCGATTTACTTATGTTTTGAATGCTATATTTAGAATGAAAACAATCAACATGAATACATACAAATCATCACTTTGTTTCCTCGCTGGGGTTGGCAGAGAGGACAGAGCGCAAGATTTGCACATCTCGAAACACATATTTCACATATTCCACATCCATAAAATAATGTGAGGGTTTATTTTACTTTTTATATTACTGCTTATAAACTATTTAACATATTACTACTTATTTATTTACATTTTTATATTATAGTTTATGTAACGACACAGGCACTTTTTCCGCCTAGTGTTCGAGGGTATTAAGGATACCTATGACTTTGGTCATATCTATTCTTTTAAAAGAAAAAAGAATGTGGGCTGAAAATATTTGGTGTTCTTGCAGCCGAGTTCGCCCTTCTAATAGTGGGGGTGTCTCGGCAGTAAGGGTGCTGTGGGATGAATCCGGATCTTTTGGAGGCTTCTCTCTTGGATGTGTTTTCTTTGTCTTTGCCTTAGCGTTTGTGTGTGTGTAATTACGGGATATACCATCTATTGGCATGCAATTTTTTATCGGTGAACCTAATATTGTATTATTGACTGCTTATTTATTGTCAATTTGTTATTAATTAACATGTACAATATGTGTGGACTGACAAATATCTGATGTCCTGGCAGTCGAACGCGCCCTCTATTGGTGAGGGTGTATCTCGATTAGGGGAATGTTAAGAGATAAACCCAGACAGTTGATAGCTTATCTCTTCGATACATTTTTTTACCATTAGCTTGAAATAAATATGCAACTTCTGGATATATCTATATTATATGTCGCTATCAATAAACCTACATTTATTTATTTATACACCGCATATAGCTTCTACGATTTCCCTTACTTTTCATTCGTTCAAAATATCAATTATTTAATCCAACCACACTTTCCTTGGGTTTTCTCTGCCACGCCTTCCACTCACATTTGCACTGTATATTTGTTTTGTTAGTGTTTCTTCATTTACTCGTTCCACGTGCCCAAACTATCTCAGAATGGTTTTCTTCATCTTACTCAACACATCAATCTTAAGTTTACATTCATCCTAAAGTGCACGCATTTCTACAGCATTTATTTGGCATTTTTCAGTCTTTTTCCACATTCACGCTTCACTTAGTTGGTACTAAGTACTATTGTGGACTATCATCGTAGTAGATTTCGATACAGTCTGGTTCGATTATGTATGTTTTAGTGCCCCATTGACATTGTTTCCTGTCGCTATACTCACTTTTAAAACAATATTTTTATAAGTCAGTAAATATTTATATAATATTATGGCGATTAGTAAATCAAATCTGTCCCGTCAAGGGAACCAAAAATCCCATTTTCTTTGTTCTATCATTCAGACCACTCGCAGCTGGGATCCTCGATAATATCCATTCTGTAAAGTGAGCAATATACTAGGACTACACAATAGCCCATCCGCAAGCGGCTTCTGTCTTGTTCATACTTTTATATTCAATCAAGGGTTAAAAAGGATAGATTGCTGGATTGTTTTACCATATATCTAGGTATCTAGATACCTTCTTTACACCGGTTATATTCCAATTCAACGCCCAATTCAACGCCCATCAGTTTTCCATCCAAATCCCAAGTTTCTGATCATCTTTCAAATATAATTATCAATGTTCCACCAGTTTAATGAATCTCCCTGGAATATACAGAAAGAGACATTCAAGTGAATAAAAGAACAATGAATGTTCTACTAGATCTAAAGAACTTTAAAATGAATATTCTGTTGCAGCCTAAGAACAATTGGATCAATCATCAACAGCTGTGATTGACGAGGATGTTTTCAAGTGAAGAAAAAAAAACAAATTCTTTTTACTTTCAATTTGTATGTTTGAAATGTTTTTTTGTATGTGAAAAATTGTCGTTCATCTTATTAGTAAATTGTTAATTGTTGTTAATTGTTAGGCGTTTGTATATGTATCTAATGTTTAAGATACTTTTCTTTTTCTTTCTCTCTTTTCTTAATTTTTCGATTCTATCCTAGACAAAAAACACGGGTCAAAGTGTTTTGTTGTATTTTTTTTAATTCTTCTTGGCCATAAAAAAATACAGGGTAAAATAAGATAAACGATGAATTTTCAGTGACAATGTTTTGTAATATTTTGAATTTTTTAACATGTCTTTTGTAAAAGTTGTCATAAAATAGTCTTGGTTGAAGATAAAAAAAAATGAAAATTAAAAGAAATTCTCCCCAAGTACATATTTCGACACTTTATTTTATTATCTTGATTTTTTCATGTTTCTTAAATGTTCATTGTTTGATTGCATAATAATGCAATCAATGTGGGTTTAAACAAGAAAAATAAAAAAGTGAAAAATAATTTTTATTCAAAAAATTATTTTCGTAAAGTTTTATTAGTCTTTATTATGCATTATTCAAATAATTTAAATATCACTCGTATCTACCTTTATATAGAATGAAGGAAAAAAAAGCTTTTTTATTTTTCTTGAAAAAAATGTTGAATATCTATATATTTGTATAGTGTAATTCGATCCATTTTGTATGATTGTGTCATTATAAAAATTGAATTTTTTATAACAATTTTGTTAACATTTATTTGTCTTATTACACATGTTTTCGTATATGTCTTTGTCACTTTTTTATTATTTTCCATGTTATTTTTAACAAACTATCGAGCTTATATTCAATGTATTTTGTAAAAATACTTTTGATTACATATCATTCGACTTTGTCTTCATAATTGACTTAAAACATATAAACTAACGCAATCCCAAGTTTCTGATCATCTTTCAAATATAATTAAACACAAACATGCATTACGAGATGAATGAATCCATTGCATTTGATATATTTTCTAAACGTTGATAGTATATTGTGTTACTCTTTCGTTGTATACAGTACAACCTGGTGGACTTGTTGCCATATAGTAATCTCTTTGCCATATGGCAATCAACCAACCAGAAAAATGTTAAAAAGGTCTTAAGTGAAAACCAGTCTGGAATCTTTTTATAAAAAATCTGGGTTCCAGCAGGATTTGAGCCCGCAACCTCCGGGTAGTGGCAGGTGTTTTACCAACTAGGCCACGGAGGTTATAGTGATGAGTAAAAAAAAACTAGACAAGATAACGAATTATTGTTTGGAAAAATTTGCCGAATTAACTATACCCACTTTCCAGGCCAGAGTCGTGTAAGAAAGAACATTTAAATTCGAGGTAAATATAATTTAGTCAAGGTCACTTAAACCTTTTCTAAAATTTCACTTTTAAAAGACGTGTGTCGGGTCGATCATAATTTATAGCGTTTAAGGGGGTATTCTCATTTGGATTTTTTTTAAATAGAATTTATTTTTTCATTTTATTTTTGTATAATCCTTTCTGAATTAAGATAATTTCAAGAAAGAAATTTTCAAAAATCTTGAAAATTCGAAAAGTTATGAGGGTATATAAAGTCGAGCGCGCCGGTCGAAAAATGATCTGGGCTTCGCAGCTTTCGGGTCGTCGATTGTTATGGCAGCAGCCATATGATTGTTATGGGTACAAGGCAACAAGTCGAAAAGTAAAACGAGCCTTTGGAAATAAAGATTGGTAACGCGACTGTGCCTACAGAGAGCATGGTGCGCAATTTAGGTATGTATATGGAATATGACTTAAGATTCGAGGCTCACGTTAAAACTAAATTACAATGGGCTTTTTCGTGGCTTAAAAATATTTATCGCATCCGTCAAAACCTGTCAATTGAGGCTAGACGTAGAATAACCGACGCGCTCATTATCCCAATAGTGGAGTATAGTGATTGCAACTATGGACCGTGCCTTTTAAAGAAAACCGAAAAAAAGTTGCAAGGATTACAAAATGCTTGTTGTAGGTATTGTTTCAACATTTCCCCCAGAGGACGCATCACCCCTTTTTTGAGAGCTTTTAAAATTATTGACATGAAACAAAGACGGTTTCTTCACTTAAGCGTACTCATGCATAAAATTACCAGTACGAAAATGCCACTTTATCTCTTCGAAAAACTTAATTGGGCTGGAAACTCTCAAGACTACGAAACTAGAAGCAGAGAAACTCTTTTACTGATCCCAAACCATAATCTAATACTATTCAAGGGATCCTTCTCATAATCAGCCAGCAAATGCTGGAATGAGTTGCCCCAGGCCTTGAAGGAGCGGGTGAATAGTTGTACCTTCAGAGATGCTCTAAAGTGTTATCTTCTGGGTGGTTAATGGGTTTCTTAGTGGTTAATAGGTCTCTTATTTGCTTTTTTTTTTCATTCTTATATTACTGCTTAACTATTTCAATGTATTATGTCGTGGTTTTTTTTTTATGTGTGAACATGATTTCCCATTTGTCATTTTACTTTCATAAAATTTTGACTCCTTTGAGGCTTTTCTTTTTTTCGTTCGTTGCTGACAGTTAACCTGAGGGTTTACTTTTTATTTTGTTTTCTGCCATACGTTTTTTGTTTTTTAATCTAGATATGCAGGGGTGTGGGCTGGAAGCCCTCCGATGCCCTTGCGGTCGGGCTCGCCCTACATTGGTTGGGTGTATCTCGGCTGGTGGAATGTTTGTGGGATGAGCCCGGACCTTTTAATGTCTTCTCTCTTGAACGTATTTTTTTGTCATCTATTTATTTTGTGTTTTTTTATCTTCTTATTCTACATGTTCAAGGGTGTGGGCTGAAAAACATCTGGTGTCCCCGTGGCAGGGCTCGCCCTATATTGATGGGGTGTATCTTGGCCGGGAGGTATTATTAGATGAGCCCATACCTTTTGATAGCTTCGGTTTTTTTATGTATTCTCTTTTTAATGTGTTCTTGACATATATCTAAATGTATTATGTAAATACTATGTTGCTGACAATAAACCTGTATTTATTTATGTATTTAATATTTTCCAAGAATTCTCGACCAAAAGGATTTCTTGGAATGATGAATTGATATATAGTTTGTCGGGATTTTGGAACAAGTTTATATGACCCTGGAATTGCAGATTAACAGTAAGTTGAAAATATTTACTTTAATTCGTGTAAAAATCGCACTTGAAATTTTAAACGCGGTAACGCAGTAAGATAATCTTATACATGGCGGCACACGAGACCCCCGTAGGGCATTACATGACAGGAAAAAAGATGGAGAGACAGCTGGTACTCTGCCTCCGAGGAATGATTTTCGCAACACAGCAGATTCAAATCTACACAAAGAAGAAAATTACACTAACTCACTCGCATGCACACATATATTCTCACATCATACATGAAATAAGTTTTTTAAAACAACCCACTTAATATATTGCTATCGATGTGTTCTTGAAATGGTATGGACTTTGAAACAATTAATTTCAATCAATTTCACTTAAATAATTCACTCACTCGAAGAATCAGGCGAACATCTGATTGGAGATGTAATACATAAATACGTCGACTACTTAAATTTTATTAACAATGTTATTGCGGACTAAAATTATAAAATAATATATTCGACTTGTCTGATCTACATTCGACACTTATTACTGTATTGATCATATTTTTGGTTTGTACAAATTTGCTTATATGGTCCTATAATAGGATATCTCCATTTTATCTTTCGAATCTGTGTCGAAGCGATATTCCTTCGGCGAGAAGAACTTTGCGGTCGATTTCGTTTTCATCTAATAAATGTTGCCGTTGGTGGTCCTGTGGCGTGGAATGGTCTTCCATTTAGTGTTTGAGAGTGCAAAACTGCACATGCTACCTATATATGCACGTGCAATTTTTACAAGAGAATAAATACCAGATTGCATTATATAAAATTAAATTGTAACTAAACTACATAAATTGTTTTTCAAAGTTAAACTGATACTCGCCAAATTATATAAAGTAAAAAAAATCTACGATGAAAATATCACCTTACATGGTTTCTACTCATTAGGATGTTCTCACTTTACGTGTCTGTATCATAGACAAAAACTCAGATTGTACTATACAAAATGAAAGTGTCACCTTTTAAGTTGCACCAACCATACACGAGTATAAAGAAATTATTGTTAAATTATCTTGTATACAATTATAATGTCAATTGAGTTTTTACTCTTTAGGATGTTTCTTGCATTAAATTTTCAATGCACACAGTACAATTTGCGAATTTATGTGGTGATCTCTTCCAACCAACTAGAAATGTGTTAAACAAGCCTCAAGTGAAAACCAGACTGGAACTTAAAAAAAAAATTGGGAACTAACGGAAATCGAATATGGAACTCCCGGGCTGGAAGAAGGTATCTTATAGGCCACGGTGGTCGCCATTTGTAGAAAACACACTAGTTCGTATTGCATACAATAAAAAAATAGTTTCATTCCCTTTCCACTCATAAGGATGTTTTGGCAATATATATATGTTAGATAATAAATATAGATTTTATTTCAAACAATAAAAAAAGTAATTTAAAAAGGGGTTTTGGAGTTGTTTCGGAGTTGGTAATATTTTTGCCATCATCTTGAAGATGAAGGTTTCAACGTCTTCGAAACGTCGACACTATTTTTAGCCGACTTACCATGGCAACAGCTGAATATATATTTTAACTAGTAATACACTCGTAAAATGTCATTTTGTAGGTTGTTCACCTTTAAGGATGTTCTCGGGATACGTCGGGAATAAAACAATTGTATTGATGAATATATATACTATGAAAATACTCGCTTTTTAACCTTTAAGATGTTTTCCCCACAGGTAGGAAAAACTCCAGATTGTATTGTATTCGATGAAAATTTGAAACAATACACTTGACAGGGCATTAAATCAGTTTTCTGTTATAAATGTAGCATTACTATTCCTTTGCTTTCACCTTTACTTTTGTTACGGATCCAAAAAGAAAAGAAAACAAGAAAATTAACGACCCCTCGCAAAGAAAATAAGATTGGAAAAGTGATTAGGTCACCCCGTGGCGATCAATAAAAGCTCTGGTGACGGGCTTTCTGAGAACCAAATAGAAGCAAAACAAATGTAATTCTAACTTGATCCACAAACTGATAACTGCATACTGAGGATTTCAAAACTATGGTCTGCAACAAATCATTGATAGTTGTATTTATTTAGTAAAGGAGGGAATGAAAAAAAGTTGATCTGAACGTAAAAAAATTGGCGTGATATGGAAAGGCTAAATAAAAAATGCAGATAATAGATATAATTAAATTGATTATTTTTTCTATTCAGTGACATCAACTTTTAGAATATGAAAGTTGATACTTTCTGACAAAAATCTCTCAGTATTGAAGACATCTTGGAGCAGATTTAGAACAAGTCTAACACGCGAGTATTGTTATCAAATCAACTCTTTCACGAGATTTTGACCCTTTTTTGCGTACCACGGGGAATCCATTCGAAACCCACGGGTGGAAGTCAAGTGCCTTTCTAATTAGGCCATGGAGGACTCTATTATAAAAATATAAAGAACTTACACCTTTAGATTTCCAAGTCCATTCCATTCTTAGGTAAATTTGTGTGTAGATGGGTATGGATTTCTGGTAAAAATATTTTTGACCTTATTTAAAGAAAAATTGAGAAGCTTGATACGCCTGTTAGGCGTGAATTACTTGTTTGTACAAATTGTTTGACTGCGTTTACCATCATAATTCGAAAACCAATATGGGCAGGTTTGTACTCAACTTTTGAGGTATTAGAAGAGTCATTGACTGGTTTATAACATAAATTATAGCATAAATCAAAAGCGAAATCTCCCTGTTTCTTCATTTTTATTTTTTTATCACACTTTCAATGTTAGACTGTTACAAGTCGAAATGTCAAGTAGATAATTGAGCAACAAACATATCATATCATATATAATGTAAAAATATACAGTTGATTTATGTGGCAGTTAATTATTGAATAATGTTTTTTATTGTATTCCCTTGGGACAAATTAGAATCATAATATCAATCGAAAAGCATAATATATGTGTTGTCTTAATTAGAAATATTACACAAACACAAAATATGCTTTTCTTTCCTGTTATATTATATTAGTTGTAAACTGCTCAATTTTTTAAAATATAATAACTAGAAATACTTATTATTTTACCTTTTACGAGGGGACCACGATCACTTTTCAGCTTTGTGTTCAAGATATTCCCATACGTGTTGTATTTGCTGAAAAAAAAAAGTATATTTTAAAAGATGAACATTACTTTAGGTGATATGAAATATGCTAAAAAATATAAGTTCAAAATGTGCCCTTAAATATATATTATAATTATAATAAATACTTGTTACATCGTCGTGTACAGCGCTAACTAGACCATCTTAGTTTAAGCGACTTGCCGAGACAAATATTCTCTGTAAATCTACTGTTTCATTTAACTTCTTTAATTTAACCCTTTAAGAAAGAGAAGTGCAATCATTATTGTTTCATAAATGCAAAAGGAATGCTATAGAAGAAATTAAAAAATTGTGTAAATATAAAATCGGTTATTCTAGGATTTAATTTTCTCATTTATTTTCGTCAAGTCTCATTTACTTTCTGTTTCGATATATTTTATGAAACGTAACAGTGTCTTGTATGGCGTATTGTTTTAATAAGGAACTGTACCATTAAAAATACTTTTACAGTACCCGGCGGTAAGTAATACACATCGGGCTTAAGAAAGAGACTGTCGGCCATAATCGGCTAGTTTCGGCTTTTTAAAGCGTCATCTATATACTTTAAAGTGGACGCGACCACACCCTAGAACGTTTGACAACGACTGACAAATCGCGACGGAACACGTGTATGAATGAAAGAGACAATGCTCTACAAAGACGAAGTTAGCCGATTACGGCCGACAGTCTCTTTCTTAAGCCCGATGTGTATTATTTACCGCCGGGTACTGTACGATCTTGATATTGGTAAAAGAATTATGAAAGAAAGCTACATGTAGAAATGAGAGCGTTGAGTAGAAAGTGTATACTCGGTATAAGGAAGATGCAGAGCTTAAGATGAACACAAAGCATTAATATGGTGCGGCTAAGTAGAAAGAATGAATGATGAAAGATTTACAAAAATAATCTATGCGAGTGGTACGAGAAGAACGAAGAACGAAGGTACGAGAAGTTTAAAATATCTAGAATAACTTGAAAGGACCAAATTAATCACACTCTGATAGAGGGAAGAATCCTTTTTTATATGAGTGTATTTAACGAGGTGTATGGATGTGGCAGAAGCGAAATAAGTGTTTTAGGATCGAATTAAATGAAGTGGAGATCTGTTTGTTCTCTTTGCCTGATATAAAAATGATATATGCACATATAAAAAGTATATTAATTTGATATATGCTCATTCGATATTTCATATAAACCTTGAATTCTTTTTGCATATATGCACACGATTATCTAAAGATCGCATTATGTAAAAATGATAAAATTACAATAATTTTGTTGCACAATTCTACCACGTGAACAATGATTGCGAATAGAGCATTTATTTACAGATTATTATTTAATATACCATTGTCGAACACGTTGAACAAACCGCAAATAATTTAGTGGTGAACCTTAACAAAATATTATCAATCTAATATATACTATACAATATTATAATATCTGTAAATGGTACGGAGTGAAAACAAAATGTCCACATTGGCGTGCAACACTCAGATAAAATATTCCGATATTATTCTAAATGCATAAAACATGGAACAATGAACTGTTGTTACTAAATATCACAAGTTAAATTTCACTTCATTTAATATTCGTGATGGATTCTAAGAAATTTCGTGAAGCACTATTATGTACGGGACTCATTGAAAACGAGTTTGTCCCCTTTTGTAACTCGATCCTTTTTTTATTATGTGACATCAGTGATTTTGTAATATATGTACATTCGTACATACATGGAGTAACAATGTATCACAGAATACGAAATGAAGTGATTTGGAATGAATGTAAACCTAACGCTGATGTTTTAAGTAAGATAAAGAAGAAGTGTACACTTAGATGGTCTGAGAACGTAGAACGAATGCCTGAAGGACCAACAAAATAAATATTCAGAACAAATGTGAGTAGGTTTCGTAGAAGAAGACCAAAGAAAGTATGGTTGAATCAAATTAATATATTGAAACAAGGAAATGTAAAAAGTCAGAGAAATAGTAAGAGTAACATGATAAGTTGTATGGATATAAAAGAGGAGAAAGAAGGGTGTTGCTATTGGAAAGTCGTGATGGTATGCACCTATACATACCATCACGCCATGCAGAAAGGACATATTTCTATCGATGCACACGGTTTTCGCCTCATGCACATCCATCATCTTGTCATACATGCTTTACTGTTTCTCATATTTCTTACATTTCCTTCAGTTATTTTTTTTCAACTATCTCCATCCATTCATATCATGTTCTCAATGTGATCAAACTATCTCAATATCCTTTACTTAATTCTACTTATAACATCCATATCTAGCAAACCGTTATTTGTAATATTAAATATATATTGATATGAAATATATATTGACTGCATTGAAATCAGGATTTGTGTTTATTCCAGGAAATTAAAAATCTGAGTTTAAAAACAGTAAGTACTCGTACTATGTCTAATTACTTCTAAATCGACATTTTTTTTTCACCGAGTCTTCAAATTTAGACATCGACAACTGACTTCGCTTTTTTCATTACACGTTTTAAATTTTCCTTATACGCAAGCATAGTTTCGTTTTCCTGTTTGCTACAACATTATATGATAAGAAATTTAAGTATTATTTCTTGTACGAGTATTTTATCTAAAGAATACCATTTTTTGACATATTGTAGTTATTGTAGATACGAGGAATCGACTCTTTTCATTCGTATGTACCTCTGAATTTGTTTTATACATTAAAAAAGTTGACAACAATAAACTTTACTTTATGAGTATAAGATTTTCATGTGATCTAGCTGGTAAGACATTGGTCTTTCACCTGGCATTTTCCAAAAAAATACCGAAAAAAAATATCATAGTCTCGTTAAAGAGCTCGTCTGGTAACAATAATCGCACGAGCTCAACATAACATATGTTATCATGGTTACCTGCGCACTGCAGTAGCTTTGTTAGATGTACGGTAGCGAACTATGAGTTAATTGCACTCGAGTTATTTCATAAACCAAAGGTTTGATTGCTGGTGCCGAAGACAATATTGTACACCGACCATGTTTTTCAACATATCAACATCAACTACTTTATTAATTTTAAGTTGGTTATATTTCAATGCCATGTTAATTATGAGTGGAAAGGGTTAAAATAGACAAAGAAAAATATGTTAATTGAAACACTTACTATACATGAGATGTTTTTCCTATTTAAGAACGGGATCAGAGGTTGAGAAAGGTTGAATCAGATGACGTAAGTAATTCACAGATGAGTCAGAAAATTAAGCGCTGTAGTCAACAAATTAAGCGCTGTAGTCAACAAATATACGGCAATAGGTCAATTTTAAAATATGAATAATTTGGTATGAAAAATATATGTGGGAGTTACTGGACCTCGCCAAATGATTGTCATCTCTGTAAACCTGTTTATCTAGACAATATGACTTTATGCAGAAATATGAATATGATTATTGAGAAATGTGTTACGATCGAATTGAGGAATGTAAAATTCAACATATTTTTTATTTATTTTAATTTTATTATTTGACAAGGAATCAAATAAAATAGTATCATACATCACATAACACAGTTGATCGGAGACGTATTGTACTTAGTTTCCAAATTGTGGGAGATATTTTTTTTTAAATAATAAATGAAAAGACATATATCCTTTAAATTATTTAAAACAAATATACATGAATTGAAAAAAATATAATTATCGTATTTGTCAAAAGTTTAATTATCCTTAGAACTGGATGAAAATGTTGAAAATATAATGTAATCATGAAACAAAAAGATTTTTGGTTTAATTTAATTAAAAACAGTTATTCATGTGAAATATTTATGCAAGAATAATTAGTCTAGTGAAGCTGTCGCAACGAAAAAATCTTTATTTTGTATATTCACTCTATTTTTTAATTAGTTTTTTGAATGAGTGGTTGATAACGTATCAATCAACAATTCCCGGGACTTACCAACAGATGGCGCCTCTAATAACAAATCAATACCATTCTCAGTTAGTACCAACTTTTAGAAGTTAGGTGTCAAACTTTCATGACATTCCGACATTGTGTCATTGAATTAAAGTGGTTTTAGTGAGGCTACTTTTGCTATTTTTAAAACAATGGAAAAAACAGACTTTTACATTTGATTCAACTATCATCAGTAAAATTTCGACTACAGCTGATAGAGGACATGTTGTTTCGTTATATTCTGAAATATTTAAAATTTAATATAGTGAGAGCATTTAAATTGGGCTCTCTGCCAGGCTTTAATTTCTGTCGGGTTTTCCCCTTATTTTGAAAAGAACTTGATAAACATACGATGTTTAACTATCAACATTTTTATATTTAATTTCTATGTGTTCTAGCTATCATTCTACAAACGGTACAGGTATGGAATTGTAACGCGTTACTATGGGATCTCTGCCGGGTTTTTCACTCCTTTTGCAAGAAACGTGATAACCAAGTAATATTATTTTTTTATTTCAAAATATTACAATAAAATACGTCTAGTGTGGGCTCTAGTTGACATGCTACTAACGGCACCGGGTGAGGCCGATGTGGTATATATCCAATCACGCTCTAGTGTGGGCTCTAGTTGACATGCTACTAACGGCACCGGGTGAGGCCGATGTGGTATATATCCAATCACGCTCTAGTGTGGGCTCTAGTTGACATGGCACTTAACATACGGTGCCGGGTGAGGCCGGTGTGGTATCTATCCAATCACGCTCTAATGTGGGCTCTAGTTGACATGGCACTTAATATACGGGGCCGGGTGAGGCCGGTGTGGTATCTATCCAATCCCGCTCTTACTTGTTCAGATAGGATTTTTTAGGCACCGCTGGTAAATGTGTATGTATGAGTTAATACCGTGTACATAACACATCGATCAATAAGTCCTGGGACTAACCAACATATGGCGCATCTAATAAAAAATCGATACCATTTTCAGTTAGTACCAGCCTTTAGAAGTTACGTGTCAAACTTTCATGACATTCCGACATTACGTCATTGAGTTACAGTGGTTTTAGTGACGCTACTTTTGCTATTTTCAAAACAATGGAAAAAACCGAATTTCGTGTGTTGATAAAACATTGCTTTTTAATGGGAAAAAATACCGTTCAAACTCAGCGATGGCTTGAAAAGTATTATCCGGGCTCTGTTCCGTCGAAAACAACCATTTGTCGGTGGTATGCTGATTTCAAACGCGGTCTTGCAGACACAAATGATGCTGAACGCTCTGGTCGTCCAAATAAGACTGTTACACCAGAAAACATAAAAAAAAACCTCAAAATCGTGATGGAAAATCGCAAAGTAAAGTTGCGTGAGATAGCTGACATCCTGAAGATATCATTTGGTTGTGTTTACACTAATTTTGCATGAACATTTGGTCATGAAAAAGCTTTTTTCGAAATGGGTGCCGAGTTTGCTCACAATGGAATAGAAACAACAACGCATCGATGATGGTAACGATGGCCAAATTGCATGAGTTGAACTTCGAATTGCTTCCGTACCCACCGTATTTTCCAGATTTGGCCCCCAGCGACTATTGGCTGTTCGCAGACCTCAAAAAGATGCTCCAGGGAAAGAGATGTGGCTCCAATGAAGAAGTGATTGCCGAAACTAACGCCTATTTTGAAACCAAAGATAAATCGTTCTACACGGTTGGCATAGAAAAGTTAGGAAAGCGTTGGAATTAATGTATCGCTATGGCAGTTGACTATGTTGATGAATAAAGAAGAATGTTGGCAAGCAAATGTTTTAGTAGTTAGTCCCGGGACTTATTGATCGATGTGTTAAATAAATAAACATTTCCATGTAATTAACCATAAACATTCTTCAATAAAAACAGAAATAATATTTGACAGTAAACACTTTCTTTGTGAAGATCGATTAAAACCAATTAAAACTCAGTTAGTGTCGTCAATTTGTGGGCAAGCATATTTTCTAATCCAAGTCGAACTGGATCATTTCAAGTTGCGTATTGGTTAATCCAAATAAATAACACTTGAAATATTTTGAAAATTTACAATACAGTATATGAACTTATTTTTATTATCATGCAAGCATGAAAAATCTTTAAACACTCGTATTTTTAATTAACACCGATCAAAACCTACATATTTTACCTCAAAATATTTACATACGAGTATTATATTTCTCCTTATATCAATGTAGTATGGAGAATAAGTTGAAATAGTATATGAGAAATTAAAATACTGAAAATTCTATAAACGGATTTCAATAGCATTCGAATGGATTTAATTGTTTATTTTTTAATATAATAATTGTTTTTTTGGAGTCGATTCAGTTCAAAAGAAAACGGATTTCAAAAGAAGTCAATGTTTTTTTTTAATGTTTAAAATTTATTAGAATGTACGATTCAGGTGTTTGTTGACAATCTTTAAGATTTAAAAAAATCTATTAAAAGCGTAATAAGACTATATATGTGTTTACTAAATGCGTAATGAAACTATAGAATTCCATTATAAATCTCGAGTAAATCGGTAATACTTCGATGTAAAGTTGATTGAACAAATATAACATATGATCTATTGATTATATTCAAACCGTTAGGACGACTTACGCCCTTATCAACTGTCGATTCCACACACGAAGGAAAATAAATCAAGTCAATAGAACAAATGTTAGCATTCTAATTTATTCAATATTAATAGCTAAGATTTAAAAAAATTTAATCAGATTTTTCCCCCTTTCAATGAGTGAAGCAATCGTTTTATATAGGTATGATTGTCAACATAAAATTTAAAAAATCTTTGAAATTCGTGTACACATTTTTTTTAAATATTCTGAATTTGTATACATATTTATTTTATTTGTATTGTATTATATTATATTTTTGCTGCGTGGTGGCAAACCCTTCTAGGTTATTGCCATAAGTCAATCTTTTCCATCCACCCAGTAATATGTTATGGAGGATTTAGATGAAAACCAGACTGGAAAATCACCAGGAATCGAGCCCACAACTCACTGATTGAAAGACAGGCGCGTCCTACTTACCGACACGGAGGATATTATTAACTTGAAGAATAATTCTTTATTTTTCAAAATTTTCGTTCATGCACAAAAAGATATTCCAAAATTACTAAATAAGCGTTGAGTCGCCTGAAATTAATCTGGAGGTATCGAGGAATCCTAAGAAAAATCAAGATATTCTATTAAATTAGTCCTAACCCTCCTTTTCAGCATTTTCCGTGAAGCGGAGACCTGGACACTGAACGCATGAAATAGAACATATAATTGATGATTTTGAGAAGAGGTGTAGGAGACAGCTCGTGCGCATTCATGAAATATCACAATAACATATCGATGAATATTGAAGAGCTTGGACACATACTTTGACACAGCGCGGGGGAGAGTAACAGCCTCGATCAGTCGATTCTAGTGGGAAGTATGAATGGCAAAAGGAGTAGAGGCCGAGCACCTATCGAATGGAGTGACTAGGCGAAAACACCAGCGGCGTACTTATTTCAGGAGGCGATACATAGGGTAAGGGATCGTTTATATTGGAGAGGATGGTAGATAACCATGCTGATCACGATACACTGATTTGAGGAAACGACCGAAACGAAGATTAAAAGAAATTAAATTATGTTTGATAAACTTTGATTGCATGGCATAAATAAGGGGAATATTATTTTACACATATGACTAACAGAGGGAAAACATTTATTTTATGTTGAAAATATGGCTATAATTTTAATTAACCTCAAGTTATCTAACTGGCTGTTGTGTCACAGCTTAGACCTTCAAAAACTAAAAGGATTTATTTAGCATTGAGCCTAAGTGAAGATCATTAACGCCACGTATCTTAGTCACTGTTTTGCAAGTCTAAAGTGATGTCACAGTGTTATTTTTTCTTAGAAATATCATAAAAATTTTAATGTGGATGGAGTAACACTATAATAGGAAATCAATAATTGCAAAGAAGCTAATACACAAAATAATTTTCAAGCCAGGGTTGAAATACTGATATAAAAAAATGTGATTAACTGAACGAGAAGAAAAGCAATTGGTCTCGTTTGAGAGGACGATATTTGGAATGCCTGCAATAAAACGGTTTCTTCATAATAAATCATTATGATGCATAGGAGGTTTTTAATGAAATATGGACTGCCAGAAACTAGAAAATGTAACACCGGACATTTGCGAAAAGCTATTGTCTATCAAGCCGAATCTAATGATAGGGTATAGCGAAGTGTATGAATAGAGTAGGATTCCGTAATACTTTATGAAGGTGGGTATATAATATATCCATTATACAAAAATATGATTTTTGATCTGATAACTAACTACTCATAATTTTAGCAGATCTTGAGGTTTGAATATTTGTCTTAATGCCTTAATGATTTGATTTTTCATTGGAATTGGGATTTTTCATTGGAATATTACATAATCAACAATCCGAAAAAATACATTAATTTATTTAACCATGTTATATGCCTTCAGTAAGATACATGCCAAAACCTATTTTACTGGGGACACGATACATGAAAGGCAACAAACCTAGATCCAAAATTACCATGTACTCGTATATATAAAAATATTAATTTTTCAATATTTCGCTCCATCTTTTACGTTTACGAACGTACTTCCTAAATAGTAAAATTCTTTAACTTGTTAATATTTTTCATTGTTTACCTAAATATTTTATATACTTTTCACCCTTTTCAATTAATTACCAAGACTTTGCGTTTGATAAAATTCATTTTCAGATCATTTTTTACATTTCACGTACAAGTCACTTTTCATACGCTGTAAATCATTTTCATTATCCTCTAGCACTATCATATAGTATATATCATCAGCATACAGTAGCAATAATACGTTTCCGTTTAACATTTTTATACCTTGGGTAATATGACACATCCTTGATTAAAGCATTTTCTGATATTAAACCACTCAGTCAGCACTGTTCACTTTTATGCAGGCTCTACTCTCAACATGAAACGACGCAATACAGCGTACGGGCTTACGTTCGACACCATATTCCTTGTAACAAGCTTTCGTACACGAGATAACACTTATTTCTAATGCACATGGCATGTGAGATATTCAAACTTCAACGGAGCGTACTCAACAATAATTATTTATTTACAGGACACTTAGTTGATACCTACATCAAAAGTCTTCGATAATTATCGTATTATATATTAATTACAATTAACTGTAAATAAAAAAAGATAGCTCGGTTCCACATTAATTCCAGCAATTGTAATTCAGTGGTGAGATGTGTCCTCACAGATTGTCACACGGTGGGATAAAATGAACACACATTGTTAATATCTTAATTTCGTTTATATAATAATTTGTTCAAACAAATTAAACGCAGCCAAGACTATGATTCGTATATGAGCGAACAAGCAAGCTCATCAAATTAAATTAGAAATCCCAATTGGTATTCCGCGCCACACAATGGGCATTAATTAAATTTTTGCTTTGTTATATAACTCAAAACCAAATAATATCATACGTGATGTGAATTTTATGATATACTGGAAATTATAATTTAAGCAAGAAAAAAGAAAATTATTTTCAACGCCTTTATTTTAATATTCAAGAAGCGGCATTTTGACAGTCTGTGACACGACTTAAGAATTCTAATGAGGTATGTAGAAAAATGCTTTCAACACATTATTTAATCACGGATTTTATACTTTTACCACAACTGTTTCTCAAATATGTTAGATATGCTGTATTTGGAACAAAATATGTTAATGTAACCATCACATCATGCCCCTTGCGATTAAGTCAGAATTCAATAAAAAATGTTTGAGAACAGTCCTAGACCAGGGGTAGGCATACATGTGGTCAACGAGAGCCACATTCTAGATTTTCATATACATAAATAGCCACACCATAGTCACATTCTCACGTAATATTAAATACACAAATTCAAATTTACTCCATATTCTACAAATTTTCATTCCTATATAAAGTATAAAAAATACACACATGAGAAAGTATAAAAATGAGAAAGAAAACACAAAATAATAAGTTCAACATTTATTTATTAAAAATAAAATATAATGTATAATAATACAAAGTTTATTTATCCCTTTTAGTTATATCTCGAAAATTTGTTAGTCGTTCGCAGCAATTCTGTCAAATGCTCGTTTGTTAGCTGCGAACGATATTTTGATTTTACAAACTTCATAGAGGAGTATAAGGATTCACAACTATATGTTGTACCGAAAATGGAAAATAATCGGCAAGCAGCTTTCTTTAAATTAGGATATTTGAATTCTGGCACAAGTTTCCAAAATTCAATTATGGTATTTGACTTGTGCTGCATTAGTAATGACTGATATTACTAGTATTTCAATTCTAATGACTATAATTCCGCAGCTCCTCTTTCAGCAAGTATTAATAATTCAGACATCGGAAAGCCATTTTCAAAAATATCAAAAATAAATGGGTTTACAAAATAAGCAAATGTAGGTTGGTATTTGACAGTTGCATTCATACATGCGCATCTTGTCACTTACAACATTTAGAAAGGAAAATCGCGAAAATACAAGTATAAAGGGAAAGAAAGTATCTATATTTTTATAAGAGACATTGGGAGCCGAACTTAACCCAACGAAGAGCCGCATGTGGCTCTCGGAGCCGCATTTGCCCACGTCTGGTCTAGACTAATAACTTTGATGATTCAATTCGAATAAGTATATATTTTTTAATAACAAAGTTGTTATATCATATCCCTAAAAAAACTATACTTTATAACTTCAGGAAACTTTATGAACGTAAAATTGGATAAATCAAATACATTCTCAATTATGAATAAAAATACAACCCACACGACTATTTCCATGGCCATGCCTCCATAGTAAAACAACTCGAGGGTTACGGGACAATTTCCGTTGATATATTTTTTTAAAGGTTTTAAGGTCTGGTTTTCATTTTGTGGCCTTTCAAACATATTTGTAGTTTGTTGGAATAAATTGCCTTATGACCACAAACCCGCTAATTTGTACTATATACAACAAAAGCGTAGTACAACACAATACAAAACATCGTGTTTTTTTAAGATAATACGAGTACCTTACTCAAGCACGTGTATGCAATAATATCTAGCCGTTAAAAAGTGTATTCGTAGTTAAATAAAATTTCAGTAGTGCAATTAATGTACTCGTACATGTGAATTTACTTGCCAATATCGCATTTCCGGGAATAATTTTAAATATGTAGAAAGGTTGTTTGCAATTATATTTTTTTGCACATATGATATGTTATATGCCAAATTTCATGTCGATACTTTTGAAAACTATTTTACGGGAAAGGGAATGTCGAGGAATACTTTAAATTCATAAATAATTCCATTTCTATGAGCGATTGCAAGTATAACATTAACTATTATAATATCATAACCATACGAATGAATGAAAATTAAGCTGCGCTCTTCAATATTTCTGCATCGTTAATTCAGATATATTTAAGGGTGTTATACAATGAATGAAAATGAAGTTGCGCTCTCCAATATGTCTGCATCGCCAATTCAGATATGTTGAAGGGAGTTATACGATAAATGAAAATAATGTACAAATAATATGTTCACAAGTAAAACATTTTATTGATCCAAAAATATAAAAAAAGACGGAAACTTCTAAGCGCTCTTTTATCTATCTTTGATAATATTATCAGTTGGTTATTAAAATTATATTTCGTACCAGATTTAAAAAAAGATGAGATTGTCAGCTACGAGAAAGACGTAAATAGGGCAAAGTTTGTAATAAAGTTGAAATTTAAGTATATTGCTGTCGCCGGAAAAATGATGAACCGCATCTCTCGTCTGTCGTAAAATGGGTAATTTAATTACACACCCGATGATTGGCGACTTGCACGAATTAGTCGTTTGCGTCTATCATAGGAAGATTGTTACAATTTTCAAGGGAAATAATAAAAAGTTTTAGTATATGTGCTAAACATTTTGTATATTTGGAACCGTTATATAAATTATGAGTTATATATTAGTAGTGAGAAACTCGGTCTTGGAATAGAAATATAGAAAACATAGGTTATGATTAATGACTAAGGAAATGTCTTAACAACCGATGCTCTCCAGGATCTTGAGGCTGTAAAGCAATTTATATATCTCGGATCTTGCATTACAGATGACGGAGATTGCGAACCTGAAATTCTGAGAAGATTTGCGATAGCAAAGAACTCTGTGGCATAAGTGCAGTGAATATGGAAGGATCGTTGTAAAATAACCTGACAGGTTTCTTAAAATGTGACAATCTTCATCGTCTTTCAGATCATGGACTAGCGCTACGCTCTAACAGAGATTGTTTATTGGCCTTTCCAGTTCAACGCTCTTCTTTTTTTGCGTAGTCCTTTATTGTCCATGCAGTTAGACTCTGGAACCAGTTATAAACCAATGTTAGACTCGATCCGTCCACGGCATGCTTTAAGAAGCGACTAAAAAACTTTTAATTTCAAGTCATTAATATAACGTGTTTCATTCCTGATTTTTCTTTGCTCTCCGCTATCCTTTCCTTTTTCTTTGATTATATTTCACTTTTACTTTAATATGTATGGTATATGTCCATAAATTTCATAAATATGTATAATCTTTTTAATGTGTTTTGCGACAATGTAACTTGCTTTATTTACTTTTGTCTGGTTGGTTGGGATAGATTGCCGCCTGGCAATAAGCTCGCCAGATTGTATTTGGAACGAAGTGTTAAATAAATAAATTAAATAAATAAATAGATACATCCCTTCCAACCAATGAGGAATATTTAAAAAATGCCTTAAGCGAAAACCAGACAGGAATTCTTTTAAAAAAACTGAGTAACCGCGGGAATTGAACCCGCAATCCCCGGGTTGAAACACAGGCGCCTTACCAATTAGACTACAGAGGTTTTTGGTGCTACATAGGTTTCGTGTATCCGTGTAGGTTTAATAAAAATATTAATAAAAAACAATAAACTCTATTCTAAATGTGAGACTTTATTAAGGAAGTAATGAGTCACGAATTTATACGAACTAAAATATCTGAATCCTAAGAAAAATCAGCGTAAAAAGTTCAAAATTAGAAAGGAAACCTAAATTTACGTACAAAAACCAAAAGTAATGAAAGAAAATTAATTCCAGAATCAAAAATCCTTCATAATTATGAATCCTTATAAATAAGACCAATTATATACCCTTAAAAATCGTCGTCGTAGTTTTTGGGTCTCGTAGTCGAGGATCCCCTCGCTATTCCGACGTCAAGTCAGTAAGAAAATGAAGCTGTCCCGTGAAGTTTTTAAATTTAGTTTCTTTTTCCTTTAAGTGAGTGAGCCGTTACACACCAGCTAACTCACCGGCCACACCGCTGTACTGGATCCGATGACACACTGAAGTGACAAGTTCGGAGCACAGCGGCATGTTTTCTTATTTCGAAAGAACTGATATGACCGAAGTCATAGGCAGCGGCGACTGGCCCCGAGGTGCGCTGAGCACCAACGCACCTCAAGATGCTGACCGAATATGAAATATCGCTGTCTCACGGTTTACTGTATGTCCCTGTCTGCCCTATATGAATTTGCGTTTCCGTCCGGTGCGTATTGGAGATCGCTCCAGTAGTATTGGCAAACTTGGCCGGTCAATTTAAAAGGAATATTTTTTTAAATTTTACTTAAAATTTTTTTGAATTTTCACTCCAACAAAAATACTCGTACTATTTGTCAGTATTCTTATACATATTTAATCTATACAAATATTTAACATTTTTGGAAGTCACGTTTGCGAATATATAATTTAATTATTGCGAATTATTTCTCCGGTTCAGCGCACCAGCGCGCCTCCAGACCAGCCGCCGCTGATCATAGGTATTCTTATACCCTCGAATACTAGGTGGAAAAAATGCCTGTGCCATTAGAGGGGGGGTAGCACAGCGCGGGATTCGAACCGGCGACCTTCCGCACGGAAGTCCAGTGATTACCGCGCGGCCATTCACCTTAAAAATAATGATAGATATTCTGGTTTTTTGTGCATGGTTTGGAAAAACAACATGGAAAGAATGAATGACAATGATCTGTAAGTCAGGGGTTCCTAAACGTGTTCCGTGGGACCTTGGTTCTGTCGATAAAATTAGGGGTTCCGCTATAAAATTCATTTTTGAGCTCTAAGAAAAAGTGTGAAATATATTTGATAATAAAATTATTTACCCTTTTCGTACCCGAGAATGGGGCAGTGCATAATCCCTAGATGCATATACTTTATACAGAGAAATTTAACTATAATTATTTTTGTGTTGCAAGTAATGACTACATAAGGGATAAATTATTCATTTATCATAACTTAAATTATGCGTAAAACCTCCATTAATTTTACTTCATACGTACACTAGATAACTTAGATTATTTAATTAGTTTTATTTAAAATCAGTAAAAAAATGTCAGGAATAAATTTGATAGGGGTTAAACCATTAAGATGTGTAAGGCACCGCTAGTCTGAAGTACTTGAAGATTTCATCGGTTATCATATAAAGTAAATATCATAAAAATTTGTTTAAAACTTAGGGACTTCCCTTTTTTAATGATAATTACTCGGAACTAAATGTAACGTCAACAAAAACCGTAAAAAGTACGTGCATCACGAACTAGTAAACAAATATAGCAACAAATTGACATAGCGCTCGAACCATTCAAAGCGACGTTTATAACTGATTACATTACACACGTCAAAGGCATATTGAAAAATAAATCTAAATGTACCTATAAGAAATTTGACAAACGTAAATCATGAATTATTGTGTTTTATTTTATTTATCCTTGTATAATATTGTACAAGAGTAATAATATATTTACGTCGCAATTTATAATACATTGAATTATATACATGCCATCACACTGCTTCCCTGGTGGAGTAGGCAGAGAGGGCAAATCACCGAACTTTCCTGTCTCGATACACATATTTCGTATCTTCACATTTATCTTATTTCTCACATTGCCTTATTTATAAAATATTATTCACTTGATCCTCCATACTTTCCTCGGTCTTCGTCTACCACAACTTCCACTTAAATTTGCACAGTTTATTTGTTTTGTTAGCCTTTTTGCATTTATTCGTTCCACGTCCACAAACCATCCCTGAGTGCTCTTCTTCATCTTACTCAACACATCAGCCATACGTTCACATTCATCTTTAATCACTTATTTTCATATTGTCATACACTGTCACCCGATATATTCTTTTCCACGCCCACGTTTCACATAAATGATGGTAATAAAATACGACAGAAAACTATCATCTTAGCAGATTTTGATACTGTCCGGTTCAAGTATACGTGTATATGTTTTGTTTTCGTATCCAATGGCTACGCGCCTTTGGATATATGTCGTAACTCTTCTATCGTCTGAATAAATAGCAAAATTGCTCTAATCTTTCATTATTCATCCATATATCGTATTTACTCTTACTTTCACATATTTCTATCACTTTGACTTTGGATTTTGAAAAAAAATTCGCAGATCTTTATTTTTACTTATTTTACTTCTCTTACTATCATACAGCAATTCATATCCATTCCTATTCGTCATTTGTATGTCATCCAGAAGTCAAATTCGAAATACACTTTATAAAATCAACATTTACGTTAACACAAAGAGAACTTTATAATCATATAACATACGTAGGTTCGAAAAGACAGTTTTTTTTATTTTTTAATAACTGAACTTTTTTCTCATACGTTAAAGAGAGTTTCATATCTATACTTTTTCCATTAGGAGTTCTAGAAACTAGTCACTATCTAGAAACAGTGATTATGCGCGTTTTGACTATCAAAAAAGTCATTAACTTATTTTGGAACTTATAGTATATATTTTTCCTTTATTGTTTTAACTACAGTGAATATTAATTAAAATCCACTTATATATCATAAAAAGAGAATAAATAATGCTTGTTCTGTCATGGGTACCTTAGCGCGAAATTAAAACCTGCTAGCTAACCGCACGACCACGCATGTCGAGAATTTATACATCTTGCAAAAAAAGTACGCTCAACCAAATTTTCGCTTTTCCAGTTCATCGCTCTTTATTTTTCATATCGCATTTTACTGTTCGTGCTGTTAGACTCTTAAACTAACGACTGGCTACTATAAGTCTCGCAAGGTCATCATTGACGTGCTTCAAAAAGCGAATAAAAAAAATACATTTCTCTTCGGTGACAAAGCATATTTTCCTGGTTTTCCATAATTCTTGAATCAAATCTTATCTTTCTCCTCCAAATCATCGATGGTCTTGTTCAATTCATATTTGTTTTACTTCTAATTTTGACTTAGTTTTTTTTCTTCTCTGTACCAATAAAAGCACAAATCCCTCACCTTTTAAACGGCTGCATAGTCGTTTGGAAGAGATTGCCACTTAGCATTAAACTCGAAATATTTTACACTGTAGAATACAGTTTTGAACAAAATTAACAAGTAAAATAAAGTTGAAATCAATTACTTTATAAGAAATTAACATTCAATAAAAAAATTCGGTCACAACATTTGTTAACCGCCCTGGGGACTTACGGAAGTATCATAAGTTCGACCTCATCGTACCTTTCTGTTCTAAGCATAGCCTTCCGAAGCATCATCTGTTGTCTGACTAGTTCACCAACAGTATTAGCAGGGGGGAGACCAAGGTCTGAGTGAATATCATGAAATGCAAGTAGCCTGAACGAGTGGACTTGTACGTGTGTATAAATAAACAATATAATTTGTTGTAAGAATAGTTATCTAGTTATAAGTTAGTATGTAGGTGTTTACTATTCCTAAGAAATTAAATATTAAGATTATCAAAAATAAAATTACACATGTGAAATAAAAATTAAGTTAGTTCATATTTATAACATAAAATTAAGTTAGTTCATAGTTATAACATATAAATAAGATTAGTTCTTAAGATACATCATACATTTGTTTATAAGTATAACCTTTGGCAAACGTTTGTATTGTATACTACTTTATTGATTAAAATAAATAAAAAAACAATTGTTAACATCATCAAGAAACAGTTTGAGAAGATATTGCCGAAAATATTGCAAATAACGAGAGCAATTAAGTAGCGAGTCGACAATGCAGTCGTATAGCAGGAATAATTAAGACGAATGTGGCTGCTACGTCATCCCTAATTATGTATTATTACGATTTGACTGGCCCAAACCAAAAGACAATATATGGCATTTTTTATTTATAAGATATGTATGTAAGTTACCAATTAACCTGCTGGTTTAGTACGCTACATAAAAGAAAAATTCAAATTATATATCGTTTAGAGGTGGTTAAAGAAAATGCGAAAATATATTGGAGACAGAGAGAGAAAGGAAGTCAAAGATCGATAAAATAATGGGTACTTCAAGATACATTTTGATAGGAATAGAGGGGAGAGGTAGGAAGAATATAAAATAACATACTAAAATATTTATGGATATACACGGGGCCAGAAGTATGAGTTGATTTAAGAGGTGTGAATATTCGAGATATGATACACGACGTAATGGTGAAGTTGTCCAAGTTATGTTTGTAATTCTGGATAAGAAGTGTGATAATAATAATTAAATGACAACTCTGTACTCCCGTTTAGAGAGCTGACTCTCCTCAAGGGCGCTTCAACTCGGGACTCGGACCTAACACGATTGACAAATTAAAAATGAGCCGTCAAGATACAAAGCCCGTCCTTGAAGACAGCTAGTGTCAAAATTCGCTCTGCACATAATTTAATGAAACATATAAAATATTTCGTTGTGTTACTTTAAAACTTATCATGGGACAGCTATGTTTTTTTTTCTAAAAGCATTAAGCAGAAAATACACCAGGTTTAAATTTCATTTACATCTGAAGTAGTTAATCATACTGTAGAAAACTCACCAAAACAAAATACAAAGAAACCCTTGTAGATTCTCCGACATTATGACAGTAAATCATAACAGCTCTAGGCAGACTCCAGCGATTGTATGTATATCGCGCACATATCATACAATAAGAAACTGTGATAAGAACTCCCAAAAAGAGTTGTATTCAAGTGCTTCCTAAATCACATCCCGAATACTTAAAGGTGGATTTAGATCGATCCAATGAAATATTACTCGAGAAAACGAACGTTTACTAAAACGAATGGTCATTTATTCATTAAATATAACACAATAATATGACTTGCAATATCAAAATAAACACGTTAAATGACGTAAAGTACGCGGTTATCGATTAAAATCAATAAAAAAATAGACTATAATTATAATGTAATATTGCGTTCAGCTTCGAGAATATAAAAATCTAGCTCCAGTAAACCCTCGATTTTGCGGACCCCGATTTAACATACGAGTACTTCGGATTTAACGGACAAAATTTCTGGCCCGTTTGTCATATGTGAAAATTAATACCCTGTTGATTTAAAAATGTTCGACGCAATGATAAACACGTGATCACACAGCCACACGCGGTAATTGATTATGTTGTTGCGTGGCGTGACTTTCTGCAGCAGGTGCACTCGTATAGCGAACGTACTAAGTATTAACGCGTGCCGGCCGATGTTCCAACGTTCCGTTTCAAAACGTGCAATTAATATTTTGTCGTTAAATATAACACATCGTTGTAATCTATGCCGCTTAAAATATGGACAAAATAAAAATATATAAGTAACACAAAAGTTGGAGTCATTCGGAAAACCTAATTACTATATTATAAAACGGACCTTCAGCTTAAACGGACACACCCCTTCGCTCGAATAAGTCCGTTATATCGAGGTTTTACTGTATTCACAATTTACTTCGAGAGTGATTTCATATATAACCTTTTTACTAACTTGTGCGACGTGAAAAACTATAATAAATATACATTTATTAATTAATGTTGTTATCCAAAATAAATAAAATTGTTGCCAAAATAATTAATTTGTTGATTTTATACAGTATTTTTGTTTGGGACTGCCGTATTGATGAGCACTTAGTGGAACCACTCTGAGCTCTGATGCTCAATGCTTGGTACGACGAGACGACCCGGTGGAAGAATGTTGGCATACTCTTATGTGGCAAGTAATCGAAATTATATAGAGCTGTGTGGCTTCTAAAATTTTCTGTCACTTATTTTATGCCTAAAGGTAACAAACACAAGTTACCGTTTACATTCTACACAATCTTATTTATATTTTAATTTACATAATTTAATTTTGATTTCTGTTTTCTGCTCAATACAATTTGAATAAAAATCGCATGCTATTTTCCATAATATATACATTTTTTATATACACACCATTACGCCATTGCCCTTTCGAGGTTAGTAGAGAGGACACTACTATCTGGACACACATCCTTAGCTTCTTCTACATACACCTTCTCATACAACTTCTACGGTTTGTCTGAATTTCTACGTTTCTCTCTTTCAAAATATAAGTCACTTGATCCAACCATAATTTCCTTCGTCTCCCTTTCACATGTCTTTCACTCGCATTTGCACTATATTTCTATTTTGTTAGTCTTTCTTCATGCATTCGTTCCACATGCACAAACAAAAAATGTGCGTACATAACATGTATGTATATTTTTGGTTTAGGCGCGTGGAATGAATGAATGAAAAAAAAATTAACAAAACAAATATTTTACAGTAATATTATAAATGTGAGTAGAAGTCGTAGTAAACCAAAGCGAGTATGATTGGATCAAGTGAATAATATTTTGAATGAAAGAAATGTAAGAGAATCGTAGGAGTTGTTTGTGAAGTTAGATGTGGAAATATGTGTCGAGATAGGAAAGTTTGGCGTTTTGTCCTCTCTGCTTTCTCAGCAGAGAAACGGCGTGTTGGTATGTATGTATGTTCATTTTTATATAACAAATAAAATTCTGCAAAAAAAATATTAATGGTATGTACGAGTAATATCCTCATTGAGATACAGGCCTTGTTGACTGGGGACACGACAAATAAAAGGCAACAAACCCAGATCCATTAAAATTGTCTGTCCAAATTAAATTACCTGTTGGTTTTTCGCAAATTATGTATTATATATTTCTTGTCATGTGTAAAAAAATGTCTTTTCAATTGCCATTCCGTGGCGCACAAACTTTGAAAACCACTGTTTTTAGTGTTTTTACTGCATATTTTATTTTGTACGGTGATGAAATGATATGCAATATAAATTTTAATTACGAGTTACCGCTCTACTACTTCAGAAGAAGAATATGAAAATCTTCAGAGGAATTCATGTATATTGATTGCCATATTATATAATACAATCAAGGCTGCTTAAAGTTCGTTATTCCGTTCTAGTTTTGAGTTCAAAATGCAGAACGCATGATACGATTTGTTGTGTTGTTTATATACTACTATATATTGGTATAGTTTATGTTGACTACGAAAGTCAAGGTATTTGCTGGATTGTTTGTGTTATTTGCTGAATTGCTTGTGATATTTGCTAGATTGCTTGTGATATTTGCTCGATTGCTTGTGTTATTTGCTGGATTACTTGTGTTGTTTAGTCGTTCTGCTTTATTGATTTTGTTTATTTTTCATAAGGTGGTATTTTGTTATGTGCTTTTTTTTTTGCCTGAGTCATAGTTAAACACATGTAAACCACAATACCGGGAAAATAATTGAACCATCTAATAAGATAAATTGTACCCTGTTCCGCTGCGATATGGCGGGTGCAGCCTAGTGCAGTGGTCAGGTCCATGTATTTGACGACTATTTTTAATTTTCTGTATATCTCTATTGTTTTAGGTTTTTTATTTTATATGTATCATAATTGATTGTATTTTTAACACCGAGAGATCATCATCAAAAACACCGTACATTTTTTTCTTTTATAAAAATACACATATTATTAGCATATTATATTTTCTTCGTATGCAGTACCACCGTTAACCCTTTAACTGCCAAAAGCGTCTTAAGACGCATAATTTTCTGTGAACGGAGCGCCGCTCATACACAAATTACGTCTTAAGACGCGCCGTTTTAAATGGGATTTTACTAAAGAAAATAAATTATTTAAAATGTACAAATATATTGAACACATAGTGGCATCTATTGTGAATATCTTTGCATACTTAGAATTGAAACAGAATTTGTTTTTACCACTTTAAACGTAAATTAAAGAGAGCTTTGTCGTCGGAACAACTGATGGCGCTCAGGGTTGTGTAATAGCCGTTTATTTGCCGGGATTTTTAGGAATCCCCGAATTTCTATCGATGTTTTGCGTATATAATTTTTCGTCTACAGAGTACAGTTTTATTTCGTGTTCCATGTATAGCGGTTAATTACTTTTGACATATAATTTAGTTTTCATATTTTCTATGACAAATTTTGTGACAACCCTGCACCATGAACAATTAATTTTATGATTATGGATAAATGACGGCACGACTGGCGCGCTCTTCATTTATTTGGTAAGTTTTATAAATAAACTTTATTACACTTTCAATAACGATATGTTTAGAAGGTTTTATTTTTGTCGTAAAATTCGCGGCGTGCTGGGTACCGCCATACATGTACCTGCCGGCAGTTAAAAGGTTAAGGCTTATTGCTGTGTTGCAATCTCTTCCAACCAACCAGAAATATGTTAAAGACGCCTTAATGAAATTCAGATTAGAATCCTTTAAAATAAAACTAGGTTCCAACGGGAATCGAGCTCGTTATTCCGAACAGGAGTCTTACCAACTAGGCCACGGAGTTCATATGTACCATAATATCTATTTTTAATACAGAGGTGTTACGAATAGAATTATGTAAATTATTGAAATAAAAATGGTGTCATAAATATGTTGTAAAAATAAATGTTTTGTCTGAGTCACATGAGAAGTAAGCTTACCTAAATGTTGAAATAGTGAAATTATATACTAACATATGTGTGTATCAATACGTCGTATCCTTGAGGGGTAGGCAGAGAGAACAGATATCCTAACTTGTATTTATATGTACTCAACTTTCGTCGCCTTCACACTCATACATTTCGTCATGCACAATTTTCTATTATTCACACTTCTCACTTTACCTTCGTTCAAAATCTGGTCTAGCTACGTTTTTCTCGGTCTAACTCTTCCACGCAAACCGTGCACTTCTGACTTGTATATTCGCTTAGTCATTCTTTAATTTTCTCATTTTCTTCACGTGTCCAAACCATATTAAGCTCCATTCTTCATCTTACATAAAACATCCATTTTATCCATTAATTCATTTCTGATATCTTCATTCTGCCCTCTTTTTAACGTTAATACTCTACAAATTATCCTCAGCGCAAGCATCTTCACAGCATTCATCTTTCTCTCATCCTTCTTCCGCCAAGTTCAAGTTTCACTTTTATATGTCAAGGTGGGCGGGCACGAACGCACTAGTATATACTGTTATTTAATTACTGTTAACATAGCAAGGTTGTTTGTTTATGATATTGAGTGCTCCCTTTATCTCGTTCCGGCTCACTATCCTTTCAACTTACCCGTCACACGTACGCATACTGCCCAGATAACAGAACTCATTAACCAGTTTTTCTGAATTAACCCATACATCGCACATTTTTACCACACTTCTTTCTATAACTTTTAGCTTTGATTTCGCTACATTAATTTTCAAACTTTTTTCTAGACATCTTTCATATAAAGTGAAATTAACAGAGTATCCTAGATAGTAAATGAGAACATCTCGTTAATTTATTCATGCGCTTTGTTAACTAAGGGAAAATAAATCAAAAAGAGGTACAAGAACAGCTTTAAGTTCAGTATCATGATGTGTAGTATGACCCCGTGCCGTTCATATCCAGAGCTGAGTCGCAGCATCATAGGATCGCGACTAATGGAGAGGAACTGTGGCTGAGGCGGGCAGCACTTTTTGAGACGGCGAAACATATCCGTCAAGAGGAAAAGTGCCCAAGATTGAGTCGCTAGATACCGCCTGGAAGAGTGTGTCCACAGTGTGAGCACACTCTTCTAGGTGGTGATTTAGGATTGAGTGGGTGGATCCAGAATTGTAATCTTAAGCCACCTGACTACGCAGGATGAAGTGACAACCTTGTTAATTTGAATTGTGATTTCAGATTTAATGATTCCGGCTTCCGGATTTGCTTTGTGGCCTATTTTTTACCTAGTGTTTACTGTATATATAAAAAATGTTTCTTTCGACTGTTTAATAAACTTAACAATGATCATGTCACGCTATCGTTTCATAAGGACCAGCTCACTTATCGCCATTTTTATGTAACGCATAATGACATTCCACAAAGTTCTCTAAAATTAAATATATCTGATATCTACACTCAGTAGTTTGTCTAAATTTAAGTATTAACTGGTTTGGATTATTTATACTCGTATATCCTTTCTCTTCCTGAGGATTATGAGTTCTTCACTCGAGTACGAAAATATCAATAAATGTGCATTTCATTTAGCTTTAATTCTCTTCAATATATAGATATTGTTGTTTATAAATAGAACACTCATATATACATTATATATATATATATATATATATATATATATATATATATATATATATATATATATATATATATATATATATATATATATATATATATATATATATATATATATATATATATATATAATATATATATATATATAATATATATATATATATATATATATATATATATATATATATATATATATATATATATATATATATATATATATATATATATATATATATATATATATATATATATATATATATATATATATATATATATATATATAAATATATATATATATATATATATATATATA